>JAWWEE010000001.1:92367009-92561372 GCA_035221455.1 Xenops minutus
CCGGGCCGCCCGCATGGAGCCGGAGCCGCCGCTGCCGGGCCGAACCCTCGCGAGAGCCGCCCCCGGCGCGGGCGGGGCTGGGCGGGCTCCCCCGGCCCCTGGGCGGGAGTGCCGGGCGAGCAGGCCCGCTGGCATTCTGCCCGCATTCCTGCCTCCATCCCCATCCCCGGCTTCCCGGGACCGCACGGCGCTCTCACTGTGCCGGGGGTACTAGGGGAATGAGCCCGCCCCCAGCTGGGGGTGCCTGGTCCCACGGGCACACGCGGCCCTGGCGGGCCTGGCCAGGACAGTGGGCAAAGAGGCCAGTGCTCGGTACGGGCCTCAGCCCAGCGCTGCGGAGCCTCTGTCCGGACAGGGGGGCAGCGCCCGCAGCAGGCACTGCACCCCAGCCTCACCCCCGACCCCCGCCTCACCCCCAGCCTCACCCACAGTCCCTGCCCCAGCCCCCGGCCCGTGCCGCAGGTTCGGGTCCCCTGCCCTCCTGAGCGGCTTCATCAGGAACCGTGGGGAGAGGACACGGGGGAACGGGGGCAGACGGAAAGGGGGACATTTACGCTAGGTAATTGGAAGAAATTCTTTACTGCGAGGGCGGTGAGGCACTGGAACAGGTTGCCCAGGGAGGCTGTGGATGTCCCACCCCTGCCCAGGTTGGTTAAGGCCTTGAGCAACCTGGTCTAGCGGGGGACGTCCCTAGCCATGGCAGGGCGGGGTTGGGACGTGATGATCTTTAAGGGCCCTTGCAAGCCTTAACATTCTATGATTCCCGAATTTCAGCTGCTGTTTTTGCTCCTACAGAACATCTGTGGTCTTCTGTATCAGCCCCCATGGCTTTTGTCAAACACCTTTTGTCAATTCCTGGTAGATGTCTGACATCCGATTTATCTTAACAAATAAGAGAAACATCAAATAAGGCCGTATGAATAGTTGCAGACTCACAGTCTCTGGCAGTGACAAGTCACTGGGGAGGTCACCTGTAACAAGCAGAACAGGGACAAAAATGTGGGAAATATATACCCATAGAGCTTTAGAATAATCTCTCACCTGCAAGGTGTCCCTGAATTGAGACCTTTCAGGAGAAACTGGTCTCCCCAGTGACTGGTCTGGAAGTGAGGAAAGGCTAAGAACATCGGGATTGTTCAGCCTGTAAAAGAGAAGGCTTCAGGGCGATGTAGTTGCAGCCTTGCAGTATCTGAAGAGAGGCTACAAGAAAGCCGGAGAGGGACTTTTTACAAGGGCATGCAGTGACAGGACAAGGGGGAATAGATTCAAACTGAAAGAGGGTAAGTTTAGATACAAGAGAGAAATTCTTTATTGTGAGAGTGGTGAAATGCTGGAACAGGTTGCCCAGAGAAGTGGATGCCCCATCCCTGGAAGTTTCAGGGTCAGGATGGATGGGGCTAGTTGAAGGTGTCCCTGCCCATGGCAGGGAGGTGGAACTAGATGAACTTTAAAGTCCCTTCCAACCCAAACTATTCTATGATTATTCTAAGTACTGACCCATCAATCAGACCAAGGCTTATTCAGTCCTAGACTGCAATTAACAAATTTTGCAATGTCTAGATTCAAAAAGTTTCTTGAAATTCCTGTGTGAGCTAAGAGTATCTTGGACTACATCTCCTAGACTTAATGGCAGAGGTATGGTAAGCTCCAAAGTAAGGACAGACTCATCTAGAGTTATGGAAACTAAATGGAAGGAACAAAAATGCCTGCAATTTAATCAGAATACAAAGGGTCATTGTGACTCTTCAGATCCCGCTGCATTGTTGGTCCTCAAATGGCTTTCCACAACATGAAGGAAATACATGATCTGATGTGGAATAATAAAAGCAGGTAGCATTGGCTGAGGAAACTGAAATCATAGAATCTTCTGAGTTGGTGGGATCCACAAGGATCATTGAGTTCAACTTGTAAGTGAATGGCCCATATGTTATTATATGTGTTATTAGCACTGTGCTCTAAGCAACTGAGCTGATGTGTTATTCCTCCTTAAATCCTTTGAAGCCATTTGCAGCAGAACTGTGTTGTGGGTTTTCCTATCTATTGTGAAAACCTTTAAGGCAACAGCCTGGTCTGCCCACTGCAGGACCAGACTGATTGTTGCACAAGAGAGATGAAATTACGGCATAGAGTAAGGATAGCTCTTTTGGGGGCATACTGATAAGAAACCCAACCTGATAGTCCTGGACCCTTGTACCTAGCAGCCAAAGCCAAGTGAGGCAATGACTTGAAGCAAGAATCAAGAATCTAAGGTCAAGTCAGGCCAAAATTAATGACCAAAGACCTCATAAAAACAAGGACAATACTCAATTTGACCCAGAGTGAATGTCATCATAATCCAGAAAGACACCAAGCATGATCTAGGAAGCAGAGTCCAGGCAAGAGTAGGACTGTAGCAAGACAGGTGCTGGGAGGTGCAGAAGACTAGAGCAAGCAGGAGCTGCCAGCACAAAAGCAGGGATTTAGACAGAACAAGAGCAAATCAAAATATTGAACAGAAGAGACATGGGGAGAGAGAAACTTTCCATAACATCCTGTCTGAGACACACATCAGGAACCACAAGCTCTAAGCTAACTGTAGATGCCTAAAGGGCTGGGGGCCAAGCCAAGCCATCTCAAGAATTCCTCTGATGTCCAAAAACGTCACAATCTAGGGCACTTTGCATACATTTCTTTCTAGGTAACTTTTAATACAAATAAACGAAGACTAGCAACAGCCAGCCAAAGAACCTCCAGCAGACACCTGCCAAGCACAGTGTCATGATATACTGCCTTTATTGCAATGCCCATTCTCACTATTCCATCTGTTTCTTCTCACTCCTACCATTCTGCTCCACTGATGATAAGTAACACAGCAGTGGCTTGCTGTCTTTGAATCTGGGAATTGATCAGATCTAGAAAATATTTTAAAATGCTGGTCTGGTTCCCTGATCTCATTAACAACATAACCACACAAACATTTGTATTACCACAATTGAGGAAGCAGCACAGGGGTAAATAGATTCCTACAGGCAGGGCAGGAACATCAGAAACCAATATTGTCCTCACAGCTGACATACCATCAGATCATAACTGGAGAGTGCAGGAAGAAATATGAACTTTTATCAATCTTTAAAACTAATTTGTCAACAAAAATAGTAGTAACATAGAAAAAAAGGAAACAATGCAAGAGTTATACCAATGTCTGAAAATAGGAAAAAGGCCTGATTTGCTAGAAGACTGTTTTGCCAACTTCCATGTAAAAATTGCCATGATGTCTTACTAGAAAACTAGATTCACATATGCTGGATTAAAAATAATAATGTTCTAGAGAAAATCAACTCTGGCTCTTTGAGAATCTATTGACAATATCCTTCCAGCTGCTCTGTGTGCAGCAACAAGCCTTGCTGTCACTTTATGCTTGAGGTGGTCTTGGCTACAATCATGCAAGATATGTAAACACAGATGTAAAAATAACCATCAAAAGATCGTTTAAAGGATGAGACCTGCCTAATAGAGTACCTGTTGAGACACATTCATTGTAAAGTCTTCAAGAGTATCCAGGAAAAATCCCCAGTTTACCTCAAAGAAGTCAGCTGAACCACGCACAAACTACCAGGTTCCAAAAGAAAAGAAACTTCTCTGTATAAACTTTTTTGCTAGCCACACTGAAGGAGAGACACCTGACTGCAGCCAGGAAATGCATATGCTTCCTAAATGATTAATTTTTCTAACATTCTGCTTGGATACTTTTCCACTTACGACTCATGGCTCATCTCATATTTTTCAGGAGAAGGTGTAACTTTGGGTGAAATACTTTGGAACTAGGAAGTAAACCAATTTTTGTTCACCTTACTTTCTAATGTCTAAGAATATATGGGATTGGTATGGAATTCTGCACTTGACACGATGTTTTAACATATGGAAGGAAAACTCGGGCACCTCCAATTCCCTCTGTGTACAATTCTCACTGTCACTGGGACAGAACCAGACTTCTCTACACTACTGTGTTGGTGCTCACAGGAAAGTGATGGGATTGCCTGAACCCAAGCAGATTTCAAGAATGAGAGTATGTGCAATTGCTGTTAAAACAGAGACTCCTCCTTGAGCTTTTCCGCACTCAATACCCTTGAATTTTAAAGTGTAATTGTGTCTAAAACCTGAACTCATGTTCAGTAATGCATAGACGTGTAAAATAGCCAGTACCCTGTATACTACAGTGCTATGTATGTGGCCTGCATTGATGCAGTGAAGTCTTCTTGATCCAGATGGGGATTCATGAGAGTGCTATCAGGAAAGGAATATTTATAATGTAGAAACTATAAAAGTCCCGGTGTTAAGTACATAGTCATTTGAATTCATATAAAAAATAGCAAATTCTTGAAAGTATAACACCAAAACAAAAATGCTAAAACAAATACTACACTTAGACAAAATGAACTCTCTACCAGTATTTATGGTCACGTACTGTGGTCTGACATTGATGTTTCTAACATCATATCACTTTCATTCATTTCAATCTCAAATGTTTCTTCCAGTGGGCGGCTGGTATCAGTACTTTTCCTTTGATTTGACGTCTCTAATGTTACTATGCCACTTTCATCCACAGTTTGTCTTTCTATGTCGAATTCTCTGAAGTCCCAGGGAGGTGAAATTATGTTCTTTAATGTCTTCACTGTGTGTACATCAAAGTCATAACATCTTAATTTGTCTTTGATCTCTGTTCCTAGGAAAGCAGACAAACCATTAGTTTATTCCAAATGAACACTCCCAAAAATGTATCTCAAAGAAACTACTATAATCCTTTGCTTTCGGATCATCAGGGAACTGTCACTACTTAATGACTGAAGATGAATAGAGTTGCTCTGAAAAAATCCAGCAGCCTCCTTTTTCAATAAAGCACAATACAAGAAGCATAACTTAGATTCAAAAGTCTGTTATGAGAAGTAATTGCCAATTCATTTCCCAATTCTCCAAGGGGCTTTTTTTCTTTTTTAAGTGACACACAGCTTGGTTTGCATTAATGCGTATCACATGGCTGCACAGTTCTTCCAGATGTGTTAAATGACTACATATGGAGAAAGACAATATTGAGAAGAAACATCTGCTTCAATTGTGCAAACAATCTGCAGGAAAAGCACTAGAACACAGAGATGGCTTTTACTGTTACGGCTTCAGCCTTCCGAACATGCTTGATAGGACAGCAACTGTGTTCACTACAGATAAAACAGTAAGTTCAATGAAGCACAAATCTGTCACTATAAAGTTGTTTTGGAGGGGCACAAAACTTCTACAGAAAATACAGAACTATGGCAACATAATGTATTAGTGTTACAAACCCCCTTTTTTTTTTTTACCCTATGTAAAGCTGTATTTCTGGAGTCAGAAGAATTTATTCTGTCTCCACAGAGCCAAGTTTTGATATGGTGAAAATGTCTTGCCCTACAGCAGCATTGGTATTAGTGCTCTGATTTCTTAATTCCATATTTCTATTTGATATTTTTCACCTTTGGTGTCTAAGCTGACACAAATAAGTATTTTCTATAAAAGAAACCATCAACACCCTCAAGGACAAAGTGTTTCCTTTCTTTATGCTGGTAAGAATTTACGGTCACAATGCTCCCAAAAAACAGTGGTCATCTAAAATTGCTGTTAAATTCTGAATCATTTAGCCATTAAAAAAAACAACAAAAACCCCCAAACAAAAGCATACTCTACTTTGTAAGTTAACAAGGTAGTGGTAGCCAGTCTTTCTTGACATAAGCATAACACTCCTCTCAGAGGACTCAATGACTTTGAGTCATGTAAGTTAAAGACTTACCAATGTAGGCTTCAGAATCACCAATGTACATTTCTATGCAATGTCCAAGCATTGTGACTGAAAATGTGTCATCCCTCCTGAGACCGAGGGCCTATTAAAAACCCCAAACCAGTAAAAAGTATTTAGTAGCAAATAAAACAGTAGCAAATTTACATCTTAAGTCTGCAACGGTTCGGTATGTTGCTTAGTTGTTCCACAGTGCATTGTAAAAGCAAAACACTGCACAACTCAGATAACACTGTCACATGAACTGGCTGAAGTAGTAAGCAAGCAAAGCACTAACACTAAACCAGAAAAGCGTATAAATACAGAGAAGCATTCACAAATCATGAGATACAACATATGTTGCTGTTCACTTACTGTAAAATTTCTCCTTCAAGGCACTGGTTAGAAGTATTTAAAATTATTTCAGCTGTATGACAAGTTTATGTACATAAAATGTAAATTGCAATTATGACTGTCAAAGTTTGCCAAAGAGGCCATTTTTTTACCTAATCAATAGAAGACTTAAGAAGATACTAAAAAATAGTAAAATATTAAAAAATAAACACTAATTTGAAGGCTGGGAAAAAACCTAGTTCTCTGTTCCAAACCCAAGCCAGAATGAAACAAGTAACAGAAGCTGTGACCAGCACTTTAATGAAAGCCAGTTACATACCGTATGAAAATAGTCAATTGCGCTTTCAAAGTTGCCCATTAGGCTGTGTATGTAGCCAATGGCAGAGTAAGTAGAAGCATTCTGAGGAATTAATACTAGAGCCTGGCGATGGTATTCCAGTGCTTCTTCATACTTCCTGTTAGGGTTAAATACAGAAGATTGATTAGTAAGTGGAACACAATTGTGCCAGAACTTAAAAATTATTGCTTTATACTCTGAACATAATAGAATGTACAAAAGATTCATGGATATTGACAATTTTCTTCCCCAGTGTAATTGAGAAATCATTGTTCTCCTTATGTAGGAAAACAGCTGCCTACAGGAGGCCCCATTTGGAGATGATCTTAGCCATTTGATATGGTAAATTGCTTTAGATGCTTAATGCTGCTCATTATAACATTGGCTTGCTTTCTGTAGCTTTCATTTGCCTCCCTAGGGGAGCGATGGAGCAATACGAGACTAAATCACGCATCATTCAAACTGAGAAAAGCTCTCTGGGCAGAAATTTCACAAGCCTGTGCTGCATACACTGGTACTTTTGTCAATTCCATTTTGCTGTGCTCTCTATCAGAAGAGGAGGTTTACACATACCCATAATTTCTTTCAAATACGAGTCACCCTTTCTTTGAAAATTATCTATTAATTAGATGGATTATTACATTTGTTATTTTATAAAACAAGGATTAATTGTACACTATAGCATTACTCTGAGAAATTAAACTGTCACATTTGCCATCCTAGTTCCACATTGTTAAAAAGAAAATAGCAATCGCCTACTCACAACAGATTTTAATAATTATAGTGATAATGAAATTATGTAAACAGCAACACGTGAAGTTGTTAGAGGGCATCAAGTAACAATTGAGGCAGAAAAATTATGTAACTGTTCACTTGCTGCACAAACCTTTCAGATGATTGCAGCTTTATTTTCACTGATAGTATTTACATGTCCAGTTGACTACCACTGTATTCTAATATGCTGCTTTCAAATTTCAACCACATAATACCAGTGAATATACATATATCCAGTAAGATTTTTCATAACAGCCATATCATGTATTACAAACACTACTAACAGTTATGACAGAATTTCTTAAGTTTTCAAGGCATATGTATAACTGCCTAAATTCTCAACTTGATTGTCTTAAAAGATGGTTTACAAGAATGCAAAAATATATTAGGTTTGATTTCCGAACAAATACTACAATGCAAGTTGTACAATGTATGATGTAAGCAGTTACTTACTGTAGAAATTAAAAAAAATACAGAAGTAATTATAAACAAAACAAGTACTTGAACAAAGCCTGCAATTATACACAGATTCCAGAAGTAGTGCCTTTTGTCTGATCTTGGCACAAGGAGTAACTATTACATGTCCTTATTTCATAATGAAGATTAATTGGCAATTCGAGCACAAAGCAATTACTATCAAAGCCAAAGCAGAAGTACAACTTTCATCTATCATAATCACATTCTCATTAGCAGTTTTGAAAAAAAATTACAGTATACACCAACTGGGCAATTAAAACTGTGACACTAAAAAGGAACAACAAAAATATGCCATTGTTTGAAAAAAAGAAAACAGTGGTTAAAGCCAGATAAAGGTAATTAATGACAAAACATATCTCTATGTTAAAACTGTTAAAGCTTTGTACTTTTTCTGTTCATGGAAGGGAAATATGAAATGAAATAGTTTTGTCCTAAAAAAATATAAATTATTATTTCCTTACTATGTTAATGTCACTGAATATTTCACTTCAATAAAGAAAAGTAAATATTATACCAAGCAATTAATTAACACAAAACCACCTTTATGTTAATTAAATCAGTGGACATATTCCAGTATGTGAGGACTGGGACAACAGACAGTCCCAGTCTAAAATTCATACCCATACAAAGGTCTAAATGTCTATGACCAATTCTCTAATAACAATCACTAATTAAGGAAAGGCTTTTATATTAAGGATTTTAACTTGTGTGTAGTAAATGGGATATATGGGGCAATCAGCGCATTTATGTTCACAAGCTGATGTAGGGAATCTTCTTTATGTAGGACACTTCTACACTGCTCTCATGTGGTACATGATATAAATGAGAGAGAAATTTGTGCAGCATTAAAGAAAAATGTAGCTTTTAGTAGCCTCTGCTTACTTGAGTTTTCTGCAGACATGTCCTAAGTTGTTCAATAAAGGCTCCCACTTATCAACTGTTACCTGCAAAATAATGCAACAATTCAATACCCACAGCTTCTCAGACTTCACCTAAATTTTCTCTACTTAAAAAACCCTGAAACATACAAATGAATACAGCATTTTATTTATGGTCAAGAAAAGTATCAGGAAAATTTTTCTTTACAAAACACTCATTTAAGCTCAAAACCTTTATTCAATAATTCATTTTTCTATTTTTTCCACTCCCCAAAGCCAATTAAATTCCTTTAAAAGGTCAGTGATATTAAAACTTGGATATAAATGAAACATCTTGTCTACTACTTAAGTAAAAAAAAAAATCATGTCAAGTTTCAGCTAGGAGCACTGAAGACTCCCCCCAGATTAGGTATTTGTAAAATAATCATAAACACTGAAGGTCTTTTTGCTGTCTTCTCCATGGTCTAACTTCATCTGCTCTAAATAAATTAGCTCCTTTATGAGGAACACAGAATATAATCTGAGCCAACGAAGTCCTTAAAATGCTTTTTACTGAAATTAGAAATAATTTGGACTTTTGCATTAAGAATTTGTGATTTATAATAATATAATACTATCTTCTGCATCCCTAGTTATTTTAGGTGTTTCTCACCCTAATTCTAAATGTTCATGTGTTTACAGATTGTTGGTATTTATTATTTCTCCATAAAGAAGAAATATGCCACATAGAAAAGAATTTATGCATACACATAAATTTAAGTCTGGTCTACAAAACTTATGGCATTTTCATGAACAACACTGCAGCTTTAACTAAAGCAGAACAAGCCCTTTTATATATTGGTGAGCATATAAATTAGTGTTTGTGCAGTTTGTTTTAGTAAATACATGCCTTGTCCACAGGAAGATTTTTGGTTTCTAGAAGCAATTTCCTTATCTTGATATGAGATGCTTTATTAACACAGAAGCATGAGGTGGTGTCCTTCATTCACTAAATTTAAGCTAAAAAAATGAGAAAACCTATCTTAAAATTCACATAGAGCCTGTCACAAGATGGTACTGCTTTCATTAAGGCATCTGGAGTTTCTCTAGTACAGTATGTTTCTTTAGACAAGATGATGTCATACAACCAGCACTGCCAATAGGTACCCAGTTATTTCTATGTTCCAGCATGAGGAATCAAGGTTGTAATGGTTGACTTTTGATTCACAAAAGCACCTGAACTACACTTCATAACAAACCGTTTGCTAGTTATTTTGATTAATTTAAGGAAAGTTAGTTAAGCATCCCTGAGCCCATTGGTACTCAGTGTCTCTATCCAGTAGAAAGAAAACAAATCCATACCTACAAGATTATGATCACACAAAAGCATAAATCATTCAAGAAATGGCTAATAGGGTAGCAGAAAGCACCTTCTCATGTTTACCCAGTTCCACCCGTGGGTGAAGAGCCATTGTTCTGCTAAGACCCAAGACTGAGAATAAGATCTGGATTTCACTTCCCAGTCAATGCTTATTTTAATTTCATACAGAAACATACTTTTTGTCTTTTCCTGTAGCACTGAAGATGATGTGTTACAATTCTCATCTAAAAACCCAACAAACACAATTACAAGTAGATGGTCCAAGTTTTAAAGTAAAATTTATAATGTATTGCTTTTATATTAAAGTAAGCACAGCATACAGTGCTACAAGATAGTACAGAATTGCCTGAGGTTTTACAAATTTACAATCTTCTTATGTTATTAGGAAAAATACCTCATTTCCAATAGCTTTGATTTTTTCCAGTGCATCAAGGAACCACTTTTCTGCAGTTTTCCAGCTAAGAATTGAGGGGGTGGAGAGAAAGAAAAGTAAATTAGTAAAGAGTTTTCATTAACAGTAAGAGAAAACTGTAGTACAAGGAAGATTTCTTTGACGTTATTTCATCATATCAGTGGAATTAGATGTAAAACACAGTAATTTACATTTGGCTATATTTTGCATTGTGGTCCTAAGAGCTAACATGACAAAATTAGAAAAATCAAAATATTGACCAAACACTTCATCTATCTGTTAATTTTTTTCCCCAGAGTATATTTGGAACCTTCTAAGCTCACAAAATGTTTTGTTGTACAAAATTTTGTAGTGTGTGTGCAGACAGATGCCTTTTCAGGCATGCAACTACACAATGACAGGCACATAGAAGATAATATTCATTTCTGCACGCTCCTCAAGCATTAAATTCTGTCTTTGTGCAATCATAAACAAGAACAATGTAGCAAGCAAGGGTTTAGGGTAAACACCTCTAAACTAGAGCCAAAAGTAGGTTGAAAATAGGTACTTTAGTACTTATATTGGCACATTACCCGTCAGAATAATTCATGCTTAAAATAGTATTTAATCCTATTTTGCAAGCTTACTCTCCATTTTGAAATGCTACCACTCCAACTTCATGCATAACGAAAGGATCTTCAGGTGCAATGCTTAAAGCTTGGCTGAAAAACCGTTCAGCTAACTTGGAGTTGTTGGTCAAACCGTATTCCAGTCCAATATAGAGCATCGGCAAATGACACCTAAAAAACCATAAAACAAACTGCATGTTTGTTTTTGTGTGGTTACCAGGAACGGAGACACAAACTATAAAGAAATGCCAATTGTGTTTGCCTAAGTAAAAGCTCATTTAAATGGACTATTTATTAACCTGTGGGGAAGTTCAAAAGATTTCACATCCCTGTTAGTTATTGACAAGAATTTGAACTCCAATACATAATTATAACCTGCCCTGGAATTACATGTACTTTCTCAGTGCTTAAGTTAGTTCTGAGGTTTTTTCCCCCAAGTTGCCTTCATACATTTAATTTACAAATAGAATATGGAAGAAGCAATAATTAAAGGGATTAGATTTGACAATAACCACAATCAAATACAAGTTTTATATGCAGCATGACATGGTTAGTCCGTGACTCATTTTACAACCTTCCCCCACAGCATGAAAGAGCTGTTCAAGATACTAGTATATAGCAGTTGATGATCTGGTGTGATAACCATGATTCACAAATTTCAGAGAAGTGTCAGGTAGAACATAGATTACCTAAATATAAATCTTGACTTTAGAACTTACACAATCACAACAGTAATCACAAATAATGCAGCTAAAGGCAGAGTATTAAATTATTTGGTTTTTTTTTCTCCCGTGTTCTCTAACACATAATTATTGCAAATGTATTGCTACTATGTCGTAAGTCAGTATTCTACACTACCTATGGATATGGATATTCCTGAATATGACAAATTACACATACCCTTTCATGAGCTGTGCTGCTGTGAAGTATGCAGCCATTGCTTGGTCATGCTCACTCTCAACTGCAAATGAATGCCCATATGCTATCCATGCAGGTCCATAGGTTCGCTCAAGTGTAGTGGCTTTGCTAAAACACAAGCAAACACATCTGAAATTAAATTTCATGTGCTTCAGCTGACTGCTTTGATAGCAAGGATATGCCACACAGTTAGGTATCTGTTAAGAAATCACCTGTAGTGATCAATGGTAAACAAAGTTAATTTTAGAAGTTCAAACTATTTAGCACTTAGAAGTTTCACATATTTTCATGATTTCATTATTGTATTATTTCTACTACTGTTCATAGACAGCAGAACTATTTGATCCTATTGAACAGAAACAATGATATAGTAGGTGAGTTGAGTAAAATACAGAAAACATCATAATGTATTGCAAAATCCTAGCTATACATTTCAAAGTAAGTATATTCTAGAAAATCTAAGTTTCAAAAGCAGGATATGACAATAGCAAATGAACATACTTAGGCTGAATTGTGTTTTGCATATAATTGTGCTAGTCTTGAAGAAGAGGAGTATTTGTCAAATCACAGGCCCATATACCAGAAAAATATACAAAATGTCACTCAAGTCTTGAGCTGAAAACTGCAACCTGAGCATCAAGACTGCAATCTGGAGTCTTTACAGAAAGATGGACTTGACAGGAGCATTAGAAAGCTGTGTAGATTATTTTCTGAGTCTGAAGGCAAGGGCGTTTGTAACTAAACAGCTCATGACAAATGAGTCATTTCTTAAATGCTTCTTGACACGGAGATCCTACATGTTTCACAAGTAATCCATTCTACTGCTTACTGTCCTTAAACACTTCACTTTTTCCTAAAATTTAATCTAAATTTTGTTTGTCACAGTTAAACTCATTACTTCTCATAACAGCTCCTAGAAAACGTTTTGTTCTCTGTCTCCTGGGACAAAACTTTACATATTAAGACATTTGCATCTTGTCACCCATGACAGCAATGAAAGTTACTTGAGTACTCAAGTGTATCTTCGAGTTTCTTTTCTGAAAACCACTACATAGCCCACACTTGTCCCTAGCCTTGCTAGCTGTACAGTATCATTCTTTTCCAAGAAATTTAAGCTTCTTGTTACTATTTCATTTTTACCACACTTTCTTTTTGCCAGAACTACTCTGAATTCTGATGTTCGTTAGTTTTGTGAGGGTTTCTGTTTTTCTCTTCAACACATCTGTAGACCCTTTCTTCCTGGCTAAGGATGCTCATAGATGTAAAGGTGTTTTTTATTTCATCACCAAAACCATCTATGTCACTCAGGACAGCTTCTTAAAGAATTTCACAGTGATACTTGTCAGGATTTTAAACAATAATAACCAGGCATTTAAAAAGTCTAAACTACTAACCCATCTTTACCTTTATTGTCTATAAAAGTTTCAAGAAGAAAAATGAAAGTCTTAAAGATTGATTTATGCCTTCTCAGTTTAAGCTTACAGCACCAAAACAAATGCCCTACTTCACAGCAAAGTCCTGCTCTCCAGTGTTCATATTCACTACATATAGAGAAATAGAGAAAAGAGCATTGACTAACCTTAGGAAGTCCATGGTTGCTTGTGCACAGAAAAAGCTAGGCAGCCAAATGTCACAATTTTCTATCTAATTCTTCCCTCTGAGATATAAAACCTGAACATGGGAGAACACCTGAGTGTCCTTAAACTAAGAACTGAGGCCTAATTACCTAGCTGCAGTTAGCTTGGCAGGGACTAGATCTGCCCACAACAGACAGGTGACTGCCAAAACAGATACCACAGAAGTCTGCATAATTTTAAAAGTATCTAGATGAATGAGATCTAAACTGCTATATCAGAAAAAGGGTGGCAACAAAAGGAGTATTGTACTAGTAATCAGTTTACTGAGGGTTCTGTTTATGAATTTACAAACAATATGAATATTAAATATTTATTTAGCAAATGAGCAACAGAAAAAAAAAATTACCTGAGATATCTTCTAGCGTGTTCATTTTTGTGGCCAACCATGAGATAGTAGCATCCTACTGCAAACCATGACACCTACACATTAAAATCAAAATAGAGTATTATTAGATATATCACAGCCATTTTATTGAAACATCAAAAGAGAGGAACAGATAATAATTAAAGAAGAACATTTTCACTGAAATAGCAGTCAGCTCTTCAAATTATTTGATAATACAGACAAACTAGAACTTGCTGGCATGTAACTCTCTGGGGCTTGTTCAGCCTTACAAAGAGAGAGAACTAAGTGGAAAGCTTATTGCTGTCTTCATTTATCTAATGATAGAGAATACAGAAGACAGAGCCAGACTCTTCTCAGGGGTGCAGTGGTAGGATCGGAAGCAATGGGTACAAGTTGTAACACGAGAACTTCACATCAAGTCAAGGAAAACCAATTTTCACTGTTAAGGTGATCAAACACCGGAAAAGGTTTCTCAGAGAAATATAGATTTTTATTACTGCAGCATTTGTTTTAAATTATTATTCAGAGTAAATAACTCGCACTGAATACCTTTTACAGGTACTTAGTTTTTAAAAAAGAATCTTGGTATAAGAAAATTTGAATGCATAGAAAATAAAAGGAGTGAGCCATTTTTACAAGCTTCATCCAGAAAGAGATTTTGAATTCTATTGCTAGAACTATTACATTACAACTTTTATGTGCTTTCATCTAAAAAAAACTACCTGGGAATGAAGGCTTAGAACAACTTACAGGATTATTTGGATACAAGTCCACCAGTTTGTGAGAAAGATAGAAAAGCTCTACGTAGTGGGAAGAAACAAGAAAAGAATATTAAAACATGCTAAAACATGAAGATATTTCAAGTCTTTTAGCTTTCCATACAAAATATCCAGAACTTCCAAACTTATTAATCCACAAATAAACAAAAATGTTTTCTTTAGTGGTAATGCTTCAAATGGATTCAAAATAGATTCAGTTTGCAATTAACTAAAAAACCCCAGCCAAAACAACCCATAAATCTTCACAGCACACACAGAAGCAGCTATACTTCCCACCCGTTAAGAATTCTGCAACAGCTTAGGTCATTAACGTACATTAAAACAAATGCCTGTAGTATTACACTTGAATGTACCTTGTCAAGGTAAAACACTATTGAACTTCCTACATCTAAAAGGTATAACATACTGGCTAGCTCCATTTCAAAGCAGAGTCCTGTGCATTAATATGCTGAAAATAGGACAAAAGCAAATAAATTATTATATTATTTAGAATAATTCTAAGTGCTTACTTTTCTAATAAAAATAATTCTACTTATTGGAATAACTTAATACAGATTTTCTAACAATAGCAGCAGTAATCAGATACAGGTAACAATTCTATTGCCTATGCAAGTTCCAAAGAAATACCACTCTGGTACGTGAAATTTCTGTTTCTTCAGAGCATAGTGCTCTTAAGCTGATGAAATTGTCCTGGAGCACTTTGCATCAACTCCGAGCTCCAGAAAAATCAAATATTAAAACTGGCTTACAAAATACTAACTTATTTACAAAACGTTTCTTGAGGCAGACTTAGAACAATCAGATCACGGGCCCAATTTTCAGATGTAGTTAACTGTAAAGCAACTGAGAAGTACATTCACTAGTCACCAAGAATTACTAGTACACCTAATGACCTATTTGCATACATTTAATGCACCATCCTCTGTGAGCCTGCACACCATATGAGCTCTATTTATTGTATTTTCCAATTGCCTTTGATTTGGATGCTTATATGCAATCTGAAATAAGAAAAAACCACCTCAGCTGCATATAAGCTATTGTAATTCCAACAAAGGTGTTGCCTGATTATTAACTCGTTTAAACTAAAGCGAGGCCTTCATGACAACAAAGGCAAGGAGAGTCCAGAATTTTTTCTAACAGAATAAGCATGTCCCCCTAAGCAAACACAACTGCTGAAGAAGGATTTCTGGTTTAAATTAATATAATCTATTGTTGAGCAGAAAAAGTACAGACAGATATGCTACAAAGATCACCTGGGAACAGAAATCAAACCACAGGAATGAGGCAGTGTAGCTCACTAGCCTCCTGGCTATACATTCCAGTGGTTAAGAGGTAGCGACACTCATGACCATGAACGAATAAGGACTCTTTGCACAACTACTTCCCCCTGATCCCGCTGCCAGCTCTGAAATTCCCTTCTTTACCAGTTACTGTTTTCTTGAAACTGAAGGTAGGAGGAAAAATATATGTAATGTTTCAGATGGTACAAAAGGGAGTTTCTTGGCATCTTTAATTCTTTATTAACATTGCGGCTTTACAGTATCCTGCTGACGCATATTAAAATGTTTAGTTTCTTACCATTTGCTTTATTAAGCTCCACAAGTGTTCCTATATGTACAGGTAAACAATTTGCATGGAAAGGATCTTTTTCCATCACTCTGAAAAAAACCAAAAAAAACCAAAAAAACCCAAAAAACAAACTTGAGTTTGCAATGCACATTTCAAAAAATTTAATATATTATACGGAAGCTGCTTTTATAGTACATAATGTTGCAGTTAATTGCCACTTCAGGCAGTAGAAAACTATTAACAGCATAATAAAGGCTCTCTTCAGTCCAGCAAAACAACAATTAATTTAGCTTAATAAAAGAGGATAACAGAAAATTCTGTCAAGCTGAATATACAATTAGAAAATTAGAATACAATGCACTTTTTTTGCAGGTCACTTCAATTTTAACCAGCTGACAGCAAGCAACAACATTTCTGTTCCTCTTTTCCATATATGTTGACAGCAACTTTCAAGTAATAGTCCTCAACTTCCTGAGTTCAGCACTAGGCAGTATGCCTTAGGAATCACATTTTGCTCAGCTGTAGAATTTCATTTCCTGTGGCATTCAGAAACACAACCCTGTGTTCAGATTCACCGTGGCTCAGAAGCAAACCAAGGTGGTATTCTGACCCACCTGACAACCGAGCAGCAGCGTATGCCTGGGCTACACAACAATTGATAAACCACAGTTGGCCCATCAAAATTAGAAATAACATGCTAACTTTTCAAATTAATAGTATCTTTTTATTATTATTAATGACATAATAACTTTTAATCAGCCAGAGAAACCATACTTCCTAACTAACTGATTCAAACCTGGTCATTCTGAAGGCCAAACAAGAAGTAGGTAGAGAGCACCCAACACTGAAAGTACCACAGAAAGGAAGAGGATGGATGAAGGAAAGTGCAGCACAGTGTTGATTAAATGGAGTTTTTCTTTGGATACTTCTGCTACATATTATAAAAATAACGTGTCTTGCCAGACACAAACGACACATTTTAAATACATGAAACATATATAACATATATATACTGAAATACATATGAAATTATGTATGTCAATCCATTGAACAACAATATTGGCTGTAAGGCCAAACAAAATTATTACACTTCACTGTATGAGAAAAAAACTTCAAAGTTCCTTTGTATACTTACACTGAAGTAAGCTTGTAACACATTTTGAAATCACAGTTATAATAATGTCTTTCAGCTAAGGATACTACCACATCTAGGTTTTCCTGAAGACCATCTACTGATTCAGGAATCAGTGTTTCACTGGGCTTATTATACTGAAAGACAAAAGAAACATCATGTGAAACAAAAACCAATCTAAAAATAAGATGGTGTAAGTATTAATACTTTTAGTGCTAAAAGAATATTTAAGAAGCATTAAAGTCCTTAAAATCTTTATTTTTAAACTGAAAATCCATAAATCAAGTATTTGGTAAAATGCTTCTTTGTAATGTACTTAAAAGCTCATTTAGAACATGAAAGATTTTTGCCATGGTCTGTATCTTAAGCACAGGCTGTAGAAGCTAATACTGAGCAATATATGGTTGGTTTTCAGTACTCTCACATTTTCTTTGGAAAAAAATAGTCTGGAATGATGTTGCTATATCCTAATATTTTCAGGTAACTGACATTTTGTCTACATAATTGTTCTTTTTCCCCACCTAGAAGTTTCTCAAGAAATAAAGCTTAAAAACCATGAGAATTTCAAGTTGTCATCACACCAGAAAACAAGGCTACAGAAAACTGTTATACTACTTCATAGAGTGGTATCTACAGTATGAAAAATTTTAAAATAGCTAAAATTACAAAGCCCTTATTTATTTCAAAGTTCAGAATAAATGGGATATAAGAAAATTTACACCCAAAGTCAAGACTTTCAATCAATTCTCTAGCTGTCTGGTCAGTTTTGGGATTTACCTTTTTCAATTTATTCTCAAACAAAAAGTGAAGCAATTCCTGTTCTTCTTCCGTACATTGTCTACTAAGAGGTAGAGATTCAAGAAGTTCTTTTTCTATAAGAATTAAAAAAAATTCAAGTGGTCATATTACAGAAGAAACAGCAAGACTTCACATTTTAAGAACTTAAAGACGCAAAGAATTTTTTAATGCTCATCCCAAAAACAAGGAAGATAACAGCACATGTACAATGAAACAGAGAATACTATTAACTCAGGAAATTAAGATTGAATTCTTTGTTTTTCCTTCCATACTTTTAAGTAAAATTTAATAAAGATAACACTCCACTTTTTTCATGTACTCTGCATATCAAATTTTATCACTCAGAATGCTCTGTTAGCCAATGCCTACTGTAACTAAACAAACATCAGTAGGGTTTCATGGATTCAAAGCCTGTGAAGTTGAGAACACAGGAAAAAACATTGTTTAGGCTGGGCAAAGAGCACGGGAGCTTTGGGAGCTAACAAACAGGGCAGCTGGGCTACTTTGTTTCTTTCAAGACTGAAAAATAAAAACACATGTAAATTTGTGCAGATGGAAATTTTCACTCATTTAATACATTATTATTTGAATTATTATTTTGAAGTCTGTTACTTGTCTTATTAATTTTTATCTAGCAAAACGCGTATTGAGAGAGCAGGTAAATTTTACTTGTACTTGAGAAATACTTCTATCCAGACCTTCTTGTGCTGTCAGCATATGGTGTGATGTTAAAAGATCAAATGCTTCAAAGCAGTAAACATCAAGCTTCAAGGCCTCTTTGTAGCTGTAAGTTGCCAGGGTTCTATTATCCAAAGCATCATAGATCTTCCCTCGCAAAAGGCATATAGAGCTCTTGATCTGGTGGAAAAGCAGGACTGGAGGTCAAAGACTGAATCAATGTTTGCAGTTCGGTTTGGAGCACTAACAAAATAGGCTCCCTGGAAAGCAAAAAGTATTTCATGCACGATAGAACCTGGCTTTCTAGTGCTGCCTTTAAATAAAAAATTGTCTCTGTTATCTCAAAAAATTTCAAAAGAATGCTCTGTCAGGTTACCTACTGCCAAACAAACACATGCTTGAAATAAGCAATAGGAGGATAGAGTTTAACTTTCCTGCTTCTGGCACCCAGCTCTCTGATACTGAGTTGTAAGCTAATTATACTAAATTTCTTTCATACCTTCCTTCATTGTCACTTCCAAAAGCAGTACACTTCTTTGTTGATCATTAAACTATGTACTTAATGCAAGACAACAATGACCACAGTAGAAATGGAAAAGGCCAAATCAACACATTCAACTCTTCTGAGCAGAAAAATGTATCCCTCCTTTCAATCCAAAACACAGATGTTCCAGAAATGAAAGCAGTGAAAGATTATTATTAGCACAATTGTGCTAATATGTCTAATAACATAATCTTTGAAAATTCCCTAGGTGCGTATTTGGTTCAGTAAGAAGGCCACAGAAATGTGAGTCAAAGAGAAAGAGCGCATTACCCATCTCTAGTACCAGACCAAACACACAGACCCAACGCTCTCAGGAGCCCCTGCACCAGAAACTGAGAGGTATCACCAACTAATAAAGCTCAGGGAGGCTGTTAAGGCAGTAACACTGTAACCAGCTCAGATATGAGTCACTCAGCCTGGAACCTGCCCCACTGCAAACTAGGGAAAAGTTCAATCTACTATTTCTTTTGGCAGTAACCCCCTTTCAATAGTTCTCCACTTTGGCAAGTCAAACCCATTCTCTTATTAGTGAAGTATGTTATCTCAAACATTTCTGAGGCAAAGACTGACAAGGTCAATTTTTTTGGCTGGATTATTTTTCAGTCAAAAGAGTTTCCAAATTTACTTCAATAATTAGCCATCCAAACACCAGGGCCAGAGTACCATGAAACATGGAGTAGGAATGAACAGCTAAAGCTGAGGACTTCTTCCGTTGCCTAAATATGTCCATAAAATAGATACACCACAGTCACTCAACATAAAATACTTCTTCTTTAAGACCATTATATCGGCATTTAAAATCAGTTCACGTTGATTTAACCCACTTTGCTACTTCAGTGTTACAAGGAAAATACCACCTGTCCATCATCCTCACTTTAGTTTCAGCTAAGAAATTTCCATTTGTCACTCTGAAACTAAAGACTCTTCATAGACCCTTCAGCCTACAGGGTACCAATCCTTTTTATCTGTGTGCCTATGCAGGATTTTTTCACTGAGCTTCAAAAACTTCACCTTCACAACACATAATTTTCACAAGTGTGATCCAAAAATGTTCCACTGAGAACAACACTTCAGTGATTATGAAGTATTTCATTAGAAATAACCAGAGGAGAAGAAAACTTGCTTTATCTCAGAACCTGCAGACCAATTGAAAGAAATGGTGGCTGACATTATCAAGACTGAAATTGCAGCACAGAGATAAAAGACTAAAAAACAATGCTAGATAATGAAGTTCCTCAAAGTGTCTGCAAATAATTTATGGAAAGCTGTTGAAAAGCATCTTCATTTTTGCAAACCAAGTTACTTCCAGACAAGTTAACAGATGACTTGTGACTGAAAGTAGAATAACTCAGCATTTTTGAAAATTATGTTACCCAAAAAAGAAAGCTTAAATGCAGTTTCAGATTCATACAGCTGTAAAAGCTCTTTCTAACTTCACACATTTTTTTCTGAGTTACAAAAATATTTGTTTAAATAATGTCACTTACAGAGGATTGTGACATCTCCCAGTCTGTGGCAGAATCTTTCAACCCACTTTCATCCTTCAAGTACTTTTCAAAAAGTCGTTTGTTGATTGGCTCCTCCATATCAAGAATATCCAGGGCCTGCTGATGCTCTTTTGCAGCATACTAATCAAACAGGTACATATGAAAAAAAAGGTTGGGTTTTGAAAAATCCATAAAGCACCCATAAACATAAACAATATAAATGATCATATAAATAATTTAAACTAAAATAAATATATTTATATTTATAATAATAAATATAGAATATTATAAAAATAAACAAACCAGCAATAAAGCACCATGTTTCAAAGACACAGATTATAACAACCAGTTATAATTTTATCAGCAAGTTTTTCATGCATGCATATTCTTATTTGGTCACGTCACTTTATAATTGCAGTCAACCTTTTTACTGGTCACCTATAATATGCAAAAAATTATAAAATGAGCACCTACAGAAAAATCTACTATTCAGCATTATGCAATTGGAGAAACAGATATGCTCCTAAAAATAGTTAATGCAGGTTTAATAAATTACCATCACCTTAATTCTATAAGCTGCACATTATTCTAGTTGAAATTTCTGTATTTAATCTACCAATTGATTCAGCTGTCTCTGTAAAAGCACTGCATTTCACTTTTTATGTATCACATTTTATACAGAAGTATAAAACTGCTAACTATAGTTATACAACCATAAATCACATCTCCTCTGGTCAGATAGCAACCAACCAATTAAAAGTGTAAAAATGAAGACATGAGACAAACACAGTTCACATTCTTCCCCCACAAAATATTAGAGGAGTATTTCCTGGAAAAAAGGTCAGTTGGATTTCTTCAGAGTAGTACCAGAATGGATACTACAGTAACCTTACTGAAAGTTAAAGAATTAAATTTTTACTGTCACAAAATTTAAACCTGTTATTCCAATGAACATAAACATCTACTCTGCCTGTCAGGTAATCTTCCCAAGACGGGTCTTTTATTTAGTTTGGTTTGGTTCCAGAAGTGGTTACAATGTGTACTCACATGACATCTAGCTGCAAGGTAGCGACAGGCTTCATATAACTGGAAGAGAAGTTTCATACATAACAGTTAGAAGGAGAGAGCATGTTTGCTTACACTGCTAGACTCCATTTTCCTCTCTTTTTTTTCACTTCTATGGCTTCTTCATCCATTTCACCACCAAAAAAAAGTCTTTCCCGATCAATATGACTAAATCTGTAACATTTTCTCAACAACTAAACTGTCAAAGGACACTTGTTTCACTTTAGCCTTCACCACTCATTATCAGAGTGGAAGGACAATTGAAACGACAACATGTGAAGTTGCACTCCACCTTCCCCTACCTGCTGCAGTGACACCCTTGGACCCCTTCTCTCTTCTGTGACCCTATCTGGGGACAACACTTTCAATCTGACCAATTGAACACAGGGCCCTATAAACTACATCATGCAGGCTTTTTCATTACTATTCCCACAAACATTACCCTCTGATGGTGAAGTCCCTGTGGTTAGCAGCAGAGGTTTAGAAGAGAGCTAACTGTCTTTGACTTAAAATGACTTACCTTATCCAACTTGCGTGATCGAAGGGCATGTGCTGCCCTGTGATACTGAGCTGTTAGGTAAAGACATTGGGCCAACCAGTAGATATCTTGTGGTTCCTCTAAAATAAAAGAACAAATTAAAACCCATTAATTTACAATGTGTCTTTAAACACTTTCACACAGAATATTCACTTTTGCTTCACTAGAGTTTTTTCCTCCCATTCTAGCATCCTAATGAGTAATAAACTTTTATTTTTATATATATAAATATGTATAAACCTATCTATCATTGAGAGATTCAAATGAAAAAATAATCAGATTTTAACTCTGAAGACATCAGATAGTGCACTGGACAGTGAATACAAAGAATGTCATCCTAGAGGTGTGGCACGATAAGGAGGCAGTGATACAATGACACAGATCTGATAAAGCACCGGTTGCAAGTTACCCTGCCCTTGGACACAGGGCAGAAAAAAACAACCCAAAATTGTCTTTCTCAAAAAAAAATCAGTGGGACTCTAACAACAGTGAAAGCACTAGACTTCTGCAGCTTGAAGTTACGACTGCAGAAGCACAGCTTAGTACCCCCCCTACTTTATAGGCAACCAAAGCTTTTGTAGGATCAAGCCCCCAGAATCATTTGTGGCCCATGGCCATGGCAGACACAGGCAACCAGTATCAAATCTGCAGTCTACTTGTCATCCAGGGCAACTGCAAGTCCTGTAGGAAACCTCCATGGTCTCTTGTAGTTCTTGCTTTTTTTTCTTGTTTCTTAAGGTAGGCAAACCTTAAGGTTTGGCCAAACATTAATTTTAATACAAAGCTCAAAAGGAAGAGAAGATGAGCTCTAGTCATTTTGGGAAAATGGCATTCCAAAGATCACAAAAAAAATTTCATGAAACTCAAAGCTTCAATATTTATCCAATTACTTATTACAAAACCACCAAACCAGAACACTATCAGAAAGAAGTTAAAAAAAACAAAGCAGAAAGCAACCACTTACCATGAGAGAGTGAAGCTACTTTGTCAGCCCAAAACAGGGCACTTTGATACTGCTGCTGCAAAAGCATGATAGAAATAATTAGTATTCCTTTGGTGTTAGTTTTTCTGGATTATTTTGACTAGATCAGGTTGCTCAAAGCTCCATGCAATCTGGCCTTGAACACTTTCAGGGATGGGGCATCCATAACTTTTCTAGGCAACCTGTCTCAGCGCCTCACCTCCCTCACGGTAAAGAATTTCTTCCCAATATCCGATTTAAACCTACTCTGTTTTAGTTTGAATCCATTCCCCCTTGCAACGATCATACAACCATTAAGGCTGGAGAAGACCTCCGAGATCACCAAGTGCAGCCGCCGACGGAACCCCACAATTAAACAACACCCCCAGGTGCCACGTCCGCCCGGTCTTTGATCTCCAGGGATGGTGACTCCACCACCCTCCTTGGGGAAAGTTCCAGTGCTTAACCACCCTCTCAGTGGAGCGATTTTTATTCTTAATATCCAACCCGGACCTGGGGCCGCCCTCCTCGCCCCAGGTGAGCCTGGCACGGCAGGATGCCGCCGACAGGCCTTGGCTCCCCAGCAGCCCTGCAGCCGCCTGGCCTCCTCCTCCTCCTCTCCTCCCCTCCTGCTGCTCCTCCAGGCGGGGGAGCAGGAAAACCCACCGGGAGGCCCCGGCTCCCGCCGCACACTGCACAGGCGGCGCTTCCGGCCCGCCGCCCCGCTCTCCCACTGCCGCTTCCTCCCCTTCCAGCGAAAACGGGGCACAACTGGCATAATTACAAAACCACCACCCTCCCCGCCGCTGTACAGCCCCGCGCCGCTGCCCGCGCCGCCGCGGCCTCCCTGCCGGCGGGAGCGGCCTGTCCCGCTGCCGTGTGCAGGCCCGCGGCCCTCCCGCCGCACCTGGTCGATGTAGTGCCGGACGCGCCTCCGCAGCCGCTCCAGGTTCATGCCGGCCCCGACACCGACACCACCACCGCCACCACAGGCCGCCCCCGGTGCGCCGCCAAAACCCGCCCGGCCGCCCGCCCGCTCTCCCTCCCTCCTTCCCTCCCTCCCTCCGTGCCGGAAACAGCGCCCCCAGCGCCGCGTTCCGGGCGCGCTGCGGCCCGCAGGGGGGACGGGGGGGGACACCCACCCCTAAAGTAATTAATTCTGAGGCTTTGCTCTGTGGTCCGGCCCCCGAAGGAGTTATTCGGGGGGGGCTCCCTCGCGGGTTCCGAGTGGGCTGTTGTTCACGGTGGAGGTGGAAGCGGTCCCTCCGGCCTGTGGGGTCTCGGGAGGGGGTCGGGCCTGTCCGCGGCTCGGGGGAACACCCGGGGTGTGGGGTCTCGGGAGGGGGTCGGGCCCGAGGGGGCCTTTCTCGGGGGAACAGCCGGGCTGGGGGGTCTGATTGCACTGCCCGAGAGGCGTGTCAGCTCTCGCTGCCGAAAGCCAGGCACTCTAAACCATTACACTGCCCCATTGGAAGCAAACCTGGAAGAGGAGCCAAGAAGGGCAACCAGGCTGTATAGCTGAAACTAAAAGATTTGGGCTTGCTTAGCCCGGGGGAGAAAAGAATTGGCTGCATGGGGATAGTGTTGCTGTCTACAACAGAAGTGAGGGTGATGGGAGAAAAGTGCTTTAGCTAAAGGAAAATGATGGCTAGTGGGAAAGTGAGTAGAAACTAGGTGAAAATAAAGGCAAGAGGGAAATAACAAAGTAAATATGCAATGAAATAAATAATACTAACAGCAAAAAAATATTCCTGGGCAGCTGGGGAATGGGATTGAAGGCCAAAAATTCCAAACCCTAGGTGCTTCTGTGGCCTCCTTTGCTGATAAAACCTCCAGAGCACTAGCTTCAATTGGGTTCAATCCTATTTTTTCCCAGCATTGATCAAACAGTCTATCCACATGCAAGTAGATATTTAACTCAGCATGAGCAGTCCCCTGTTGGGGCACTCTGGAAAATCACTCCTTTTGTGTCAGTGTCAGGTGTGTGGACCATCTCCAACTGCATTGATTGAATCTGCAGAATGGTATCTCTGTCTACTCCAGGTACTTTATTATAAATTCCAGTGGAGCAGATGCATGAGCGCTGTGAAAACTATCCCCTCTGTGACTATCTCTCTGATCAAATAGGATTTTTCTTGGCCTACAACCGTTTCTTTAGGAGATACTAAGGATGGGAAGGTCTCTTCATTTGTTTGGCTTGGAACACTCTGAACCCCAACAGGAGAAAGAAGGTTGTGGGTGGGATGGAGGACTGGCATCTATTTCCATTGCCTCCCTAACCAGCTGGAATACCAAGGCAGTAATTATCCCACTTATTGAGCTTGCATTAGCTTTCTTCCTTTAATCAAAAAAGTCTCTTCAGACATGTCTTGTGGTACTTTGAGCTTCACTGGAAGACTCTGTCTTACCTCCTTCCATCTGAATCCCCAGAACACAAGAGGCAAAAAAATATGTTGATGGATCTCAAGAAAATCATTGCATGCCTTAGAAACAAAACTAGACCTCTTGTCCTTTCATGCAGAATGCAGGAAGATTATAGAAGAATGATACAACATGTATAAATGTGATGGATCTGATTCTGGGATGCTCATCGGGAAGAAGGAAGAGCAGCTGCCTCTGTCTTAGAATTACTGGGAAAGTTCAGTATTTTCAGGTAGTATAATCACACTAAGTATGCATCACAGTAGGACCACTTTGTAAAAATAGAAGTGTGCAAATACTATCACATGGACAGAAATCAGGTTCTGGTACAGTCTTTTGATAATTCTGCCACAAAATTTGTCTGTATAGCAATAACAAATAAAACCCAAAAGGTGTGTTTGAGTCCTTTCAGATGAGTTCTTCCATTTGTAGGCTGCATTCAGTGACTGTCTACAGTAACTTGGAAATCTCTTTTGTAATAACTTGTTTCTGGCGAAACTGAACATTATCCAAGCAGAACAACAACAACAACAAAAAAAATCTGTTCCTCTCTAATGCTATTGCATTTAAGCTTGAAACTAAGTTGTCTAAGCATCTTAAAAAAAAAAAAAAAAAGGGTTATGAAATAAACGAAAATTGATTCAAGAATGGATTGAAGTTGGGTCAGCATTTCCTTTATTCAAGACAACTTGTGTCAAAATATATATAATATGTGTGTATTTATATGCATATTGTCTTCCCTCTGCACTACTTCATTCTGGCCTCTGGCATTAATATTATACCTTAGCACTTTTTGCACAGCCTTCCTTAATATGCTCTGTCAGCTTTCCTTCCCTGAGAGGTAGATGGCAGATCACACCTCCAAGGACAAGGACTGCTGATCCTCAGGAGGATGACAGAGATCAAGTCTCTCTGGATATGTGTGAGCTGGTGCAACCACCCTCAGCGGCACATTGCAATAAACACTGCTTATGTAAACCTTGTTGGCATGCTGCTTCTCTCTGTTCCTCTCTACAACCTCTGCCTGCGGTTAAAGAGATGTCTGGAAGGTACAGCCTGCTTTTGTGAACCCTGAGGAGCAGGAATCCTGTGCATGAGGCTTCCTCCTCCCATCCTGTGCCCCAGTGTGAATCAGAAGCGACTGCATTGAAATTCAGATCATAATTCCAACACCCTGTGATACTGAGGGAAAGAAGGGCCAGGCTTTTCCTGATTCAGCATTTACTCATTTCAGTGTTGCTGTGAAAGGCCTTGGTCTGAAGTAAGGACACAGGATAAGTCCACAGAGATGGCTGCCAGCATGAATGTGAGCATTGTGTTTGGCAAGCTGCTATGATTTGTAGCGGTTATGCTGATCTTGGCCAAGGAGAAGACACTAAATAAACCTCTACATGTCTTTGTCAAACACCTGTGATGTGTGACTCGTTCCTCTATTGGCATAAACTGATGGGGCTTCACTGCTCACAGCAAAACTCTCCTCTAGTAAAAATTAACAGAGTGCTTATTGGAAGAAGTGAAATTTTTGCTTGGAAAAGTACTAGAAAGATTAGCAAAATCCTAATATCTGGTGTAATAATAAAATAGAGATTCTGTTGTTGTTGTATGGTTTTGCTAGCACAAAAAGTTTACTGAGTATATTTACATCATTCTGTTAGTTTTATATTTTTCTCTCTCAGTAAATATTTTTTTTAGGCAAATTGCACCCAGAGGCCTCCATTATGTCATCTGCTCTGTGTCACCAGATCTCTACATGGGCTGAATTCATTGTGACCTTTGGGGATCTGAGTGCACAGATCACGTCACAAATTTACTGCTGAAACGGAGGAATTCGATTGTCGCTTGGTTAACGCAGCTCTAAGCTCCGCTACAAATCTGCTGCTGCCATCTTGTGGCCATTGTATTTATTGTAGTTAATCATACACTGCGTTTGTTCGAAGCATTTGAAAATGCAAACTCAGTGGCCTTTCTTCCTGATTCCTTTCATACTAAATATACACTAAGAGGTCAGAAGGGAAAACCAGGGACATAATCTGCAACTAGATGATATGCAGCTGAATTGACATCTAAGTGGGGCTGTTTATCGTGATTGCCAAGCTTCCACAGGAACTCATCTCAGTTTAGCTCTGTTTTATCTCTACATGAACAGAAAAGGAGATGCCTCTGAATTATTTCACAAGCCCTCCTGTGGACTCCTTTTTAGCAGCCAAACAACTGCTTTCTGAAATACAACCCAAGATAACAGGAAAATTCCAAGGAGAAGTAGTAGCCTTCATCTATCACTTTGTATCATTCTTTCTGCCATCATCTCATGTCTTCAGTGTCTGCAGATACTGTCAGCAGCATCAGCTGCTTTGAAAGAAGCCCAGTGTGAGACCTTTATGTCACCTCTCACCCTGTTTCAGCAATATTTGGCAAATGCTCTCTGTCCCCAGAGTCTAAGCATCTGTACAAACATCTCTTAGGGAATCTCATTATGTCTGGAGGTGCACCCCTCACCCAACCTATCACTAGCAGGCCATGGAAAATAGGCTTCACTTCTCTCTAGTCAGAACCAAGGCCCTGATGACTCTTTGGTCTTTTTCCATACAGAACAGTTATCAGAAGCCATGGGGCTTTGAAAGTGAATAACTGCTGTTATTTGGAAAGCTGTCTGGAAAGCAGCTGCTAGAGAGAGGTTTGACTCAGTACAGGATCTGCATTTATGCATTCATTTTGCACATACACAATGTAAACAGCCCAACAAGGTGCCACTCTGCAGTGGTGTAAGGGTAGGATTGGGAATGCATGATTAGAAACCAGAGGTTGATAAGGAGAAGGAGAAGAGCTAGGTTATCTCTGCTTCCAGATGGGATCCCAACCTACTGTACGTTTCTGTGCTGGCTTTATCAGAACCAACCTCTTTAAAAGGCTGCACGGCAAGGACATGTCCCACCAAGGGAGCTGCTGGTACCACCCCAAAACACTGCACAGCAGGGACATGTCGCACCATGCTGGCTGGACACCCCCTTGCCCCAGTGCCAGATCACACTTACCAGCAAAAAGCCTTTAAATACACGCAGCAAGGTGCAAGGGCCATGCTCACCCAGCTGTACAGGACAGGGAGCTGTTTTCTTCCCCTCCTCCTGAGTTTTTTAGGTGCTTTCAGTGTAAATTCTCTGGATGGGGCTCTGAGAAGCCTGTTCTAGTGTAAGGGGTCCCTGACCATGTCAGGAAGTTGGAACAAGATGAGCTTTAATATCCCTTCCAACTCAGACCACCCTAAGATTCTGATTCCATCATGTTTCTCCAAGCAAAAGCAATCCCTATATTATTAGGAGGAAAGGAGGAAGAAGCTGGAGCTATCAATTCATTGCTTTATGGGAGGAGGACACATGGCAGTCTTTGTTGGCTCTTCACAGTTAATTCATTCATATTTACTACACTTTGCTTCATCTGTCTGCAGCTTTTTCTGATTTATTTCTAATATATTTGCAGAAATGTAGCCCATGCCTATCAGCACAGACAAGAATTGCATGAAAATAGGCTCCACAGCATTTGTGTGCTATTTGTGGAGTAAACAGGTTTTCTTGTTCATGATGCTTTAAAAATCCCTGTTTTCTTAAGTGGCTGTTTATATATATAAGTAGAGCCTTCCCCATGTCGGTGTCTATGCATGATTATAGTAGCAATGTTTACCTTTGACAGTCCATGTTTTTCATCTAATTCTTTCCCTTTCTCATTTTCCCCATTTTTCTATCCCTGCCTCTGATTTACGTCAACAGAATTTTCCATTTTTCCTTTGATTGCAAATAACTTGCTCTTCAGCGGGATTTTTTTTTTGAGTTTACCAATGTGTAGCCTCAGAAATAAATAAGTACTCTAAAGCACTTCCTTCAAATTAAGAAAGAGCAAGAAATAAAAAGAATCTTATGGAATCAATTGCACAGAAACATGCATATTTTCCCTGGATAACAGCTCCATAGATTCCAGTGACATGCATTTTGGGGAATATGTTCTCTTTGCTATTTCCTAGTCTTAGTGTAGACTGTGGTTATGATCCTAAATATCACATTTTGGAATATCTTGCCCAACATTTTTTGACTAAAATCTGAATCTCTTCAAAACAGGGATTCACAATGTTTAAAAACAAAATCACAGCATAAAAAAATCTATCACAAGGAAAGAGTAAAATGACAACTTGTGTTATAACTGACTTGTCACAAATACCTTCCACTGTTCCCATGGCAAAGAACTACATAACTATAGCTCATGTTTATATGTAAATAAACGTAGTATATAAAGTCAATCTTTGCAATAATAAGCTAATAAACTTTAGGAATCTTTTGTTCCAAAGGTTTTTAAGCCAGCATATGAACTTAAATAGAATTTTTTTTTTTAAATAATCTCATGTTTATAAGTTTGATCCAGGACTTTGAATTTCTCAGAGGGCTCAGTTTTAGCAAATTAGGAGAATATTGTGATACTAGGATTGGTCAGTGCTTTGTATCCAGGAATTTCAAGACAATGAGAAATCCAGCTGCAGGAGAAGGAAGTATATAGGCTTGAGAAGCAATTCTAGCATAAACTTTTTTCTCCACATTTTTCCCTCATTATTTCCCTAACACTGCATGGGAGCTTCTTGATAAGTTCATTTTTTAATAACTCCCAAAAAATTATTGAAAAATAGCAATAACTTTCTGATCACATGCTTTATAACATCAGTATTTTTGCATGAAAAGGGTCCGAAATACTTTGCTTAGAATTCAGCTCCAGAATTACATAAACACAAGAATTGCTGGATTTGCTCAGGCTGGATTTGACGCACATGCATGTTGCCGATGAGACCCTGGAACACCAGGAATGCAGCCAGGATCCCTACAAATACCATCCCAGCAGTGGGTAGAGGTAGGTCACTGGCAATGAAGGTGTTGCCAAGACATGTTTTAGTCCCCTTTGCTGGCACATAGAGAGCTGGTTGTGCTTCCTGAGTCAGCTGCAGGAGTACAGGTGATCTGGCATAAACCTGCTGGGACAAAACTCCCTCCTTCAAAAAAACCCCCAAACTGAACACACCTGGATCAGCAGAGTGAATGTGCACCAATGCAGCATTTTATGTTGGCAAGATATCTGGAACTTAATAGCAGACACCCAAGGCTTGGATGTGAGCCTCCAGTTCTAATAAACTTTAGATCTTTAACTTTTAAGAGTGATGAGACTCTAGAAAAGATTATTAATGAATCAGATAGTGGGGTCCTACTTTGCCTTGCTCAGGGATTCTTCTTGAGGGTCCTTATTGAGCCCTGAAAACTGAAGTCCACTGAAGCTGAGGTCACTGGGTAGCTCACCACCTTACCTGCGAGGCTGAAATATGATCTAATTGTAGAACAATTTGAGTTGGAAGGGACCTTTTAAAATTCAACCCCATGCAATAGGCAGGAACCTTCAGCTAGGCCAGGTTGCTCCAAGCCAGTGTTTCACCACCCTCATATTAAAAAAGTTTTCTTGTATTTAATCTAAATTGACCCTTCCTCAATTTAAAACTATTCCCCCTCATTCCAATCTGCCCTTTCCCTGCTGTTGCCAGTCTGGTCTTCAAAGCCTCTGTGCAACCACTTTTAAATTAAATGCTTAGAAATGCCTTAGAACCAGCCTGAGTCCCTTGATTTTATAGCTCTTTCTGAGACCCTTTTTTATTGCAAAGTGCTGCTGTGACTTTGGAATTCATACTGGCAAAGGAACGGCGCTGCCAAAGTGTTTGCTTTGGGAAAGCAGGAGCACAAATGAGCAAAAGATGGAAATGGATGTGCTATATAAAAACTGGTGGGGTGCCCTGTGTGTCACTGCGGGGTCTGTGAGTGTCACTGAGGGGAAGTAAGTGCTCTGTGTGTCACCGGGGGGTCTGTGAGGGTCACTGAGGGGGGGACAGTGGGTGCCCTGTGTTTCACTGAGGGGGAGGCAGGTGACCTGTGTGTCCTAGGAGTGCCCTGAGGGTCACTGAGAGGCCACGGGGGTGCCCTGAGGGTCACGGAGCCAATCTACACTAAACAGAGCCAGACCAGATTAGAGAGCCATAAGAGATGGGGAGGTGCAGAACGGGGGGGGGACAGGGCGGTGCGGGACGGGTCCGGCCCAGCTGTGCTGCAGCTGTGCCGCTTTTCCCACTCTGAAGGGACGCCGCTCCCCTGGGGCACGGTCTGCTGCTGCCTCTCCTGCGGTCCATGAGGCGGGCACAGCCGAAAGGCTCCTTGAGAAGCCCAGGAAAAAGTTGCGGGGTCGCCCTTGGGCAGCTTTTCGCTGTTAGAGTTTAGAACAGCGGTGGCAGAGAAAAGCAGGGTGTTTCTGTGGAGTTACTGAGAAGAGTAAAAAAATGAGATATAATCTACAGGTGTACGTTTTGGGGTAAAATCTAAGATAAATGTAAGGGGTAGAATGATCCTTTTTGAGGGGTGGTAGCATGGGCTGATCATGTTTGAGGACAAAATCAGAAGTACTCTAGAAAATACAATGGCAGCATTTTTGTAGCAGAGATCTGTGAGTTCACAAAATTAAAGTATCCCTCACATTACTATGTTTACCATTCCAGGACTTGGATGTGTTTTATTTCTCTGGCTATTTTATTTCATTTGGAAAGAAGATAACAAATGGATAGCAAGATTCAGTTGGAGGGTAGGGATAGAGGAGGAACACCTTCTGGTTTGTGAGCAATCTTCATAAAGGCAGAACTTGTGTTTTGCACTCTTCAGTGCTCATTTGCCACAACATGCAATGATCTTACAAGTAGTATTAACCTTTTGTGATGAGCAAACAGAGAGAAATTCCCTGTCTCGGTCTAGATTCATGGAACCGATCACCAATCCCTCCACAGTACCTGACATGCCACAGAGTCATGTTAGTCAGCAAGGGCTGAGGATGCCTCTTGCAGAACTGGTACCTTTAGCTCATGTGCAGCAAGGCTAAGCAGACAGAGCCCTATTTCTTGCATATTTTATTTTTTTATCAAGGATTAATGAATAATTAACACATAATTTAAGTTTGAAAATTGTTTGAAAATAAGTTTGAATATTATCTTGTTTTTTAGATTAATGAGAGATGAGAGTTGCATCAGCCTCAAATCTTTGTCCTGAGTTGTATGGTAAATTAGAAAGCTCTCTAAAGCCTTTATCTGTTCCTCTTGTTCAGTGTGTGAAGCTGCAGACAATGACTTGTACTGTGAGGGCACACTTCTTTGGGTTTCCTCAGCAATATCCTATTATGGGATAAAGATGTACTGCAGGGAAAGGCTGCAACCCTAGAAAGCATCTCTTCCATCATGGTTTCTTTCTGCTTGTGTATTGGGAGGGGAGAAGAGAGGAAACCCTTTTTTTGTGTTTGTGTTAGTGGGAGGCGCAGCCTTTGCTGCTTTACAGTGTAATCACTTCTCTGCTTCAGGACCACTGGTCTGGAGTAGGTGAGTTGGAGGTGTCATTGTGGTAAATGGAGACAAAGGTCAGGTCAGTGAGTTTTACACATAAGATTTGACAGGTCAGATTACAAAATGCAGGAGTCTGTGCTTGCTGCATGTTTCAGGCAAGTGGGTCCTAAGCAATGTTTTCCTCTTTCTGGTCTGTTCAGCACTGGGGAGGATGAAAGAATGGCACTCTATGGAAGCGGTGATATAGGAAGCTTCAGGTGGTCCTGGCATTTTGCAACCTTGAGTGCTGGACTGCTAATTGTGATTTTTTTTTCTGATTTTAGTGATCTTCTAGCTGCAAATTAAATAAACATGATAAAAAAGGAGATCTGCTCCAAAGTGTGTGCAATCTATGTTGTTGCTATGAAGAATGCTTGAAATGGGCAAACTAATGACAGCAAGGCTTTGCTCTGATGCCTCTAATTTGTTTGCTGGTCAAGGTTGTGAGTCCACACAGTTATTATCATCTACCTGTCAGCTTGGATATATTACTTTTTAAAAGCTATATCTAATCAATGCAACTATGTTGGGACTATATGTAGGCAGAACTGTAATTGTTTGGGCATTAGCGAATGGAAACAAAAGGCAATCACAGCTTCAGCCCCTTCCTCAAATGTCTGCAGAGCAAAATCCTGGTTTTGATGGCTTATATAGGATCCTTAACTCATCTGTGCTTAGAATTTTATGTGTTAACACTGTGAATTACATATTTTCAGAGTGGAAATAGTGCCTTTCACTGTAGGGGAAATAAACATGACAAGAAGGAGGGAGAATACTCTGAATTCTCACTGTAGACAGGAAGGAGATGCAAGAGTTGCCCAGGGACCTTCTAGCGTGGATGGAGGAATGTGTGATGAATTTGGTCTAATCTGTAATCCCTTAGAAATTTAATTCACTGTGCTCACAGAAACAGGATATTTTTACACTGCTTTTAGCAAACAGAGGAGTAACATTAATAGAGCTGTGGTGGCTGGTTGCCTTTACCATAGGAACATTTTAGGTTGTTTTATTAGAGTATGCCAGTGAGCTGGTGAAGAAAATGTCAGCATGCTTCACTACTGATATTGATAACAAAAGAGCTTGTGTCATAGGCAAAATTTTTCCTTGGCTGAGAATAAATACCATGCTCTTGTACAACATACTCTGTGAAAGCAGGTTTCATGATCATCGTGTTAATGTCCTTCTAAAATTGCTTAATTTAATTTCTGCTGGTGGTATTTCTAGATCCCAATACTTGCAAGATTTGTACATATGTAAACATACCTGATCATCCCCCTCTACTAACAAGAAAATAAAGTCAAGAGAGACCCTGAACTACATTTCTCAGACCACCCTACCTGTCCTTCAAAGGCCAGAAACATAAATGATGTCCTGATGACCTGGGTTGCACTTGTTAGATAAATTTCATAGAAAAGTAACAAATTCCATAGAATAATCTGCCTTCCTAATACACACCTCCTCAAAAAATATGGCAGGAACTGGAATGTTGCTTGTCAAGTTCAGGCTTAATATCTCATTTGTTCCCATTTGGTTCCTTAGTAGAGTCCATGCTTGCCTCAGGCTGTTAGCAACATGTTTGTTCGTGATGACATGTGATCAGTTACTTGGATGTTAGCTGTAAGAGTGTAAGTGGCATTTTCATTGGTTTGGCATGAGTTTTAAGAGGCCCTCTTTTTTTCCCTGACTGCTGGCTTGATTGTTCTAGCTCTAGGTTAATGCATGCTTTTTTTGATAGCACAGCAAACTGGCCTTGGTGTGTGTTAGTGTTACATATGTTACAATTTTTGCTAATTGACTCACCTTTGGCATGTGTTATTCCATTGCTTCTTGCAAAGCCAACACCTTGATTGGATAGCATTCAACTGATCTCATGGTCTGTACAGATCTTCATGTCTACCTGGACCTCAATCAAAACCCATTTGGAGATCTTACAGATCCCAAATGTTATGGCTGGAGGGAGAGCCTGTGCACCTGAGAAATGACTTTCAGAGAGGCCCAAGGTTCTGTGTTTCATCATCAACTTTCTCTAGTTTATCAGATTTCAGTTTCCAGTTGATATAGGGGAATGAACTGGGCTTGCAAATGACCAGTAGGAGATTCTCCTCGAGGGGAAAGCTGCCAGCTTCCATAGAGCCAGTTTCTGCAGGCTGCTCTTCTCTTTCCACTCCTCCTACCAGGCAGTGGCTGATAGGAAAGGGTGGAGGCTTGGAAAAGGTAATCTCACTGATCTTTATATGACTTTGGGGTCATCACAATCTGGCACAAAGATCAGGGGGGAAGGACCTTTTCAGAGATGCTCTGTTTTCTTGTGTTCATTGTCAGGAGGGAGACCCTTACCCACAGCACCCCTGGCAGCATTTTCTACAGGTAGCATAAATTGCTTGGGACACACAGGATACCCTGATACAGGACACCCAGCTAACATGCTTGCTTAAGTTTCTGCTCAACACTGCAGCAGAAACTTGTGAGAGTCATTGCACTCATGATGTTGATTGTGGATGGGCACTGGACTTCATGCATGTTCCGAATAGTCCACGCTTAGTGCTCAAGGGCATAATTTGCCCTCAGAGCATGGTAACTCTGAGTGTCTAAAGTAGAACAGTTATCACAGGTGAGTAGAATCTGATGTGCTTGTGACAATGGCTTCATTGTGTATACAGAGTAGGGTTGCTCTGCGCAAGGAGAGACCAGGTAATGGTCACTGCAGGTGTACAGTTGTTCTAGTTTAATCCTCAAACCAGTAGAGTGAGAAATTAAAGGAGTAGAGTCAGTAGCCCTGTCTAAACACAAAACCACATGCGTAAGGAAGCTTTCTCTATCTTCCCATCCAATCTCTCAAATCTAAACAGCTTGTATTCTTTTCTGTCCTGTGTCTGGACTTTCAGTCTTACTGCACTCAACTATGTTGAATTGTTTGGCCTTGTGGAAACTGAGGATATGAAAACCACTTGCTAGAACGTAACACATTTGCCACAATCAAATGAACATAGTCACTCTCTACAACCAAGTCACAAGTAGCTGGGCTTTGAAGTAGCTATGTATTTCACTTCCATGGGATAAAAATTCCTTGCCTGGAGCTTAGAAAGAACATACTTCTGTGATGTAAAGAGAAAACAGTCTTTTCCTGCATATATAAATATATGTTCAATATCGTTATCAATGATCTGGACAAGGGGATCAACTGCACCCTCAGTTCTCAGGCAGCACCAAGTTCGGTGGGAGTATTGACCTGCTGAGGGCAGGAAGAGATCTGGACAGGCTGGATCAATGGGCTGAGGGTAATTGTATGAGGTCCAACAAGGCAAAGTGTTGGGTCCTGCACTTGAGTCACAACAACCCCAAGCGGCACTACAGGCTGGGGGAAGAGTGTCTGGAAAGCTGCCCAGCTACAAAGGACCTGGGGGTGCTGGTCAACAGCTGGCTGAACATGAGCCAGCAGTGTGCCCAGATGGCCAAGAAGGTCAATGACATCCTGGCTTGTGTCAGCAATAGTGTGGCCAGCAGGACTAGGGAAGTGATTTTCTCCCTCTCCTTGGGACTGGTGAGGCAGCACCCCAAATACTTTGTTCAGGTTTGAATTCCTTGCTCTAAGAAAGACAGTGAGGTGCTGGAGCCTGTCCAGAGGAGGGCAGTAGAGCTGAGGAACAGTCAGGAGGAGTGGCAGAAGGACGTGGGGTTTTTTACCCTGGAAATGAGGAGGCTGAGTGGGGACCTTATCGCTCTCTACATCCACCTGACAGGAGGTTGTAGTGAGATGGGGGTTGATTTCTTCTTCCAGGTAACAAGCAATAGAACAAAAGGAAATGGCCTCAAGTTGTGGGGAGGTTTAGACGGAATATTAGGGCAAATTTTTCATGGAAAGGGTTGTCAAGCATCGGAACAGGCTGCCCAGGGAAGTGGTGGAGTCACCATCTCTGAAGTTATTGAAAAGATGTGTAGTTGTGGCACTTAGAAAACATGGTTTAGTGGTGAACTTGCAGTGTTAGGTTTGCAGCTGGACTTGACTGTTCTTTCCACTCTAGATGACTCTGAGTCTATTTGAAAGATTTGTTCAACATGTGTTCCAAGACATATGTAGAAAGATCTGCTAAGATCCCAGTCACTTTTGTGAACAATATGACTATACTCAATAATCTGCCAGTCTTTCTAAAGCCAATAAAATTTTTCCAATTTGTGAACTGGTTATTGCTTTCTTCTTTGCAAATAAGTTTATTTATTCAGTTGTATAATGGAGTCAAATTGTATTTCATGTTAAACAGGATGCTTATTGGGGAGCAGCTTTGAAACTACTAGAAAATTCAAGTAAACTAAAAAAAATCCAGTTCTCAAAAGAGCACTTTTAGTGAGATATATATATATATATATATATATATATATATATATATATACTAGACCATTTATGGTTTAAGAGAAGTTTAATCTTAAAAGTTTAACCAAAATATGTTTGGGAGCAGTGATTTGGATGAAGCCTTCTCCAGGCCACTAAGGTTGAAGAATAAATTCTACAGCTGAAAAGATGGTACATGATGTACTCAGAGGTGTGGACTCCCCATGAACTTTTATTTAGATTAAGTTAATGTGCAATACTTGCCCTTTCTAATTGTTAATCACTCCTGTGCCAATATGTTTTGGTTGAGTTAATTTTGTGCAGCTGCTGCAAGCCTGTGCCAGATGGCAACCTAGCTCTTCAAACATGAAAAATAGAACTGAAAGAACTTGGAAGGTCTTGGATGTCCATGTAAGGATCTGATCTTATAGGCAGAGGGAGTTCAGCATATGAAGGGCTTATAAAGTCAAGTCCTTTGCATGCTTTAACCTTTGCATGCAGTTAGTCTACCCTTTGATTTTAGTGGCTTGAATTGTTTGCCATTACAAGTGTGGTCAGATGAATAACATTTTAAAAGGGAGTCAAACATCTTAATTCAAATTTTATTATCTAAATAAGATACAGAACCATACTTAGACAGACAAGAAAAGAAGGCTTGATTTTTTATTTGCTTTCTGTCTGAAAATGCCAAGTGCCTTTGTAAACAGGACATTTTATTTTAGCACATAATTTAAACTCTCAAATCAGAGACATTCCTTTCCCCTCCACTTCCAGGTGGGTTCGGTATGTAGGCCATATATTGTGTATTAAGAATGTTCATTGCACAGAACATGCAGACCAAGTATGTTGAAATCTAATGCCTACCTCTGGTATTGGAGGTAACATAGCATTCAAGATATTATTATAAGAACACTGAAATACAAACAAGATTTAAATATATATATATACACATTTATAAATTTAACAGCAGAAAGTGTTTATCAGTCTGAGAAATTATAAACATCAAAATAAAATTGTGTTTACAGTGTAGTGATTAGTTGCATCAGGATGATACATTATATGATGGAAAAACTGTGCCATTACATCTACGCCAACCTTGGTCTTTTTCTCAGAAAGGCCAGAGGATGAAAGTATTATGTCCTGTCAGGCAGCCAGCACTATTTTACAGCTGTTATTAGTTTCACTCAGCCTAGAGGAAATAGGCTCGTGCCTTCAGTTCACAAAATCAAAGTCTGAAACACATTGTGCAAAACATTCAGATTGGATCTCTAACATACTTGAAATCAATCTTGATTCAAGTCCAGACTAGCTCTGTGTACTTGTACCCATTTGCTGGAATTTTGTTTGTCTGATGTTTTCCAGCAAAGGTGAATATGACTTTTTTTCTCCTCATGTCTGAAGACTTGCAAACTTTTGCAGGTTTTCATAACTAGCATTATAATGTGATCTGTATTTTATAACTTTTTTAACCAGTGTGATCAAAGGTTTGCAACTATTGCTTTGATTTTTCACTGTTGAGGTAAGGCTCACTTCAGTCGATGTTCTAACATGATCCCATGGCAGAGGGCTGCCTCCATGTATATCTGCATCAATAGTGAATTTGAACCAGTCAGGTGGTCTATATCCTTATCCTGTGTCTGCCAACGTGTGTGTCTTTTCATGTTTAAGCTATCATTCACGTTTTGTCTAGCCTAGGATGTAGCTGTGATACTGAAATGCTTTAGCCGGTGGCTGGTAACATGTCCTAAAATTGTGGCACAGGATGTATCAGTACTGCAAAACACAGTGAAGAAATCTAAGCAGGAGCAAAGATGAAGTAATTTGCACTTGAACTTTACACAAGAAACTTGCTTTCAGGGCTATACAAACATATGCAGCAGAGGAGAGATCCAAATGCTGCAAAACAGAAGTAGAAAGGCTGCAGGGACTCTGACTAGTGGGTAACCAGCATTTCCTGAGGGTTTTTACCCATTTTGCTTGTCTTTCATAGTGTGTTTTCACAGGTGTTTATACAAGTATGTTCAAACTACAGCTGCACTCCATTTGCTGTGTACCAGATGGCCAAAAATCTAAGGTGTGTTGTCCTCTCTGGGAAGTGCAAGCTATGCCTGGTTAAGCCTGTGCTTTCTTGCACTGTAACCTGTTAGTATGTATTCTAATTTGTGCTAAGCTTCAAGCGAAGGAGCCTAGAAGTGGAATAAAACTTGTGCCATGTAGCCTGTTAAAAGAGCATGGCCAGGTTTGCCCTGCATGCTTCTGTTGCAGGGAATCCTGGCAGAGACGGTGAGACCAAATTAAACCAATTATCAATATTATGCTGTTCAGCAAATGCTTCTGTTTCCGACAGTGTTAATGAAGTGGCAGGAGCAATTTGAGGGCTGCAATCCCCACAACAAAGCACTGGCAGTGCACAAATGAAGCAGCAAGCAGCCCCGGGAGGGACAGCTGGAGGATGGGGGGGAAGGCAGAAGCAAGAAGTGATTGTCTCCTGAGAATGGGACCAATTTTCAGTGCAGCTATGCCAGCTGAGCTCCAGGGAAGCGTCAGGGAATCCAGCTCAATGGGCTTTAATTTGTGCATATGTGTGTAGATTATATATGACATGCACGATTCTACATGCCTTCCAAATCATTGCACTGTACTTAAGCCCTTATACATAGATAATGCAAACGTGAGATAATCAAAGCAACCTTTGTGAAGCTGAAAACTGAAACTCCTGAGGGCAGAGTTTAATCAGTGCATTATTGGAACGAAAATTCCAGCGTTACTGTAGTGATTATATTACTAGGTGTCATATTTAATTCATGAAGAAAGCTATGAGTTTTAAAATTGAAATGAGACTCAAAATTTGCTGGTTGATGTAGAATGCAAAATTAATTTTCCATTGGTCACGGTCAACAATGAAACGGGTAAGAAAGAGCAAAAAATATTTCTCATCTGGGTCTGGATTCCTTTTGTCAGATTCTTAACAATCTCAAAAAATATTAAAACACTGCCAAAAGTAGCTTTGATTCACTTCACAAGTTGCATCCCTTTACTTACCAAGGAAGGATTTTCTTCTATTCCTTTAACAATGTATGTAAATGTCAAGCTTCTGTAGGCTGAAGAAATATTCCAGCATTATTTAAATATATATTTTTAAGAAAATTATTACTTCCCTATGGTTTTGTAGTACTACCTCCTTTTGTTCTTTTTTTTCAGACAAGTGAATTGCTAGGAGGTAGTAATATATCACTTGTACATACACATAAAAAGGCTATAATCATTACCCTTGTGCTTGAGCTTGTGTTTTTCTACAGCTTTAGAAAGGTTTCCTTTAATTAAAAAAAAAAATAAAAAAATCAGCTGATTCAAAAGAAAATATGACAGTGAAATAAATCTGGGTTATATTTGGTTAACAAGGAAACAGAGGATGATGCCGGATGTGAAGGTGATCAGGATGTTCCATTCCAGCTTTCCTTCCTCATTTAACTTTTCTTTGGCTGCTTCAGCAAGAAACGATGTATGAGGGCTGGAACAAAAGCAGGCATGGAAGCTTTTCATTACCTGCCCCTCTGACACTGTAGCACAGCAACCATCATGTCTCCACCTTCCTTCCTGTAGGATCTTTCTTTCCCACCCTGGGGATGTTCTTTCTCCTGAGGTGCTGTATCTTCCCCCAGGTATGGTTTTATAGTTACTGTTTAAGAAATCCCAGTAGAAATTAGCCTGTAAATTCGAGAGCTGTAACAGTACTTCAGGATGACAAGTTATACAGCGTCCTCCTGTAGCCCAACAAACTCTAGTGCTTCCACACACTGTGGGTCATATGTTTGTTCAGACTCTGACTTTTCATCTGTAGAAGAGCAAAAGAATAACAGGACCTTTCGTTGGCAAGGAAGTGATATCCCCACACGATTTTGGGCACCAACCTGTCGATTACTTGTGAACCTGCACCTTGAACTCTGTGGTTATCTATGTACGGTCTTAAGTAAATGTGCTTGAATTTGCAGAAGTGGCCGGGGACTGTGGAATTACTGTTAAGAGAAGAGTTTAAATTCTTATACCTGAGCTGATTTGCTTAGTGGCATAGTCGGCTTGTCCTGAAATGCAGATGGTGGCGGTGGAGTCAGGTGCAAATATGACCCTTTGACTAATGTGACAGTAAACTTTATGCCAGAGTTCCTCATCTCTCTGGTGGAGGTAGCATTTCCATCCTTCACAGCAGGATATATGGTGGGGTGAAACTAATGCTGAAAGGACAGATCAATAGCATAAACTACGGATTTAAAGAAAGCATCAGGCTGTACTCTGTCCTAGTAACCTCTAGTTGTTGCTGCATAACACTGCTGATTGCTCTTTTATACTGATTTAGTTTTTAAACACATACAAGTTAAAAGTGTTAATACACATCTTACATCCCTTCTTCAATAAACATTGCCATTTATTTCTAGAAAAAACCTTTAAACATAGAGCAGTTGACTTCAGTGAAGTTAAAAATGAGAGTCAAACATGAGTATTGGGAAAGTACAAAGACCACAGAATTAGGAACAAAGCTCATAGAACCATAGAAGGGTTTGGGTTGGAAGTGACCTTAAATATCATCTGGTTCCAATCACCCTGTCATGGAGAGGAACGCCTTCCATGAGACCAGGATGCTCAGAGTTCTATCTAAGCTGGCCTTAATCACTTCCAGGGATGGGGCATTCACAGTTTCTCTGAGTAACCTGTTCCAGTGCCTCACTATCCTCACAATAAAGAACTTTTTCCAATATCTAATCTAAAAGATCCTCACTGATACAGTTCTATTACAGCTTTTGTGGTATCTTTTTTTTTTTTTTGCTTTTGGTTGTGGGTGGGTTTTTTGTTTGGTTGGGTTTTTCTGGTTGGTTGGGGTTTTTTGGTTTTTTGCTTTTTAGTTTTTTCATTTTATTCATGTTCCTGCTGCTGCATCAACTGAAAACCTTTCAAAAGAAGGTTTCCTAACTTGAGAAGTGCAAAGGAGAGGTTGAAAACATGAAGCCTGTGTGTTCTGTAACTAGAAAGCAACTAATAAGATTCACAGTTCAGATTTCAGTTTCACAACTTTTAATGCAATTATACAAGTGCAGCATTTTTGGAAGGCCTGATTCAATTTTTTTTAACTGTAGGCAATATAGTTTTAACTCATCATTCTTGCTTAAACTCAGGGTCTGAAAATCCAGGTGAAATCATAAAAGCTCCATGTTAAAAAAAGAATCTACAATTTGGAATATTTAAGTAATATTCCTTTTATTGTGGTAAATAAGTAATAAAGAAGTAATAAAATAAATGCAGTCATACTTGATGTTTGTCCAGTAAAAAGGGGCGTGTGTGTGTAAATACCAGATTAGTCATTCCTAACTTGGACAAACCCTGGTGGTGTCTATATTCATAATTTTTCCATGGTAACCAACATGGATTATTGAGTTACGACAATTTTTTTGGACATAATGTGTTTCTATTGACCCTTAGGAGAGCTATTTTGATCTTAAATACTGCCAGGCAGTGAGTAAACAGTTTACCAAAGGAATATTCGGCTTTACTTCTTCCTTCCCTGCTTACTCTTAAATTTATCTGCAATGAACTGATTCAACTCATTACCCACTGGAAAGCTATTCTCCTTTCTGAAAAAAAAAAATGTATTTTTAATCCTGGAGCAGACCTTGCTCAGGGTTTAAAGAGCACAAACATAAGACAAACAGAATGGAAGAGGGACACCAGGACTGAGATTAAAGAGGAAGAGTGACCTCTTGTTTCCCATGGCAATGAGCTGGTAATTAAGGTCAGCCCAGCCATCTTAAAACTCCAAATGAATTAATGAGGGTTTTTTTTACATGGTTTCTTAATGTAAAGTTCTCATATTCACAGCAATTGCAGGAAAGATAAGGCTTCTAGCCTGGATTTACAATAGTGAAAATAAAAGCAGAACTTGACCCTCTGATTAACATTTCCTGTAACTCTTAACATTCTTTTAGGTTTTTTTTCAAGTGGTACTTTAGTTCTCTTTTGTTTCAAGAATGTAGTTTGTAATGATAACAATGCTTCAGGTAGCAAAGTGTTTTAATTTTGGAGCCAGGGATTTGAAGACAGTAAGATTTCTAATTAATTTATAAAGCAAGTGGCATTTGGTCAAATAAGTTATTATTATCCCAATTTGAAGCTGTTAAAGAAGAAAAGGAAACAAGAATTTTGTTGGGTTCAGTGATGTAACTTGTTAAGGATAGCAGGCCCCTTACAGAGTGTCCTAATGATCCAACTCAGAACCACACGAAGCGGGGTGTTTGACTTCAGCCATAAGGGCATGGGATATTTTCATTAAAAAATAGAAATGCTGTTAAAGCCAAGTTGGCATTTTCCTTCTGATAGTGAGGGAAGTTTTGGTGCATTAAATCACTTTTTGGCTCTTGTTTAAAGGGTTCATAATCTTCCTTTTAGAAATAAGCTACTGTTGAAGGCAACAGCTGATGTGTGCTTGCACAGTGTGATTGCTGTAACACAGGCTCAAAACAGAAGCTGAGTTTGTCTGTCCTGGCACTCTCCCATCGTGGCTGGTGGCTTGAGATGACCCCCATGCACCCACGGAGCCCTGTGGCTGACCACTGCATGGCAGTCACCCCTTTACACTGAGGACATTGAGTGTGGGCACACTCAACGCACTCAATGCACTCTAGGATGTATGTTGCCACAGCACATTGGACCAGTCCTACTATTGCTTTGGGCAAACAAGAATCCTTTTTCCTTCTTGACCCAGGCTCTTAGGTATGCTGAAGTTTTCTCTCTAGCGTGGTGGGTTTGGGGATCCTGCCTTGGGAAACTATGAGTTTTCTGAAGCCAAGAGTTCACAGTTGTATGGCAGAGTCACTGGAAGGTGCTGGTTATGGTAGCTCTTATTTCTACTCTCAGTTCAGTACTATAAAGTCATAGTCTTGTATTTCAGAGTTTCTGTGCTTCAGGAAATAAGTTTACATCATTAGCACTTCAAACATTATTTACTGATCCATGTTGCAAATGAGAAAGGACAAAATATCTTAGAAAGCATTTCCAAGGGCCCGAAAGTAAATAGTTATTGCTGAGGTGTCCGCTTGGAAAGTTGGCAGCATCCAGCATGATTGCAGATGAAATTCTACGTCAGATAAAACAAGAACTAATACTGGTTCAATGCTTGATTTCGATTGACAACCCTTCTGAGAGAACTGCTGCTGCCCCGCTTGGCTATGCTAAGATCAATTTGTGATTTTAAAAAACATTTTCTTTTGAAGAAGCGTAATTAAAAATAAGAAATACAGAATATGTGCTTCAGAACAGAATTGTCTGTCTACTGAACTGTAGATCAATGGCGTTGTTACAGAGTGCTAGATTATAACACGCAGAGAGTCCCTCAGTCTCAGGATGCTGTTTCTCCTTGTTTCAATCTGCTAAATTCCATTAAAAGGAAAGCTAGAAACAAATTTTATGTATTTTCACTCTGTGAATGCAATTACCGTGACTGACACAAAAATTGCATAAAATCACGAGTAAAGAAGGAAGTGTTGCTGTGGTGGGAGGGCATTGGTCTACAAAGAGTTCTCCTTCATTCATAGCAAGTAGCTCAGGGGCTTCAGAGCCTCTGAAGATTTTCCAAAAACCTCATTCTGAAGTATTTACTGTCAGCCAGCTGGGTCCTGGCTGGAGAGACCTTGGAAACTCAGCTGAAAATTGTCATGTGGAAAAAAAGCCTGAATCGTAATCATATCAATTAGTTATGCTACAGTTGCTTGTTTACAGTCCTTTTCCCAGCTTGGTTCCTTCTTTGCTAGCTGTTATAATCTCAAAGGAGTTTTGTTGGGAATTGTAAGGGAAATGGCTTTTATGTCATTTTGCTTCATGGTTTTTGCACTATATTGAACACACATTGCCTTTAATATGTGCACTCTTACAGAATACTTAACCCCTTAATATCCTAAAGTATATGAATCCTTCCACCTGATTATCCCAGGCTCCCCAGCTAATTCTGGAGTTCTGCTTACAATTTTTGCTGAGTTTAGCCACATAGCTGAAAAGGTTGCCACCCTCACAAGTCCATTTTTTCGATGGTGGAAGTTATTGTCTGCATAGGAACAGCAGCATTTTGCCTTAGGCTGCAGAAATCAAACTATGCTGACGCATAGGGTTGCAATCACAGAATGTACTTGTGACTCCTGTTCTGTTGGTCCACCATGCCAGGAAAGGAGTGACTTTCAGAATAAGGACAAAGCAGAGGGCTGAAGACAATAAAATTTCCAAATGCCATCATTATCCAAGAGGGAGTAAGAATTCTTTGCTACTTCCTAAATTGCATTCACAGGAGGCTACTGGAATAATGCTATTTCTGGAACTCTGTCTTGTTCTAGTTGTTCTTTCACATGACAGAGGGCATAGCTCCAAAATCGAGGCACACAACCACAGAGGCCTAGCAGTCCAAGGCAGTGGGGTGAATGGGTAAAGCAGAGCTGATGCCAGCTCCCTGCTTGGCGGGCAGTGCTGCAGCTTCCATTTGGTTTGCGTGGGAGGAAATTTGGGAATTTCTGAATTAAAGAGCTCAAAACCTGCTAGAGGGACATGGAAAAGCTCTAAAGACAGTCAATTTTCTTTCTCTGGGAAAGCTTCCTAAAGCCTCTTGTAGCCACATTGTTGCTGATTTTCTTTACCTCTGTTACTAATAAAAATAAGAAGCTGGTTATTTTGCCAGTGTAGATTTTGGAGCCCTCAATGCATATTCCCTTTTGGTTACTTTAAATGTTGCTGCAGTGTCAGGCTGTTTGTCTCAGGGAACGGATAAGCCATTACTTCTGATTTTTAAAATTATTTTTAGATTATTTCTGAGAGCGCCATTTCTCCATGGTTCACAGTCTGACTGTAGAAACTACAGCAGTTACAAATCACCTCATAAAGTCTGAAGAGTGCTCTGGGACCCATTTGATAAGAGTGGCTGTATAAATGAAAGGCTGTTAATTGTGTGGCTGGCTGCCACATGCAGTTAATCCCCAGCGCAAAAGCGCAGCAAAACGCACTCAATGAGCAGTTCCGATCCAGAAATAACCAGGAAGAAAAGAACAGAAGCTCAGGACTACCTTTCGGCTCTGTGATTTACACCACCCACAAGGATCTCTTGCAATGTTGGCCATGTATTTTTCAGCTTGTTGCCAATCCTCGTGCCATCGTTGAACTTGATATTGAGGCTGGGGCTTTGTAATTCTATCCTGATTGGCTCAGTTCTCCTGGTTCACTTTCCACAGCTCCTGCTTTCATTTTTCCTCAATTAAACTAGAGGGAGAAACAGTTAAGTGGAATCAAACTTCTTTGCACTTGTTTGTCTTCCCATAGCTGGGAACCCAGAATGTGAAATATTTGTCGATCCTGCGTCGGGGAAATTTGCTTGAGGTTTTAAACCTTCCCTACCTGCTCCTTGATATGCATTAACTGGCCCTTGCAACCCAATGTTTTTGTCCTTCTTAAGACTTTGTTCAGTATCTTCCAAACACAGATCTTCCTGTATGGAGTTTCGGTACATTTGACAAGAGGAACAATGCTATAGTTTTATTGTAGATTAATGCCAACCCTCCAGTCTTGGAATTCCAATACTGTATGTGAAGGCATGGCTACTGTCTGATATGCTTAAACATTGATTTCAGTTACTTTGGTTTATATGTTTCTTTTGTGTACAAACCTGATATACCAAGTTGGTGAGCATGAAGATAATGAAAATAAGCCTACTCCCTCAAATGCCTTGGAAACTTTCTGTGATTTCTTACACTGCAATTTTCCAGGCAGCTGAGTTGATCTCAGTAGTCTTCTGCCACCAAAAAAGTAAAGGTCTTGCTCTCTTCCTACTGCTCATCTCCCCACTGCTTCCAGTGGTGTGGTCTTCTCCACCCCTTGCAACAGCCCTGGAATTTATGACTTATCAGAAATGGCAGAAAAAAACATCCAAGTTTGTTTGGTTTTATTCAGTTAATTTTCTGCTGCTGTCTCAAGTTTAATTAGCTAAGGAATAGGTTTGGCGAAAACCAGACTTGATCCAAGGAAAACAACAGCAGTTTGCCACTTGAATCATGACAGGAAAGAGGAATGAAAAGGGGGAGGATGCTCTACTCCTTCCTTATCTTGTGGAATCACACCTTCAGCAGTGGAATTATCTGATGCTTGTTGATGCCTGCACTGATCTGGGTATTATTCACTAGTGACAAGCCATAAGCACTGTGATGTGGATTTGCATGATGTGGCCATGACCAACTCTGCCTCAGATAAAAGAACTGTGCAAATCTCAGGATATTCATGACAGTGATGTGTAGTGACTTCTACCTGGGTCACTTGTACCTGAGTGGCATTTTGCTGTCTGAAGATACTTTAGGACCTGATGAGCAGTCAGTCTGTCATGAAGCAGTCTGGCTGTAAATGAATCACAGGTGATAACAATCACCACCTGAGCTATACAAAACGTTCTTTTCACTTCAAAAGCCTCTTCCTGTTGCTGAGTGCTTTGCCATGCCCTATTTGGGATGTGAATTTCCTCCTGAATAAAAAATATGTAAGATGGTTCTCTCCAGTGATAAATCTTCAAGGCATATTTTGTTTGGTCTCCTTTGAGCAGTAAATTAATTTTTCACTTCTGCCTGCTTCCTGCTCCACTTTTTTTGCTTCATTTTAATTCTATTTTTTGCTCTGGTTTTATTTCATCTCTAAGCTTCAGGTCTCCCTTTTTCTGGTGGTGTCTGTAGGAACAACTGGCAAAGTCAGCAGCAATGACTCACTTAGCAGGATCAACAGCCTTGCTGAGACATAACAGGTTTGCTTCAATTATTTCCTTAAAGTAGGGCAATGTTCCCCCCTTTCTTTTTTATTTTTTCATTCCCTCAGTTACTAGACTGAAAAACTAATTTAAAGCCATTTTCTGTTCAACAGAGGATTGAGGAAAATGATCTGGTATTAGATTTCATGTGACAGGGCAAGCAAATGGCTTTCTGAAGTGCTGATTATACCTTAGGCTGCCTTTCAAATCCATGTCCTCACAGAGCAGTTTATGCTTAGCTCTGTTTGTCACTGTGAAGGTAACTTGATAACTACATAGAAATAGTGCTGCTGATGTTACCTTTTGGCCTTACAGTCATTTTTGTTGTCAATTTGTCCCTTTGTTCTCATGATGCGGGACATCTCCAGCAGCAAAATGTTGTCTCTTTCAACAGCAGAAAGTCAATCTTCCTAAAACTTTGTGTACAGAAAGGATAAAGAAATGCTTCTGTTTTTACAAGGTCATAACAAGCAGCAGTGATGGTATCATGGATACCTAACAGGGTGTTCAAAATTGCTGTTCCCTTCTCCACACAGAGTGTGACAGACACTGATCAGGTAAAGCTCTGTGCTAGTGCTGAGAGAACCCTTTGTTTCATCTTTTTCATGGTGACATGGGGAGAGAAAGCCCTTTGCAATGCTGTGAATTTGACCCTGATACATCTTTCTGCAACTACAGCAGCAGCCTGCATGGTTAGTGAATGCATTTCATCAGTGCAAGTAGAACTTCTATAAATATTTTTCAATATTTTTTCCAGAACCATCATTACCATTTCTGTCTCTAGCCTTCATAGGCTCTCATCAAAATCTAGGACCATTATGGACAGCGTACAAGCACATGATGGGATGTATCCAGACTCCTCTGAAGTCAATGGGACTTCCTCCATTGTCTTTGGTGGGCTTTGGATCAAATGGTAATTTTTCCATTGACTTCAGTGAGATTTGGATTAAGTTTTGTTGCAAGCCATTTTTATCCTGGAAGTGTTGCAGGCTAGTGTAAGTAGAGAAGCAACTACTGGGTTCAATGAACAAATGGAGGAGAGACGTATGAGGCAGTGTAAACTAGTTATTTTTCATTGTTAGCATGATTTTTAGCCTTTTAAAATTTAATTTTAAAATGGAAGATAGTAATAATCTCAATTTCTAGAGTTAACTGTCAAAAGTGGATGAAAATTGAAATAGTCCAGTGGAAGAGAATCTCTTTGGACATCCTGAGGTATTGTCTGATTTGTAAAAAATGTTACCAGATTGTTTTTCAAAGAACACAGATCCATGACAAAAATGTGTTTGTGGGGATTGGGAAGGAATGGGGGAGAAGAGAAAAACAATACCTTTTCCCATAAGGATAAACTGGAGATGACCAGAGAGAGGCTGGATGAGGAAAGCAGGAATAGCACACTTTTCACAGCTGGACTTCAACATCTTGTTCTCAATGGGCTCTCAGAGCAGAACCACTGGAGGAATAGTCTTGTTTTGAGCATACTGATTCAGTCTTCTACTTTCTTGTGCTGTCTTTCCCCATATTTGACTCTAGGAACTCCAACGATATGTCAAGTCCTATACAAAATGAAGACGAAATCCTGCTTATCCAGCTCGGACAGTTTTGAGTTGCTAATGTTAAGTAGCAGGTTTCTGGAGGGAATCTAGTACATTTGCCTTGTTTTCTGGGCTGGGTAACTAAGGCAGGCCAGATGCTGGTCACATTGTAGTATAAAGGTACCTAAAACTGCTGCTTTAAGTCAACCCATCAGGATTGGAATAACCCTGAGGAGAATGATTGTAAAGAAGAACTGATTACCAGAAGATTGCAACATCTTTTTATTCTCCTTTCTTTCTGGAGCAGTATGGGAGGGAGGACGATGTGAAAGAACCAGTCTCGCTTCCACGTATCAGGACCTGTAGTTCAAAGGAACATGCCAAAGAGTAGTGGGTCCCTGTTGATGTTTTTGTTCTTAACCTCGGTGTGCGTGGGATTATGCAACGTTTCATTTTCAAAGGAACTTAATCAGTGTTATTTTTACAGTAATGGGAAAAAAATTAACAGCAGCAATTGAGTCCACATCCTAATATTGTGTGTGATTTTATGCATGAAGAAGAAATGAATTGTTTTGCTAGTGAAATGATTTTAAGGTGCCTGGGGATTATGATGTCGCACAGTGAGATGATAAACAATTTTAAGGAAATTAATTCTGAAGTCCTTATATGGGCTACGCTCCCATTGCCTGAGTGGCACTGCATTGGAAATTAACTCTTTGACAGGGTTTGGCTGCACATATTTTCTACTTTGCTCACATTTGTTTTTTTGGTTTTTTTTTTTAATTGCTATTGTTTCCTTTTAGTGAGCAGAGATAATTAACTAACAATTTCTTTTCCACTCTCATCCTTTAATAAAAATTTGTCTCTTGGGAACAGTAAGATTTTGAAGGATAACTGCCAGTCAAGGCTACCCATTGTTATTTCTTGTGCCTTTGAATATGTTAACATCCTATTATTCAATTCTTTGCACTGTGTATATCTTGATGATTGTGTTATTCTTGTTATTTGCAAGAATGATTGTGCAGAAGTACCTCTTAGGAGGCCATATGAACACTTGTGCATTTGTTAATCTGAAGCACTCTGAATTCATCAATAATCATATGGTGAGTTGCCGTAATGTTGCCAGAAATGTGCTATTCATGGACCTTGATAGTTCTGTTGCAACAATCCCTGCACTGAGGAAAAAAAAAAAGGGCCTTGAAATTGTGACCATCTGGTAGTCTCTTTGTTTCCTTTGAGAGGAGATGTGAAGGTAAGCATGCCAGTGCCCAGTGAAGTAGCTCATACTATACCTTCAGCTTCCCTAACTTCTGATGAAGGTGGCCATATATTGCAAGGGCACTTGTGTGCACTGATGGTTTTGCTGTCTTGATCTGCAACAGAAATTAAATATTTATCCATTTTTCTTGGAAATACCCTTGCATATCATTATGGAAAATCTTTTAATTCTCTTGTTTTGTTAGCCAGCAGTAACACTATTAAATGTGATTCATTCTATCAGCAAAGCCAGACTTGCCTAGAAGAGAAGTGGAAAATGAAAATGTTAAAGGCAGTTGTTCTGAAGTCTGATGAAGATGCAAAGTCCCCTTTATGTTGGAAAAATGTAAAAATGCATACAGTCTGGTTACAGTTATGCTGATGTTATGATACAGAAATGAATGTCTAAGACAAGGCAAGCAGTTTCTATTAGGCTTCCAGCAGAAATAAGAAGACTAGTGTAAGAAAGCACTAGCTACTCTAAGAGAAGCCAGGTCTTCCAGAGGGATGAACATTAAAAGTACTGCTGGAGAAGTAAGAATACTGGAAAAGGACTTTTTGTGTTGAAAGGATTCCCAGGTCTCTTTTTATTAGAACTTTAGAACAATCATCAAAAGCACAATGTGGATCTAATTATTCTAATGGAGTTGGTAGTTCAGTGGTATAATAATATTTATGTCTATCTGACCTAAACAGTCATGCTATATATGGGGAGGAGAGGGAGAAGAATAATCTATAAGCTGTGCTGGACTATGTAAACCCCATGGAAGAAAAGAGTGTAGCAAGACAGGATTTAGAGGGGACACCACTTTCTCTCAGAGTGGGGTTCTGTAGAGAGTGAGACTGGATCATTTGAAACAGTGATACCATGATTTTTATCATGAAATACATGAGTTAAACATTCTCACTCTCTCATACCTACTACAAAAACTGTTCCAGCTCAGGCAGACTTACTGATATGGAAAGAAGATAGAAATACTTGCTATTTTAAAAATAAGAGAGTGACAAGTAAAAGCAGCGGGCACAGCTCCAACACAAAGCCCTCAATGTAGAACATGACCAAAGCGCTGCCTGAGTACAACAGAAGCTTGCCGTGTCTCTTTCTGTAGCAGCTTTGTGATGAATTAAGGACCAGGCTTGGATCCCTGATAGCAGATCTGTCATACGCAGTGCCAGGACAGGTTTCTGTCTTTTAGAACACAGTGAATAATTTACAGCATTGACTGGGATAATATTTTGCGGTTTCTAGCTTTGTTTGAAATTGCTTTGAGCTGCTTGGCTTCTTGTGAAAACATTCAGCTGCTTTTTTTTGTGACAGTCATCTCAGAGGAGGTGGGATCCCAGAAGGGGCTAAATGCTCCCAACTCCAGCTGATTTCAGGAGGTGATGACAGCACTCATCTGAATCCTTTCTAGATCCCATCATGTTAAGTAGCTGATTTTTACTGGATAGCAGAACTAAACTTGGTAAGTCTCTGAGGGTTTTGTCTTCTGCTGCTGCTATCTCCTCTGATTCTTCAGGTGCTTTACATTATCACACTATTAAATTATTTGAAAAATAACTTTAAGAAGACATATAATTTGTAAAAGAAGGTTGTTATTGTATCATTCAGAAGAAATTGTCAGTGTGAAGAACAAAATGTGGTATTTATGCAAATTCTGATTTTAATGTACAGATATGTAAACTGTTTCAAATTTGAAACAACAAAAAGGAGTTTTATAAAGGAGATTTCTTCTGTGGAATTCATATCAATATAATTTCATTTTCTGGAAACTGTTGTAAGTAATTTCGGTCTTGTTCTTATGTGTACAACTGTAAAAGGTAAACCCTAACATTTTTTGAGCCCACCCTTATCTTTGTTGTGGCACTTTCCAGTTGGTTTTGGAACATTTTATATTCAATGCTATTCAGAATGTTGCAGAGATGAGATATACCTTTTGAATTTCTTTCCTTTTTCCTTTCTTCTATTATGAAAATAGCAAAACTATTCAGACTGTATGTAATTGCTCGTGTTCATAAAAACATGCTGACACTTTTTGTACCTTTGCAGCACAGAGAAAATCATACTTTGTCCCTAAACACTGCCATCTTTTTAGTAGTCTTCCCCAAGAAGCGTACCTTGTTTTCTTTCTTGCTCCTTATTTTTCTGCTTTCTCTCTTGCTCTGGTTCTTTTTTTTTTTTTTTTTTTGTGAGTTCCTTCAAGGCAAAGCTTTCATATCACCAGAGACCCCTAGGCTTCTTTAAATTAATATCTGTCTCTCTTGACAGAGCAACAGTCAGTGCCACAGGGGGCCATGTCATTCAGGATAACCTGCTGAATTGCCCTGCTTGCCCCAGGTACCCCAGCTGGAGGCACCTCAGCTCTGGTAGCTGGTGTTCACTGCAGTATGGCTGAGTCCATGCCAGCAGAAGGCACAGTGACATTTCTGGGCAATCAGCATGGGAATTGAGGAGCTCCAACATGACAACACAGTGGCACTTGAAAAGGCCGCTCTTTGGCCACTGGAGACCTTGTTAGTCACTGCTTTGTGTGAACTCTCTAATAAGGAACAAAATTCTGTACCTTCTAAGCCATCCTTTGCACAACATGATAGTTACTCCTCTTTTCCTGCATATTGGGAAATATTTTGTCCTCTATAAATACATTTCTTCACAATATATCATGGTGTTCTCTAACCTCTGTTCTTGACCCCTTAATGCCTTATGTATATATAAAGTCTATGCTGGAAAAAGAGTTCTGGATGCACAGTGGATGCCAAGAGTATTTCAGCTGCACTAATATTAGTTCCCTGCTTTAAAAAAGCTACTGTTTAAATAGTCAGACTAATATACATTGAGATTAATTAACACATAAATAAATTTATTTATTTATTTCAATATTGTCAATTTAGTTAGAAAAATATGTCAAATTCAATTTTCTACCTCATCTTTAACTTTTTCCCACCTGCAAGTCAAATTATGGGAACAATGGAAGGAAGGAAGGAAGATATTTTTATACAGTTAATGAAACAGACCCAGTTTGGAAATAATGAAGAACTCTTTCTTTGTATTAAAGCTAATTGTATTGTGATACAATCTTCCTGAGGTAGCAATAGAGTTGAATCATCACTGTTGGTATTCATTATTTATGGAATTTGAAGAGAGCACAGTCCTGCATTTTTACTGATTTGGAGCAAATGACTAACTGAATCTTTTTCACTTCTAAATTTGATGAACATCTTTATGATAACCCTAAATAGACACAAAAGCTATATCTATATTTGATGGATATTCTTAAAACATGTCTCTGCTAGGTTATTGCTGATCAGTAGCTTTCACAACAGTATTAAGAATGAATACAAAGGTATAGTACTCTTTCATGAAGGCCTCTGCTCTTTATCAAACAGTTGTACCTACCCTTTTACTGTGTTCTTCCTACTTTGCTTTGTCCCATTTTAGCTGAAGATATTTGTTGCCACAGGATAGAATTGCTAGTAGGCTTGATGCATCTTCCACAAAATACAGCATCTCTGAAACTGTTTTTCTTTTTTAAAAGAGAAAAAAAAAAAGGGGGGGGGGGGGCTGGTGAGTAATACCAGTCTGAGTCTTTTCTAAAGCAAAGCCCTGGAGACTTGTGGTATGCTTGTAGCCGGTCACGTGGGGGTTGTCATGGCATCGCTGCTCAGAAAAAGAATGAATAGCTGGTGGTAGCATTTCAAACAATACATTTGACGAATAGCAAACAAGAGCTGAATGTTATAGCAAAGCATTCCAAAAAGTAGTTTATTTGTATATAGAAAAGATTACCAGTTATATTTCACTGGCCAGACATACCTCACACTGGTGAAGGAAAGACAGTGGTGTAAGACATTAATAAGATCAGATATTAGAAAGAAATTCTTCACTATTAGGGAGGTGAGGCACTGGAACAGGTTGCCCAGAGAAGTTGGGGATGCCCCATGCCTGGCAGTGTTCAAGGCCAGGCTGGATGGGGCTTTGAGCAACCTGGTCTAGTGGAAGGTGCCCATGGCAGGGGGGTTGGAACTAGAAAATATTTAAAGTCCCTCCCAACCCAAACCCTTCTATTATTCTATGAATAATCCCTACAAGTATGTAAAGTATTGTATAATGGTCTGTATTTGCTGAATCTTGAATTGCATGGCACACTTCAGGAATGCTCCAAACAAACCCACAAAGTGTCATCTTTTGCACTACAATAAATTTTTTAAAACATTTTTTTCAATTATAAGCATGCGCTTTTCAAAAGCCAGAGCAAATGTGTTCATACTGAAATAGTTCTGGAATTTAATAGCCTTTTCACCTTTCTATATCTACATGCCATCTGACTGCTAAGGAAAGCTCAAACAGACTTCCAAAAGCCAGTTATTTATCAGGTTGAGGACTGGTTCTCATGCAGGGCTACCTTGGTTTTCATTCTTTGCAGGCAATGTTTGGCAGGAAAGTGAATAGGCAAAGGTATTTTCTCTGGCCCACTCAAAAACAGAAAAGGCACTTCTGCTCATTCCAGATCAGCTTGTCCTTCTCCGAAGGTGACTTGGGAGCTCACACAGGTCGTTTGATGTTTCTGTTCTCATGGTACAGAGCACCCTGAAGCTGGGTCTGGCAGACTGCTGAAGGACTTGCTTTTGGTTCATGCATTTTCTTGATAAGGTCTGTAATTCCTAAGGAGAAGAGTTGAATTACAGCTTGCAGGTGTCATGGATCTTTTTAAGCAGGTAGAATAATGCACACTATATAAAGGCACTGTGAAGTAAGGAGAGAACCCTTAGCAGACAGTACCAAAATTCACTAACCAGAATAGGTCTGTACAAGGACGGACCAGGGGATATTCCGTTTTACCACAAGGCTGCTTGTGCAGGTTGTTCTTCCACAGTATTTCGTGGGGGTGCAGCAGCACCCCTCACATCTACCACACAACTACCCAACACAGAATCAGGGCCAGTGATCTTTTGAAATGTATCTTGATAAAATTCTGCATTTCAGTAGCAAAGTAAGATTAGTTATAAGGATTTGTGATTTTTATTACAGTTGGCATGAAATGGTGTTTAAACAACGGAAGCAGATATATAATTAAAACCTTGGTACATACTAATTTGGAGCTCTAAGGCAAATACTCTTATTTTCAGACAAATTATGGAAGGAATTGAAGAGTGGTTTTTTTCAGCTGCTTGTGTTCTTATTAAATTCCGGTTAAAATAACAGCAAGATGTGAAGAATGTCAGTAGAAATGATAAAGACTACAGAATTAAAATCCATTTTTTTCAAATACATATATAAAATCTAACTGTGTATGTAATACAATTAAATTTTGCTCTTGAACAAAGAGAAATGCTTGGCAGGCTCTTGCCTTGGTCTTTTGAATGCTGCATGTGTATATCTGTTATGGAGTGATCCAAAGGGCACTGTTATCATTATCTTTTCACTGACTTTGATGAAGCCCTTAAAACATAAGGAAAACTTAGCCTTTATGGAAACATGGCCCTGTAAGAAATTGAAATCACCTGGAATGGGCTTCCAGCTGCTTCTGAATTAAAATCTGCGACAGAAGGGAAGTGGCTTTAAACTTCCTCTGTGGTTGCCTATTCTCTTTCTACTCTCAGAAACTGTGTACCATATATGCATTCATTCTAAACTCGGTTCTGGGGGGGGCATTTTGTTGTTGCTGAGTTTTGGTTTATTTTGTGACAAGTAAAGCAAAACTCAACAGTTTCAAAATTGGCTGTCTTTGTGTTGAGCTACCTCAGATCCAGCAGGTCTCTTCAGTCAGAAGATGGTGCTGGAAGACAGGAACAACAGGTCCTACCTCTAGTTCTAATTTCACAGTCTAAACTTACAGCTATCTCAGGGGTTTCTTCAGAGTGATGTTTCACTGCTTAGTCAAAGCAGTCTTGTGAAGTATCCTTAACAAACTGGCAGACTGGACCTACTATCTCTACAAGATAAACCAGATACTTAGGAAATTTTTATTTTGTATACAATTTTATGAAGTTACAGCCATAGGAATTTCCATGTTCTCTGCAGAAATACTTGCATGTAACTTCTTAATAGCAAAAGGTACTTGCTGAAGAATAGATGAGAAAGAAGAAGATGGTGAATATAAGAATATTTTTGCAAAAATGCATTTTCCACTCTTTATCAATACACAAATACATTCAGCTTTCACACACAGCAGAGAGAATTGTGTTTTCTGGAGCATAAGAGCAAGGTGGTCAATACCAGACTACCTTGCTGATGTGGTAATCTTGGGAGTGTGCTGAGCTTCTCAGCAAAGATCTCAGTACCCTATGGCTTCTATAGGTTTCTGGATCTGTTTTTTAATCACTCTGTTGTTTTGGTCTGATTTTTAAGCAAACCTGTTCATACAATATATAGGGCTGTAAAGTGGTATTGCTGCTAGGAATCTGATTCTTGAGTTACATCCCCCTTGAACTATGTTGCAAGGTTAGTGAGTCACTGCCCTTTCCTCTCCCACTGTCCTTGCCAGCAGAAGGGCTTGGGCTGGGTCGTGAGCTGCCAGCCACAGGGACTGCTCATGCTTACTGACCAGTTACAGAATAAGTTAAAAGAGATGATTCTTCTGCCACTGCACACCCCATGCAGATCATATTTTTGGAGGTGCTGTTGCTCACCATGACCAGAAGTGCCTCTTTCACTTCTTGCATTTGCTGTGAACTTTGTATGCTTAGTAAGGAAATGCAACAAGGTGAGTATGCATTTTCTAAGGCTTGAAAGCTTTTCCATATGTACAAAGAGGAAAGTAAGTCCTGGAGTTTTATTGTTGACAGCTTTCCTGGCTATTTTAGAGTTGTGGCAATATCTAACTTTATTCTGTGAAGTGTTTTGCCCTGACTGACTTTGCGGACATGCACAGACTATACCACAGGATTGGAGTCACTTTTGGGTGTGTTTGAGGATCAGGCCCAATCTCCCTCCATTAATTTCCTGTCCCTGGATGTGCTGGGAGAAGCCAATCTTTTTTTGGTCAGTTCAGTATGTTACATGATAGGATCCAGGGCTGTAACATTGACCCCACAAGCACAACCCCTTATCATAAAACTCACAAGCAAACTACCCACAAGAGTCCATCTGTACTCAGGGGGGATGAAAAAAGCAACAGGACACCCTGCTGGGATGAGTGGGATCTGCTCTGTCTGTGCATGCAGCATACCTAGCTGCTTCCATCTGAGGGCTGCCTGCAGTCATGCCAAGTGTGTCTTTGTGCACATGTGTGCAGCAGAGCAAACCCTGCCCAGTGTGGCACAAGTGCTTGTTGTGCTGAGTGGTGCAAAGGGAGGGGACGTGAGGGCTTATGGCTCCCACCGAAATACAAAAACAGATTTACCAGATGCTTCCTTTAGACCTGACCCTTTCTGGAAGCTTTGAGCAAGAATTAATTTTTGGCTGGGGAAAAAAAAAAAACAAACAAAAAAAGTTGTTTCCCACTTATTGTCTGAGAAATTGAGAGAAGGGAAAGGGGGTGGAAAGAGAGGAAGAGGAAGGGAAAACCATTGCCATAATCACACAGAGTTCTATTTATCTATACATATGTTTATATCTACATACACAGTTTTAAATCTTTTGGACCATGTTTGGTAAAATCCGCAATTTCCTTGATCTGCAGTAGAAATGCCAAGTAGACTAGTGCTGACAACTAATTCTCCTCCCTGGTTTTAACGGGGAGGAGGGCACAGATGGAGAGGAGAGGACAGGACAGGGCTGCCTAGCAATTGACTGAGCTCCTGTACTGAGGTCTGTTTACTTGTGCAGCAGCCCTTAGCTTTGTGAGGAAGGCTGGTCTCACTGCATGGCTGCTAAAGAGTCTGTACACAGAGATAAGGCCAGGGCTCTGTCCCCCACTTTCGCCTGAGAAGGGGAGTGCTTTCTGGGTAACCCCATCCTGCGTTTGGTCCTGGAGGAGGTAACTTGGGGGGACAGGATCTTGCTGCTGAACAGCTGGTTCACAGCCAGAGGCCAGCGTGTCCTGGGACAGAGGGCTGGGTGAATTGCCCCGGCCAGCCCATAAGCTCCAAGGGAAGTGTCTGGGTTCAGCCATGTGCCCCCCTGGGTACAAACATCGCTGCAGCAATGGCTCCAGTGAAGGGTCAGACTTCTGCCCGCGGGCAGGCTGGGGAAAGGGGTGTTGCTTATTCTGTGGCTAGTAGGTTTTACACTTGTGGATCTTTGCATCAGACCCTTGCCAAGCTTTATAGGAGCAAATCTCAGCCAATTTGTCTGCACGAGGCATAGCTGAATTTGTAGCTGGAATGAGGGCCCCTTGTCCTCACATGTAGGCAGAGACCACATTGCTGTAAGAGAGGTGTCAGCCTCCTGAGAGCAGCACAGGGGAGAGAGAACTCAGGCAGTCTGAAGCACAGCTACCTCTTAAGAAAGAAAAAAGCACCATGAAGCATCAGAGGCCTTTGACTGAAAGCAAATGCTGAAAGAAACCTTGTTCTGTGTAGGCAGGGGCATGGTGGTGCACTGGTGTCATGGGAATGGGCTGTGGTCAGTGTTCCTGGAGCAATGGAATGCTGGACACTGCAGCGGGACGTCGTGCTCCTGCCCAGCACTGACACCTGGCCCTTCCCCTCCCCAGGAGGCATGTGGCAGTACATGCCCACATTAATTCTTGCTAATGTGTGGCTCAGTGTTTTAGACTTTTTTATGTTGCTTTTCAGGGCTGATATTACTTACTGCTATAAACAGCTGATTGCTTTATAATGGCTAAAACAAGTGAGTGGAGAAAATGAGGAATTAATTAGTATTTTATTAGGTCCTGGGATGTGTATTCTCTTTTTCTTCCTCCAGTATATCCCATAGGCCTGAATAATCTTCAAAAATCACTTCATTTTTATTCTCAATTGCCATTTTCTGTTCTCCATCTCGATTTTTTATTCTCCTTCTTTGACCTCAGAAATAATTGAAAGGTATACAGAGAAAGGCACTGTTTCCCTGAATGCAAGCACAATCTAAACACTAACCCCGGGCTGTTCTTCTAAACCTGTCAGGCACACAAAAATCAGTTCCTTAAGGTCCTGGGTTTGATTCTGGGGGGAAAAAAAAAATCTGCTATCTAGTGGCACCTGTTTCATTCTCCTCACTGGCTTGGAGAGACCTGCCAACTGCAAAATGACACCAATACAATTAGTCCTGTGATTGGACAGTCATACAATATGTCATCACTCTGACAAGAACTGCTGGTCTTACCTGCATGTCCTGCTACTCTTTAGTCTGTTCCATGCAATGGGACAAGGAAGACCAGTCTTGCACTGCTACCTTTGGATTTACCATCTGCCTTATTTGGATTACTTACGTTGGTTTCCTGGCGCAAAGGAAGCAAGTTACAAGGTTCTGGTGCTCTGAGGAATACCTCGTCTAAACCCTCTCCTTGTCTGTTTTTTGAATAGGACCATGTGTCTTGAACGGGCAGGTTTTGTTCTCCTTGAGGATTTTATGGGCCACCAAAAAGCCAGAATGGCCAACCTCTTCAAACGAGGCTCAAAGACAATACTAGACTATATTAATACAAGAAGAAATCCTTTGTGAGGATGGTGCAGGAGGACCTGCAATCATGCCATTTCCAGCAGAGTAGCAGGACAGCTATGCCAGGCTGAGATGGGATTAACTGGGTGTGCTAGTTTCAGACTGTACACCTTGCCTTCTGGTCAGACACAGGAAAATATCATTATTGTCAATAGCAAATTAAACTCCTGTTTGTTTAAACAAAGTCATGTGCTTCCCTGTGAATGACCACAAATACCCCCACAGCAAATTAAATTTTCCCACTGGGTGCAAGAGGAATAAGCTCCTGGGTACAAGGAGAATATTTTGCTATTTGACATTTCTGCTTGTTCCATGAGTGACCAGACCTTCCATCTGTGGAACTTAGTTGCAATATCACAGCTATTTCCTGCAGGTGGCAGATGATAATCATGCTAGTACCCAAATCTGGGTACAAATGATGTGTTTTCCAGACTGTTTATTCAGATACTGACTTAAATCCACACATGATATAGTGGCTATAAATGTGTTTCCAACAGCAATAAAATAAGATTGCATAATTGGAGTGCATTTGTAGTTACCCATGATAATATGTAATTAAATACTTGGGAATCAAGTGTGGTATGATTTTTATTTTTAAATTCAGCGTTGATTTTTTTTTTTCTCTCCCAGATCAGAGAAATTGCTTCTATTCCAAAACCCTCCAAATAACCATCTGGGTAATTGTGTGTCATGGTATAAGATTATCTTTCCTCATGAACTGTGGTGGGAGAGAGCTCCTCCATGTAATCATGCCTCGATACTTAACCAATGCTTTAAAGAATTACATGCTAACATATAGTGCCAAATTGTGCCACACTGCCTTTGCTAGGTAGCTTCTCACCAGCAGGGTTGCTCTGCCTGAGTGGTAAGACTGACTTACAGAGGGTTTTTTTTCAGACTGGCAGTCCCTAATGGGGACCAGATTTTGCTCCTTTTGCTCTTGTTGGTAGTTACTCACACACATGAGTAATCCCAGTGGGTTCAATGGGAGCTATTCACCACACAGAGAGAGGGTGGCATTTGCAAGCTGACCTTCCAGCATTGGCTTCAATGGGGTATTTGAGCAAGTGGAAGACCACAGGATCTGACCCACAGTGAACGCGTGACTATATGGAAAAGTCTATTCAAGGTTTACAGCAGCATGTGGGATAGCTCTGTGGCACCGGTTGTGGATGAATTATGCAAAGCTTCCCTCTGGCCAACTATACAATCCCCTAGCATGGATAAGAGGGAGAAGAAGGGCTAAAAGCTCCTCTTGCAGTTCTCTCAGAAGAGATACTACTGGTGCTGCTAAATTGAGGGGGTTCAAAGCTTTGTCTTGGAGTTGGAGAGTAAGGATGGAGTCCTATCTTGTTGCACTAATAAAGAACAGAGAAGACTGCAGATGAGCTGATGACATAAAAGCAAAGAAGATATGAAAATTATGATTATGGCTGCCAATATGCAATGACTCGTGAAATATCCTTGTTTATATGCCTGTATGCATAATCACATGTTTATTGTAAACAGCAATGCCTAGTATTTTTTAAAAAGTAGTAAGCCCCATTGCTGCTCAGTTTTTCTTTCTCAAGATTATTTGCTGTTTTCACTTAGCAGTTTCTCAAAAGGCTAATATGGGAGAGATGAGAATAGATGCATACTTGTTAAACTGCAGTAAACTTCACCATATTTCATTCTTGTACATAATCACTGGGGGTTTTAGTGTTTTGGTTTGGGGTTTTGTTTTGTTTTTCTGTAAGATCTTAATGCAGTTTTATTACATTATAATCTTTTATGGAAGGATAAAGGGATCTCTTCCTTAATAGGAAAGCAAAGTTTATAGGCTCAAGTAAAGCAGATATGACCCAGAACACAATGCTTCTATGAGTTTAACCAGAAGGTATTTCATGTTGGTAAACTTCATCAGAATCCTGAACGTTCTGTGCTTGCTGCTGAAATGACTTGGATTTTAACATAGTTACTTATTTTAGGAGGATGCTAGACTGATAGATTTTTTAAAGTGATGAACTGAATTGAAAAAGAATTGAAAGAGCAAAGTGTTCTTTTTATAAAAGAAAAAAAACCCTAAAAATATATAACATGAAAATTAGTTGTATTGTCTCGGCTATTGTAACAACTAGTTCTCACTGGCCCCTTTTTCCTGTAATTAAAGCCATTTTTCTTTTCCCCCTTCTGGCCTCTTCCTGGCCCAGTGTTCCAGCAACAAGCAGCAAAAATGCAGGATTTTTTGAAAAGGCAAGCAGTAAGAAAAACAGGTAGACATGCTTTTCTTCCTTTACCCAGGGGTCATAGTGAAGATCTTTGCTTTCCTTAAGGGTAATAACTGCAGAGCAATCCCTCATTTTCCTGATTCTGTTGCATAGATCTATTTTTATCCAGTGTGTGAGTGTACCATGCATGCATATATGCTGGTACACACATAGAGTTCAGTAACAGCCACCTCAGTAATGTCTGCTCTTTCCCATGTTTCTCCTTCAATTAAACTTTGTCACTACTACTTGTATTATTGTGAAATCTGTGCCTTCTTGCCACTGCTGCTGACATTTTGCTAATTAAATGCTTCTTGTCATTATTCTCTTTCTCTCCTTCTTTCATTTAATGTAATGGCCAGATTTTTATGCCAGAGTAATCATACAAGCGATTTCATTACTGTTTCTCTATTCCTCTGTAGCTACATCAGATGCAAACTCTCAGCCTTTGGAGACACAGGTAATCACAGACTCAATCTTAATATCCTAGTTGCATAGTATATTTCTGCCATACTTCATTATGTGTGGAGACTGGGGGAAGGGCTGCAGCCTTTTTCTGACCAGTCAGTTGGTTCTAGGACTTCAGGAGCAAAAATACCTGATTACTTTTACTATCTTACTGTGAAAGGTATCACTGCAAGGGCTGCATTTACTACTCAGTCAGGGAATAGGATGCAGAGGCACTCACAAAGACATCTTTGCTTCTCCACTCACTCTGCCAAGGATAAATGTTTGTTGGGTCACGCAAGTCAGCATAGAGTAGTCGTACCATGCAGCATCTCTATACGGATAGTAGCTGCCTTTAGGCCTGGTACAGATATTATTAGTTAAAACTGCCTATGCCTTCCTAAAATTCAATTACAACACCTTGCTCAGTCATCAGATCATTGTCTTGTTTTTTTATTGCTGTGATATTTCCTTAGATTTGTCTTAAATATGTTGTTCCTTTGCATAAATATAGGTAGCAGCTTTGTGCTACCCTGGGGATAGAAGGTTCATATTTTGTTAGTTTCTTGCATAATGCAAAAGGAGATTAGAAAGCTTCTTATACTCTGTTTCCTCCCAGGAGAAAACTATCATGTAGATCAAGAGAGGAAATGATTTCCCTGCTTGGCACAAATGAGTCACAGAAAATGACCTTCTTTGTAGTCTAATTTAGATCCAAGAATCCTCTGAAGAGCTGATAATATAAACCCATATGGCCTGGATGAAGAAAGTTGAGAAAGACGTTGTCACTGACAGACTCATCCCCATCTTAAAAAATCAGTATTTCATTCACTTTGCCTAGATTTTTTTGATCAGACTGCTAGCAGCTGCAAACCTCATGTTGCCTGCACATGTTGTCTGTAATACGCACAAACACATGTGATATGCTGCTGCTGAGGTTTCATTTCAACAGTGAAGAAATTGAAAAAGAAACACACATTCTTTGGCTGTTTTTTATACTGTGTTTAACATCCTTAAAAACACATATTCATGTGAATTTTGAAACAGTCCTTGCATTTACACTGCTGGACTGTATGACATGTAGGTTTGGAGACAGATGTTTATTAAAGAGGAAACAACAAGCTTTCAGCCTTATGTCAGGAAAAAAAGATCTGACAGAAAATAAACTAGCACACTGGTACACAAAAGCACTGCCAAAGAGCTTCAGCAGAAAAGACCTGGTGGGGAACCAGAAGAGTAGCTGGACAGCACTGAATGCTACAAGAAACCATTTGTAGATTTTCATGTGAGGAATTTTAATTTACTCCATGGCAAAGAATCTAAGAAAGTGCCAGTTTTTTTCCTTTGATATATTTTTTTTAATTACTATATTTTTTAACTGTTTTGGTGTTTTGTTTTAAATGTCAGTCTGTTCCAATTTCTGCTCATTGATTCTGTAGGAATCTTGGTAGTTTCTTTCATGCTTAAGTGTGGAAGTTGGTGGTACCTGACTATGTTTTAAAGGAAAGGCTGGCTTTATAGCTGAATTTTGCCACAGCTTTCCTGGACATATCCATACTCTTGGCAAAGCTAGGCCATCCTGAAAAACAGCCTGGAAGTGTGGCTGTGGGCAAGTATGCATTCCTAAAGTGGCCCAGCATGTCACTGTGCCCTAACCACACCTTTGGATTAGGATGCTTTCTCATCAGGTTTCTTATGATCCTGGGTAAAGAATTTCCAAGTGTCATGGCTTATGTGCCTCTTGTTTTTCATAATATACAAACGGAAGTCATGACAGCGTGGGTTTTTTTAACCAGCAAATATTGTACACCACACACCCTCCTGAGCACCAGTGCTACAACAGGGAGAGCTTGCAAGCAACATCTGAGGTTAGGGTGGGAGACAACCATCACCTTAGATTACAAGGCGAATTTATGCTGGGTCAGATGAAATTAGATTTAAAGTGGTGGGCTTTGACTGCAAATTTGGGTGCACATAAAGGGGTAGGAAATTTATGCATAGCCTGGTTTATGAACATGTAACAACTGGGTTATAAGTAGATATATTCTTTCATTTCCTGGACATGAAGGATATAGCTAGAAGTGCCATGACTATCCAAAAAGAACACAATGGTAAATTGGGAAGGATAAACTGTTCAGTGTCTGCTGAGAATAACCCTTACAGCAGCAAATGCTGGGAAGAGAATTGATAAATTGATTTTTTTTTTAAATGACTATTTTGGGGTCAACTTTCTGCAGATGAGAAAAGCTTCAGACAAAAAAATGAGGTCAGATGAAGTGTTTATGTACCAAAGGCAAAACCAGACATAAAATATTTTATCTCAGATGTCTATAATATTTAGAGCATGGAAGCAGGTTTCCCCGATGCTGTTGAGGAAGATTTATAGGGATACATTTACCTTTGCTTATAGCTAAACACTATCCACTTGCTTGTAGCTGTAATTCTTTGTTTCTGCCTGTTTCCAGCATTGTGTGTAACGGTTGTTTGCCATTTTTCTTCAGTGAGAGGCTCAGTGGGTGCTTGTATTTATTTTGTACAAATACATTCAAGGTGTGTGCATGTGTGGCGAAGAAGCAAAAGCAACAGACCTTGTATATTCCTTTCTATCTGTGAGCATATATGCAGTGTTATACCGACCTGTATAACATGTATACTCCAAAAGTGTTTGTCACATCCACCATCTAAAAGGCAACAACAGGTTGGCCGGTCTGAGGAAATGTCCTTCTTAAAATGTGAGCTCTCTGATCAGCATTCTTTTAGTTTCTGTTCAGGCTGCTGCTTGTGTTGCCTCTTGTCCAGCTGGAGGGTTAGACAAAAATAGGGGAGTCCGAAGCATTGTGACAGGTGAAATTTGGGTTGTGGTGAAGAAAATGTAAAGGTTACAAGGGCAGGGAGCACTGAAGGTACCATGGGGGATGCAGAGGAGCTGAAGTATTGCAGTGAGATGGGAGCATTATGGAAGAAGAGATGACATGTGGTGGAATGGGGGTAACGAGATTATGGAGAACACAGGGCATATTGCAGTGAGGAATAGGGAACTATGGCATGAATGTTGGTAAATGGCAGCCTGTACTTCCTAAAATCTCTTTAGAGTCCTGTGCTATAAAAGTATTTTTATCAAATTACATATGTCACTTGGCTATGCAGACAAGGAGAACACAGTAAGTCAGGCAGCTCCTTGAGATAACTCACTGCTTCCTTTTTTGGATGTAAGCTTGCCAGTTTCCTTCAGATTTAGGCCCACACCTGTGTGGGAAACCCAGCTGCCTCAGGCTTTCCTGCGCGCTGACTTCCCCTGCCATTGTTTCTTCTTCTTAACTTTTCATTTGCTCTTCTACTCTTCCTAGATTTCCCTCTCTCCCCCCCTGCTCCCCTTTTTTGTGGTTGTTGTTGTGGTTGGTTGTTTTTTGTTTGTGTTTGGTTTTTGTTTGTCTGCAGGGCTGAAAAAGGACATTTTGTTGTGCTTCTCGGACATGCTGGACTGTCATGTGTCTGGGCTGTTCTGCACAGGGATGTTCCAAGCTTCCTCTGGGGAGTTGTGACTGCACCAAAAGTAATTTGATTTTTTAGTTTTTGAACTAATGTTCATTGGTGTAGACCTCCAATGAACTTCGTGCTCTGCTATTGCCAGACCTTTAGGGAAGAAGTATTTCAATTACTGCCTTTACAATGCAGAAAGTTTGGTACTGAACACTGACACAGGTCCTGTTTCTCGCTGTTTAATGTGCAGTCATGCAAGTCGGAAATCTGAATTCCCTGCTCTTCCCGTGCAATCAGGTAGAGCCAGCTTTGCCGCTGATCAAATGGAGCCAGGAGACAGACTGGCCTGCTCTCAGCGCCCAGACGGGCTTGTTTGTTTAATAGGGGACTTCTTTTCCCCGCTAATGAATGGCTTTCAACCTGGGCCATTGATAGTGCCCTCTCTTTATGGCTCTGTGGGAAACGGGGCTTGCACATCCCTCCCTTCTCGCCACGCCGCCAGCGGCTGCTCCCGGCGGAGTTCGCCAGCCCGAGCCCTGCCCGCGGGGTCCCGTTGGGGCGGGGGCTGCGGGGGCAGCGTGGCGCTGGTGCCGGTGTCGCGGTGCCGATGCTGCCATGTCGCGACATCGCGATGTGTCGGTGCCGCCGCCGGCGCCGCTCCCGCTGTTGCCGAGCTCCGCCGCTCCCCCCGCGCGCCGCTGGCCCCGCCCCCGCGGGCAGCGCGCCAATGAGCGCCGCGGCCGCCGTGCCGCTGGCCAATGGGAGCGCGGCAGCGGAGCGGGGCGGGCGGTGCGCTCCGCTCGGCTGGGCTCGGCTCGGCTCGGCTGGGCTCGGGTGCGCGCCCCGCTCGCTCCTGCCCGGTGGCGGCGCGTCCCGAGCAGCGCGCCCGCTGTCCCGCTCTCCGCCCGCTCTCCGCCCGCTGTCCCGCTCTCCGCCCGCTCGCCTCCCGCTCTCCCGTCCGGCGGAACATCTCGCCCGCCTCCTGCTGCCCGGCCCCTGCGTCTCCGCGGCGGCGGGGCTCGAGCACTGCTGAGCCATGGCGGTGGAGGAAGAGGGGCTGCGGGTCTTCCAGAGCGTCAGGATTAAAATCGGTGAGGGCGCGGCGCCGGGAGGGAGCCCCGGGTGCTGCCCCGCGCTCCGTGCCCCGGTGCTGTGCGGGGCCGGGCGGTGCTGTGCGGGGCGGGCGGTGCTGTGCGGGGCCATGCAGTGCTGTGCGGGGCCGGGCGGGGCCGGGCGGTGCTGCGGGCACGGCGCGGGCAGCACCCGCCCGGCGGGACTCCGGGCACGGCGTGGGATTTCGCGGGTTTTTCTGTTGGGTTGTGTTCTCTGTTCTGTTCTTCTTCTTTTTTTTTTCTTATTTTTGAATTTCCCTTTGGTTGCCACGCTACGCGTTAGAAGTTTGAAGGCGGCCCCCGAGGCTGAGCGCCGTGTGCCGGGGCGGATGCGGGGAGGGCGGTGCGGGTGCGGTGCGGGTGCGGCCCCAAAGCGAGCGGGGCAGGATCGGTGCCCCGGCCCCTTCCCGGGGGCTGCTCCCGCTGCCCCCGCATCGCGGCGGGGCTCGCTCCGCTCCCGGCTCTTGACCGGGTTCCAAACCGCATTATTAGAAAGTACGCGACAGATGTCAGCGAGCGGATTAAACTCTCCCTGGTCGAGTTCTGAGTGTGCCGGCCGGGAGGGAAATCCCTCCTTTCCCTAAGGCGGTCGGTCCCGTCCCGGGGGGAGCGGCCAAATCCGGCGCCCGGCTCCGGCCATGGGGACCGAGGGCTTGTGACTTCCCAATAAAGCTCTCGGAAAAATCTCCCTTTGCACGTCCCTGCGATCGAAAGCGAGTGTGCAGCCACCAGTTGTCGTGTTGGATAAAGCTGAAACGTGAGATCACATAGGAAATCTCATTATCGGATAGTGGTGGCATTAGCATTTCAAAGAGACCATTGCTAGGATCGTTTCCTCCTTAATTGTCTGCAGGTAGTTTAGTGATAGCAGATATTAAGAGTTAATTTTTAGCTTATGTGATAAAATTTTGTGTGTTCATTCTGTCTCCTTTTATACCTCAGAGAAAAACAGATTCAGTAAGACTACAAAGTATGGTTGGAGACTTGTCCTCTGGCCCTTTTCAAAGCGGGGAAGCGGCGGAAAAAATGGTCTTTTCACAAGGGGGAAATCCAGACACATTCAGCGATGCTACTGCAAGTTGTTCCCATCTGGTGCTTTTTAGTAAAAGCAGTAAGAACACATCTCGCGTATAGGATGATGACTCTTGGGTAGGGTGTTTGGGGTTTTTCTTTTAGAAGAAAACAGCGATGATGTTATACCTAAATGACTGAAGTCACGAGAATGTGGGAATTTCTTTGAATCAGCGAAGAGATGGAAGATAAGAATGGCAGCAAAAGTCTTGAGATTAATCTCATGAAGTCGTTGCCGACTTCAGTTGTCAGAGCCCCCATCGGAGCTGAGCGTGTGACTCCTGTAGCACTGCAGCACGGATTCCTGCCGCTTTCCAGCGTGCATACTGAGTATCCACGTGGATAGTGAGTATCCACGCTGGATACTCACTTTTCCGATGCGGCGGAAAAGCCGCCTGCATCCCCGGCAGACCGAGGGGTGCTTCCCCTCGGGCTCCTGGGCAGCTCCGTGCGGGACCAGCTGCGGGATCGTGCCCGGCGCGGCAGGGGCTGCCCCTGGAAGGGTCCCGGGGAAGGGACACTGGCTGGAGCGCCGGGCTCTGCGGATCGAGTCACAGAGTTAGACACATTTCTGTTAGCTGGCTGTCTCTGGTGGAATTTGTCAGAAAAATGGGAAGGTTCAGGATTGCTCCGATGGGTTGAGGGAGTATTCCTAATCTAGCAGTCCTAACCTTTAAGAAACCGTATATGGAGGCTTGCAGGCTCGCTGCACAAAATCCTCTGAGTGGATCTGAAGGAGGATCACGGAATCACGGAGTTGTTAGTGTTGGAAGGGACCTCTGGAGATCATCTAGTCCAACCCCAGCTCCGAGGCAGTGTCACCTAGAGCAGTTTACACAGAAACTCATTGAGATGGGTTTTGAATGTTTCTAGAGAAGGAGACTCCACGACCTCCCTGGGACTGCCTGTTCCAGTGCTCTGCCACCCTTACTCAACTTAAAGTTCTTTCTCATGTGGAGGTGGAACTTCTGGTGTTTCAGTTGATGGCCATTGTTCCTCGTCCTGTTGCTGGGCACCACTGAAAAGATGGTGAACATTGGAGAGACACTACTTTTATCAGCTATTCCTGAGAGTAAATTTGTCTTATAGCAGTTCCCATTCCCTGATATCTTGTAGATTTCTCTCCTTTCTAGTGACAGGAGTTTTTGAATGTTTTAATGGTTCAAGGGACAGGTTATTTGAGTACAAAGGGATAAGTCATTTCCCACCTTGATTCGCTTTGATTTACCATGCTGTAGGGGCGGTCAGTTCTGTTTTTTGGGAGCTTGTTTCATGACCAAGCTCTGACTGATCTCTGACTTTAAAATATTCTGTGTTTGATCTGGTAAGACATTTCCTTTTCCATAGCACCGTTGCTGGCAAATCATGAATGGGGACACATATACAAGTGTGGCTCAGATGAAATGTCAGGTTGATGCATCGAGGAATCAATGCAAACACAGAGGGAGATGCCTGCGTTGGCATGCCTTTCTTGATGGAGAGGCTGGTGCAGCTGGGAGGCTTCCGTCTGTGCAAAGCATCTGTAGCCTAGAGATATTTGAATGCCCTGATGTAATGTATTGCTGTGGCTGGCTTGTCCTGTATTTCCAAGCAGCTGCAGGTAAATGAAGGCATCTTCTACTGCTAGTGTAACTTGTTCTTTTGAGACCGATGGGTTGCATGGAATCAGCCATATTTAATTAGGTGGGTAATTATATTCTGGATCTCTTAAATGCTTCCTTGTTCTGAGGAGCGTTGTTTCTAGTCATGCTTGGATTTGGCTTGAGCCATCTGTTTCATCTTTTGAAAATGTGAAGCATTGAGCTTTGTAGGAACCCGTGTTTGCCTCATTCAGTTGCACTGACAGTGGTGTGCCACTTTCAAAAGATGTCTCGTTGAGATACTGAAATTGTGGAGCAACAACACAAACTCTGTCAGTGTGGGTAGTAGTGTTAAGAGGAATTGTTACTGTGCTACCTCTTGTCCAGTTTCTTTTGTGGTTAATTGAGTTGAAAGAACTCAATGTCTGGGTACTTCTGCTCGTGGCTGTTGCAAGGAAGTAATGTACAGTAGGAAGAAAAGAGTAGTTGTGGTAATGAATGTGCTGTTCAAATGTCTATTTGAAATTGATTTATTTTGGCTTCCCATAACTGTGCTTTTGTCTTTTTTTTCCTTAATTGAAAATTATTTTTACCGGAATCCCTTATACATAAACAAAACAATGTGTCATGTAAGACTAAACAAACACTTCCTATAAGATTGCCACTTTGAGGAAGTGTGCAGTGCTGATATTTCCATGAGTCAGTGTTTCAAAACCTGAAAGGAAACAACATAAGGCTCTATGGCAGATGATTGGCTGGAAAAACTACAAAGAGAGTCCTTCTGCTTGACAACATGACTTTTGTTGTACTGTTAATATTTAATAAATATGCTCTACTTAATTGCCACTTTTTTTCTCCTTAAATGGCATCAACTGTTAAACTTTCAGTTGAAAAAATAAAAACTCGTATTCAGCATTTCTGCTGTTGAAAGCTGCATGCTGGCTAGTAGAGAACCTTCTGGCAGGTTTTACTTAGTGAAATTGTTTATACTTGAAAAATCTAAAGGAACAGCTCATTTGTGAATTTTCACTTTAAAATAACTAGCCTTTCATGTCCCTGAAATCTATACTTGTACGTAGGAGTATTAGGCTCTGCTCCAAGGTAGTATTTTTTCTAGTGGTTGTAGGGCTTGTTACAGAGGTTAAACAGTCCATTATTTCTGAAAGAATAATTGGGACAGGAGGACACTGCACACTGAGGTTACAAGGGGTCATAATATAATGAGGAGGATCATTTGACCATAATTCTATTGACCTCACAGATAATAGTGGTCGACATGTTCACTGTGAGGGCTTGTTGCAATTTAAGACACAAACTTCTAAAGCTTTTTTTTATCATCTTTAGAAAGGGTCAGGTATGGACCCTTTGATGTTACAAGGTGTCGAGGTCTTAGTCTAAAATGTGGGAATTCCAGCAGCATTGTCTATCCTTAGTGCTAAGTGTGATCAGAACCATGAAGTGGTGACATTTTTATTATAAAAGTTGGCTACTACCTGGTGTAGATCAGTGCTCTAAATACAATGTTTTTCTAGCAACTGTCAAACCTTGTTTATGTCCAGTTGACAAGACGAGGATGGTTGGTCTGTAGGTGTGCCACGTCTCTGCCGCTGTTTTTTGCAGTGCCTTTTTTGTTAATTCATGCAGAGCTATGTATTTTAAGACATTGTGAAAGCAACTGAGCTTTTCTTTGTGAAACTGAGAGTCTTGGGTAAAGTCAGGCAGAGTATTTGCTTAAGTGTTAGTTTAGTAGTATTTAAGCAGGTCAGTTGCCAAGAGCAGCTATTTACAGCCTTCCACCATTCAACTTAATACTGAATAAATGTTCAAGATACGTCTCTCTGCATTTCTAAGGGTAAGAAGAAGCTGTCTTGTCTCTTATAAACTTAATGTTTCCCTTAAGTTTAATAATGCTAAGGTTGTTCAGGGAAATACATTTTGCCTTGAGAAGATGTTCCTTTTAATATTGTCTGTTGGGATTTAGTGCCTTGTCTTAAGTGGTTACTTGTAGAAGTAATTACGACTAAATATGTTCACTGCATAATACTGTAAAAGGATTTATCCCCATTTAAATGGGGCAAAAGGTTGTTGGATAGATATTTTTAGAATGAGAGAATTTTTCTCATGTACTTTTCTCTATATGGATATAGATATATATATATATTAGAAAATTATTATTTAGGAAATGTAAAATGTTTCTTATAATGATAAGTATTTTTTCTGGTGTTTCTAAGTTAGTGGACCAGCAAGTAAAGAAAGGAAGAAAAGTTGTTTATATCCCACCATGAATATATTAAGACTTCTCAAGGTCACTTCTTCACATTAAAAAGTTAACAAGTACAGTTTAAACTGATGTTGCATAGGTAAAATAAAGTAAAACTTATATTCTTATTGATTGACTGCAATGCTATTTAGGGCTTGAGTCTCACAGGCTATGGAGGGTGTGGAATAGATTATGCAGATTTTGCACCGCTGGTTCAGTAATTCAAACTCTGCTAGATTTAGCGTGGTTGTGTTCTGACCAACTTGTGTTCAGTGTGCTGAATGGAAAAGTTGTGGGACCAGTGCTATTTCTAGAAGAGGAGTGCTGTGGCTGTTTGTGGACTGTCAGGAACAGCCGTGGCTGAAGCAAAAATGGAGACTAAAGCACAGTCTCTGCAAGTGAGAGAAGGAAATGGAGGCAGCAGTAGTGGATGCTTCAGTGAACTTAGTTTTGAAGAAACAGGAGATGCTGGTATTCGCGACTGCCAGCCTGACATCAAATTATTCATAGCTTTGCTTTCTATTAATTAGAGAAGGATTCATATGTGAGTGGAATACAACATGTTTTGGCTTTTAGAGTGTGTAGAGGTAAATTGACAGGAGTGAAACTGTTGAACAAATCTGCTCAGAGCCTCTGATGTCAGTAAGCAACCTTTCTAGGTTTTTTATCCTCATTTGGAATTAGTGTGCTTGAAAAAAAGTGTTATTTGATCTCTCTCATGAGAAATAAGTATTTTCTTGTCTCTTCTTAGAGGTGATTATCTGCTTTTGGTCAGAGGACCAAAAGCTCTTACCTGGGGGCATTGTGTAAGTGCTGGGTATCTTAACTTTGCAGTTTTTCATTAAATGCTTTTGAAAACTTTTCATTGCATTGAATTACTCTTCAGACTGGTTGGTGGTTTTTTTTGTGTGACTTTTTTTGCTTTTTTAAAAACTTTATTATAATTGAAACCAAATACCTCTTTCTGAAATTACTGTGTTACTTAGATGCCAATATTAGCTTATCTTCCTCAGTTCTTATGTCCCTTTACAGGCTGCTGCTGTTCTTCTCCGTGCACGTTTCTTTGTCATTCTGTTCTCATAGCTGCAGTCAAAGGCATGACATCATGATATGCTAACACAAATTAGTAGCTTGTTACTGCTGAAAAGGCAGGTCTTGTCTTTCCCCCTTCCCCGTCTTGCTCCCTGGTACGAATTGCTCTTTGCACACCTGCTGTTGAGTGATGCTCCTCTGCTTGCGGAAAAAAAATCCAGTTCAATTTGCAAAGCGGGCCCAAAGAATGCAACTTATTTTTCCTATCAGGCTTAATTTTCTTCCATTTTAGTGAGCTGAATGTGTGTGCTCAGGCGAATGTCAGAGCTGTCTCTGGACAAGTATCAGGAACGTGTCTGGAAGTGTGAATGTGTGGGAAATCAGATGGAGGGACAGCAGGTGCATCCCCTGCTTTCATGTCTTTATACTGGCAGTATCATGAGACTGCTTGAATCTTTCTACTCTCTTCAGTCCACTCCCCTTCCTTAGTATGCGTTTTCTTGGTGGTGCTGAGTTTGTTAGCTGCTGATACACACTGGCTTCGTCAGCTGCTCTGGAGAACAAATGTTAAAACTTCACTGAGACCAGCAAGAGGATAATATGACAAGCTAATATATCTATGTCTCTGACCTTCCACCTGAGAACTATTTGAATCTCATAGTCAGTTCAGGAGCCTTAGCTGCTTATGAAAGTTTGGGTATTTTAGTTGGTATTAACGAGTAATACTCAGACATGCTGCTCCATCTTCTCCATCACACTTGTCTTCCAAACGTGAGGCACCTAATGTTATCATGTTTATGCTTAAACAGAACTCCCTCTCCTATTTGTTTGCATCACAGCAGGATATCTACTTATGCAGGTATGCTGTCAAACACTCTGTTATCGTATGAAGCCATTTATTGCACTGATACTTCTGTATAGGGAAGACTTCCTCATGCAAACACTGAAGGGTGTTGTCTACAGTAAGATTAGAAAACACAATTTAAAAAAACCCAAACACATCAAAAATACCTTTGATAGTATACATCAGGTTAAAATTCTTCAGGTATTCCCTCTATCCTTTTTCAGTCACTGACTGATGTCCATTACAGGAGTGTAAATTGTGAATAATTTTGTTGAAGCCAATAACTGTGCTTCTGTGAGAGTCGAATTAAGTCTGTGAGTACCTCGTATAGTAATTTTTTTTCTTGGAGGTGGTGGGGAAAGGATGAGGCAAAATCCACTTTGAGTTGTTAAGGACTACTTAATAACACTCTTGTGTTGTGACAATTCGCTCTGCAAATGGATGTGTTTGGAGAATAAATCTTAGTTGCCCCTTGTGAGAGCAAGAAGCCTAGAATAAAGACTGTGGTCTTTGCTGCATACTGTAAGAGATGTATTGCTCTTGATCAGACCAACAAATGCTCAGCCAAATATGTCAAATCAGTATTTGTGTGTGCCAGTTAGCTATTAATGCTTCTGGGGAGCAAATCACCTAAGGCATGTATTAACAGTGAAAGCGTGCACCAGTATGTCTTAATGCTGTACTTTTAAACCTCCTAGTACCAGAGATTTATATATTTTGTGGTTACACCAAGGAAAAGCTCAAGCTTGGACTTAATAACATGTTGTATTTCATTAAACTGAAAAGCTGGTTGTAGACTGACAAGCTCTTACCTTCTGATTTTACCAGTATTTGCTAAACCTTATGAAGTACCTGTTCTTTAGCAGTGTTTGATTTCTTAGTGGACTGTTGACTGAATTTAGGATCCAAATAAAAGCTTTGTTTTGGAGTAAAAACAAAACAAATCTAACTTCCTTCCTCTCCCGTCCTAACCTCTACCAAGAGGAAGCAACTTCCCTGAAACTTCACATGTTGTTTTCCTCCTATAGAAGACTTTCTGGGTGAAAAGTTTTGCAAAATGAGATGTGAAGCTTCAAAATTATGAAGAACTGGAATATTTTTGCCTTGTTTGCCTTTCTCAGAATTTAATGGATCATTGCCAAGTATGAAACACTTTAAATATTCAGTGGAAAGTTTGAGGTATTTGAGGTTTTCCCTCCCTCTTCTGTCTGAAAGGGAAAAATGTAGTATATGTGTATTTTTTGAGGTCTTTTGAGGAAAGAACACAAACCATGTAAAGACTTGTAGCCTGGTCTGACATGCCTAACTTCTGAGGTTGATTAAGAGTTCTGCTGTTCAGTTTTCATTTCAGATCTCTGAAGTCTTACCTTATTTTACTACTTGACTAGGGACTTGTGCATTTGCCTGTTATTACCTCTCAGGGGGCACTGGGGCAAAACAAAGATCACTGCATTAGCCCAGCAACTGAACCTTGCTGTTTCCTTCTGCTGGGGTGTGTAACTGCACATCCCCCTTGACTGAAATGGCTTAGTATGATGAGAGGGAAAGAGGGAGAGCATTTCACTGTCTATGAGTGACTGGTAGGTTTGAACAGGTAGCATTTGATGCAATGTTTAAGTTTAATAAATATTGATGCGGTTTTGTATTCTGATGGTAGCTGGATGAACATTAGATGAAGTGTCTCAGTTCTGCCAATTAATTAATTAATGAAAGTCTTGAAGTTCAGAAGAACACCTATTTCTGTGATAATGGGGGGAGAATTGTTAACACAGATCTGTGTTCCCCAAGATGTGTTCTTAAGCTTTCTTTTCATCTTCTGCAGTGACTTTAAGAGGAAATATGCTTGTCTCTTGCTAAACTTGTCACTCAGAGGTTTCAAAATCCATTTAGAAGAGTTTGCATTGAAAGGCCTGAGTTTGTGTTTAAGAAAAGGAAGATGAAACATTGGAGATGTTGTGTTAAACGGGGAGCAGAAGGGTATTTGAACTTGTTTGTATTTGAATTTTGTTTCCCAAAGTGGTTAATTTTTTAATTTCTACCTATAAAAACGAAGTTTTTGAGTGACTGATAACTTGCTTTTAGCAATTTACAAATTTAAATTCCACTCAGTTCCAGTTGTACAGAAGGCATGTAGTATAAATCAACTTTACTGTTTTTGATTTTCCTTGCTTTCAAGTTTCATTCAGCTTTAATATTGCAAGTATTGGAAACCTGACAATTTGAAATACTTTATTTACAGTTGTGCTTCTGTTATGGCTGCTTTTACAGAGCTCTTACGTTTACAAAAAGCAGCTCAAAAAAACAGATGCACTGATGGCTGAGTTTTAAAGTCCTTAAAAATAGGAGAGAGGGGAAGAAATTTATTTTTATTACTCTTTCCAATTTCATCTAAAAATATTTCTATTTACAAATTGTTTACAGCTACTTACTTTTGTTCAAGAACTCTAGAAGAAAACAATTAGTGGTAGTTTTTTACAAGGCTTTAGTTGATTCTTACTTGTGTTTCCCAGCTGGTGTTAGAGTACATCTGGAATCTATGAAATTCCTTTCTTTGTTCCTCATTTCCTGTTTCATTCAGTACTACAGTGCAACTTTCTGAAAGCTATTTCTTGTAGTAGCTTCTAAGAGGTGCATTTTTAAGTGTTTAGTGAGTTCTTAAAGGTGGTCATATGTGCTTGTGTTGAACAGCGTAATTGAACAGTGAAATTGAACTGTATCATGAAAGTTCTCAGATGCTTTGTTCTCATTTTTCATTGAAAAGTAGTTTAGTTGATTTTTCTGGCTGCCGTTCAGTTTGTAGAATTGTAGGAAAAGGGGTGAGAGAAATAGAAGAAAAATCTGGTAGATAGTATAAAAACAGCCTTTCTTAGTGTCTCTCTCTCTCTCTCCCTCCTCCCCCTGCCCAGGAACAATCACCAGTTTGTAATGGAAAATTAGATCTATTCTGCAGGAGACACAGGGTGTGACATCCTACGGTTGCTTTTAGATTCTAGTTTGAGAAGCTGGTGACTGCTACAGAACATGTGAACACAGCCTTGGAAAACAGAGCTCTGACAGTGTGAGAGTTGTGTGTGTCTGAAACAAAACCAATCCATCCTCTCCAAACCAAGAGCATTTAAGTTAAATTTACTGTTCAAGATTGTGTTGTTGCAGAAAACTCATAGTCACTAAATAAAAGAGGATATGCAGTTGTCTAATGGAATTGCTCTTAATTTTTGCAACAAGTAGTCTTCTTCTCTCTGAAAAAAAAAAATGCTTTTATGAAAACTTACATATCTGAGTGGCTGGCCCAAGTTTTCCGGAAAAAATAGTAGTTCTTCATAGTCCAGTGGTTGCCTCTTCTGTTCTCGTCATTTGCCAGGTGTGAGTGGTGTTTCTGAGGCCACAGCTTTCTCTCTTCATGCTGTCTGTAGGCATCAAAGATCTTTAGTGGTAAGATACATGTTCAAAAGCTTCTTCATAAAACACCTGCTCTTAAGATGAGACTTGCATTGCATGCATTGTGTTTTCTCTTTATATGAATGCACTGTTTTCCCTCCATTTTTGAATTGTGGAATATCTGTGACATGGCAGCATTTGCTCTCAGGGAGAACTTAATATTGGGGAAATATTTGTCTTATTTTTATCTGATTCTTTCAATACATTTTAGCAGAGGGAAGCGTGGAATGCTAGCACTGTGAGCCCTGCCACTCCTCTACAGACCAGATTTTCAGATTTGATTACTCCAGTTCCTTATCCTATTTTAACCTTTCTATATGTCCCTAACAGAACTTGTGTGAATGATCACATTAAAAGGATTGTACATATGGGTAATTGCACATTGTAATTATTCTATGTATTATAAGGGAACCAAAGGAAGTGCTGCTTGTTCCCCACAACTTGCGCAAAAACAGTGACAGAACTGTGAAACTCCAGCAGTTCTCTGAAATCTGCCTTTCAGCAGGTCATGTGGGTACAGAACCTTTCTTAAAGTTCTCACATCTTCTGCATTTATATAGAAGTAACTGTACTGCTCAGTGTGGCTGAGAATTGGATAAAACCAAAGTTATTTTGTTCTGTAGGTGATTATTGTTGCTTTAAGACTGTATTGTGTCCTCTTTCAGGGATACAGTGAAGGTCCTAGAAAACTTGCACCTGCTCTGCTCAAGTCAGAGGAGCTGTGCTCCTGTAAATTTTGTGGCTTTGTAGTGGCTGTCAGTAAGGTCCTTATCCTGATCTGTGCAAATTTTCAGTAACCTAGACCAAGTCTGATTCTAAGAGGCTTCCTTCAGATCATGTTTCCCTGCAGTAGTTTCATTAACTTACCAGTTCAGTTCCTTAGATGATGAGAAGTTGCATTTTGCTTCCAAGAATATATTGTTCGAAGTTCTGAATTTTGTGTAAAGTATTCCTCAGTGGATAAACTGAAGGGGCCCATAAGCTATTTCTGCAAACATTCTCTGGTCCATTCCTCTTTGTAAACTTGGAGTTGCATTTACAGTGTAGATATTTGATGTTTGGGACCTGTGCTGCTGTTGCATAATATTCAGATTTTAAGTTAAGATACCTGAAGAACCATATGTGTGCTCTGTTAGCATTTCTTGCCCTAAATGTAAAGTAGGAGCTGACCAACACCACTCTTATTACTGTAAATATTTGTCTTACTGTGTGTTTGTAGACTGTTTCGCATAATTAATTCTGCTGCACACTGAGGGCTGGCAGCTCTTGGATTATTCTGCTTGACCAGTGCAAACACCAGACTTCCCACTAACAGTGGCCAATACTTGGAGAGGAGCTCCAGGAGTTGCTACAGAATAGGCTTGATGAGTAGTGCTTCAGAGGTGATGATGGAGAAAGGAGGTTGTGGTCAGTGGTCATAAATTCACCCCTGACTAAAACCAGGGAAACTTTTAATGCCTCTTCCCTCTCATACTGACATATAGAGCCAGCCTTTGTGCTCTGTGGAGTGGTGCCTGCTGTGGACTTGAGGAAATTGGTGTTCGTGTTTAGAGTTGGAAGGAACTAGATTTCAAGATAGTGTAAGTGCCTCTCCCTGCATCCCCATGGCTTTTTATTTTTTAGGCCTACTGAGCAAAACTGGTTGAGAGAGAGAGAGAGGGAAAAAATAAAGCTAATTTTTATTCAGACCAGTACTCCCAACTGTCTGTTTTTGAATGGTGATTCTGTAATTTTTGACAGGGAATAGAAAGTGCCTGGGGGAAATTGGAATGTGGCAATAGAGCAAAATAACTTCAATAAAAGTGAGGCTCTAACAGGCTGATAATTAGTGTGTTTTGACACCTGCTTCTGTGACAGTGTTTCAGAAAGTGGTGAGTTTGAAAGTAAAAAAAAAAAAAAAAAAAAATTAGCTCTATTACTTTTAAAGTCAGCTCCAGTATTAAAGGTAACTAATCTCTGTAACAGTCTAATAGAAAATGTTGCTGTTATTAAAGTTTCCTGATAACACTGGCAAATTTTTGGTATGCTGATGCCCTGCTTCTGGTAATGAGAGTTTATAATTTAGCCCTGTGGGTAAATTACACTGCATGCTCTTAAATATGGGCTTTACTTTCTTGTGCAAAGTGAATCTTTGGAATTTAAAGTGTATTTTTTTGCCTAGTCCCATGAAATCTTACTCCGATTTAGTTGCGCCATGTCAAACTCCATGGTTTTGTTTCTTTGTTTACAACGTGTGGTGACTGATCTAGGCTGTAACCAGAACTACCAGGTGCCTGTAAGGTGGGGTCCCGACTTCAGCAGTACCATGCACACTCCATTAGAAAACATGTGAGTGAATACTGTGCTTAACAGACCATGCACAGTGGCAGAATGAAATGGGGTCAGGTATGAGTATCTTATCCAGGGAGGGCACAAAACCACACAGGAGCTTATGTGTCTGTGAATTAGTGCTAGGCTGCAGGTATGCCAAAACTCCTCTTGCCCTGTGTGGGGTTAACTCGGAGCTTCAGAATGTGACCTGAAAACCCAATATTTGTGAGGTGATTTGCTTGGAGGAAATACTGGGTATGGGGTTAGTTGTGATTCCTTGTTACTCTCTAGAACTCCACAATAGGGGATAAGGGCAGAAGCTTCCACGCCCTTCCTCAGAGTATGGAGTCAGTCACAAGGCAGGACCTTGTAGCTGTGTCTTAAAGGTAGGAATTTGGTTCCCTTTGTGCTTCTGGAGGAGGCAGTGATGGTGATTTATGTTGTATTCTAGGTAAAACATGTGGCAGTGTCTGGTGTCATGATGAAGTGCTAACATATTTTGCACTATCTTCTAGAGTATCAGCCTGCAGGAGATAGTATGGGGATGTTTGTCTTGGGGTAGGTTGGGTTTGGACAGAAGCAAAGCATAAGGGAGCACTTTGGTCTAGTGCAGGTGTCGTGTGCATTTATTTGACCCCCCCCATTGTTTTGGACATAGATGCACTTTTTTTTTTTTCTGAGTGGCCAATCTCTCCCCCAAGTTAGAATTCGTGTGGTGAATGAGACTGGGCTTTGCAGGAAGAAGAGTGTTTAATGGGAACACATCTAGAAAGTCGCAGTTGGGGTCTGTGCAGTGGGAAGAGGAAAACCAGTCTGTGTTGGCCAGTAGCCCCTGATAAGGTGTTTGTTGCTTCTCTGTCTCCTGAAACCAGCTGTGCTGGAGTGCTGAACCTTCAGAGCTGTGGGGGAGCAGAGTGTGGGGAGGATGATGTGTGGCCCAGCCAGCGTGTGCTGATTTTTTGGCTTTGCCTTGCTTTCTGTTTGTTGAATATAGTTTTCTTTGGAGAACATGAGATTAGCTCTAAAATAGGCCAGCATAGGATGAAGATGACGACAATATAAAGCTTCAAAACATGATTTTGAGCCAGTGGGTTAGCTTTATTTTAATCAGGATTTTGTATTTTTTTTAACAGTAATTAAAGTTAAAATTTTGGACCAAAATAGCTTAATATCAAGAGTATGCTAAAGTATTTCTTTTGAAGAATGGGGAACTTACTCGGCTGTTGATGGGGGCTAATATGAATTCTGTTGTAGGGCTGTGATTGAGAGCTTTTGAGGGGGAAAGGGAAGGAGATTGAGGCTTCTGTAAATTAAATCTAACTCAAAAAGATGCTTCTGTAGGTCTTCTGTGGTATTAGTGATGCCTCTAAACGGTCTCTGGTTATACCCAGGCTTCAGAATCATATCAGCACTTACGGCTTAGCTGTAGACAGTGTCATTATATTGCTGTTGGTTTGTACTGTCGTGATAATCCAGATTGCGTGGTTCAGCCCCAAATCTTCAAAACACAAGAAAGTAAGTTTGACCTGGCCCACTTAGTTCATTTTACAGTCTCCTCAGGTGTAATTTTTTCAGTTCATTAATTGCCTAATTAGCCTTAATGATAAATGAATTTTTATGCTAATTATTTGAAAGACAGCCTGATTTAAGAAAGTCACTGAAACACAGCTGCTTTTCTGCCTGTGAGAGAGCCTGGATATTTGTCTCACTCTGATGTTATGGTATCAGGCACATGTCTTTATTCATGTTCCTGGCAGCTAGAACCAGTGTCTACAAGGCTTATGTTGTTTACCCCTGCATCTGCTAAGCACCGGTGAGCTTCCAGAGTCAAACACTTGAAACTGAGGGTTACCAGCACGAGGGCTGTCCATTGTAATTTTGAGTACATTTCTGTACACAACTTTCTTGCTACTACAAGAATATATATTTACTTATAAAAAGAAGACATTGTGCTGCTTTCATTCCATGGGATGGGTGGTACTTGTGTAATGAGTAATTATTCTATTTTTATTATTAGTAATTTATCATCATCATCTGTATTCTGTTTGTGTAGTGGAATACATGGTTTTCTGAACACATGTTCAATTCAGAACTTGCTGTCATTGTTGTTGAGCTCTTTCACTCATTCCTTACCATACAATGGAATTTAAAATTTTCCAGCCTTTTCCAAGGCAGAGCTGACTCTTCAGTGGGAGACAGGGTAGAAAAATTGTATTTACGAGTCATGGTGCCAATTTGAGTCTAATTCTACTTTTTCTGGAAGGGAGTTTTGTCTAAGTGACAAGGATCTGAATATGTCTGAACACTGGTATTCCACTGTGTAGTCTTCTTGCTTCCTGCTTACATGATTCGTGTTGTGCCTTGCCCCTTCTGAGAGGCTGAGTGCAGGTGCCTCATGTATGTAGAGATGGAATCAACTGGCTTTGCCCAGGGTGATGAGAGAGCCCTGCCAGGGGAAAGGACAGGGGAGGACAAGGAGGATTTTGTTTCTCTGCCTAGCCAAGTCTTGCTTCCTTCCTTTCAAGATCCTGTTCTTGTCAATCTGCACTTTGAGTCAAATGCCTTCTGTATCTTCCTGGACACGACAGGACTCTTGCAGTTAAAGTCCTGCCTAGTATATCCAGTACTAGGGAAATAACATGCAGTACCAGTATCTCTCACAAGGTTTGGAAAAGGATATGGATTTCTATTTTCTGGGATTGTTTTGGTTTGAATTATTTAAAGTCCTATTGTGAAGCCAAGGGCTGCCTAATACTTAGGTTTGACATCTGGGCATTTTCAGGACAAGCTGACTTCTGAGTTGATGTTACCTGTTTTGGCTGGAACACTTGAGGGGAGTAGGAAGAGTTTAGCAGAAAACAGTCTTAGTACTCTAGGTCTGAGAAGTAGAAGCTAAAGAGGAAGCTGGTACTAAATTGTTGCTTTCCCTTTTCTTCCTCCTGTGTGCCCATCCTCCCCTGCCCCTCCCCAGCAGAGCTTGTTCAGGCTCTCCTTGTTTTTCTGCAAGATTTAGCAGTTTTTGTCTTTCTGTAAGCTAGAAGTAATGGAAATTTTAGCAATGAACTACTGCATAAAGGTTCCAGTCCTGGTGTAGGGCATTGTTTTGTGCAAGTGACTGCTGTTCTAGTTGTTTGAAGTCTAAACAATGTAGAGAATTCTGCTATAGCCTTAATAACAAATCCCATTTTTCATTCTAGCTGCTTACCTTTCTGAAAAGCCGCTCTTCAGTGAAGTTAGATGTGTAACCTTTTGCTTAGCCTTGACAAGTGTTACCATGTTCTGGACAGCAGTGGTTAAATACTCCACTAATCCGTGTGACCTTAGTAACAGAACTCCAGTGCCTTGCTGGTGTAAGTGTAAGGGTGTGTTTTATTAATATTTAGAGCAGACCTGAATGAAAAAAAGATTAATGTGAGGGTATCCTATTCCACTTGTCGTGGAGCACAAAGTGGATTACTTGGTAAAGCTGGAAGGTGGGTGTGACAGCAAAGCCAACAGGGCAGTGATCTTTGCCAGCAAGGTGGGGAATCCTATAGTAGTCAAACAAGGGTAGAGCAGGTCCATGATGTTAACCAGAGTCAACCAAGAGCCTCGTGATCACCAGGCAAATCTGTAGTGTTGAGCAGGTCCAAGGTAAACCCAGAAATTTATGTCAGCCATTTAGAGTCAGGACTGGTAAGGCAAACAGCCAGGCACAGACAAACCTACTGCATAACTTTGACAGAGTCCAAGTGTGAGTGTCTGAGCTGGAATGCAACTCCAGAGTGGAGAAGGGTGCCCAGTGAGGCTTCCTCCAGTGCTTTCTCAGATGGCTGTCTCCCCGGCAGCCTGCTCTGAGTTTACACAGCTGCACTGTGTCACAGCTGGCCTTGAGCCGAGGCATTCAGACCCCTCAGACCCCTGACGGGGGGAGGAGAGGTTGTGCTCAGGGCCCTGGCACCACTGATGTTTTGGTAAGATCTTGTCTGGGCTAGCCTTAATCACATAAAATCTGCAGTTCTTGATCCTGGGGATAGCCATGGTGAGAATCTTAAAGGGTGAAAAGAGGAAGTGGAGATGCAATAACAGAAAATGGGGCTGTGTGTTTTGTAACACTAACTGTGGCAATAAAATGCATCCTGTATGCTGTGGGAGCCAACCCCCCGTTGTGATTCTTCAAGCCTCTGTGACTTGCCTTGGATGGCGAGTATTTCCGCAGTTCTGTGTGGATAAGGGCAGTGTGTGGGAGGCACCAGATATTAGGTACCTATTGCTACAGTATGTCACAGTGATTGCTAATTGAACTGTTGGGATGGACAGAAAATAAATTATCTTGAAGCCTCTTTAACCTTCTGCAGCTGTGTTTTTTGTTCCCTTATTCATCCATGTATTTTGGCTAATATCTTGCTCTCTATGAAATTTTTTAGTGATTTATTCTTCCTTCTTTATGTGGTTTGAAAACCATGTCTGATTTTTGAGAAGTTTCTAGTGCATGCTCTTATTTCTCTGCAGGCTGTGTCAAGTCTGCCCCTATGTCAGGAGCATTCTGTTGATTAGCAGAAGAAACCTATAGTGTAATGTTCCTTTGTGTTCTGCCTCTTTTCTTTCCTTCCCCAGAAGGATTTTTACACTTTCTGTGGGAGCTGTGTTGAAAGAGTCTTTGCAGCAGACTGAGGGTTGTGTAAAAATTAGCTTATGAACTCAACCAGTGGTTGTCCCTGCAGACGTGTACTCGAGATGAAAGGGTTCTGTTTGCATTCAAGTTTCCTGCTGCTTTTACAGACGGTGGTGTGTCTCGTAACAGCAGTCCTTGCAATGTGCTGCTTCCACAGAAGGGAGAGCAATGACCAATATTCTATAGATGGGCATGTGGTACCTCAGTCTTCCTCTTTAGTTCTGTGTGATTAAAAGAGGTAGAAGTTGTTGTTATCATTGTTAATATTTTTTCAGAAAAGTGAATGACAACTCATGCACACTGTTTTGAGTTGTAGTCTGAATGCATATCCTGGAAAATTCACTCAAGAAATACCAGAGTACTGTTAAAAGTATCTGAGGCTTGTTCTGCATAATCAAATTGCTCAATGATTTTTATCATCACTTAAGATGCATGTAAAGTCTGCACAGTATGGGTTTAGTAATTCCTTGCTGCATGACACCAAGCATTTCCATATGTTTATCTTGCTTGTGTGAGAGCAGGGAGATGACAGGATTTCAAGTTAAACAGATATGTAAGGAGACAGCAGTTGTAGGGTTGGGGGGAGGAAATATTTTCACAACTGTTTTCTAAAGAAAGCAGTATAGGGTCTCCCAAAATAAAGTATCAGAGAGAGCCCATGAGATGTGTACAGTAAGTTATTGAACGTTCCTTTATAGCATGGCTTTACTGTTAGTGTCGGAGTTTTATGTGAGCTCTTTTACTTAAGTGCAATGGTTAGGTGCTCCTCTGGGGTGAATGGTACAGCAAGGAGGTGGAAGTGGAGAGAAGCTGAAAGGATGAGTTTATCTGGTTAAGTGGCTTTTTCCTCCGTGCTGGGAAGACCACGGAGTTGTACTATCTGTTCAGTAAACATCTTCCCATGGGTGTGAGCTGTTGGTAATTTGCAGCTCTTAATGATAACAAGCAAGAGAACTTTACTTTAGATAACCCACATGATAGGTGGTTGTCATAAAGCATTTTAAATGAGGATTTGTCAGGGGACCAAAGGATGAGGAAGGAAGCTTGCTAAATGGGTTTCCTTCTTGTTCCTGCCAGTACACTGTAACTGGTTAAAGCTCAATGATGCAATTGGATTCCTTGGCAGATTTATTTTAGGTGGTTATTTTGCAGTTATCAATTGTACATGTGTTCCATCTCCTTCCATTTGAATGTAAGTCTGACTGGGAGCATTTATTACTTCTGATTCCTCAAGAAAACAAGGCAGGGTCTGTGCTTAAGATTTAGAAATTCAGATCCCAATCTACAAGTCAAATTTGCAATACATGTGTTTATATCTACTTTGCCTTTACAAAAGGGAACTCATGGAAGAGGTACCATTTAAACAGGTTTGGGTGTGTGTTTGATAATGGGGGATGGCAGTCTCAATGCCAGGTATTTGAATTTTGTGTTTCACAAGACAGTAAAGATTTGTTGGTTTTTTTTTTTACCTCTGCAATGTGAACATGTGTCAGCTCTGGTTAGCCATGCCAGCAGGAGTTACACAACTTACTTGGAATGGCACACTGTGCCGGACAGAGGATATCCCGTGAATTTGAGAATGAAACTTGTAGATGATAAATGCCAAGGCAAGAGTTAATTTAGTACCCACTTTCCATAAATAGAGGAAGTTGATTCATACAGTCACAGCTAGAGAGTACATGAGCATGTCAGACTTCACTGTCTTGCTTGAGATCACAAATTTGCTGAATAACGTGGTGACCAAGTTGCAAAATCCAGTATTCTACCCTTAGAATGGAAGTCAGAAAGACAAAATGGCGTGAAAGGAAGTACTGGGTGTTTTTGCTGTAATTGTTCTCTTTCACTACTTGGCTTTTTAATACACCAGACAGTTTCGCTATTCTGGACACTTCAGATGTATTTAGGATCTAGTAAAAGATTAGCATGATATGATTCTTGATTGTGCTTGTAGAAGAAAGAACCCTCTATTCTGTATTTCAGATAAAGCTATATCAAACCCCATCAGAATAAAGAGTCAGAAATGAAATTAAAGTTTTTTAAATGTCAGCTGAACAGAGAGTTTCAAAGTTAAAAGTTACTTGCAAGTTGTGTAGGCTTTTCGTATATTTCTGTAATGCATGACTATACAATATAGAAAACATATATTGCAACTATGTAATTATTGCAATATAGATTACACAGGTTATGATTATGTGTAGTATATTATTATATGCTATACATTTTTATATATTATTTTGAAAAAGAGTATTTAGATTTTTATGTATGCTTTATTGACCACAAGCACTGGAGTTCTGAGGCACATTAGCTTCAAATTATGACAACTGAACATGGTAGGTGGAAGAATCACAGGGACTAGAGCTTGGGCTGTGCTGTCAGTGATAGGATTGAGCGTATCCGGGGATGAGTTTAGGACCAGCTCTGTTTCTAAATGTGCTAACCATCTGGCACAACTTATGTGTCATTTTTTTTAAGCTTTGCTTTTTTTAAGGGGAATGAATGGATATACATACACATACAATATAAGTTTTCTTTTGGATCAATTTTTTTGTCACTGTAAAGCTGATTTCTAACTACTCTGGTTATTTAATGTCTAGTTTTTAGAAATGTTAATAGAATAAGTGGTGGAGGCTTGTATCAGGCATGTTAATGGAGTAGGAGAATAGAAGTGGGTGTATTTCTCTGTGGATCTTCAGTGGGTTTGGAAAGATGCTTGGATTGGCAGAGACTACTTTGTTGGGTTTTAAAATAAATAAATTCTTCTGCCAGGAAAAAAAGCTGCACCTTGTAAGTTCTTCAATATATACCAAACTTGAGTAGTCCTTTCCAGGAGTCTGCCCAGAAACATGGTAAAGTGTTTTCTTCACTACTCTAAATGTGAGACTGGGAGGCATTAGTAGATCCTGAAACCTGGGCTGGTCAGAACACTGGTCAGTTCAGTGATCTGCTGCATACTGCATTTCTGATAAACCCTTCACTTACCCTGAACTTCTGTTTCCTTAAAGTGGCTAGTCAGAAGCTTTCATTTCTGTCCAAAATTTTTCCTTCTGCTGTAAATTGGTCCTGTAGAAGCATAACCGGTTGAGAATTCATTGCTGTCTGTCCATAAATACTGATGTTTTGGTAGGAATTGTTTCAATGTTGTTTCAGTGTTGTTTCTACATGGTCTCCCTCAACCCGTGTTTGAGCTGTTATAGTGGTGTATTTAGTTTCTTAAATTCTACTCTTAAGTGTATGGAATATGTATGGAATACAGTTGGTGGGCTGCAGTTCTGCCAGACCAATACAAATAAAATCCCCTCATTATGTTCACTGTGATAATTAGTATGACTTTAAATATTTTCCTTGCTGTTTTCCACCCTTGTGAATCTTGATTGAAGTTGCTAGTGAATATTAAAAGAAATGCACCCCTATCCTCCACACCTGTAATTGCACTATCTTGATGGTTTGCAGGTGACTTAATGCTGTCAGGCTTTGTAGGTGTTTGAGAGAGGAGAAAAAATGTTACGTTCTCTGTTTTTGTAGGGAATCTACAGCAACAGCTTTGTGTTCTGTGCAACCTGCAGTGTTTCTGTGCAATTTGATGTGTTCTTTGTTCTGCCCTTTTTTTGATATGTTAATTATGCTATATTGTAGTAGCAAAATGACATTTGGCATCAGTTTTTTTGTGTGGGTTTTTTTTTTTTTTACTAGCCCATTTGGAGATGCATGAGTGGAAGACATCCTGTACAAGTGTCATGTTTTAGAGTTAATTTTTAAAATTATCTAGCTCTTGTTATGTTGCCATCTGTTTTCCTCTAGCTTGAAGAGGAAACAGCTGTTGTGAATAATCTCAAGACAGTATTTTTAATAAAGTCTAATAGGTCTGCTTACCTTCAGTTTGCATGTGTATCAGAGGGAATAAATGTGCTATCTGGGAGGGGCAATGTGGTTTTACAGTAGGAACTGTAATGAGTTTGTTTAGCAATGCAGTGATTCTGGTATGTCTCCTCCATAGCTGGATTTGAATACAGCAGGAGAGATCTGTGTTAATGGGCCCCACTTCACTTGCTGTAGCTGTGTGTTGTCTTGCAGAGGGGCTGTTCTCGAGTGCAGTGGTTGACAGGCAGCTGGGGAGTTGACTCAACCTGGTGATCCAATATAAAAGCTAACTCATGGCCCCACCGTGCCAGCCTCAGCTTGCTGATGGAGCAGAGGCAATAGCTAGCTCTATTTGACCTCAGGAAAAGCATTGAAGATGGAGAGCCAGGGACACAGCCTCTTCAGCTGACAGTATGCAGTTGTATGGAATTAGAGGCAACACGGGCACCAACAGGTCATACCATTTTGGGGAAAATATTTAGTTTTCAGATGGAGAAGAAGTGTTTTTGATGGTGAGTAGGGTATGGATGCACTTGATATAGCCAGTGGATGATTACTTTGTGGATTTCTTGTATTTTAGACTTCTTTTCAGTAAGAAGTATGAAACCTCATGAAAGAGATGATGTACAATATAAGCTTCAATGACAGTGGTGGTTCAGCTGAATAAAGGGAAGGATACATTAAAGTAGACAAGTTTACTGTTAAAGAATGCCTTGAGAAAACTTCAAATTGGTTTATTTGAGCTCAAGCATTGCAGAGCAGACAAGATTTGGTACTGTTCTAAATAGGTTGTCTTCATTGCTTTCTATCAAAATCAAAGGGAAATATCTTGTTATGTCTGGAAAACTTTGCTGCATTAATAGTTTTTTGAAATAAGAGGGTTCAACAGTAAAGAGTGAAGGAGACAAACCAGCAGAGAGCATTAAGTGGTAGTCAAGGAGTGTAGAGTTGAATGGAGATTGATGACTGATGGAATTGGATCTTCATGTGAGTAGAGTGGTTTCTTTTTGTCAGAGGCTTTGCTGCTATTGCCTGAGTCTTTAGATTAATGGTATTATAGAACGACACTAGCAAGAGTAGCCATGAAAGGTGAGCCTGTAGTCCAAGTACTTGTGAAACTGCGGCCTCAGGTCTTCCAAGAGCATACACCCCATGAACCTGACTGAAATAGATATGCACATATATGTACAACCATGTGGTTGTACAAGCCCTGTCCTGTTCACTGTCATTGCTGCCCCATTTCTTGCAATAAGGCCAAAGTCTGCAGGGTGAATCCATTAGGAACCTGTACAGTGTCAGAGCTAATGGCTGCACAAGATCTGTTCTGACCTGATTTGATCTGTTCTGCTTAATGGATTTGTGTAGCACATGAATGTGTGGGGTTGCATCATGTGAGGGAAGATGGGCAGCGTGTAGTCAGCCACGGTGGTGGCTCCAAGTTGCTGTGATACTGCGGTGTTATTGGAGCAGGTGAGGAAATCACTGCTCCCTGCTCAAAAAACCCCTTTAAACTCTTGTCTTTTGGCACAGAATGAGTGTGTTGGAATTCAGGAAAGTAAGAGACACTGACTTGCAGTTCAGTTAATATTAAAGATTGGTTATATTGCTTGCTTTTTGAGCATCAAATTTATGCTATTATATAGTGTCTGCTGTTTCTCTGGGGGAATATCTTCTATATGCTAAGAACATACTGTTACAGAAACCTGTTCTATCTGCCTTTCAAAGGAGAGAAGCTCTGATTGGTAACTATAAGAACTCTCAGGAAATAAGCAAATACCTGTGACTAAGAATAATGTTGTTACCTACGTAGATGTTTCTTTTAAAGACTGATATTTTTTTCTTATCTTTGGAGACAGTTTCTTTGGTTAAATAGCAAACTGCATTTCCCAGTTGTAAGTGTATGCCCTGCCTCACTTTTGAATTTATAATAGGAATAGTTTGATTTCAGAACAAGTAAGAGCTGGACATAAGAAACAAGCAGTTTCTTTTGCAGAGGATCGCACTAGTCAAGTATTTCAAAAGATATGCGGTCAGAACAGGTGCTTTTCTGTACTGCAGATTTTTAAAATTCATATTCACAAATGGTTCGTCTTCTGGGACGACAATGTCTTTCTTCAGATCTCATAAATCTGTAGCTGGCAGCAGTGTGGTGGTTACAGCATGGTTATTTGGGGCGTAACAGTGCTGGAGTGTGTAGAGGTGAGCTTTGCCTCAGTGGGAACTGTTGTTGGGCTTCTGTCTGCATTACTCTGTGCTTCTTTTGTACCTTCTGTATGTACCTTCTTACCAGTTAGGAGTTCCCCATCACTTCTTTTTTGGTGCAGTATACCTCAGTCAGCTTCCCATGAAGTGTCTTTCCTATCAAAGTAGTTTCTGTCATGGAGCATTTTTTTTGCCAGGTTGCCTTGCAGCTGTTACAGTACCTTTTTCATGCCTAAATTGGTGTTCTTTCCACAATAAAGCCCTTGGGAGCCATTTTTTCTTTCTGTGTATGCATGTGACAGCACTGCTGGAAGTATACGCTACTAACAATGATATTTCCTGTCATGGTTACTGGGAGCTGTTTATCTTAGCTGTTTGTTAAAAGGACCAGGTGCTTTGTTTTCTCCTGCTCTCAGTTAGTGAATTCTGCTTTGTGTTTGATTTCCCCCACTTGTGCTGTTAAGACAGCAGGTAAGGTGCTTTTCAGACCAAAATGATGTTCATCTTGACTTGCTGCACAGGAGAGTTCGTCAGTATAACACATGTGGGTCAGGCTCTGTTGGCTTTGCTGGCCCTCAGCTGCAACCTTTGCAACATCTCATGCAGTTCCATTAGCAAATACCGTGGTGCCTGCTTCGATGTGGCCTTTCACCTGAGCGATCTAAAGTCGCATGTTGAATATGAAGTGCTGTAGAGGGATGTAGTTCAACTGTGGAAGTTAGCTGTTGGAATTACTATGCACACACACAGATGAGTCTGCAGCAGAACTGGGATGGAATCCAGATCTTCAACCAGAAGAGCCAGCTTCTTGCATGGGGATGGAAACTTCTTGCTCTGCTGTGTGGTATTGCTTTTTAAAAACAAATGGGCTGTTTTTGAAACTGCATGAAAAGAGTAAGGGGTTAACTGAAACTGAATGTCTTTCCATTTTTGGGTGATCTCTGCAAAGAGGCATTGGTCTGTTTTGGTAGCCAAATGTCTGGTGTATTCATCCCCATACCCCAGCATTAAAAATAATGACTACAGCATGCTCACGGATTTGTGTGCATCTACTGTATATAACTGGTGTTCTACCCTAAAAGGTAAAAGTAGGCATATTTTTATCCGAGAGTCCTTGGATAGGCATGTCTGTTTACATGCTTTTACTTCTGCAGCTGGTTATTGTCAATGTCTGTGAAGAACTTCCTTACAGTCTGTGAAAGGGTGTGATATAATCCAGAAATCAACTTCATTTTACACATGATTATCAGAAGCATTCCCTGACTGCAGTCTCTGTTCTTTTGTAAGCCATGAATTTGCACAAGCATTTGTGGAGATTATTTCAAGACAAGTGGATATTACACACTTACAGGTGGGCATATAGATACATATTGACACTGGATGCATATGATAGCATAGCTTCATGTGACCTGAATAAATATGAGTGGATTTATTGCTTATATTTTTTTAGTTTATGATAAAACTAGTACATGCTGTATCGGCAAGAAAAACATGATTTTATCACTTCTCTTTGGCTCTAAAAAAAATGAGCTGTAAGTTGGTATGTGTGGGTAAATTATCACTGTTTGCCTGCTTGATGTGTTTTGTAAACTGCTGATGACAGAGTTAACCAAGGTTTTGTGTATTTTGGGCTCTTGATGACTGAATAGTTGCAGCACATAACTGTGCATTCAAAGCTGTGAGTTTAAATTTACTTAAGTGTGTTGTCCTTTTTGGGCTGAAGAATAAGCTTGGTTGCAGTGCTTTCTCCACCTTTGTGTCAAGAAAGCAGGCCACTGTCACTAACTAGCTGTGCTGGCTCAAAGACTAATAGGACTTCTAAATTAAGATTAACTTCATATTTCAGTATATCTTCTGTTTTGTGTTATGTGTAGGAATGCTGCGTCTTTATACCTCCATCCTGTCAAATACCCTTCACCTGCCCTTCCCTTTTTAAAGCTTAATCCTCCCTTATCATGTATGAATGTTTGTGTAGGCTTAAGCATTTTCAGAAAGAGAATGTCTTCTATATTGGTACAGCTTTCATTACTGCTGGACTTCTGCTACTGAAACAGAGTCAGAGCAGGCTTGTGCTGTGCTACACAGAATTGTGGAACTGAAGATGCTTATAAAAAATAAAACTTTGTGAATGTATTTCAGAGCAGTTGACAGATATCTTTCCTTGTTCACGTTTTTGAATTACCTCATTTCTGCACAGATAAATGAATTCTGCTTTGTCACTGGTAGTAAGTATGCAAAATATTTAACACTTCCTGAATACTTGACATACAGTGTGACTTACCCCCTTTTCTGCAGCTGATATGACTAACTTGTAAACTGAAACCAGAAGACTAAAAGAAAGCTAACATCAATTGAGTTTCATTATATTAACACTTTGCATAATTTAGGAAAGTAGGTCACTTTCCATTTTTGATACTCACTTTATACTTTGCATAAAAAAACAATGTGATTGCAGACATTTCATGGAAGGTTATACATAGCCCTGTAAATACAAATTTTGATCATGTGAACTTTCATGAAAATTGCAGGGGAATATTGTGGGTTTGGTTTAGATGTTTCTTTAGATGTTTCTTCAAAATCTCCTTATACCAAGTGACGTGGTTTTGGTGCACACAGCTACACTAATTTCTGAATTGTGCAGTTTTGACCACTGCTTGTAAATAAGTAATTAGACCCAGCTTCTTACTTGTTTTTCTCCAGTGTTGTGCCTGTCTTATCTATACTCTGTGCTGAGGAGTTAAGAAGTAAATGTGTTTTCCTGTAGTTACTGAAGTTGGATAATCTAGCATTTGGTTCTCATCACATTGCACAGTGAGTCATGCTTTCTTCATTAGGTTTGTTCCTCAGGCCAGGATTCATGTGATGTTGCCCTTCTCTGGGTGATCAGATTAGTCACTGTTTGAAATCTTGTTTAAAAAATGAATTGCACCACAGGTTGATGCCTTGCTTACCCGTTACATGCTTGCCTGCTGCTTGCTGTTTGGGTTTGGCCGCATCATTTATACTGAAGAATGTTTTATAGTCACAGTAACTGACATATTATTGGAGTCTCACTGAAATTAGTGTATTAAATTTGGGACTCATAGCACTAGCAAAGACTTTTCTATAATGCAGGTGAATTTTAAGTAGTTCAGCATGCTGAAATACATCTCACTTAAACTTGGGCTTCTTTCATTATGCTCTTAAGAACAAAAACTATGTTGAGAATATGGTAGTAGTTTGAACTTTGTGAAACATACAGATGTATAAAAGCAGTAGTAATAACGAAAATTGTTAACATGAATGGCCTCTTATCACGATACTTGAATCAGACTTAAAGTATTCAGGGCAGAAACTCTCCCTGCTGAATTATTTATACCCAAAAGTGTTTGATGGAGCCAAGATTTGATGGAGGTTTCAAACAACTTTAGGACAGTAGCAGTTTCCAGTCCCCTACTACGTGATATGCTGTTATGAAGGCTCTTAAAGTTCTTTATCTTGCTACTAGAAGATTTTAGGGGTGATGGTTCATTGTAGTAAGCAGGAGTTTGAAAGACAAACTGTGCAGAAAGAGTGAGGTGGCCAGATCAGAAGTAGTAAGAGGGGAAAACGTATACTTTGTGGTTGTAAACACTTAACCTGGATACTGATGTTAGTCAATGGGCAGCTGGAAGAACTTGTTCAAATTACAGTTCAGAAAACCTGTTATGTTCAAGCCCTGAATCCTCTTAGGCAGGAGTCTGTATGAACAGTAGATGTTAATGCAGGCACCTAAGTTGTGCAAAATGTTGCATCTAACGAATATCCCCAGCAGCAATGTGTGGCTTGTGCCTTGAGAGCGAGTTCAGGGTTACAACATGGTGAAGGATTTGAAGTTGCTGAAATAAATGGTTATAAAAACTGTCATAGTTTATAGATGAAAACCTGAGTAGAAGGAAAAATGAATTAATGTTCCACATGAAACTTTGATTCTGGCTCCTTTGAACAGCTTTATTTTTCATCTTGTAAGTTGTTAACAGTGTTTTGGCAGGAAAATGCTCATGAAGTAGGTGGAGGTGCAGACGAGTGTGGTAGAAAATGAGATTATCTATAAGTCCAAATAATGAGGGGGTTTTTTTGTGAAGGTTTTTGTGATGATCTTGTTCTTCCTCCAATTTTCAGCTGATTCTTACAGATATCAGACAATCACAGCTGTTATTAGTTCAGCTTGTTAGTTTTCCTTTTGTTCTGTGCAAGACAGATGCATATGGTGACTAAACAGATATGTTAGAATTCAATTTTGGATGAATTTTGTGGGTGTGGATGAGCAGCTCAGGGATTACCCAGCTTCCAAAAAACATTGGCAGATTTGAAAAATGCTCACCCTCTGGGTAATTACCTGCAACCAAAATTTAGTTTGGAATCTTGCTCTTATTTCTGTGAGAATATCCACTGATGCAAAACAGACGTGTTTCTTTGAATTTCATTTAATTCTGCTGCACTGACTTCCCCTGAAAGACAACATGACCCTGTATTTTGGCAGTTACTTTGCTGCAGAGATGAGTATATTGGGTCTTGTGTATACTGTGAGATGGGATTGTGACCCTGTGACTTCAGGTCAAGCAAGAACAAGTGAATGCTTAGGTATTTGTGCATGTGAGCTTCATTTTCTTGAAAGATTCTTCCCCCAGCCACCACCACTTGGGAGAGTGAGAACTTGGGAGGGCGATTTCCTGTTTGGTTTTGACAGTTCATTTTGCTTAATGCAGGTCAGTCAAGTCTCATATATTGCTCTAGAGTTGTAGGTAGAACTTTACAGCTTGTATTTAAAAATAATTTGGTACACTGTCACTTTGCAACTTGAAAACTTTCCAAGGCTTAAGACAGTGATATCTACAGACGTTGTTTCCTCCCTATGCCTAGGTCAGTTTGTCTTCCTCTGTATTCTTTAAGTGAAAATTTTATTTCAACTAGAGTCAGGAATCCTGTGCTGGTGTGTGTTTTTTTTAAAAAAAACCCAGATACTTCTTCAATAAGACTGATGTGGCAAATGGAATGTTTAGGATCTTGGATAATGATGGTCCAGTTCTAGCCATGTGTGGATGTTCTATAACTAGCTGCTTCTAGAAATTTTTGGGGCAAACTGTGTGGTTGCAGTAGTTAAGGCAGTCTGGGCTTCAGAGTAGAGACATTTTATACTCTTACTTTCCATGAAGAAATCAACAGATTTGTAGATCAGTTGCAGTGCATCCTCACGCATTTGCAGTCTTTAGAGTTGCACAGCACTGCAAGCTGACCAGTGATTGCTTTGTTAGCCAAGCTCAAGTACTTCTAAACATCTTAAAATGTCGTAAGGAGAGATGCTGTAAATTTTGTTTCATTAATGAGACTGCAAGTTAGCACTAAGAAGTTAGTATCATTTTTATAAATTCTTGTGGATTATTAGCCTGCATCTGTGCAATACAGGCTATTCAACAGTGAAGTAACTTTGTTTTTAAAGTCCATCTGTATGGGAAAGTCACCTATAGATCATACAAGGCACCAACCTTAGGAGTGTCTGAAGGGGATTTATTTTTGTTTCACTCTACTGGAAAAAGTGCTATGTAAATGAAGGTCCAGTAACTAAAGTAAAATGAACATTGTGGATGATTTTGATGATGTCCTAATCTGAGCATTATGTTCAGTACAGTCTATTCAGAGCTAAATTTGCAACATAGCATTTGTCAACCACCTAAGACTGCAGCTCTATAGTGTTATGAGTTTCCATTATCATTCAAAACCCATCTATAAACACATAGATTGAGAAGTGGTTGTGATCACACTTTGCTTAAATAAAGAATTTCCTATTGTATCTTTGTGCATATAGTGCTCTTTGTGTATGAAGGAACACATGAAGAATATGTATACTAATGAAATACCAAGACCGTGTCAAATTTGAAGTATTTGTATTCTCGCGTATTACTGGGATTAAGAGAAACTGCTAATTACTGCAGGTTTGGAGGAGGAAGTTTCTGAGTCTGGATCTTTATATGGGAAAAAAGAATTTGATATCTTTGTAGGAAAGTACCTATTTTCACTGTTTGTGCAGAAAGGCAAATTGGGGAGATTTCAAAATGTTTTTCTCTCTCTTGTGATGATTAATTTTGTAATAGGAAGAGTGTTTTGAATGTGGAGGAAAATACTATTTACTCAGTTAATTCCTAAATCTTAAGTGGTTTTCAAGATTGACTTGAACTTCTGTGCTCAGAATCACCCAGTTTCTCAATAGTCAGGTTTTATTTTGGTTGGGATGTTGTGAGGCCAAAGGACCAAACTGAACCTGATCTAAAATCCTGTGAAACTGCTTAGTGAAGACGTTTCTGAATAAGTAATTCTAAAGCAACGGTGATTGTGGACAGCAGAACCATTGGAGGAAATAGTTACGGTTTCTTAACATTGCCCCCAATGCTTCAACTTTTCACCAACTACTCTTTTTGTTATTAGTTTTTAATCTAATCAAAACGCAAGCTCTGACAGATTGTCCTTTTCATGTTACTCTAAAAGTTCTTAGTGTCACTTGTGATAAAAGTGATTAATGTCCTGGAAGACAGAGTGCATTCATTGCTTTTTCATTGCTTGTGTTTCTTTCTCACACAGCTATATTTTTTTGATCTATGATTTAAAAAAATGGGATCTACATGTGTTGTCATTTTTATCACGTGGCTTTTGGTTTCGTCTGTGAATAATGTAAATGAAGGCAGGTAAAAATACTTATTTCCACAGAAACTTCTCTTTGCTTATGCTGATCTTTTCGAAAATGTTACTTTTATTCTTTAGCAATGGCTAGGCTCCTTACTACAGAGCAGTCTTAAATTGCCCTAATGTATAAAGACTCTCAAAAGGGAGCATTTGAATTGTTGTTGGATTTTGTTTTTTGATGTTGTAAATAATTTGCTTGTATTTCCTGTCTCATACTGTTCTTCTAAAAATAGCTGAAATTGCTTGCTGTTTGCTCAGTGCAGCTCCACGATGGAATAGCCTGTTATTAAAGTTACTTCCTGTTACTTCTCTGCCCCTCCTGCAGCCTGAATCTCTCCCTCATGGCCTCCCACACCAGATGTTCAGTGACTTAGACTTTGCTGAGAGATGGTCTTTTATAACTTTAGGAAGCTGATTTTCTTTTTTACAAAACAGCAACCACCAAACCAAACAACTCCCCCACCCAAACCCCCCACCTCTGAACAAAACCAAAAAACCTGCCGAGGACCACACAAGCCACAATCTAAACAGTGTCAGTTCAGTGGTACAGAACAACCTGTAGCCAGTCCCTGCAGTAGTGAAACCAGTAGGAAAAACCTCATGGGTCTTTTTCAGTACAGCTGGGAAGTTGTATAGGGATGTGTCTTGATGCAAAGTACCATCTTCAAAACACAAGCTGGATTGAAAAATAGTATATGTGGAGACAAGTCTAACATTGTATCCACACAGATAAAGAGACAGTTGGTTAATTCATCAGTTTTTCTGCAGAAATGCAAAAAAAAGTCACATCAAAGAAACTAAGAATGCTCACCCCAGAAGGCCACAGGAAAACTGAATTCAATTGTCAGTTCCTTGAGAACACCTTTTTCCTGGCAGTATCCTACTTTAGAATAATCTCTTCTAGGCGTCCTTTTACAAAGAATAGCTTCACTCATGTTAAAAAGCAGCTGGACTGTGCATTTTTATTTTGTGGGATTAAGTTACTATTCTAAGGGAATTTTTAGAGAAACCTAATGCCTGCTGTTGACCACAATATTGGCAAGTAGCATGCAACCAGTTTTATTAATGAGTTGAGAATTATACTTCTCTTGTACAAACTAAAGTCTTAATTTTGCAAGCAGCTCTCGTGGAACTTGCTTTATAGGCATCTTTCCTCTCAGCCCTGAGATTTGATTAACAACCCTTGTGCTGAGAGCACTTAAGTACTTAAGATCATGACAATATCTTTTGAGCCTTCTCAGTGTTCTTTCTTACCAGAAAAGTAGGACTGTCAGCCTGCAGCTTCTCATTGCTCTCCAATGAAATATCCTCAGCTGCTTCTGTTTACGCACAAAAATGAAGCAAGATATCTGGATATTTAATTGGACCTTCAAGGCTACAAAAAGAAGACTGGAATGTCTGATCACATGCCTGTAGGAGAAAGGGAATTTGGCTGCTAGCCATTCTGAGTGATAGGTCTGAGTTTATTCAACACCTGGGCTGTGGCTGGTTAGGCTTAGCTATTGTTACTGCTGACAGAAAGGTGTCATTTGCTTTGCCAGAACAGGTTCCAGATCAGAGGAAGATCTATCTACATGAAGGTTCCTAAGTGGTATAAAATGAGTTTAATCATGGGAGGGATAAGGGTGGTAGTGTAGTATGGCACTAGATGTACTGGTGAAGTGGATTGTGCAGAAGGGATTTTAGCAGATCCAAATGTTCCTAGGCTGTGAATAGAGGTATCAGCTTGTGCTGGTCTTCAGTTTCGTGCCAAAAGATTTGGGGTTGATGCTGCTTCCCCGGAGCCAGGAGGGTTTCCATGAAACTCTCTTGTCTAAAAAGTTGCAACTAGCAACTAACATAGTGTGCTTCGTCTCCTTCATGCTTACTTGCTGAAGCAACACTAGCAGTGGTACAGTTGCTCAGGGATTGTTGCTAATGTCCAGGATTATCAGTATTATTTGTTGAGGTGGTGCTTTCCCAGAGTCTTCTAATGTGATGACCATTTCACGTGGAAAGAGGCTGGCAGGCAAGGGCTTTTAGATTAAGAACAGGTCATCTAAAAATCTCATTTTCCAGTTCATCAAAATCTGTTCACAGATGGCTATTTTTGACCTGGTTTAGAAATCTAATGCAATCTGTGTCTCTGTGACAGCAGAGTTACAGCTGACAGATAGGTCTGTCTGCGCGTACGTGCGCATACATAAATGTCTGTGGTTAAAGCCAAGAGAGATTGTTGGACAAATAGTGTTTCCAGCCAGATCTGCTTAAACAGAAATAAATTTTTTTAATAGATCAGTTTTCTTTATTAAATGTTTATGAATTTCATGTGGTTTTTTTCACTTTCAGACTGTGTGAACTATAGACAGAGGTGGAGAGAAGAGAACATACTTGGCGTATATTGCATTGAAAGTATTTATTGCTTTTAGTTTACTACAAAAGTACAAAAGAACACAAAGCTACTTACATAACTCCATAGTTGCATGCTGGGTACACCAGTTCTTGGAACTTCACTTTTATAATTTTTTTATTTTTATGGCTATTTCCTATTTGGGAAGGCAGAAATAAGTGAAAGTTTTTCCTTTTGAGAGGTGCATATAGCATATCTACATATAGGAATTATATGCAAATGTAACCACATATTCTACTTTCAGGCATTACATTAGTTTCAGATAATTATCATATTGGCTCTTCAGTAACAAAATTGGTTTCTAATGTGAATGGAAGTTTTTTAACTGTGACCATTTTAATATTAAAGCGGATTATTTTCTCAATATATCCCTCCCGAGGTATTGCAGTCATACCCCTCCCCTTATCCCCACCTCAGCCACAGAAAAGATGATCTTTCATTTGCAAGAAAATGAACCTCTTTCTCAACATTCAACATTATTGCAATTGTTCACATTCCTTTTTAAATGCATGCATAGACACAGAATTCTAGGTATTTCTGTATGTTTTAGTTGACACTGAGTGGTATATTTCTGTTTCAAGTAAAATTGAATGTTAATTAGAAACTTGCTGATCTCTTGATATTTTACGTATAATCTGGATTCTGTGCAGGAGGAGATTTTAAAACATAGATTATGGTAGAGCGTCAGAGCTCTGTGTGTTCACACATTTTCCTTTTCTGTTTTTGCTTAATCTCTGTATGTTGTAGCTATAGCGCTTTTCAGAAGAAAGAGAACTTGAAAGGAGTGCTTAAGATAATTTTTCCAGATTTCCAGCATCTCTACTGAGATAGAGAGCTTAAAGGAGAACAGGAGGCGCTCCTCATTCTTGACATACATCACTTCTTGTTCTTTATGTGCTTCCCTATAAGCTTCTTTGGAGAGTGTTTTCCTGAATATGGCAGAAACAAAATGGATTGTTGTTGGTTTGGATACGATGCCCTTTTCAGATTTTGGGTATTTTGTTTCTGTACTCAAGTCCACCAGCATGCGTCCTGAAGTCAAATGCTGTGGCATTGAAGCCTCAGCTGCTTTTATTGGATTTATTAGATTTTTGTTTGCTTGTTTGTTTTCTGAAATAGTTTGGGAACTGGTTCTCTCATACCATTTTGATAAAATTAAATATGGTGCTGCTAAAACCCAGCTAAATTTGTTGACACACTACAAAAGTCTTCCTTAATGCATTCAGATTGAGAGATCTGTGCTGGTGACCCAATACTTGGCAGGAAAAGAGCAGAAAATTTTGTTCCAAAAGGTAGAAAGAATACCTGTCTGTCATGCCTTCTATGCTTTTCAGAAAGTTGCATTTGGGGAAATACATCAATAGCAATGCTGGCACAATGTATAAATTCAATTAAAAATACTAAATGCTTCAAAAATTTCTAAATGGTAAAACCTTAAGAAAATGTATGTATGTTAGTTTATTCCTAAAAGTACTCTTGAAATTTCTGTTTGCAACAGTTATGCTCCCATCTAAGGAGCACGCTTCCCTGCCATATTTGCAGGAGAACCCTTTTATCTTGCTTCCCTTTTATCACCAGTGTGTTAGTAGGGCAGGAATATGCAACAGTGGAAAGAACAAGGAAGATGAATATGGTTTTGAGTTTTTCCTTCCTCTTTTTCCAGCTTGTTGCATTCATTCCCTGTGCCTAACTCAAGCTAAGATATCTGTGCTGCCATGGTAGTCTATTTTTGAGCTGTAGTAACCCAGTATTCATGGGGAGAAGATAGCAAGCCGCTGACGTATTCAGAATTGTATAGTCTATTTTTTAAGACTCGTCCAAAATACCTAAAGTTAATTTTTCCGTAGCTGAAATGAGCTCTGCTAGGTTTAAGTACTTGGTGCTAAATTGAGTTCATCCCACAGTTAAATTAGGACCCATGTATATTAGAAGTGCAGGGATAGAGAGAAAAGCTATTGCAAACTTGAACAGATTATTCTGCTACTGTGTCTCCAAATGAAACCTTATGCTCCAAAACAGAGTGCTTGTGTATTCTAAATTGTCAGGGTCTTAGACATCTTAGGAAACATTCTGTTTCTTATTAGTGGAAGTGGAAAACTGAAGGTTTTAAAAGCGAGTGTACTGACCTTTCATCTGCAAACCCTCTCTAAGTTTTCTAGCATACAGGTACTTCAGAAATATGAAGAGTGGGGAAAAAAAAAACCTGGACTTGACTTTTGAAAATAGAATTGATGAAGATGTCTCTTCTGTGCAGATAGGTTAAGTGACTGAATTCTTGCCAGAATAACTGATCTCATCAGCTCTGGTTGTTGAGAAAATGGAAATGGTGCATGACTGTATCATGTATCCTGAGCTTTCTTTTTTTAATCTCAGTAATAGCAGAACCAAAAAAACCCCAAAAACACAAAAAGCAAAGCAAAAAAACCCAAACCCACAAAAAAACCCCAAAACAGATGAAATTGTTCAGCTTCATGGTAGAAGAAGCCACACAGGGAACTGTTTTGTCTTGGAGGAATCTAAAGAGCAACTGAAGCTCTAACAGAGTGCATTTGTTGACATAAAATGTCTGGCTAGAGAGTTGAGTCTTTAGCTCTACTTGAAAGCTTGTCAGATTTTTCTTTCTCAGCTGCTCAGTGCTGGAGGAATCTAAACAGCCATTGGCTGCTGCCAGTGTCAGGAAGAAACAGTATTTTTCTTTTATTGTGTAAGCTCCTACTCAAGTCAGTAACATGATTAATGTATTGGGTTGGTCAATTAATCCCTTGTTCTAGTCTCAGTGGTTTTTCAGGGTGTTTTTCCAGTTTGAAGAAAGAAATTACTGTAAAATGTCTTTTCCCTCTCTCTTCCTTCAGTGCCCCACTTGGTAACATTGTCATGGTGGTGATCTTTAATTTGCTATACAGACTGTGCAGGCAGTCATTTTCTGGTGGTGCTAAATGGTGTCTTCCTCCACATTGCATTTAGCTTTCAATATTGTGAGCTTTCTTGCTGTAAACAAAGAAGAGAACTTGGTTTTCAAAATGCAGTTCTTACCGAGTGCTCTGATATAACCTTTAAGTGCTTAAGTGAATATTGTGCACATCAAAAAACTGGAAATCAAGATGACAAAATCTGGATTTCGTTTCATGTGTGTGCACTCATCTTGAAGTAGGAAGTGGAAGAGTGCAGAAAAAGGGAAGATGTGTGGTTTTTTGGTTTAATTTTGAGCTTGAAAAGTTTTGTCCCTTTCTCTTGAAAGAGAACTGTGAGAAGAGTTTGCCAGTGCAAGAGCAAGACTTCCTTATTGTTGTGCTATTGAAACGCTTCTTGTTGACACCCTCTCTCTTTGGGCACCTTTATCCAGTTATCCAGAAAAGAGGCTGGTTTCATGTGACTTCAGTGTGGAAAAACTTAAGAGAAATTTGATGGCTTAGGGCTTGGGGAGAGGAGACAAACTTGGAGATATCAGTCTTTGTGATAGCAGTGCATTTGATTTGTAACTTTCCTAAACTCAGAAGAGTAAAACTTTAAGGTTTGCTATGGCAGGATAGACTTCAATGCAGACTGAGCAAGCCATCAATAATCTTCAGTATATTTTTGTCTAGAGCTGCTGCAGTTAACTGTTGCTAACACTATGGCTTAGTTTGAAGCCATATTGGGCACGCCAGCAGATGTTCCAGTCACACCTTCGAATTACAGTGGAGACAGCTTTTTTTAGTGCAGTGTCTCACAACTCTGAAGGAAGTGGGAAGAATGCTATCAATTTGTATCAGATTAGCTGAGAGAACAAATTTATTTAGAAGAACTCTGAAGTCAGACATTACTGTCTGAAGCAAGAGTTTCGAGTCCCCTTCTAGTGGCTCTTTATACGTTTCATGGTTAGCTTTAGAAAATGTATGCATGTATGGCCACCCATATACAAGCCATTTGTGAGAAGTGTGGGTGTGTGATATTTCCAAGGGCAAGTCATGAATCAGTTAGCAAAAGTGTGGGAACAGAGTGCCAGAAAGAGATCATAGGTGGGAACACATGGAGTCCTGTGTCACTTTGTGCTTTTCTTTAAGGCTGAGGAAGCAGGTTGGCTTACTCTTTCCTTGGTATAGGTCTTCAGTATTTACATGCATCAGATTGCTGTTGAACAAATCTGCAGAAACGAAAAGGTATGTCTTTACTGAAGATAGGGTTGAAAAAGGCAAGGTGATTCTGTTAATAGTATAAAGCTATTTGGGAGCTGGAGACTGGGAAAGCACGTGTCTAGTAAAGCGCACTTAAGCTGAGCTGGAGACATCCAATAAAAAGTTACATTTGTTAGCGTCGCTTAGAGTTTCCTTCTGTACTGGCAAACAAACCCATATTCCCTTGGTCTGTGCATTTTTAGTTTTAGTTTTATTCCTTGCATTTTTACCAGGAGAAAATGATCTAGTTCCCAAGGCATGTGCTAATAATCTCCGGGTACAGGAAAAGTGACAGTAAATAAGACCATGTGCATTCTAGAATTACATTTACTTCTGAGTTTCATCTTTAGGATTAAATCACTCATCCACATAGTGATAAGGTGCTTTAGCAAAACTCTGAAGGGTATTGCCCAGTTTCCTCTTGTAAGAGTTTTGATTTTACCACTCAGCCAAAGAAACTTAGTGCTCAGCCTTGGTTATTACTAATGGATATGTAGAGGGGAAAACAGTGGTTTTATTCTTGTTTCATACCCTTGTGTTTTGTAGTCTCTTGGTTGCCTTTAGTTCCTCAATCCTGTCTCTTTTGTTGTTGTTGTTGTTAAATATAGGATTCATACTTAGTTCTTGCTGCAGTGTTGAAATAAATGTTGTGAAGAATATTCATGACTTGCATGGTACCTTACTGCAAGGACCTTAGGCAGATTCGTAAGTGCTAGATATCCCATCAGAGTATTTTGAAGTCCAGCTTGTGATCTAAGGCTATTTGGCATAACTAAAGTGACTGTTTTCCACCTCTCCATCTGTGGAGAGTGGTGGAGGTGGGGGTCAGTCCTCCTTTGCTGTGTTCTGGTCATGTCTTTAGGATAAAATCAGTGGGCTGCATTGAAAAGCTCGATTACCCTCTTGCATGGTGTTCCTGATACCTTACAGGAACACTGATCAAAACCTGGACACAAGTATGGAAGGAAGCAGGGCGCATCCAAACACATATGAACAAATTTGATGCAACAGATGGTTGAGTTGTTGCTTGCTACTGTGAGCTCTAAACTCAGGGACTGTCAGGAGCTGCTCTCTTGGAAACAGAACACTGCTACAAAGTTTAGTAGGGACTTCACATTTGAGAAGCAAAATACAGCGTAATACTTCACTTTAGCCATGTTGCTGACTCTGTGTTAGTTGACAGATGACTATGGATAACGTTTTAATATATAATTTAATATATAATTGTTCTGGTTTTTTTCTTTCTTGTCTTTAGGTGAAGCTAAAAATCTTCCCACATATCCGGGGCCAAACAAGATGAGGGATTGCTACTGTACTGTAAACCTGGACCAGGAGGAGGTTTTCAGGACCAAAATAGTGGAGAAGTCATTATGGTAATAAATACGTTTATAAATGTTCTGTTACATCCTCTCATTCTCTGCTTACTATGTTTGTTTAATGTTCCAGAGATACTTTCTTGAGGGGTAGAGAGAGCATGAATATGATCCTTCTTCCACTTTTAAGAACACTAGTGGTGGAACTCATAATGAGTTCTTTGTGTATTTACGGGAAAATGTCTTCACCAAGGCAACCCATATTAACTCTTTTTCTAGCAATGTACAACCAGTGGTTATTTCTTTCTGCAATATTTGTTTTGAACTTTCTTAAGCTTTTAAAATCTCAACTTAGAAGGAGCACTGAACTCTTTTTTATCTATGCTTGGAACTTTGCACTGGTCTACCCTAATGGAGAGAGTTAAGGTTTTTATTTTATTTCCTGTCATGAGGTTGCAACTGAAAGGAGAGGTTTGAGCTTGAGGTGCCTGTCTGATTATCTTGGACACTTCCTGTGAGATTACAGAAGTCAAATGTTGAATGAAACAGAATGAGAAGCATGTAGTAAAGTTAAAACACTGTCTCCTGGAAATCCCTAGAAATTAAAAAAAAAAAACTGAATTAAATAATATTTAAAGATATAATTTTAATAAATATTTAAATATATAAATATTTTAAGCTGCTAATTAAAAAATTAGCAGAATATGTAAATTCTGGTATGCAAAGCTTTTTTTTGAGTTGAGGGGAACGTAGAAGCAAGGAACAGTCAGGTTTATAACTTCCATCTTAAGAGATAACTCTCACTCTTTTCCCAATTTGTGTAATACATTAGGAGTCTGTTATTTGCCATTGCAGATAGGTTACTTCATGAAGTAGTTCTAGACTTCAGTCCTAAGCCCTCAGAAGTACCTGACACATTCAAGAATGTGAGTGGGATTTATTTCCCTAAGTCTCTTTAATTGTTCCTTCACATAAATTTTTGTCATCTTTAAGCATTTATCCCTCATCTTACATTCTGATATGGTGCTCTGGTCTCTATAAAGAAGACTTTTGTTTGAGGCATTTAAATTGGTTAAACATAATGTTTTTGAATGGCGATGCTAACACTTTCCTGTTTGTAGTGTACCATATTAACAAAAAGCACAAGCTGGTCTGTATGCCTTCTTTCTCACCCCTGTAGCTGGCACATAGTGTCCCTAAACCTATTCTTGAACCAGTTGTTTCTCTAAAAGTGATTTTGTAACTCATACAAATTCATTCCTGGGTGGCTTTTTTCTGGATGATCATTAGTGCTTCACAGGGAAATGGAGAGTGGGAAGTGAGGATGTGTAAGAATAGTTGATTTTGTTTTCCTGAACTAATCCAGACATTTTTCTATTGAAAAAGTAAGCTCTTGATAGGAGAAAAAAGCAAAAAAGATTAATTCCTTCAGTGGGAAAAATTCTGTCTGTCCTTAGATATCATTATAAAGCTGGAGAGGTGAACTGAGGCTGTGCAGCACTGGAAGGTTTCTGGTTTCCTGGGGAGCTAAGTGCTTTTTATTATTTGAGGAGAATTCAGAGGAGAGTAGCACAATAACCAGAGGTCTGGAAAACATAACTGATGAGGAAAGGTTAAAAGATTGGAATTGTTTAGGATAGAGAAGATAGATGAGAGTGGACATAAGTATGTAAATTAAACAAAACTAGAAAAGCCAAACAACCCCTGCCATCAAAAAAAAAAAAAAAAAGAGAGAGGAAAGTGATCTGTCTGTTTGATATGGATATTGCAAATACTAATGAACTCAAATTTCAGTGGGGAAAGAGTTGAGGTTAAGGTTTATTGTGAAGAAAAATCTTCCTGTTGCTAAAGATTCTCAAGCACTGGAGCAAGCTGCCTTGGTTTTTCTGTATTTATTGCTGATGGCTTTTAATAGGTTCAGTCTCAACTAAATAGTGGGGATCTTCCAGCTTTGAAACAGTAGTGGACCAGATGACCTCTCAAAATCCCATTATGGACCTATTTGCTTGATGTAAGGGTTGACTAAAGATCATTTCCTTGGTCATGCTTTCCTCTCCTGGTGAATTCAGTCTTCAGTGGGAGTCTGCCTTCTCCCTCTTCAAGCTTTGATTTTCAAATACTCTTTTTGGGAAACTTGCTTCTTCGCAGTCTTTCAACATCCACTTACACTGTTACAGATACTGATATAAACTCAATTTTGCATTAAGTCATATACGTGTTTCTTTGTTTTTCTTTTGCAAAAAAGAAAGCAGACAAGAATCCTAAATACATCTGGAATGTCTTCCCAGTACATGAATAGGAATTAGTCTTACCTAGTGAGGTGTACTCAAACAACTACTTTATCTTCCGTGACTGTGTTTATTAAAACAAGTGTATACATTGGCTTCCAGAAGATGTTTTTCAGATTATGTCAGACCCTTCTGCAGTCACCTATTGTTTTTTGTAGGATTCTGAGATGAGCACATAGCTGAGGAGCCAGTCATGCTGTTACATTCTTTAATACTTATTTGCAAATTGATTGAACACATTGAGTGAATTACTGGGGAGGCGAGGCTTATGTGCCCTAAGGCCTGTGTAATTTGTACACAGGAAAGAAATACCTGCTCTCATGATGCTTCTGTGCTAGGCACTTGCCAAAGTAATAGTGAATCGTGCTGGTTCCCTTTTCCTGAGGTATCACTGCACTGATATGAGATATTTGGCCCATCTTCACATCCATGCTGCCAATGCTTGATTGAGATAATTGAATCCTGCCTGAAGATCCGTGTGGCTGGCATTGACGTGGGTGATACAGCTTGACACAGTTCTCCCCTACATTTTCAACGGGAGAAAACTGGCTTCGATCTGTTGTTCATGCCTGTTTTCTACTTCTTATCGCTTCTTGTCTGACATGGGGCTGGCTTGCTATAAAGTTTTAAGAATTGCCTGTGTTTTTACTCATGCTGATAACTCCCCCATCTTCCAATAAGCTCAAAAAATTATTTTCATGTAGTCTATGGAAAATAAGATACTTTGTGTGAAAATCTGAATTACAAAGTCTTTCATATGCAGCCCTAGCACTATTGGTTCTGGAACGATGTCTTCTCATTCAGATTTGTCCCAAAGAAGACTCTTTTTTGCAGCATTTCTGCATAAAATAAGTTTTTCATCTGCATGAAAAGGCTTGTAGTTAAGTCACACTGGAACAGTGTCTTGTGTATTTGGGAATTCAAGGACTGCTTGCCTTTTTTTCCCCTTCCTTTTGTTTTTATTCAGTTGAGCTTCATTAGCCTTCTACTAAGCATTACAGGAATGTATATTTTTCCATGCAGGCTTTCTCCTGGTGTAAAGATTAAATAGAACGAGAAAATGGGGTAAAGGAAGCAGCTATCTTCCTTCCCACAGGAACTTGGATAAATGTCCAATTCTGGCTTGCTTGGAATATCTGTGACTGAGCCTTCAGACTCTGAGTCATCATCTCCTGTGTTTTATACTGGTACTGTGTAAGAAGTTGCCTCCCTGAGCTCTGTCCTAATCTTCTGCAACAGATTTTCTTTTTTTATTAGGCTGTGGCAGAGACATGAGAAGACAGCTGAGAGCAGCGACTTTTAAAATCAACAATGCAACAATTCAGAACTCAAAAGAACTAAACCAGCATCTCCTGTTGTCCAGTGAAGTGCCCTTACCAGTGCTCTGAAGAGAATCCCTGAGAGCCTGGTGCCATTTATCTAAGTTTGCATCTCAAAAACTGAGAGCAGCTAGCATGGTGAATATTCAGCAGTCAGGTGGGACTCATAAATTACAATATGGAACTTAAGTCATTGCTGTCATCCAGCCTCTTTAGCTGCTGTTGAACTGGATGGTGGCACTGCTGTCTTGTACTAGAGGATTTTGAGGGCCACTGTGATAACTTGATAGTCTCTGACTGAAACAAGGTAGGAGTTAGTTACCACATAGTTAAATCTTTCTATGAAAGATAGAGCAACATGAAAATACTGTTTATATAGGGCCGTTCACAATCATCCCACTTCTCTGGGGGTCTTTGGACAAGCATAGTGAACATGTGAGTTGGTCAGAGCGAGCAATTCAGGTTCTCAGGAAGAGAATCTTGAACTCTTCAAGCAGCACTGTTTTTGCAAACTCTTTGGCACAAGCTTTCATTAAATTCTGAGAAGGTCACATGCAAGTCATAAGATATGAGGGAGAGGTCAGTTAGAGCCAGGATTTAATATGCTTCTCTGTTTATTTGTCATTCAATATTTGTTACCGTCATCCACAAAGGCACTGAATAGAATTGGATTAATTGCATACAACCTAGCAGATGTATGTGAAGGGACTCGTACTTTGTCCTAAGAAATATGTGATAATGACTTTTCTTTAGTTCTGAACTGAAGTAGACAGCCTGACAATAATTTTGCGTATTAATTTCCTTTGCTGAATCAACTACTTCCCCCATTACTAGCTTCCCTCACTTCAGGTTCTGCCAGGAGTGTTTACTAGCTACAGATCTTCCCTGAGGATGAACTTTCTTGGCTTCTTGGTGTTAAGACTCTTTGCCTTTGCTGTTTGCATCAAATGTGTCCATTCACTTAAAGGGCAGTGTCAGCTGCAACAGGAAATCAAGGCAGCTTCTCAAATCATAGGTGAAGAATGGAAAGAATGTGGTGTCTCTAAATTTATTTCAAGGATATGAATAAAGGCAAAAACTGTCGTACGCTAAGAATCAAATGGCTGACTGTGTGCTTTAGAGAGATGAGCCAAGCATCTTGAGTCTGTGATTATTTAGTTCGCCACTATTTCACTGAGGAATTTTTCACGTGCTAAACATAGTGATCAAAGCGTGAATGAAACAGTAAATGAAGCCAGAGACACTTTCCCCACCCCCAGTCTTTTTTTTCCCTTTTTTTCTATTCTCCAGTGATTGTAATGGTGAGAACTACAAGTCTGCAGTGTGCTTCTGAGTGTATAGTGAAATGTGCTGTAAATTAAATAAAGTTGTGTTCTCTTTAACAAGCAGTTGCTCTGTGGGTTTTAGAATTAGATCGGGTAACAAATTCAAGGAGTAGCTCTCAGAACTTTCTCTAAGTTATTCTACTGCCACATTTAATGTTATTTTCTAATTCTCAGCTTGCTTAAACCCTTTTTTCCCCTATGTTTGGAGTTTGTGGCTGCATAGCTTTAGCTTCTCATATTCTGATAACATCTTGGACACAGGCCACTTCTCAAATTTTAAACACAAAGTTGTTTCGCTTAGTTGGAGTGTTGCCAAAATTAGCTGTTGCATCTGAGTTAGCTCTGTTAGCTGCTTCTACATTCTTGCATTGCCAGCTCACCTCCTTGAAATAACAGCTTTCCACAGACCAGTGGCCTTAAGCAAAGAGGCCTTGAGGTGGATGCTGTAGTGTGTTCTGCAGCTTCTCTCCTGCATGGTCCCGGGGTCTGCCATCTTCTGCACTCGACTGCATCTAACTGTGGCTTTAATTCCTAACTATAAACTTCAATTCTGAAACAGCCCAGGCCTTTAAGGGAAAGATTTAATGTGGGTATGGGTACAACTTCAGCCTGGTCAGGGATATTATTGGAGCCAAGGACCACATGGTGTATAGGGAAGTAATATAGCTGGGAAGGGTGCCAGTAAAAGAAGCAAGACTTAATGGAAGGAGGAGAATGAAGTGAACCTTGAGACCCAAGACAGGGCTTATGAATGAGAGCGTTTATCCACATGAAAAGCCACCCATGTGAGTAACAATTGCTGGTGTTGTAGACTACTTTGAGTGATGAGGGGGAAAAAAAAAGTCAATGCAGCTGTAATGTGACTTCTGCTGTTTGTGTGTCGTCTTACAGAATATTTTGGGAGGTGACCACGGGCCAAACGGCTGCTGCTTCAATTCATCATAATCCTTGTAAGCCTCATTGAGCCAAACCAGCAACTGTCAAGTGAGGTTGATAACTATAGCTCATGTGTCTGTCTGTCTCTTCTGAGCACAGGATTGAAAAAAATATACACTGCTTTATTTTTCTCTCTGTGTAGTAGGGCTGGTTGTGGCTGTAACACAGCACTGTTCATCTGGGTGCCTCTGCCCAGTGACATGAGAACAAATTTGCATAGGTTTGGTGGGTGGGTGTCTGGAATATTGCAGCCAGCACTCTTTAACGGTGGGCATAAGTGATATGTTTGGATTTAGGTGTTGCCTTCTGTGCCATATGCTTCCTGCTGCATGTCCTCTGCCAAATCTGGGCTTCAAATATAATATTAGTTATTTTTAATAAATTGTGTAAAGAAGCTACCATGGCATCTGCCAGCTTTGGCTTTTACAGAGTGTGTCTTATTTGCCTTGCCTGTTGTCTTCTAGTTCTGTGTCTAGTGGGAGACTGAAGTGCATTCAGATTTTATTTGGCTTGCTCTATCTGCTTTGAATAAACCTTCTCTTCTCTACGCCACCCCACTCCTTTTACATACACTGCAAAGCATAGTATAAAAAGTATTAGCCAAGGAGTAGAAAAAGCTTAGTAGTAGAAACAAACAAGTGTGCTCCTTTGTACAGACTGATTTTGCTTCCCGCTCACACGGTCATGTGAACTCTGGTTTTCAGTTCATGCAGCAGGATGAATCCAGTATTTCTAAACCTTTTAAAATAGTCAGAGGATGTGGAGTTGTCTGTGGCATGTTAATAGTTCTTACTTTCAATCACAAAAGCAGTTTAGAAAAAAAAATCCATACACAAAGAATTCTGGTTTGAAGGGTTTCATTATTATTCATCATGCAACTCTTTCACTTCATCCACTGAAGTACTGGTGCCAAAACAAAAACAAAACTGCTTTAGCGAATCCTAAGTATTGAGAAACAAGCACAAGGTTTTGCAACACAGCCTGAAACTAAAGAAATATTTTTACACTGACATTTTTTTATAAAGTCTCTTCATCTTTGTTAATATTGTTTGTGATGATTTCAGTAGATAACTGAAGATAGGGAATTACAGTTGCAAGTATGCGTCTGGAATTTAGTGAAACATGTAAATGTGAACAATTTTGAACCCTTTCTAGAGGAAGACATTCCCATTCATGTTTAAAGTAAGAATTCACTTCCTTTTTTCCTTTCGTTCCACTTGATCTACACAGTAATTTTTCATTCTCTTCTCATTGCCTGTCTCCTCCTGACAATATCCATTGCCAAAACACACGTTAGAAGAGATGCAAAAATAGATACCTTGAAATGAGAAGGGCTCGAAGCTGGACAGCTGTATGTAAGTGAAACAATACCTAGAGTGATCTTCTGGGTTTCTTGGTATTCCTGCTCCCACGAGCATTCAGAACAAGCAAGTTTTTGGTGAGGGGAGAGTACGCCTGAAGATTCAAGTCCATTGCAATATTTATGTGACTACTTGACTTTATGTTTTGTGTGTCTCTCTTCTGTGTGGAGAGCTGTGGAAGCATCTCAGGGAAAGACTCCTGAGAAAGGATTGGTTAGTTATGTGTTGGTGGTAGAGGCTGTATAAAAGCTGTGCAGTAGGAGAGCCCTGTGCTTCTTGTGGAAAAAGGACTGCTGAGGTAGGGCTTCCCTCCTTCAGAGCATATTAAAGTGATGGGAATGTACTGAAAAGGAAATGAGAAATGGTTGTGAGGTGAGTGTATGTGGAATAGAAGGCTACAAAATCAGGCCCTTGTGTGCCTGAAAGCTTTGAATAAGGATTTAAAAATTGGTACAGATCTTTCTCTATTTCTAATCCCATGAGGAAAACAAGAGACAGTGACTTAGAAACAAGCCCTATTTCGTAACTAAAGAGAAACCAATACCTGCACTGCTGCTCTCCTTGTTGCTGTGATGGCAAAACTAAAAAAAATTGGTAAAGCTGGTCTAAATGTTCTTTATTGAAGAATCTGTGTTTGAAAATACAGTGTTACTCAGCTTGGAAAGAGATGAATTGTATTTACAATGGAGATCCACTGTTTTTGGCCTTGCAAGTTGCTGCTCTCAGCTGTTATGTCTCATCCATCACTTGATTGGAAGTCCAGAAGATAACACTGGGCATTTCTGTGCCCTTCCCTTGTGATCCTATTGATGTGCAGCCTACACTGCAAGGTTGGGGAGGGGGCCCTCATCATTTCTCCTACTCTTTGAATGATTAAAATTTCTCCTGGGTGTAGAGTTGGTTAATCCATAAGGAAAGTTTAACTCCAAACCTGTAAGTTTAATCTGAACTCACTTGGTTCTGAAAGATTTCAGCCGGTCTATTTGCAGTATTTGTTTTGGAGGATGTTGTCAGACTCCTCAGGGCTGTGTAGGCAGATGCTGCTGCTTTTTATTAATTGCTGTGTCAAAATAAAAGTACTCACTGGATCCCCATCAGACTAATTCTGGCTTTTTGGAGAGAGGACACACTGAGGGAGGGATTTAGCTGTTCTTTTGGAAAAACCGTTCTGGAGCCCCGAGGCTCTTGTTCAAGATAAGTTAGCTTGGGAAATAAATCATGGGGTTTGACTGCTGCGACCTCTTGCTCTTCAGGTCTGGATGGGAGACAAAGCGAGTACTGTTCTGAAGAGATACATGGAGAAAAAGCACACATTTAAGTGGAAGCTGGAAACGTTTGTGTGGTTGCTTTTGATTCCTTCAGAAAGAAGTCACTGTTTCTGCAGAGCTACACAAGATTGGGGTGGGGGCATATCGGATTTATCTTGATGTGTATCCTTCCAGTTAAAACTCTGCTGGCTAATTACCCTGTACAGAATGAGTATGCTTGTGTTAGAAATCTGCTTGCTTAATTTAATTAAGAGCCAGTGCACCTCAGGGGTGTTACCTGAGTGAAGAGAGGTTGTAAATCTGCAAGGGGCTCAAGATCTCAGAGGGGGAAAGTCAAGAGCAGAACAAAGCTTCCCTTTTGACAGTGGCTCAGACTGCACTGCTCAGACTTGTAAGCCTTGTGCCTAAAACAGTGACCCGATACGGTCCCTGCATGACAAAGTCATTCTTCATAGTGTTTCTTCTCTTAATTAGTCTCTTTCTGATACTATGCATTGGGCTGGGTGCCTCCTGTTGTCCACTGATTTTTCTGACTCTTATGTTTGTTTTGATGTGGTGTGGTCATAGCTGACTTCTGCCTCTGGTCACCACCAGCGACAAACATTAATAGGGGACTTGTCAAGGGCCCCAGTTGTTGTCTCTTCCCTGCTACTCCCCCCCCCAAATCAGCTGAGCTGAATTAAAGTATGCTCAGTATAAGTCACTTGTATTTATATTGCCTTTAGACTTTCAGTATGCTGAAGCTTCCCTCTTGTTCTTGATAGAGGATGGAATATGTAATACACAGTTCATTAAGTATCATTTCATTCTAAGGTCATTAGTGAATAAATTCATCTGCCATGTTCTTCCAGCAGAAAGGACAATTTTATGGCTGAACAGAGTATTAAAGCTCAGGACGACAGAAGTGTTTTGCATATATAATGCACTAGATAGCTGGGCAATATTTATGCATTTGTGTAGCCCCCTTGGGTTAAACCTGTGCGTGAAAACTTGCACCAAGTGATGTGCACAGAATGAGACCCTTGGGGCTGCCAGCATCGCTGCTGGGACAGTCATATTGCTCCTATTTTGGTAGGAGCTGCTTATACCAAAGATTTAAGGTATTTTGTGCCTGAAGTGGTGGCTGCTAAAGTCTTGATTCCAAATAAAACCTCTCAGAGTAGAATGGGTAAAGAGGACATAACAAAGAGTGCTGAATCGCACAGGGCTGTTGGGGCAAACAGTCAAACCAGCTGCCATTTCCAGCTGTTACATTTTCCTCTCCTGCCTTCACAGTAGGGATGATTGAGTGGGCCTAACATTGGTTTTCATATCTTACGCATGGACGCATTTATTTCAAGGAATGGGGAAACTGCTGCAGTGGTTGAAGTTTAACCTATGGGTACACCTTGGGCTTTTGTTGTTTATGCAGTGTGTATTCTTCCATGTGGCTGGAGGAATAGTGACTTAAATAATGTTCTTGTTGAATATTGAGTAATGTCTCTGGATTTCATGCAATTAATATGGCATGTTCCCTTCAAAGAGGGACTGGTTAGCTAATTTGCAGTGCCTGTGTGTTTTGAGGGAGACTGGTTCTTGAGGGAGTGTGATAATTCTGGGGGAGTGTATTTTTACTGTAGGCAGAAACACAAGCAAAAATGTATGGTAATGTAAAATATCCTGAAAGAAGCCAGGGGAATGACCTTCTCTGACAAAATTCTGAAAAATTTAAAGTTAATCTAAGGAATTAGTAATAATTTTTGCATACTAATTTTCTAACATAAAAAGCCTTTAGTAGTGGTTAAAGCTACAGCACAATTCTGTCTTGTTTTTGAGCTTAACCAAGATAATAAGTATGTCTGTGTTTAAGAGAGAAAGAAAAAACTTACTGGCTTTTGGCCTGTTGGAATTAGATTTATTTTTAAGTCTACATTTGCAGTGCTTGCTGTATGTGTCCATGTGACTCAAATTGCATCTACTCATTTAGATCTACTGAAGCATGAGTGACTTGAAATGAAAGGTCTGTGTAAAATGGTAGACCTGTCAATGAATAAATAATGTTGATATATGCTTATAGTTCTTAGGAGTAAAAACCATATAATTGAATAGAGAGAAACCGAAGGGGTTGCTGTCAGGTATCTGAGTTGGTTTTTTTCTTCCCCCAATTTAAATTGTTGGGATACAAAGAAAGCCACTTGGGTCCCTAAAGAGCTTTTCATGCTGGGATAGGTTTGGGGTTTTTTTTTGTCTGTTGGTTTGTTTTGTTTTGTTCTTTAAATTTTTTGGTTGATTGGTTGGGGTTTTTTTAAACCTGGTCTTACTGTAAAGAAACTTACTCCCTACAATTCCACTATGCAAAAATAGATATTCAGTGCTACAAGGTAAAAAGCGTGGTGCCAGCTCCAAGACTTAATTACCATCAGTTGACTGAATGTGAATAAGATTCTTAAATAAGAAACTTTGCAGGGGATGAGAAAAGATGCAATGGCTGTAGGCATTTATTTTAAATATACTAAGTGCTTAAAAAACCTATATATATATATATGCCATGAACCATGGTGTAGTTTGCTCATCCTGTTTGTATGTATGCTTTTGTGATTTCTCTCTAATGGTGTACTGTAAGCATTCTGTGGCAGCCTGGGTCTCTCTTCCCTTCAAGGCACTGTGTATTAACAAATAGCCTGGTCTCTGTCCCCTTTATTAAGGGACACTTATTTTCCAGATAGAAAGAAGTATCTGTTCTTTTTTGCACATTGAGAAATCTTGTTCTATGGGCATTTAAGATATTTAGGAACAGTCAAAGTGGAACAGTGCTTGAAAGTGCACATTCACTGGTGGGAAAGACTGTCACAGCCCAGAGTGATGTTCTGGGTGTGAAGTATAAACACACTGGCTCCTCCAAGATACCAACACTAATGTATTTTCCTTTTTTTTTTGTGTGTGTGTGTGTGTTTGTGTATGTTGTTTTTTTTTGTTCACTCAGCCCCTTCTATGGAGAAGACTTTTACTGTGAAATTCCTCGGACCTTTCGCCATCTGTCATTTTATATTTTTGACAGAGATGTTTTTCGAAGGGATTCCATCATAGGTATGTGTTCATAAATTATTACTTTCTTTACAGCTTAATTCTCTGTTAGATCATATAGTTGGGGGTCCTGATAGGACTGATGATGACAGTAGTAGATAGTGCTCAGTATTGTCCTTTTTTCTCAGTTGACAAAAATGTCTTCAGCATTACATGTTATATATAAAAATGTTGGGGAGATAAGTGCTGTCTGTTGTGATAGTAGATGTAGATTGCAGTTTAACTGAAATAGGCAATAAAACATTGTTTGAATGTTGACAACATCATTTGTTACTGCATTTTTTCCCCCTAAATGCAAGGCCTTTAGTCTTGCAGTTTTCCAGGCCTCTTTACACTTACCTACATGCAGTAGTGTTAAACTATGACTACCTTAATGACAGGCAGAGTAATAGCTACCGGCCATAAGTACCCCCAGTAGGATAATGACAATTTTATGGAGAGTATCAGAGCAAACTATCACCTACAGACTAGCTCTAAGACTTCTAGTGCCTGTTTGGCATCAGCAAGATTTCTGCTTTTCCAGATATTATTTGCTATGAATTTCCCCTTGAGCAAATTGTGTGACACTCCATTTATCTCTTCTGGGATAAAAACCTTGTAAAAGCCTAGTTGTTACTAAGGGGAACAGTTTTCACTTTAAGTCACTTTATGAGTTTGGATTGGTTTTTTTCAGTTTTTCGTCTCCTTTGAAATAAGTAATGTATGACTACTGTTTTTCTAACTTCAATATAACATGGCTGTAGCTACCAATGAGATGTATGTCTTGACAGAACTTAGAGTGAGGAAGTTGTCTGATGTTGAGCAGCAGTTTGTGTGCTGCTATAAAATGTATTATGTTAAAATGCATGGGGTAGTGGTGCAGATCTCTGTGTATTTTTACGTTACAATAGTTTATAATACAAGCTTTTTCTTTAATTATTGTTTTACATATGAGCTGGGAAACTGGGTCGTCATTCTCTTTTATGTCCATAAGTGAGCTCATGTGTGTAGAACATCTGGCATCCTGGGCATGAGGGGGTCGGTTTCTTACTGTTGAGTGAGCCTTTGGAAAGCTTTTTGGTCTCTCTAATTTCTAGATTCCCTTGTACTGTTGTACTGTGAAAATAGCACCTCCCTTCTTTCAACTGATGAGTTTTTCATTGCTGAAATTATCTGATCTCTTGTGTGTCACCAATTTGCAGCTGCAGTGACCCATCAACAGACTGTGCACTGGGACTTTTCTTGCTCTGAGTTCTTTTGCAACAGGGGTCTCTGAACACTTAATAAAAGTCAGACACATGAAATTACATATAGGGAAGTGCAAATTGTTTAATTTTCTGCATGTTTCCTAAGTTCATGTTTTAATAATCAAGATCTGCAATTGGAGGAGAATTATTCAGAAGCTGCTAGAGTAATCTTAAAGGTACTGAGAGCAGTTTGTGAAAAGAAGGACTTGCAGAAAATAATAAAATACTTTTGTTTCCATTCTTGAATGATTGATCAGGTTTCTGTTTTTCACTGCCTCTTCAGGAAAAGGCAATGTTAACCTTTGCAGAATCCATAGGTAGGCAAATTGGTGTGTTACCATACTGGTCATGGAATGGCCTAGGTGATAAGGGACCTTAAAGGTCATGTGGTTTCAACTCCTCTGGTTGAAACACAGTGAAGTGGACACTTTGCACTAAACCAGGTTGCTCAGAGCTTCATCCAGCTTGGCATTGAATGCTTCCAGGGATGGGGCATCCGTGGCTTCTCTGGGCAACTCGTTACAGTGGCTCACCACCCTCACAGTAAAGAATTCCTTCCTAGTATCGACTCTAAACCTACCCTCTTTCAGTTGAAGGCCATTCCCACTTGTCCTTTCACTACACATCCTGTAAAAGTCCCCCTCCAACTCTCTTGTCTACCCCCTTTAGGTACTAGAATGCTGCTATAAGATCTCCTTGAAGCCTTCTCCAGGCTGAACAACCCTAACTATCTCAGTTTTTCTTGATAGGAGAGGTGCTCCAGCTCTGTGATCAACTTAGTAGCCCTCCTCTAGACTTGTTCTAGCAGGTCCATGTCTTTTTTGTGTTGGAGGACTCAGATCTGGATGCAGTACTCCAGGTGGGGTTTCACGAGAGGAGGGTAGGGGGACAGAATCACGTCCCTTTGACTGCTGGTCACACTGCTTTTGATGCAGCCCCATGATATAGTTGACTTTCTGGGCTTCAGGCACACAATGCTGGGTCATGTTGAGCTTCTTGTCCACCAACACCTCTAAGTTTTTCACTTCAGGGCTGTTCTCAATCCATTCTCTGCCCAGCCTGTATTTGTGCTTGGGATTGCCCAGACCCACGTGCAGGACCTTGTATTTGGCCTTGTTGAACTTCATGTTTGCACGGTCCCACCTCTCAAGCCTCTCCAGGTCCCCCTGCATGCCATTCCTTCCCTCCAGTGTGTCAACCACACCACACAGCCTGGTGTCATTGTTGATGTAGTACTAAACATCAAAACTCTGGTGTTATCTGTCTATATTGAGATTTTACAGCCAATATTAGCTATTGTAGTCATTTTTCACCGCTTCCTCTGTCTGTTCCCCTTCCTCCTTATCACAGGCATGTTTCAAAAAGCATTTCAGAGGAAAATGTTCTGGAAAGAGAACAGTGCCCTGGAATAACTGCATGTGGTTATTTTCAATAGTTCCTCTTGAATGGGAGTCAGCAGCAAAACTCAGCAGTGGAGTTTTTTTGAGAAAGGAGAAAAGTCTGTAATACTTAGAAGGGGTAGTTGCTCTGTGTGTATCTTCAGCTCAGTCTTAAGGTTCAAACCTTTCCTTGGAGAGGCTTAAGCAAGGAAGGTTTGGAAGAGGTCCCTGCTGAAAAATTTGGGTCAGAGTAGTGCTGGAACAAGCTCTCTTCCACTGAACCACCCAATTCTGCAATTAGGGGCCCTTTGTTTGCATTCCAGAGATCACTTGTTATAAGACACTTCAGTTGAAGAAAATGTGGTTATCCATGTTCAGCCAATGACATTTCTCAGAGAAGGGAGTTGGGTGTTATGTCTTCCATCCATATCTTACTGAGCTTATTAATTTACCTGTGTGTGATCTGGTATGTTTGACCATCTCTTTGAGTTGTTTGTTTGGCTGGTTTTGAGGAGGTTTCAAGACAGACAGAACAGAGTACATGACAAAATTATGAGAATTTGGCAAGTAGCTATTTTTAAAGGTGATTGCTTAGCAGAGTTCCTTTTGATTCACTATTTAGTATTTCCAGAACTTTCTCTTACAATACTGATTTCCAAGGTGACTGAAGCTCAGAGTAGACACGCTTTTATTTATAAAAATATAGAGTGTAAGTTTGTGATGATAAGTTCTTAAACTTCCGAAATGCAACTGAGTGTGTGACAGATGAGAATGCTTAAGCCACCAAAAGCGGAAGGTGTGGGAGGAAGAAAATGAAAAACAAGAACCCCCTGAAACCTCTGATGTAAACTTCCGAGGAGAGGCAGAGTCAGAAACTGGAACACATGTGTAGCAGATATATTTTGGAACATACTGCAGTATTTTGGCATACAGGATGGGAGGACTGTGCAGATAAAGATATCTTTGGAGTTTGCATGTTTGTTTATTACATTTGCATTTTCTTAATTGTAATTGCTAAATCATCTAGGATTTTGTTATTAAACAAACACAATTCTTGAACAACTGTGTCTTCGAAGAATTTTGGATGCCAGTTGAAATGCAAATATAATGAAGAAAATGCAGAGCTCAGTGGATCTGAAATGTTAGCATTTCTTTTAGATAAAATGTAGCAAATACACAGTTAAGAAAGTAAACAAGTCTTATTTAATTGATATTGTTTGTCTTGCCTGTTACTGACTAGAATTTATGTACTGATTTATATGGTATGTTGAGATGCTTTGAGTAGGAAATGTTGTGCTGAAAGTAATGGTAGATGCAATTTAAAATTAGATTTCTTTGTTTCTGAATGATCAAAGAGGAGTAGTAGGCCAATTTGCTGAAATGTGTATGTATAATACATAGAATAGCTATTTCCATCTAGGTGTTACAATAAGAAAAACATTGAGGAGATGGGGCTAACTTGGAAAACTGTCAATTGGTACTCCATCAGTAATAATGGGGAAAAAAGATACTTCTGGCTGGATGTAGCAGAAGGAATATTAGGATAGTAGTGCTGCTACATCAGGCAAATGTAAATGTATGTTCTTTAGTAATTGTTTTGGTATTTTTCAGCTTTTTAGACATGCTGAATGAAACAAGGTGTGCCAATAAAGTGGCACCCTTAATAATTGAGCTAGATTTAGTAAATAAAAGCATCACTGTGCTATGCCCTCAGCTGGTATTCTCCTAGGTGTGTAATGAACAGCACAGGCTGCCAGGCTGTGACCTTAAATATGCAGATCGATTAAAAAAACAGGAAATGTGCCACACCAAGTCACTTAACATTGTGGTGAGAGATTAGTTAATATCATTTGCCCTCGAGGTCACAAGTACACAATTATTTATCCTCTACTTAAATCAGTGTGGTTTTTTCACCCCAACACTTCATTTGTTCTGGTAACAGATGCATGAAACTGACTTGCTAACATCTGTGTTAAGCAGGAACTGAACAGAACAAAATGCACCCCTGTGAAGTTCTGAGGAGGAAAAAGTATTGCACTGTCCCTGTACTGCACTGGGGAGTAAGAACTTTTCTCTCAAAGTTTGTGGTATGCCCCACTGAGGGGAGGCTTGGTTGCCATGCTGATAGGGGTGGAATGGTACCGAATAAAACACAGATGTGAAAGGCCAAAGCCTTTCAGTGAACAAGCAGAAAGCCAGTGGGGAGAAGACTAGTGAGTGATTCTGTTAATTACATTTACTATAACTTAACTGCTGTAAGACACCTTCATAGAGGTTATTAGGGGTGTTCTACAACATACTGAAACTCTTGTGGCCATTGTATCCTGTCAGGTTGTAATTGTCTACTTGCTTAATACTTGAGGGAAAGGAAAGTAAGGAAAAACCCCAAGTTTGTCTTTGGAGGTAGTTAGATACTCTGGACTAAAGTAGATGAAACCAGATTATAGCTCTTGGAGACTTTCAGAGAGTGAAAACACCTTGGAATTGAGAGTTGAGACTTGCATGTTTGAGATGTCTATGCTTTTTTTAATGGCTACTTCCAAAGCTGAGGAAATGTGTCTGTAGAGTTGCCACCACGTATTGCCAAATATCTAAGCAAGCCATCTACTCCTATTAGGTAACTGTTACCAAATGCAGCTGAAGCATCACCTTTTGTTTATTTTATTGACTTAAAAGAAAAAAAAATAATCATCCCTGCTGAACTATGCTTGTTGTGAGCTAAGCGCAGGAAAGATCTTCTAATACAGCATGAAGCAGAAATCAAGATTTCAACAGAAAATTCTGTTCCTCTGTTTCTTTTACCCTGACCATGGCTCAGGCAGCAGTCACAACTTATTTTTTACTGTTTCCGCAATGTACTGTTGGATGACATGGGAATAATATAGCTCCTCAATATGGTATAAATATAGCTCCTAATGAAATGAAGGAAACAGATGACTCTGTCCCACAGTGACAAGTCTCAAGAAGCTATAAACTAGAATTATCCTGAGATAATTCTCTACAGTTCCATAGAGAGGCTAAAATAAATACTTCCTACATTTAGTAAGTTGTTGGGATGCACTCAGAATACCTTTTAGCATAACAAGAGCATGAAAACAAAGTTGAGCTTTCAAAAAGTGTTATTTTTCCTCCTTTGTCTTACAAGTACATGTTATAAATAAAACTGCTGAGCATAATGTGCTAGAACCTTGGCTATCTCTTTTTGCAACCCTTCTCCTTACCTAAAGACAGGTGTTAATATTGTCTCCATGTAAGACTATCACCACAGATCCATCATCCCAGCTTACCTCTGACTACTGTAGTTTGAGCAGGGCTTTCTGTATTTTCTGCAGTACTTAACTTCTCTTGCCACTAGCAGATATTAGGAAACCTGTCTGGTTTTTGCCTTACTTGAACTAAGCAATGACTGGGACTGTGAAGAAGATACGATGCTGAAGGAGGATGGTAGTTCAGTGCAGGCAGCATGCTCAGCACCTTGGTGCCTACACTAAGGCACAGAACCATGACTGCAAGTCTAGAGTTTAGGACTGCTCTCCCATTGTAACCAAACATGGGCTATACCCAGTGTCTCAAATGTATGAACATTTTAAGAGTCCACAGAGTAACTGGCAGAGAGGTGATACCAGAGGTGTTATTGGATAGGGCTTTTTTTGTTTGTTTGGGGGTTTTGTTTGTTTGTTGGGGTTTTGTTTGGGTTTGGGGTTTTATTATTTTGTTTTGTTTTGTGTTTGTTTTTGTTTGTTTTGTTTTGTGGGTTTTTTTATTTATTTAAACAGGAAGGGAAAGTAGAAATTCTGACATAACCCAGGTGAGATATTTAGGTTTGTGACCAGCAAAACAATCCTGATAAAGGATAATTAATGCAATGCTGCAGCTTGCAACTTTTAAGGATAGAATCGTTTTATCCACAGCCTGCCTTTCTCTGCCTTATTATCCAAGGTAAATCCCACAAAGGGGAAAAATGGATTTAATAGGTGATATTATATTTGGACTAGTTTAAAAAAACCCAACCAAACAAAACTCAGATCATGAATACCTTGTATCTCAGTACACTGCGTAGGATGCACTTCTGCTGTGCTAGAAGTGTTCTGCAATTATTTCTACTAAATTCTTACCCATGTTAGCAGATGGTCTAATAGTGCTTGTGCTTCATGGTGCACTGCACAGGAGCCAGGAAGGAGCCATTCCACTGCTTCTAAGGCTCTGAAGCCTTGTGCTGCCCCTAATTCTCATGCTCACCTTTGTAACCCTCAAATAGGCAGTTTGCTGATTTCAATCTTTTTCCGTGTTATGGGAGAGGTGAGTGAATTTGTGCTATTCTTGAACAAGGCAGGCATGTAGCTCTTTTTGTCTTGCAAAGTTTCTGTCCTTTTCTTTGATGAGAAATAACCCTTCATACGGATAATTATAAAACTTTAGTTAAGCTGGAATATCTGTGGTCCTTCATGTTTCAAGGTAATTAAAGTTTCATAAAGCTCTCACAGCCTAAAATATTGATTAAAAATCGAATCTGATTTGTTCTTAGTCTTTCCAGCTGTTGAAAGGGACTTTCTTTGTGCACCTTCAGATCAGTGATTTTAAGTGAATTCACTCATACAGTGTGTCTGTGCACTTAACATACTAACATGAAGCAACTTCTGAACTAGCTTCCAGGCTGTCTTGTTGCAGCATATAGGAGACAAAGTAGTCTCTGTTTAGAGCTGAAAGAAGACTGAATTAATTAGCTGTTTGGGGCCTTTTAATGTGTGACTCAGATCTAACTCTTTGCTATAAATTAGCTGTACTGCAGTCATTGTTAGTGGAGGATGTTGCATTAAAAAAATATTACATATATTGTTTTTGCTCACTTGGCAGCAATATTCAAACTTCTGTTGTTTTCACTGTGCAGATATTCCAAGATAAAAAAGATAACCTAAAGAGAAGATAGAAGAGCTCCTGAAATGCTCTCGTTTTAGGCTTCTGTAAAATAACTCTTGGATCACTTTTCAGATAGGGCTTTGTGCTGCTTTAAAATGACAAACTCCTCTCCTATTGCTGCCTTGACTTAGTTTTCAGTAAAGGAATCTTCTACTACTCTAGCATCTGTTGTAAATATTCACATATCTCAACTGCACATTGACAAATTGTTATTAAAAAGGTGGAATGTAATCCTTTAGCTAATGACTAAGCTTTTTGCCACCAACAGGTAATCCAGACAGAAGGTAGTTGTGTATGGATGGAGAACGCCTGAGCCAAATTATCAGCTCTGTTAGTCTTTATATGGAGATGCTGACCCAGAATTAACAAGCACAGGCATGTCCAGGGCCAAGTTAATTGGCTGCATTGACTTGCATTGGAAAAGTTTTTGAAGCCAATGAGGGTTGGGCACTGAGGGTGCGGTGCTTCTACAAGCACTTTCCCAAGCAGTGTAGCCAGAAATTCCTACACTTCTCTACTGCATATTTCTGCCTCTGTGGCCAAATTATTGATCTCCTACTATCTTCTGTGTTAATGTGACTCTTGAGTGGGGAAGCTGTAAAACAGGTCAGTTGAAACAACCTGTGAGTTAAAAATACCAACACTACTTACATGTGACCCTTGAAACTTATTTCTTATTCCCTTTTCTTCCCTCTGAATGTTTATTTTTATTGTTTGGGTTTTTTTAGGGTCACTCAATTTCCTCAACAGTTTTAGTACAGCCTGCTGAGAGGACAGAAGTACCAGGGTGGGAAAAGTAGGAGGCTCTTAAATCAGTTTGTACCAGGGATTGTAAGGTGGATTTTGCACCCTGAAGACCATCGGGGCCTAGGTAATAAATTCACCTGTCCCTGAGCTGGCTGCTCAAATAATAGGTTATTGGTATATTGTTTTTTTTCCCTAAACAGATATTCACAGAAGGAAGGGATCAGGTGTGGCATGTTTCATCTTTGTTTTGAACACAGGGCTTAGGATTTAAATGTGCCAGTGAAGATCTGTTCAGTCTGAAGTGGGGGGACATAGGGAAATTGCTCCCATATGGGTGAGAAATGTGCAAGAGTGTGTGAGATTTTCCTGCCTTCCCCCATTCTGAGGCCCTGGTGAGTGTCAGGCTTTGGAAAGAAATTAGTTCAGATGAGAATAACACTTTCATTGCTGGTCTTACTGTTGAGAATCTAACTTTTTAAAATGTGACTTAACTAAGTTTTGGAATTACTCCTTATACTGTTGAACATGCTCTGCTGTTTCCTGCCTCCTCCCATACAAAAGGCTTGAACAGGCACAGACCTTGCAGCCTGGGGCGGCTCTGATGAAACCAGCAGGAGTGTCTGGGTGCCTCAGGCGCAAGATTTAGTGTCTCTGGATGCTGTCTGGAAGCCACCCAAGTCTAGAGATAGGGCACAAGACAATGGGCTCATGTTTGGGAGCACGCTGAAGAAACACAAAAGAGGAAAATGTCCTGTAAATGCGTGGTGGTAAACCCTTCTAGCCTCTTGTGTCAGGTTTATCTTCAAGGAGAATTATAGGTCCTTATCGTGTAGTGTCAGGTCAAATGACAGGTGCCAACAGCTTGTGATTATTGGCCTAGATTTAACCTAGTTCTGGTGAGCCTAGAAGTTGTTTGAGCCAGGTCAGACGTAGGTCAGCCAGTGGCAGAGCAGTGACTGTGTAGAGTAGGGCAGGACCTGATCATGCTCGGCATGGGTCTGGTGATGAGGAGGAATGTGGGCTGGATGAACATATGGGCTTGGCTGGTGCAGGTGAAGAGGTGATAACAGAATTTGTGAGGGATGCTCCTGTACACAGAGAACTACTTAACTGGGCAGATCAAACATTCTGCCACATCATCTTTTTATGTTTAGAGTGGACAAAGTGTAGGCCCTTTTTTTTTTTTACTGCCCCCTCCCTTTGTTTTTTTTTCCCCTAGCAGATTTTTCTCCTTTGTGGTTTGTTTGGTATGCAGTGAAACCCCATGGATTATAGCCAGCCCAGTCAATAAATTTCGGTCATTAATAAGACTTGCCTGTGTGCAGAGCAAACAGTGCTGTTCAAACAGTTGCCTAATCAAAACAGTTGTAACACCACATTAACCCCCTCAGAGCGGGAGGCATATGCCATTACCTGCAAACACTGTGTGCTGCAATTATGTACTGACTTTGTGGTCAGACCCACCTCGATTATCCTGCCATCCTTGATGGAGTGCTGTGCAGCTTCCTGCTGAAAAAGGGGGCAGTGATCATGCAATTTTTGCCATGTACAGGTGCAGGTATTGGGAAACCCTCTGAGTTTTCTGTAAGGACGCTCCCTGCATGGGAGGTGACTGTGAATGAGACTGATTGCAGGTGAGGGTGCTGGGAAAGTGTGTGCAACACTGCACTTGGATGGAGGATTTCTGCAAGAGATTAAAGGGTGCACCGAGGACAGCAAGCAGTGAAAGTAAGCAATTTCAAGTGAGGTCCAAAGCAATTACTGGAAGGTCATGCGTTTAAATGTATTCCCCTCAAAGTGTTTTAAAGAAACTAGGCTCCCCACAAACCACTGTGGTTGGAGAATAGACGTAGAAGCTTTGAAAAAACACAGCCATCATGACATAGATTCTCAGCATCATAACTTAGTGTCTTCTGTTCAGCGCAGTTCAGATTTCTTATTTACCCTTTCTGCCATGTTATTTTGTAGGTTTATGTAATTATTGCTTTTCTAAGAAGTTTCAAGTCACTTACTCTACATAGCCAATAAAGAGCCTGGTAATGAATCTCCCCTGTTAATCTGTAGTTAAATGTTTGCTGGGAGATGTATCTGGTAATCTCCAAAGGACAAGTAGGGGTAGGAGACTGCTGATTGCAGAATGAGCAAGACTTGGGAGTAATGGATCAAAAGTTCTGTGGAAGCTGGAGCAGAAACCCTGGCAGATACGATAGAGGGCAGCTGTGGAAGGATGGCAGAGTACTTTAGAAAATGGGACTGGAAACCTGGAAACTGTCACTGAAGCAGCCCGAGGGTGACAGAAGAATGCAGCATGGTATGAGGAGCAGCCCAGCAAACAGGAGGGCTGGGTGAGGCTGTCCAGCAACAGCTAAAGGAAAAGGCTGTAATGAGGGAATGCTGGTGTGTAATAACTTGCTGCTGGGACTTCTGTAAGCTTTTAGATTTCAGAAGGGAAGATGCTTTGTGTTTGCCATTTTGGTAGTCTTCCATTGTGTGGGGGCTTGTTTGTTTTTGTTTGTTGTTTTTTAAATTTATTTTCTTTGTAAATGTGTTCTGTTAACACTTGCTGGGGTAAAATATTACTGTTGTGTGGTTGAACTGCATGAATTTAGGAAGTCTTGGGTGTCTGTTTCCCACTGGTACTGTACCCATTGGTGAATTTTATCCAACAGTATTTGGTTAAAGGAAGTCTGTGTTTCTGTAGCAAAGCAGTGGTTGTGAATTGTCTGTGAGCAACTCACTCTAGCAGCGAAAGTCTGCTACAAAACCACGCTGCCAGAACCCAGCTCTCTCGAGCCTTGTCAGTGCCTCTGACTGTCTGGGATTCTTTCATTTTGAACATGCGGCTTTGCTCAGTGCCTGGGGAACCCCCCAACCCAAAGCTCCTTTCTGAGGGTCACCTGCTCCTCAGGCATGCCACGCTCAGCTTTGTGTATACAAAGAAAGATGCTTGGAAAAAATTTCATTGCCCCTCAGAGAGTGCTTTTCATAATGCCTGAGAAAGACTGGGCAAGACAAAAGTTTCCACTCTACATATATATTGATCCTTAGCATTCATGTATGTTAGTTCACAGCATGGAACCAGCTGCTGTTACCCTAACTATGAAAACAGCTAATTTGTTAGGGATAAGAGTGGTAAAAAATTGTGAGATTAAAAGCTCTACAATGTTTTTAGGTGTTTTTGGTTTTGTTTTTTTTTCTCTCTCTACAGTCAGGGATAGTATTTGTGTGGCTTTGGGTTGCAGAATGCAAACTCTTAAAGATTTGAGTGAGGGAGGTAGGTCAGCAGGGCTTCAAAATGCAGATCTGAGAATCTGTTGTGACTTGACATTTCTCGTTGTTGCCCTTCTCCTACAAAACTATATAGTGAAAAGCTTCATCCTAAAATATTGTTAGCAATAATATTGTTAGCAATAACCCGTGCATGGAATTTTATTTTGGGATTGTTACAGACATCTGCCTCAAAAAATCTCTCCAACAGTTTCCAAGCCTTTCTTCCCACAAGTTTAATTGTATGTCAAAGAAGTAATAATGACATTTTTACAATAAGCATACTTATGAACTTGTCTGCAGGGCCCAGCGCTTCACTCTATTAGGTGAGTATGATGTTAGGAATTTTGAAGTCATTCACAATATGAAGTAGAAAAAGATGCCTATCAGAATTGAACCATCATTAGTATTGTACTCATCATTGTGTATTGTCTAAAGAAGTATGCCCCAAAGAAATCTTGCCTTGCTCTAAAGCCTTTCTTGATAATGACAGTCCTTAAATCATTGTTTTAAAACTTGGTTTTGATGGAAATGTACTTTGGGGGAGCTACAGTGTGTCTTAAACTGTGCTTCTGGTTTGTTTTATTTCCAGGAAAGGTAGCTATACAGAAAGAAGATCTTCAAAAGTACCATAACAGAGACACCTGGTTTCAACTCCAGCATGTTGATGCTGATTCAGAAGTACAGGTGAGATTGTTAAGGAAATATCTTGGGAAAGGAGTATTTGTAACAAGGTCATGGCAGCTTTATGGGTTTCATAGCTTTAGGACAGATGTGTTGCCCATTAGTATGGTTTAGGTTTTGGTGATAAGGGCAGGATGAATTACAAATGTGCATAAATAAGTGAGGGTTAGGATTCTGCCTACAGGAATAATTAAAACTATGTGAACTATCAGGGTCACTGATTCAAGGAGGGGTGTGTTTATCTCAAGTATCAAATAACTTCAGGCCCTATAAATAACTGTTGATTCCTCAGGGAGTGAAGCCATCTTGAAAATAGTATCTTCAGGTACTGTTTTAAATAATTACATTGGCAGGTTGTTACAAGACTTGCAACAAGTGCATCTCAGACATAAAAAACACTCCTTGCCAGATATGTAGACCAGGTTCCAAACAGTCAGAATGTTCATAATTGTATTGCTTCAGCTCCATTTAGATACCAAGCCAGTTACTTTTTCTCTGAGTTTCTTTTTTCTTCCTTTTTTTATTTTTTTTTTCTGTAAGTATATATTGCAGATTGCTTTTGAACCACAATATTTGCTTAGGAGGCCACAGACATGAATGTCTGACCTGTGCAAAAGTCTCAACTAAATGCTAGAGGAAATGCTGCTTAGGTGCTGCCATGTCGTAGGGTTGGACATGGTTTCTTGGCTTTTCAGTCTGCATTCAGGTCTGCACATACTGGGTTGTAAAATAGCACTTAAAATGCACACACATTCCAACATATAGTGTGGTTATGTGTGGTGAAGTAGATGTGTTAGGTTTACTTTTTATTTGGAGTGACAAATAATATACTATTGTGCATGTGATACAAAGAAAGCCTCATGACAGCCTGTTCAGTCTATGCCTTTCACTTGTAAAATATTGATCCTCTTTAATGCTACATTTCAATGTCACTGGTGATGGAAAGGCTTTTAACAGCCTTTTAACTTTGAGATCTATTCAGTTTACTCTGTTTTCCCTGTCTTCTTACTCCAAAGCCTCTTATGACAGTGCCTTTAGAACAATAGATTTAGTGTTTATTTCCTGTAGGATAAGAAAACTTTCCCTTTGTAATTTATCTGTTGAAGAAGGCCAATATTTGGATAAGCTTCTTGCATTGTTTATTTTGTTACGATATTTACACAGAATGAGCTTATGGAAGCTTTTTAGACCAGAGTGCTTTCTAGGACAGGACTGTAAGTTGTAAACTCTTAACAGAAAGGTTTGCAGGCAGCTCTAGCTTTTGGAGGGATGAGGAGCACAATATTTGCTGGAAAGCACATTCTCTGTTGGTTTGTACAGTTTATCACTTCCGCTGTTTGTATCTTTACTAGAGCCCAACTGTTAAAAGCTGTTTCTGGGCTCCATGATAAGCATTTAAAACAACTGATGTAAATATGAACAGTACTCTGATGATTTTATCCATTTACTTAAATATTCCTTGGTCTTTATGTTAAGGAGTCTGCAAGAGGGCTTTGTTTTTCCATAATACCAGGAGTAGATTTGTAAATATTTTGTGTGAATTCTTATACAAGAGAAAAATAGACAAATTAAGTATTTTTGTGTTTGTATCTTTTTACATTTGCAGTATCTCTGTTGTTTTTCTAAACACTTTTTCATTTATAAGAGAAAAAAGGAATACTTGTGTTAATGGTAAGTATTTATGCAATGTTCTTCAGTTTTCATTCAATTTTAAGGAAAATAATTCAAGAAATTTTTAGTGAATTGAAATTTGCAATTAACCATGCAAATACTAGTAGTATAATAGCAGTTTTAACACTATAAGTTTTATCATTCAAGCAGTTGTTCCCATTTGCCATATGATCTAGTGGATTAAACGTTGAGCTGTGTGCCAGGGAACTGATGCATCTTGTGTTTTTGTCAGCCTGTGGCCTTAATACTATTTTCCATGTTGTAGAGCACTTCATGGCTATTTAGTTATGCATCACAGCACTGTATTGAGGTAAGCTACTGTCACTCCCACACTTGGAACACAGTGAGAATAAATGCCAGAAACAATATGACTTGCTTGAGGTCATACAGTCAGAGTGAGGAATTAAAAAAGAAAAAAGAAACCAGGTTTCTAATTCATTAGGCCATGATATCAAAGAAACTGGGTGACAGTGATAAGCTGTGTAGGACTTTACTGTGTGCAAAGTCTGAAAATATCCAGGTTTTAAGCAGACCAGTCAGCACAGCCAGAAACTTAAAAACAGTGGATTGTTGAAATATTAGTGATGCTGGATGCCAGAGTTCTTGTGGCCCAATTCTGGTTCATATTTAGCCTTGTTTTTTTCAGAACAGAAAGACTGATTTGAAATTCTGAATAATAACATTTGCAGTGTAAGAACTGATATTTTGAGCTATCCGAGTAGAATGATTTGAAATTTTGTTCAACATGGTTTGTACCTCAATTGTATGAGTTCCTTTGTATTTAAAAAAATCAATATAGAAGTGTTGTATAACTTCATTAAACATTATTTCTAAGGTGTTTAGCTCAAGACTTTGAGTTCAGTTTTATGGTTTTACGACATTGCTGATTCTTACTGTCTAATAAAGGTGCTTTGTATTGTCAGGAGTGAGACTGACTTCATAAATTTTATTGCAGATAAGGATGTTACTGACAGCAGGACTATGTTAACTGTTAGACTACACAGATGGTTTAATGCCACCTCCATTTATTGCTTGACAGCAAGTAATGGAGTCTGGCATGATTGCTCACCTTGAGGAAAAAATGAGGGCATTGTCTGTGTAGGCTAAGTGCTGCTAAGAGGCCTGTGACCTCAGCACCACTGATGCTGTTCAGTCTCACGTGGAGCAGGACAGGTGGGACTGTGCAGCTGCTCAGCCCACAGATGCGGATCAGGCATTACCACCTGCATGCCCTTTGTGGTTTCGGTTCATTGTTTGGTCTTGCAAACCTGCCTAATTGGAATAATCAACATCATCAGGTGCTTCTGAATTTCCCTCCATTGGGCAACAGTAGCCGTCAGAGCACAGCACTGTGTCACTCAGCAATGGACTGGAACTGCCCCTTGAGGTCAGCAGGCTTTTATTCTGTTGGTTCATCAACACCCCCGCATTTTACTGACTGGTTTTGCTCTCCCCAGTTTGAAGGTTGCATATTGCATAGTCTGCCCTAGTCCAGTCAGTGTATACTCTGAATGCTGTTTAGATATAGTTGGGTAGTGAAAACAACAGTTGCGCTCCAGGTGCTTAAGTTTGAGCTGCTCTGTGGAGAACAAATTATGGAACTCCAGGAAAACTGTATTTGTGTTTGGCATCCAAATATGAAATGACATAGTGTCTGAATGTTTGCTTTTTAAATATAGAATAAAACATTAAATGTGAGCTGGAAGTTTTATTATACGGAGTGTAGAATGAAAGTTGACAGCACCTGTTAATGTATAATTGGTGGCTTAATTTTCCAGACTGGAAAACTTGTTCTGAAAGTATGAAGCTATAGCCAGGTAGGTTTGTGCATGTTTAGTTAGGAATTTAAAGATCCTATCTTCTGAGGGAGCCTACCTCCTCCTCAATGGGGACTGTGCTGTGCCCAGAGCTAAACACCCAGTGTCTGACAGTACAAGAGCCCAAGCGTTTCAGTGAGAAATTAAACAGCAATTTGAGCCATTACTGAAAATGGTTCCATTTTTACATTGAAATAGACTGTGAACAATCAGGCAGTTTCAGCTGGAAGGAAAGGACTAGGACAAGAAGAGACAACTTTCTAAGCTCTTTGAAGTCAGTAAGAGCATGATGTTGCACACTTTCCTTGAGACCTGTTTCTTTTCTACTGGTCTTTTTGTCTTTCAGGATTTGCATTCTCATGCTTTTTGAGGTCTGGAAGCAAAAATTGCCATGCTGTTGTGTGTATATCTCTTTCGATCCATGAATTGTTTGCCTTTTGTTCACAGAAGGAAGTTTACCCAACGGTAGCTGGTTCAGATATTTGCCTAGGGCTGTAGATGACAGATGCTCTCAGTGGTCCATGTGTTCTCAGCGGAATTTAAGCCCAAGTGCACAGGCAGTTTTTAAAAGGCCTTTCCTGTTTTTGAGTAGCTTTCCCCTTCATTTTTTTTCACAGAACTTTTCATAGTTTAGGTCTGTTTTGTGAAATTTGAGCTTTGCGACCTAAATACCCTTTGTGTGCATGTAATCAGTGAAGTGGTTAAAGATCCAGAGATACTCTGATTAATATCAATATTATACACCAGCACACTCCGAACCATGTAGTCTGTATATGCCAAAGCGGGGGAGAAATGCAAGAATTAGATCATTCTGACATGTTTTCCTGTGCAGGCTCTTGTTTTAAAAGTTCCTCTTTTCAAGTGTGCTTTGAGTTACTTCCTCCACAGCACTGACAAATGTGAAATGGTCATGTCCTCTTATAGCTAAGTTTTCAGTACTAAATGACAGAGTGCTTTTCCAAAGCCAGTTATGCTCAAGGTCTTATGTAAAACTCATTGTTGGGGCAAAAAAAAGTCTGACAAAAACTTGAAAATTGCTCATTTCCCTTTCCTTCTCATAAGAACTTTGATGTGTCTGAAACATATCTATTTGGCTAACAACTTAAAAAAAATAAAAGGCATGTAAAGGGCAGATAACCAACACTGAGGAAGCGAATTGTCTCACATTTTAACCTTCTGTACTCATAGCTTTGTACTAAAGAGTTACTGATGCGAAGTAGTTTCTTCAGACAAGAGAAGCCCTTCTTTCTCCATGCACCACATTAGCATTTTGCCTACGTAGGCCTTTGACTGTTGTTGATTAAACAAGCACGTTCCTGAGTATGGACTGATACGAATGTCATGTGGTGTACTAGATTCCATTAGTGGAAAACATTGCTTCCAGGTATGTTTGGAGAGTACACCCCAGGTTCTTTTGTTGTACTGTATATCGCTACTAGCTCTGAAATGCTGTCTGTCTATTAGCTAGAAGAATCTATCCAGGGCACTCTGTGCTCCTCAGAAAAACCTTTCCTACTTTGTCAGCGCCTTCCCATTGAATTCAGAATCTGTGTCCCAAGTGTCAGGCTTCATGAATGAAATCTTGGCCTTGCCAGGGTGGGAATTTTGCCATGAGTTCTTCAGAGCCAAGTTTTCACCACAAAAGCTTTTGAATTAGCTCTTCTTCATTCAGTCCTATGTGACAGAGAAGTTTATCACAGAACTGCACAGGAAGCTGGAAGTGTGTTACGGTGCTGTTTTTGTTTGTTTGTTTTTTCTCTACCTTTCTAATATTGTGGAAGTTTCCACGGACTCACATATTTGCCTGCTTCCTGTTCTGTATAAATCAATGTTCTTTATATATGCAGAGCAAATCATGTTGAACTGCAATGCCTCTGATGCTGATTGTTACCTAAGGATATGCATTTGAAGAGACACAAGGTTGAGTGAACTGTCTTTAGGAGCAACTGTATAGGGCTGTTTCACTCCAGTGATTGATAGAATAACATTATCTGTTGAACAGTTAAGAGCATTGCATTCCCACTGTCCAATTTCAATTCCCACTGAAATTTACTAGCTTTGTGTAAGTATTTAATTGCTTCTAGTGTAAATATGAGTCACTGATGCATTTTGTACAACCTACTGTAAGCAGGAGTATATGCAAATTGTAAAAAGAGGCTGTTTCCAGGGTTGGTATCAGCTTTCCACCGCAACAGGAAATAAATGGGTGTTACCCTCTGTTTTATGAACAGTGGCTCTTAGGTTTCTATCTTCTAGTTGTTTTGCATAGAGATGAAATGTCTGTTTTGATAGAGTGGGGAGATTCTTAAGGCTAAATGCCTACTGACAAAATTATTTCAGTCAACTGAACCGTGCATCAGCAATGGTAAATAATGTTTATGATAAAGGAAAAGACCAGCTATTGACCAGATCCTGCTTTGTGGCAAGACTTCCTCCCTGTGTGAATGTAAGAGTGCAGTATTAAGACTTAACAGCACAAAGGGCTAAGACTGTCATTCAGGTTTTGGTCTGTTACTCTTCAATAGCTTGTCTGTAAATGGCATGTGGTAGGGAGCACCCACTACTGAACAATATTTACATGGTTTTAAAGTAGCATAGCTGGGTTTTGTATCTGCAGAACACAATTTGGGGAAATGAAAACCTTTCATTTACAATATCTACATATTGAATCTCACCAAAGTTTTTGAGAGGAAAACATGATTAATTTATAAGGATTTTGACCATATGGCTGTACTGTCCTTTTAGAGAAACAGGAAAGTTAACATTGTGCCATGTGAAGTTGTTTGCCAGTTACTGAGCAATTCTGACAAGCTTGCACATACGGAGAGCAAGCAGACATCAGTTCTGCTTTGCTTAGCATTTATGAATCCATGCAGTGTTCATTAGAGCTGTTGCACTTTACTCAGCAATAGACTGGGGTTTGTTCCAGTTTCTTGTGTGCTGCACTGTGGCCCAGCAGGCAGGCTGTGATCTGGAGCATGATCCTTAGACCTTTCCCAGCCGCCTGCTGCCGTCTGCTAAAGGAAGGAGCAGCTGTTACAAGAGCAAATGTAGACAGCAAGCAAACTCTTCCTCCTGCTCTCAAACCTGCTGTTAGGCTGTGACCTTATGTGTGGCTGCTGATAACACTGCAGGGCTGGATTTACCTAAAGCAGAAGCTGCACTCTTGGTCTTTCCTCTCCTACTCCCTCCAGGGCAGCATTTAGTGAGCTCTTACAGTTTAGCGCTGTTTTATTGTTTGATTTTAAGCTTTACCAGTGCCAGAAAGTGACATCTCAGAAAATTGCCTAAGGGGGTTTCAAAGTAGGCAAGATTTGTCCAATAGCATTTGCTGTATCCTGAAATAAAATTTGGAAAGACAGAGAAAGCAACAGCATAGGTTCTTCCCTAGTTTGGAACGGTCTGTGTGCAGTGCTGAGTTCTTGCAATCCTAATTTCTCCAGATAATTTGCCACAAGGGAGAATAAACCAACACACCGGGGCTGAGCACTGCCTTTTGCATAAAATCCAGCTGATATGGAGGAGTTACATTTTCCATCAATTAAACCTGCAAATATGTTACTCTATCCTTATTTTAAGGTATTTGAGATTTTTAACTGGAAGTAAAACACTGGAAGGTGTTTTGGGAATTGTTGTAGGCTGTTGGTCCTAGGGATCTTATGACCTCTGCTTTGCTGTGTGAAGCTTTGAGTCACTTTTTGAGCAGCTGACCATTTTTAAAGCCTTCACAAGAGAAAAATGAAAGCTACAAGAAAAAATGGGTCTTAGCCCAAAAGAGGCAGCACTATCATTTTATGCTTAATGTAGCTCAGAGAATGTGTGAAGTACTGCTGATTTTTAGAAAGATTTTATTCAGCTTAATTTCTAAAACAAGGAGCTTCCATTTTACAGTCTGAGTGAGATTGAGCAAATGGCCACTGTTTGTATTCAGACTCACCTAAGTGCATTGGAAGCATTTGTATTTTCCTGAGAGAGGTTAGCCTTGCCGTTGTTTAAGATCAGCATCAATATTCTATAAAAGCACTTTCTTCCCTTAGTATTTTTCTACAAAGGAATATTTCTTCTAGAGTTTCCAAATCTCTGTTCCTGTCTCTCAGTTTCTTCAGAACTTGTATGAATGTTGATTTCTCTACTAAAGGTAGTATGCAAAATACCAACAAAGCTAGCAGCAGTGGCTCTTACAGGTTCACAATGTAAATATATTCTCAAGAGACTAGTGGTTTAGCTCCTGTAACTGAATATGTAACCAGTGGAAGAGAGAACAGTGAAGAGTAAGGGTAAAGATAGTAAAACAAAAGGCAGAAAACCAGTGTGCTTAACTGATGTGGTTGTGTGCCCAGCCCTTTTCATGAGTGGGTACAGTGGTACTGAGTCCTTAAGAGCTGGGTCTGAAAGTGGCTTTTTATGCATTTGTGCAGAGAAGTCCTGCTTTTATGCATGAGGACAGGCTCCAGTTCAGAAGCCAGTGACAGATGTTGCCTTTAGTACACACTGATAGGGTGAAGGAGGATACTTGTCTTGCTGAAACAGACGAAATCAGGAGTCTGACAGCCAAACGCAGTTTGGTTTTTGCATTGTATGGCGTTTTTTAATTGTTTTGTTTAGAAGAAGGCAAAAGACAGCTGGCAGGAGCCTTGTTTTTAAACTAACATGCATATTTGTGTCCTTCCCTGTTCAAAATGCCAGCTAGCTGCTGTGATGCCTCTGCAACCATGGGCTTTCATACAGATTCGAGAGGTTGTCTTCCGAGTTTTCTGGACGAACACCAGTATCATCTGCCACATGTACTTGAAAGGTCTATGTTCCAGCCTTCCAATGGGGAAAAAATGTCAGTGACTCAGAATACTGAAGGTATAACTAGGTAATAGAGGTTTGGGAAGTGAAGGCGTGAAGTGCAGGAAAGCATGAAATGTGCATTCAAGGAAGTGTAGAAAGAATGGCACTAAGAAAGGAAATACACTAGGAAGGGAAGAGAATGACTGTAGCAGTAAGAAACAGAATCTTTCATAGGCTTCTGCAGGACATGTATTCAGGCACTAAGGTCAGTGTTTGTATATATTGCTTAACCTAAGAGGGCCAGGGAATGACCTTGAGCTGAACTTCTGCGTGTCCACGCTGCTTAATTGTTGCTCCTAGCTGTGCTTTGGACTGCCTGCACCAGCTTTTGTCCAGACAAATCTGCTGTAGAGAAAGTGTATCTCAGCAGCATCGGTACAACTTCAGCCAAGGGATTCATCTTCACTCTCCTTGTTTGTGCAGGATAGACACACTCAGCAGGAGGTTGTTGTGAATAGAAGAGTTTTGGTCATGTGGAAAAAGAGGAGAGATGAAATCTGGAATATATTGTTAAAAGGGTGGCAAGAGACCTTTGTGTTTTTTGAGGTAAAGATGGTGCACATGTTAGAGCACTGACTAAGTAGCAGGGTGGATTTTAGCATCCTTTAGTAAAAAGGGTGGAGTGGAGTTGTTTATGAAGGTGAATGACTCAATTTTGGCCACGATTTCCAGAAGCTGATTTGGCACTGCTGGCATGTCAGAATAGGTCAGTAACAAAATGTGGTTTGTGTTTACCATTTATATGCTCTAAGAGTGATGCGGAGTTTTTGATAGTGGGAGTAGGTGCTGGTGTTTTGAAATATAATGGAATTAATAAGAGGAATACAGTTGGTATTCATTACTTTCTTAGCACATTTGAGCATAGTATCTTAGCCCAAGTCATAATAAAATTAATGTCATGGTAAGGACTGTCTAACAGTGTTCAACATGGTTGAATGTTTTCTTTGTGGGAGTTTTTTTGGTTGTTCAGTATAGTTTTACTGATACTTGTCTCACAGTTTATATTGTTTGATAGATTCATTTTTATAATATTTAAAAGATATAGGTGTTAATTTATAATGCACTCCTGTCATACCTTTTCAATGGTAGTGTTGCTTAATATTTAAAGTGCTAAGTATAGATAAAGCTCGAACAAAACATTTTTGTGATACTCTGTATACCTCAATTAGTAAAACATAAAGAGATAAGATAATGCTAGGTAATATGCATTGAAATTTACTTAAATGTCTACTAGTCTGGATTCTCTGGCAGTTGACAGACTAGCTACATAACTGTTAACTTAATCTTTATACTTCTCTTGGAATTACTTGCACTGCTGGCTTGCTTTAGTTTAAGTTGGAATGTTGTGTCTGGCTGTACATAAATCTAATTTTTCTATGGTGTTTCTGATGTGTTTCAGGGGAAGGTCCACCTTGAGCTGAGACTGAGTGAAGTAATAACAGACACTGGTGTCGTCTGCCATAAACTTGCAACACGGTAGGACCTGAAATGTAACTGCAGAGTTATGAGAAACATACTGATTACAAATAGCGTTCAGTGCTTAATTTAAAAATAATTGGAGGACTCGAAACATTATTTGAATATTGTATGTTCTTAATCAGCAATATATTTTGAATGTTCTTAATCAGCAATATCCTTTTGAATTTATAGGATGTGAGATTTGTTCATTTTCTCCTCTCCACATAATCTACATAATTTTCTTCCCAATAGCCTTAAATATTAATAAATTCCTTATCCAATTTATTCATAACATAAATACTAAAATGACATCAAAGGGCAATATTTATGTCCTTCTAATTTACATTAAGGACCTTACCAGCTAAGCAAACTTGTAGTACAGCTTGTGTGGTGACGGAGTGTTACAGAGCTGCCTTAACGAACAAAAGTCTGCCTCAGTTATTAAAGCAGCCTCAGAATCAGCCATCCAGCCTCATTCAAGTTGAAACAGATGCCACTGGACTCAGATGGAAGTAAAGAATTTGCTGTCCCCTGAGGAGGAGCCTGGGAGACCATTGCCCTCTGATGACATCGGTCTTTCAGGTGGCTACTTCAGAAGCGGTGGCAGAGCTGGTTGGCCTCTGACAGGAATCTGCTTTGTGTTCTCTGGCAGAAGAGCTGTCAGAATTGTAGTGGTGGCATCATACACTTCTAGCTGTTTAGCAATCATGTCAGTATAAAAAACACTGTGCTAGGATAGTTCTGACCAGCCGTATATTCAATATCTGATATAATTTTGTATTGCCTTTTCTAAGGCTTTGTTAATAATCCGTCCCGGTAGTCTTTACATCTAGGACCAGTTAAGAAGTGCAGGTGAGCCATGTGGTTGACCTTCATTGCTCTAGACCCGCCCTTGATACAAGGATGTGCTGGGGTATGTGATCCCTCATGCCTGTGCATATACCCTCTGGCAATGCAGGTCCTACCGGAGCTCTGGAGTAGGTACATTTGAGCTCTTTCTTTCTGCATTCTGCTGTGAGGCAGAGTGAATAACAGAGATAGTCTGGTGCAAGTTGCTGTGTAGGCTCTGAGCTCCAGTGAACTTGTTAACTAGGGCACAATACTGGTGGAACACAGCTGTACCTCTTTAAGAACAAAAATTGCTATGTCAGTATAGCTGTGCACACATGGAGGGCTGAACCTTCCTCTAACTGCTACCTGAGGACTCTCATTATGTCATTTTCCATTGCACAGTTTGACCATGACCAGATGATCCCATACATTCTGAGAAACTGGAGCTCAAACCTGCATCTACCTGCATCAACAAGTCCTAGGCTTGTTGATGTGTTGCTTGTATTGCTGTAGGTCCTAGGGCTTTTCAGAAGAGGGTGAAATAGAAGGAAAAAGAAATTTCTTGGCTTTCTACCACAGTGTGTGTCTGCTGTGAGAGAGGTTATATGTGTGTGGGATGTAAAGACAGTGGGCTTATCGCTAAGCTTGGACTGTCCTCAAAGTAGGCTTGGAGAATACTGTGCTTAGAGAAGGGAGCACAGTTGTGCTGAGTAGCAGGTTGGGTGGTTTTTTGCTTTTGCCTTTCTGGAAGTGTGTACTGCACTCCTTAGAAGAGTGATACAGTCACAGAGGCCTCTGTCCTTATCCTTTGAACCCTAAATATGGGTTAAGACTCCAGGACTGTCACCCTGCAAGTAGAAATTAACTGAAACATCCACTCTCACCACGGTCTGTTTTGAATAGTTAGGTGGTGTACTGAAGGACCTTCAGAGCGTTTGCCTCTCTTGGTTTTGTTCTGAGAGTGTATGTCATGCCACAGCCAGTTTTAAAGGTTGTCTTCAGTTAAGTGGGAACTGACAACATTACAGTACCAATGGATTTTTCAGTGAAATTCCTGAAATGCTAGAAATAAGTGTCTAAAAAAACTCCTGCTTAATATGTAATGCATGCAGCTTCTTGCCTTATGAAAAGCAATAAGAGAATGACTACTTTTAACAGCGTGGCAGTTGTACAGCATGGCTTTCTACCTGTCTGTTCATTTAGCCAGACAGGTTTTAAGTTTTTATTCAAATTTTTGCCTATATGACAGTGATTTGAAGACTATTCCTTTAATTTTTTACAATGCAGAGAAAAGACTTATAGTGGTTTGGAAAGCATTGTGTAATCATGGTTTGCAAGGTATTGTTCAGTAAATACAGTATATTAGCTGCAACGTGAAGAGAAAGTCTGAGGTTTGCACCACTGAATCATAATGAGCCCTTGGCTCTTGGAAATAAATCAAAGCTCAAGCAAACTTTTTTTCTGTTGATATTAACTTTTCCCTTTGATGGGCGCTCTGGCTTTGGCTAGTTTCCACATTTATTTGTTATTTGAATGGTGAGAGTAGAGCTTTGCAGTTTAGATAAGGAAATTGGGAAAGACAAATGTTTCTAGACTATGTAGTTCCATTGGTGCAGGTTTTCATGGCAATGCATCGAATGTGTGACAAAGAAAAAGGGAATCATGAAGGGGAATGAGAAAGAGGAATGCTTACATCAGGGGGAAAAAAAGCACTTCAGAATGTAGTCCAGCATTTTCTTCATGCCACACTGTTTGCTTTAGGAAGGTGTACAGCAAACTGCAGTTCTTAATGTTTTTCCACGTTATCTGAAATCTCCAGGTAGACAGTTTGGTCCTAGTGCTCAGGCATGTAAGAAGAGTGTGGTAATTAAGCAGTGCTCAAATAAATGTCTGTGTAGCTGTTCTTTGCCATTGGGGAGAGCAGCAAAGGCAGGGGAGGTAGAACCTTTGTTACAGGTAGGCCATGAGTGAAAAGCAGAGACTGGGTGTATTAGGAAAAGTGCAGCTTCCAGATGAGTACTGTGAACAGCTTATCAATATCTTACAGTAAGCCAGTAAGACAAGGCTGTAGAACCATGAACAAGAACCTAGAATCACTTAAAACCAGACTGTTCAATGAATCTAATGCTTGTCTTGTGAACTTTGACTTCCTTTTTAAAAATTAAACATTTAGCTGCAAAGTTAAACACTCTCCTGCAAATGGCATCATAGATATAACTAGTTAAACAATTCAGGTTTGCAAGGAGAACAGAAGCTGCTTCCAGCGGGCACCTGTTTAAAAATACCGTAGAGACACCTGCTTTTTTAAGCCCCAGAATAGTGCTTGTTTTCAAAGACCACGCATGCAGGCTGAATGAAGACTAGGCCTAATTAGGAAACATTTTTACTTCACCAGAAAATAAATAGAGATCAATTTTCTAACAAGCTCACCCATAGGTTTTTATTAGTGTGCCCTCTGACCCTGTTCACATTGCTGCCACTTCTGCATTCCAGAAAGCCTCAAAAGCAGCTGGGACCTTGCTGAGCCAGCCTGCAGTCTGATGGAGCATGCCATGAACAGTCAGCTGGATGAATGGATGGAAAAATTCATCTGAATGGAAGGGCAAATCGAAATTGTTAAGTGCTGAGCTCTTGAACATTAAGTAGTAGATTATTTTAAAATGCAAAAGGCATGTGTGCTTCCTTAACCCCAGCAGAGGAAGCAAAAAAATCAGTTTAAGAACTGTTACCTAATAGCTTCTCCTTAGGAAGAATTCAATATTTTCATTTAGTCTTAAACCACTAAGCTGTTGTGCTTCATCAAGCCCTTCAGAGACCATAGTCTCTGCCAGCTGCTACAGCACAATCTCCTGGACTGAATCCCTGCAAAAGAGATTACAAGAAGCATTAGTGGATTTAAAAGTTACATTGACAGTACAGATGTAGGGACCACACTCAAAGTGCTTGTGTCCCCCAGTGACTTCTGCTGTCTTCCTCTGTAAGAACCACAACTTTCACTTGCATGGTCCTTCTGGGAACAATTTGCTACTTGTGGGCTCTCTCTGTGGAACTGATGCAAACCCTGATGGTCCCAGTGACTGGCTTGGACACAGTTGTCAGCTGAGTCCCCATGTCTTTAATATCCCTGTTGCAGAACTTGGAATGTAGGCTCTTGATGCATATGTTCACATCATACAGAGAGAGCGGACCTACAGCCTGCTGAGCACAGACCTTTGCCCAAGTGTGTGTCAGATAAAAGACAACATGCATGAACTTTGTGGCCTTGTATGTTCCTGTAGCTGCATTTGTACTAAATACTGTTGTGCTGTACAGTGAGTCACCTTGAGTGCTACGAAAAAGAAAGTCTCACTCAGTAGGTTCTGGTTTCTCTGCTCTGTCCTTCACTCGCAAAAGGTGTCATGTCGTGTTCCTCCACACTTTCTACAGCCACAGCCTTCTTGGCCCTCTGCACAGTCAGCTGCTGCTTGTTGTGACTACCAACATCTGGCCTCACCTTCCACTGGCTGTGGAGTGAAGGCCGTCTCCTGTTTGTTGCCTGCCAGAAATCAATCCATAATTTTATGAACATTTTTGAGATACTAAGGCCATGGAAAGAAGTGGTCAAGACTTTCCCATGCTTCCTGCTGCTTGTGTCCATACACACCCCTTTGTGCTGACACACAGCTCCTGGCAGCTGCTCAAGCAATGGTGTATTTTATTTTTTTCCCCTCATGCTTTTTAAACTGAAATACGCCTTAATCCTGTGTATCCTAGAAACTGCACTTTTCTTTTTCTGTAGGAAGGAAAATGAGCAGCAGGGACCAGGGAAAGATGTTCTTTCTGCAGCCATGCTAGGTTGAAGTGTTTGAACTAAGTCATGAACAGTGTGTGTACCCATATTTCATGAATGCATCTGAAAAACAATGGTATGTACTTCTCCCTAAATTTTTCATGAGCCACTGCTTTTCATATGCAGACACCTTTCCTGCTTCACAACAGAAGGAAAGGAGCCCTAGGCTTTCTGTAAACCTTTCCCCACCATTGTTAGAGCAGTTTCTGTGCAGCATATTTGTCTTTAGCACAGAAAGGTGGTTTCCCAGAGGCTTTAAGGCATCTTGGCTGTCCAGACAGCTTTCTCTCATCTGTCAGAGCAACATAGGCTAGGAACAGCAAATACATGCATTTGTATTTATTTAATAAAGAGGAAGAATACCAGATTTGTATACCAGATTATTTAATAAAGAGGAAGAATACCAGATAGCTTGGTAGAAATCTGTAGCCTTCACTGTGGTTAAGCTACTAGAGGCAACATTTAGAAGTAGTGTTCTGTATTTAGCAAGATGACATCTTGCAGCATGCCTGAAGGAACAGGCCACTGAACTCTTGTTGAAAGTCAGAGTGAGCTGGGAGCCTGGCTCCCTGATCATCCTTTGAGAATTCCAGCATGTGTGTGTAATTAGTCACATTTAAATGTCTGTATTTATTCAGTGTCCCCAGCTGCTCCTTCAAGTGTTGTCTTATGTCTTGTCTCTTAGTTTTAAAAAGGCTTGCAAACATCTGCTTTTGGAGAGCTCTGCCCTCCCCCCACTTCTTTTATTCTCTCACCCAGTACATCTATATAGATAAATAACAACGTATGTGGTTCAGTAGCCACTGCTGTCTTTCATATGTAGTAACACGGTTTGCCAGTAAGCATTTCATAAGTCTACAAAAACATTATCAAGGCTGAAATTTTATTTGGTCAATGAAACTTTTGTAGCTCTGGTGTGGAAGACGTGGCTGCTCTGCATTAATTTAAGAATTAAATGCTGTGCAACTCTCTTGAGAGCTCTACAAGATGTATTCTGATCATGTGGAACAAAGTTAAATGGGCAGTGTGCAAGAGCAAGCAGGAAAGGAAACAATAAGTAGATATGACATCCCTAAAATAAACACTTCAGGAGTTATTAAAAGAACAGTGACTGACCTGTGGGCTTTTAAGAGCTTTAAAAGCCTTCTGAAGAGGAAGAGGGAGGTAAGGAAGAAGGTGTTGTTTATCAGGTGTGGTTAAAGCAGAAGGTCTCTGCGTAGGGGTGGGAGTGCTGGGGCTTGGTGATGGGGTTCCCCAGGCTTCTCTGCGGTGTGAGTAGAGCACAGAGCATGTGGTGAGCAGCATCTGACCTTCTCTGATTGCTCACATTATAGATTTGAATTTCCTTGTCCATGAGCATTGCTGCTCACCAGTGGATAACCATTGCCCTAGATCAGACTGACTTTATGTAACTGTTTAAAATTTTCTTACGCAATGTGATAATTCTGAGGTTAAGGTAAATGATGCTTCATTTTGAAAATTTCAGAGGCTCAACCTCTCTGTTTTGTTGGTCACAACTCATGAAGGGCAAAGTCACATATGTCAAGTCTGGTTGGAATTGTGGAGATAATGGCCCTTCCTGCTTGTGGACCAGCATTCTGCATCCTTAAATGTAAGAGGAAAACACGATCCCAGGGTTTGCTGCTGCCACCTGTGATTGCATTTGGAGACACCTTGGAAAACTGGAGGAGTGTAGCTAGTCCTCCAATCACGGAATATATTTAAATACATTTGTGTAAAACTAAAATATGCAGGCATCATCTTTGAGTCATCTGAGAATTTTTCTTTACTAACTAGCTTGTTTCCTGCTTTTCTCATTTCTGTTGGAGCTAGTTTGCTTTTCTGTAGACAACTATCTTCATCAGATCCCAGGAATAGGTAAAAGAAACTGTCTAAAGGGTTGGATTCCAGAGAAAACTTTGAAATTCATGGTTATATTGTATCTGTTATGCCTAAGACCGAATTTTTTTGGCTTTCTGTTGTGGCTCTTTCTGATGCCATTCAGAGGGGAAAGCAGGACTGCAGGCAGGATGGCCAGCTGAGTTTTAGATAGTACTTTTCTGTGCTGTTTTGTAGGGGTTTTTTGTTTGTTTGTGTTTTCTGCAATTTTAATGCAGAGAACACTGGGACTCATTAGGCTTGATGCAATTTCTTCAATCTCTTGCAATATTCCAGTTTTCTTTAATAGGTGGTGGTGCTGCTGGGTGAACCTTGGTTACTTGTCAGTGGTGTAGAGCAGGATTTGCTCCTCTCTTGAGTGTTGTGTGCTGTACTGTGTCTTCCCTTTCCAGATTAGAGGTGGTGTTCTGCAAAAACGTCAGGAGGAACCAGGAAGTGTTCCTTCAAGGAGACAGAGTGCTGATGACACTATTTTGTTGCTATGTGAGGCAGCAGCACTTGGACTCAGGCTGTTGATGGTATGTTGGCAAAGCTGTACCTCCTGTTGAGTGTGGAAGTAGCCTGAGGCCAGAGCTGGCAGTGGCTGCTCTTCCTGTGATGTTACAGCTCTTGGAGCATTTTGCCTGTATTCAAAATGGGTTCCTGAGCCACCCTGCCTCTTGGGTTTGCTGCTTCCAGGTTTAGAGAACATATGTTTCTGTTGCTCTGGAGAAGTTTCTACTCCACTGCAGAGTGGTACAACCAATTTTGAACTTGCTTCAGGGTCCAATGAAGCTTATTTTCCTGCCTAAAATATGAGCTGAATCAATTAGGGGAAAAAAGGTATTGCTGACTACAAGTAAGCCAGTTTAATATATGCATTAGTTAGGTCAACTCTCACAGTATTTTGAAAAATTTCAACTTCTGTTTGCTCCTGTGAGGGAATGCTAATGAAGGCATAAAGTGATTTCAAGACTTCATTTTGAATAAATGCATGCATCCATTAAAATGTGTTACAATCTCCTTTCTCTAGAGAGCATACCCTGCATCAAGCTGCACCTTTTCCAGCAGAATTGCATCTTGATCATGCTTTTAATCTTGTAGGAGTTTCATAACAAACTGGTGGGGGAAAAGTGCTCTGAGGTTAAATCACATAGTATCGGCTATTTCTGTTGTGAATTGCTGCAGTACTGTGGGGTTTGGGGAGTAAGAGGGGAAGAGACAAAGAATAGGTATGTATCTCTGTCCAAGGCTTTAACATAGTACATGAATGTTTTTTTTTCCCTTTTCTCCAGGCTCTGGTATGATTGGGTTACACTTCCTCCCCTTTGCTTCTCCATCCCCAACATAACCTCTCTTGGCTCTTCTGTAGCCTAAATCAAGTTTAAACTGTTCAGTCTCCATCAGACCGCCTCATGTATATAAATACTATCTTCTGCTAGGTTTTCCACTAAATGAAGTTTGTTTCATACTTCTTTATTTTTGTATTCAGTGTTTCTTCAGTGCTTCTTCTGTGTTCATTAAGTTATTTGTTTATGCAAATTATGAACAAGTATCTTGTCTGTAATCCTAATCAAAAGTAGCTCCTCCAGCAGAACATGTTTTAAAGTGCTCATTGTTTTTAGATAATGGTCATCACATGACTCTGGAATATGTATAAAACTGAATTTATAGTTCAAGACTCAAATGTAGCTCTTTTAAGTTGTTCTGTTTCAACAGTAAGTGCTACTATTTCAGTGATGTGAGGGTGCTTCCTGTTTCAGACAAGGTAAACACAGACTCTGATTATAAATGGAGGCAAACTATTCAAGCATAAATCCTTCTGATAGAAGACTTAATTTCTAAATGTGCTTGAGGTCACTGTTAAGGTGCATTGGAGGCATTCAAGAGCATTCCTGTAGTATTCATATTTGTAAAAGAGGCATGGATTTCAAGAACTGTGAATTGCTAGCACCTTTGATATGCTGATAACACCCCAAATGTCTGCACTTTTTACTTTACTGATTTCTTTTAATGGTGATCAGTGAGAGCAGCTCAATTGCATTTCACGTAGAACCTTAGGAAAATTTAGTTAGCTGTCTTAAAATGTGACATGTATCAAAAGGCTCGTTGGAGTGCAAGATATTTAGCATAATACAAAGGTAAATTTCACAGAATATGCCAAATTGGAAGAGACCCACAAGGGTCACTGAGTCTAACCCTTAGCCTTGCATGGGGCCATTCCCAAGACTCACACCGTGTGCCTGAGAGGATCATCGAAATGCTTCTTGAACTCTGTCAAGCTTGGTGCTGTGACCATTTCCCTGGGGAGCCTGTTCCAGTACCCAATAATCCTTTAGGTGAAGAACCTTTTCCTAACATCCAACCTAAACCTCTCCTGACACAACTTCAGGCTGTTCCCTCAGGTCCTGTCGCTGGTCACCACAGAGCCACTGTGGTGCCACTGGTCACCACCTCTCCTTTTTCCCTCACAAGGAAGTTGTAACTGCAATGAGGTCTCCCCTCAGTCTCCTCTTCTCCAGGATGAACAGACCAAGTGCCCTCAGCCATTCCTCACATGGCTTCCCCTCAAGGCCCTTCACCATCTTTGTTCCCCTCCTTTGGACATTCTCCAAAGCCTTAATATCTTTCCTATATTTTGATGCCCAAAACTGCACACAATATCCAAGGTGAGGCTGCCCCAGTGCAGAGCAGAGCAGGACAATCCCCTCCCTCAACCGGCTGGTAACGCTTTTCCTGATGCCCCCCAGGACAGGGTTGGCCCTCCTGGCTGCCAGGGCACTGCTGACTCAGATAAAACTTGCCAGGACCCCCAGGTCCCTTCCTGTGGCACTGCTTTCCAGCACCTCGTTCCCCATCCAGGGTTACTCCATCCCAGGTGCAGAATCCAGCATTCTCCCTTGTAGAACTTCATATAATTTGTAAGTCAGTTATTTCGAATTCTGATGAATGTCCACTGGTTTTTCTTCCTTACTTCCTTACTTAATCCCAAACCAAAATCCAGGTTAGCTTTTGCCTTTCAGAGCAAACCAGTATGTAGTATGCAGCCAAGCTGCAGAACTGTAGTGGAAGAAGGTTTAACTGAGCAAAGTTCCTTTAGGTTCCTGCAACTAATTGCATTTGTAGGCACAAAATGATAAATTAAATTAAAATATCCTGAAAAGAGTATATAGGCCTCACAACTTTAGAGCTGAAGAAGAAGGGCAATGAGACTGGTGAAGGGTCTGGAGCACGAGTCTTATGAGGAGTTGGCTGAATGAGCTGGGGTTGTTTAACAAGTCAAAAAGCAGGCTCAGGTGGGAACATTATCACTCTCTACAACTACCTAAAAGGAGGTTGTAGAGAGGTGGAGGTCAATCTCTTCTCTCAAGTAAAAAGCAACAGAATGAGAGGAAATGCCCCCAGGTTGTGCCAGGGATGGTTTAGATTGGATAGTGGGGAAAAAAGCATGGTCAGGCATTGGAACTGGCTGCCCATGGAAGCAGCAGAATCACCATTCCTGGAAGTGTTCGAGATGTGGTACATGGGGACATGGTTTAGTGGTGGACCTGGCAGTTAACAGTTGGGTTTGATGATCTTAGAGGTTTTTCCCAACCTAAACAATTCTGTGATTTGATATTGCATTATGGAGAAGAAGAGAGGATTCCCAAGCATGCTCATCCTTCCTTCCATCAATCCTCCAGCCAGCAATACTGTGGAATGTGTGGTTCTTGACTTCTGAAGGGCCATCTTTTCCAGATGAAATACTTCTTTGACCTCAAGGAAAATTTGATTAGACATGTCCTATCACTTGTCCCACGCTGTCAATGTATCTCAGATTGTAGGGACAAGTTTCACATACTCATTCCACATTCGTTTCCTGATATTTTTCCTTTGAAAGTGCTCCAACGCGGTCATTCCTATTTTTTCTTCTATTCTGTGAGTAGGGAGGAGTAAAAGGATGTGAGCTTACATCAGAATATTAAAAAAAAAAAGTTATTGTGGAAGGCAACATACTTAACCAGAAAATCCCTGTGAGAGTAAGTGAGCTGATTCCATCATCCTTGACCTGAAGGCACTACAGGCTGGGCATATGCCAAATGTGCTCAGCACATTAAGATCTGGAACTTGCTGCTTAGTTGTGAGAACTATAATTCACAGCCTGATGCCTGGAAATAATCTGGAAGTTTCAAGGACAGGAAGCTCTGAATGGTTGTCTCATCCCTCTGTGCTTTTCTTGGTTCCAGGTGAATTGAATTTCCTTTCAGTACAGGTCAAAATGTTGACTGAAAATGGCTTTAGCCACCAGCAAAACCAAATTTCTTATCTGGGCAATGGCACTCCCTCTTTGGCAAGCAAGACAATGAGCACACCCCAGGGCAGAACATGCCACCATCATCTAGATGTGAATTCTCACACTAAATGGCACTACCTAAAGCATCAGACCTCCTTCCAGAGCCCACAAGACATAGCAGCTCCCTGTTCTTTAAGTAGCTCTGCAGGTCATGGAAGGGTTGAGGTGGGGGTGCAGTGCCAGGGGGTCTGTTTTCTGTGCAGTCTGAGTCATCACCATGCAGTTAGCACTGAGCACCTGGGAGGCAAGGAGCCCAGCAGGGCCATTGTGTTTGTCATGACAAGAAGATGTTGCGGCGAAGGAGAAACTGGAAGAGGTCCCTCCATAACTGACTTTGCTTTTTACTTCTTACTCCCTTTGAAAAAAAATAGATTTGCTTTCTTCCATTTTGGGAAAGACTTCTGGATCGCTGGGATCCAAGCAATATATTGAGGGGTTAGCTGCATTGTGGAGGAAGCCCAGTTTCTTTACCACACCTGCCTTTGGAAGTCTGTTATCCAGTTAAGGATATTACATTAAGTTGTAATAGATTTCTTGCTTGAGGATAAAGTGCCCGTTGTACCATCACTAAATGCTTCTAACTAAAAGTATCTGTAAGTATCTCCTTATGTTGCCATGTGACATTAAAATCCTGTGGAGTCTGAAAGATATCTTGATTTTCACACACATGTGAGAAAGCAAAGAAAGGAGCTCACACATTGGACCTGTTGTGGGCAGACAGGTTGTAAATAGCTTTAGGATGTCCTCAACAGGTAATTTACATCAAAAAAGCAGCACCGTAAACATCCTACTGTCTTCACACATGCACAAATCTTGACTATAAGGAAAAAATCACAGAGAAATTGCTTACTGAAGCAGTGTCATTTTGAAGAGCTGAGGATTAGTAATTCTGCTTTACCCAAAGATCAAGGAGCTCCTGTAGTAGTGTGTGGAGCTTCCCCAGATGGACCTAAATTAATGAGAAAAAATATGGGTTCCCACGCTAAAAATTTAAGATTCCTTCTTGGCATCAGCAGGAATTGAACCCAGAGTGCAACAGAGGAACTTTTCATGGTACCAAAGCAATTCCTGCTGCTTGGAAAACCCATGTGGTAGATCCATCTGGATCTTCTCCTAAAATGCCATGGACACAGATGACTTGGGGCTTTTTTCACAGCCCGCACTGTCTTTTTAAATAACAAAAGAATTCGAAACATGTCAACTTCACTTAATGTCTGGCTGTAAAGGGAATCAAAATAAATTAAATTGTGAAGCGTTTGTACTAATGTGAAGTGAGAGTTGAAAGGTAACAAAAATAGGATGTGAGTCTTCTAAGATTTCAAAACACTCAACATAATGCTGGATAGTCATCCAGCTCCATTGAAAGATGTTACTACTGCAAGTGTAATACAAAGATACAGATTGATGTACAATGAGAGTGGTGGTGTGGTGTAAAAGGATGTCAGAAAGATGAGAGACTACAACTAAAAACAATTAGAAGCCATGCTTTGATTCAGGCTATTTTCAGATTCCTGGATAAATGTGAAAAATTACTCTCCCCTCTTCCAAATAGAAATCTTTCATGGAGCCACACAAACACGTGTTTTTGTTTAGATCAGGCCAATATTTTTGTAGGAGATTGTGAAATTTCATCAAGAGATCTCTAATAATGCTAATGGCATAAAATTCCTCTTACGTGGTATGTTCAAATTAAACATTTTCTAATAAAAACGAACACAGAAAAGGTCCCCTTATATTGCTTAGCTCTTTTGAGTGATCAACATATATTGACTCAAGAAGAAAAGGGTTAACTTAACTTTCAAAACATGTTTGATTTTAATGAGGATGAAAGGAATGAGAAGAATAAGTAAATTTAGATTAGAGAGAGAAAAAAACCTGGATTAAAAAAATGGAGCTGAATGCATGGACAGAGGTGTAGAAGAAAGGTTGTTCACCTCTCACATGTCATTTACTCAAAAAGGAATTTTATGAAAGGCTCCCTAATGTGTATCTCTCTTCAATAAGGGATCCAAACCCATTTTCTGACAGTGATGCATTACACTGTAGGGAGAAGGAGAAAAGCTTCTTTTCTTACAGGTGCTAGTCATGCCCATGGTCTTATGCTGAACTGAATGACCTTCGTAGGGGACCAATTTTGCCTCAGCGCCACTGGCTTTGCTGCTGAATGCTTCTCCACAGCCAAGACGACTGAATCTTACATTGAAGCATTGCACCAACATGGAAGGATCAGTTTCTTGTTCTTCTCTGATGTCCTCATCCCAATGGAAGTGTGCTGAGTTAATACAAGAGGCATCCCAGTGATGAAGCATTTTCAGGTGACCTGGGCAATTGTCAGGAAATAATAAAGTCAGTGTCAGCAGATGGAGCCCAGTTCTGACTTACACTGAAGACAAGAGTTCAACAAGCCTGACTGCCAAACCAGACTTCTGAATATGAATGAAGTTTTGAGTGATGTAGGGTATTTCATAAATATTGCTAGTGGATGTGATTTGATTTGTTTTTTATTAGGCTAGCAGTATTTCAATATACTATCAGGTCATCATGGTTTCTACTTGTATGTGCTTGTTTTCTAGGGCATTTTTAGTTGCTTGAATAAAGCCTCAAAAAAATATAAATAAATTCAAGGGTGACATGAGGAGGGGAAGAATATTGCAGCAAAACAGTAAGAACAAATATAAGCCCATATAGTGTGTTATGCCTTACAAAACCACACCAAGGCTAACAGAAATACTAAGTTGGCAACTGGACTTGCTGAGACATTACATGAGTTGGAGCTGTCTCTCAAAGACAGGAGAGAGGATACTGACACCCATTTGAAAGGGCCTTGTTAGCAGAATAGCATGATATTTTCTTAGTTGTACTCATTAACTCACAGCAATAAACCCCATAACTTAAAAATTGCTTGCAAATAGACAAAACTTGGTCTATTGGAAGTCAGTGGCTAAACTCCAAGCTTTTTAACACAATGTAATGGGACGGTGAGAGACAAAAGAATAGTTTTCATGAGATATAGCTCTTGCCAGTGCTTTGAGCTCTTAGAGAGGAGCCTACACTGAAGCAACCTCCATGCATAAATCTGGGTTCGAAATAAAGGAGAAGAGCTGTCACTGCTTAGCAGCTTCCAAACCCTGGTCCCTGGGGCGGCTGCTGGTGGTTGGGGAGAGTTGCCTGGTAACAAGGAGCTGCCACCTTCTCATTTCCAGCTGTTAAACTGCATTAGAAGGAGTTGAATAATACCAGAATAGAAACCTAGCTTATAATTTGTCAGGTTTAATATAACAAAATAGGAGGCATTTAATGGCATCTCTAAATTTCTTAGGAGATGAGTGTTTGCAGCAGAGCTCTAGCAAGTCCATGTTGCACAATGAAAATAAGGCTTTCAGTAATCTTTTATTGATCAGCACCTTGTTCCAACAAGGTTTGTCAATGGGATGCTGTAACCTCTGGAGTGTGTGAGGGGTGGGGAAAAGGTAATAGCAGAAGGGATTGTACCAGAGCAGGACAAGAAACAGACATAACCAAGAAAACAACATAACCAAGAAAACAATTTTTTTTAAAGTGTCTTCAAATATATGTATTAAAATATCAACATTTAGATTGAAGTTTTGAACTGAAAATATATCTGATGTGCTGATTTCTCCGTCCAAATGGAAATGCGTGTGTTTATCTGTTGTTGTTGATGGTAATAATAATATCTGGAGTCCTGAGTTTAATTCTAAAACAAAATGTGTTCTGGTTTTTCTTTTCTGATTGGGAAATTATAATTGCCCAGTTTGAGAGGGACTGAGTAGTGAATGAGGCTTGTTAATGTCTTTGTGGGAGACAAATTAAAATGAGGATCAGGCCAGAGCAGATGGTCATCCCTGACATCCCTTACCCGTCAGTAAGCCTGACATCATTGAGAGAATGAGTTTCCAGATGTCCAGTTGTTGAGCAGCCTGTGATGGACTGCCATGAAGTTTCTATCTCCAAAATGTGGAGGAAAGGAGAACACCTGCAAAAACCCAGAGCAGCAGACCGAAAGCAGGTGTGAGGTACAGAGGATGGCTCCTGGTGGCTTTTGCTTTCCCTGTTAAACCGCCTTTGACTCAACCTCTGAGTTTTCTCAGTTTTACCCTTCCAGTTCTCTCGCCCATCCCAGTGAAGAGTGAGCAAGTGGCTGTGTGGGGGTGACCTGCTGGCTGGGGTTAAACCATGACATTTAGCAACGTGTTATTTTAACCAGGAAAATTAGGCAGGGAGGGGGATATCTAGGTGAAGTATCACTTCCCTTTTCAATTGCACATTGTTCTGAAAGATACGGAAATGTCAAAATATATTGCTAATGAGGGCTAGTTCTGAGTCTGTGCTGTGCTAATTTTATCAAATACCAAAACTTTCAAACATTGGTACTTAAAATGGGCAAGAAGTATGTCAGGAATATGCATTTCATTTATGTGCAAGCTGGTCTTCAGGCAAAGGTATCAATGTACTTTTTTTCTGCAACAAATCTTTTGTGGTTTAGGTAGATAGTGATATTATAAAAAGAAAAAGCAGGAGGCACACATAAAAATAAAACCAGTCTGTACCTCCATCCATAGATGCATACAAATATGCACAAATATGTATCTCCATATCCACATATGTATGACCATGTCCCAGCATCCTATGAACATGAATCAGTTAAGCTACTTACAGTGCTCCTCTGAGACAGGAAGGTATTATTCCTGTTTACAGATTAGAAAGCTGAAGCCTCGAGGTGAGGAAGTTCAAATGTAAAACCCAGGAAGAGCTGGAATTGACTTTAGTTTTTTAAGTTTAAGGTGGGGGTTTGTGTCCATGGTTTACCATACCATCTTTTCTTTTTGGTGTTTGACTTGATTTCAAAATTTCTATGGCAAAGAAAGAAAAATCATGGGATAGAATAGCATTCAAATAAAAGAAGAAAATTATTGTTTCCTTTTGAGTTGAGAGAGAAAAAATCTTACCACTATCTTAGTTTGTATCAGAGCAGTAATTTAAAAATTAAAGGCTGATTCTTCAAAAAGCAATGTATCATTGCTATCATTGATGCCAGCTGGGACTGCAAGCTCTACCACAGAAAGAGGTGAATAAGCAGTTGCGAAAACACGAATTACACTCAGCCTACAATAATTAAAGCCCTTCTTGAGTCTTAAGGGCTGGAACCAGAAAAGCAATGGTCCAAAAGACCCCTCCCCCCCTCCGCCCCCCTTTTAAAGGAATAAACAGGGTAAAGTGGGTCTGGAGGGACAGTAACCCTTTTTACAGGCTGGTGTGAGGGGCATATTAGTATAACCCCACTGCAGGACACAGACCAGGGCTTTCTTCAGCCTGTGGTGCTGACTCCTTGCCCCTTGAGGAGCACACCCTCACTTACCGTAAGCACTGCTATGAAGCAGTGGAGGTGACAGAGGGAACTGTGATCCTGTGGTATAAGGAGAGGACACTCAGCAGGGAACATGATCCCTACATTAGCCTCTTTGAGAATTTTAATGATTATTTATACATTATATTATATGCAATATACAGTGACTGTATATTGTATACAAGACCCATCCTAACACTGGCATTTGCTGCAGATTCTTTGCTAGATTTACTCAGCAATTGCTTGTATTGACCCTCTTCAAAGGAAACCCAGTCACCCAGTGGTTGTCCTTTGTCTGTAATCACTTTGCTTTCATCTGTAGTTTGGTACCAGCTGCACCAGGAAAAGGCATATAATTATAGTTTGCTTCTAAGTTATTTAACCAAAAATTCAAATTTTAAGTCCCAGAAATTACATATTGGTTATAACTAAGAAAAAAATTCAACTATCCCTTTAAGGAGCTGGTGTTAAGCAAAATACTCGTAAGTCAAACCTATCGCAAGAAAAGCATCTTAATATCTGGGGGAAAAACAACACAGAAACTTCAGTCATTATCTGGCTATAAAATTAAGTTCAGCTGTTTTCTTACTAAAGTTCTCCAGTTCTTATTTTTATTGTGTGCATTGTTTATACACTGTGCTCAAGAAATATTTTATTGCCTAAATGTTTGTATTAAGGGAGGGAGGAAAGGGTGGGGGAAAAACCTCAACAAATAGTCCAGCATATTTAAAGCTTTCAGTCTGTATGTATGCTGCAAGGAAGATTCCCACAGTGTGGCTTACTATGTGCCAGGTGTGTTTGCTGCCTGGAAACATAGCTCAGCTTTCCATACCACTGGCAACTCTGTTGAAACTACAAATCTTCAATATGCACATCAGTTGTGGAGACATCAGGTCTTAGGGCAGGTGCAGTAAATGCACAGCTAATCACCTTTTGGGGGTGAAGTCCCCTAAATACCACATGCAGTATCCTGAAAGCAGGGGACTTGCTGTGTGTGGGCTGTATGAGTTACACGCCATGAACAAAGAAGCTGCCCTTGCTGTGCAGTGTGGTGGGCTTGCAGCAAGGCCAGACAGGGCTTTCCAAGGCATTTGGTGTGAGATGAAGGGGCAAGGTGCTGTACCTGCTTCACTGCTGCTGCCCTGTGTCTCCCATGGGCAGCGCCACACTCTAACGTTCAGGCAGAAAAGGGCACATGAGGCCAAAGCTTTGTTAGGCATCAAACATAAAGCTAAGACCGTGTGGCAATGCCTGCATGTCTGTTAACCCATAAGACACACAAACTCATTTATGGTTCCATGTGCCTACATCTTACACAGCTGTGCATGCTCGTTGCACACAGTGAAGATGACTGCCCTCTGAACTCAAAGCTGTGGCTGCATCATGCCAGGAGTGATAAAACCTGACCCTAGAACCACCCCAAGCACCAGCACACACTTACCTGGCGGGCAGAGGCATGCAACCTCCAGCAGCCCTCTCCTTCCCATTCTCCCTGTGTCCCGAGGTGTCTCCAGAGTGACCCTACAGCCTGAAACCCACTGATGGGAGCCAGAGAGGGGCCGCAGCACAAACCATTCCCATCGGACGGTCCCTGCATCCCAATCCTCTCTCCCCATCTCTTGCTGCACCAGGGGTGCAATGCCCCATACCACTCCATGGAGGGGAAAGAAGGGGCTTTTCCAATGCCCACCAGTTGCAAGGGTGACGCTCAGCTCCTTCTGCTGTGCCTGGAAATGCTGCCTCCACCCCAAAAGGGCTCGCTCCAGGCGCACTGCCTTTTTCCTTTCCTGTGTTCAACTTTAAATATGCGTCCCTATAGCATTGTGCAGTTCCGATGGGGGCTGATAAGGAGATTGCAAAGGCTCTTTTTTTTTCTGAAAAGGCAGAAAACTAATGCAAATTACATTCACTGTGGTTTTTGATGTGTGTGGCTTGATGCTTATCAGCCCAATTATACAGCAGGGAAAGAAATGGCAGGATTGTTCTCCTTGTCCTACATGGAGTTTAGCAAGAAAAACTGTGAAACTCTTTGTGTTACAGTCAAGCGTAGCTGAGGCCTTCACATTTCCAGAGGTAAAGTGGGTTCTCTGGCCAAATTAAAGAACATGGCGAGTTGCCAAAGAAAACATTTTTGTCCAGCTTGGCTTATCTGATGTCACCAGAATGTAGTGATACTTTATCGTAGTGAGTTATTTCCTCTGTTAAACATAGAAGCAAGAGCAAGATGGATAAACAATGCATGCAACCAAACCCCAAGTGTTTAATTATTTTAGCTTACTGTGGTGGGAAGCAGGGGCAGAGGGCAAAAGAGATAAAATTAAGCATTCCTCAAAAAGCCCAGCTACTGCTTTCTATGTTGGAATTGTCTCCATCAGAGAAGGAAGCCTGAGGCACAGAGCAAGTGACTGTCCAGTAGCCAAAAGGTCTCACAGAGCCCCAGTCTGGCACAAAAGATAGGGTGTCTGTGCAAGATTGGGATGGGTGACTCAGAGTGACCCATGGCTTGGGAAATGCACAGGAGGAATCAAACCTCTTACCCGCCTTTAGACACGTCTGGAGCAGATGTTTGTGTCTGATCCACTCACCCCAGGCTTCCTTTATGGCAAGCAGAGGGATGTAGACACTATTAAGGGCATGGTTCATCTGACACTATTTCAGGTGTCTGGTTTGGGATTAAATCATTCACACCCTGAATGCATACTTATTGGTTAAAAAGAGATTACTCCATAATGGATGTCTATATTATAACCATTGATATTTCATCAAAAGAACCTATAGGTCAGCAAAAGGCTTCCTCTTGGCAGTTGTCATCAGCCGTCATCTTTGACCACTGGAAGCTGTATGGCTCTGCCCACCTAATTGGCAAAGGGAGGAACAGGAAACCAGAAATTTTCCTTCCTATGAATAAGATCCTAGCCCTTCAAAGCAAATGCTTAAAGCTGCACTGTGCCAAGGAAGAGTGGCAAGGATTATCTCCCCAGATAAAGCAATTTCACAGTTAAGTTATCCCTCCAACCTTGAATTCTACAGTTAAAATATTTAGAAAATTCCAATGCATCCAAGACCAGAAGGCTCTGAGCAAATCAGCACCGAGAGAAAAAATTAGAAGAGAAAGTATATGGTACAGTAAATGTTGCTAATTATCACTATAAACTAGTACAGCAGTTTTGCTGCAGAACTGTTTCCTAGGAACATAAAATTTTATGCTGCTGAGATAAAATGCAAAGGACCAAAGGGATTTTCCTGGATGAAGGACTGAAATATATTTGTGTGGCCGAGATGGGGGGTTTGTGTGGTAGGATCCTGGTATCTCCCTAGCTGGAAGATGTGGACCAGAGCTCTGGCTGAATGTCCAGAGCAAGTTCTGGGTTGTGAAATCTCTGTGTCATGGAGCAATGACAGCTCGGCCAACCCTAAAGGCTGTATCAGCACCCTGACTCCCCTCCCATTGCCTGGAGAGCGAGCCGTGAACAAGGATGTCATTTCCTCACTGATAATCTGCGTACCACCAGATCTTTCTTGCACATAAAAGTGCACTTTGACATGCTAGAATCCAACTCCAGCCTATGCCTTTTCAGTTAAGTTGTGCAGGGTGAGACACAGGCTTTTCCAACAGCATCTTCTGATTTCATAAGGTAGGATGTTCACTGGCACAGCAGCAAAACGTGTTTGCTCACCCTTATGTACAACTAACAGGTGCTAATGGCAAAAACATGCTCTGCAGAAGGTTCCAAGGCTGAACAGAGCATTGTAGAGTCATCTCAGTCCCTGCCAGCAGTCCTTGGATGTCATCCAAAATTACCTGTGGCTTCTTGAGTTTAGTTCAGTTGTAAGTGAGCATTTGCAAGAGAAGCATGTGTAAGCACCTATATATGGAGAAGTAGAAAAAGCAACATATAGAAAAGGGTATCTTGCTGGCCTACATGTAAGTCTAAGAGAACACTATAGAGAATATATGTATTGAAGTGTTTATACATTTTTCAGTTGCCATTTAAGAGTCACGGTTTAAATTCATGATGCTGAAAATATTGATTCAGAATGAGATCAAAAAACACTGAGTCTCTGTCAGGAGCTGATGCTTTTTATTGTCACACAGTGGTTGGAGCTGTATCTTATGGGGCTTTCTGAACTAGATCCAGTCCAGACAAGCTATCAAGTGTGTTACATCGAACATGCAAAAAAGTCCTTTGTACCTCTGTGATTTGGGGCAGACTACTTATGTTCTTTTGTGGTGTGAAGCTGTATATCCAGACTGATGAGTAAGATCCAGATCCTAAACAAGTATTCAGAACATCAACGCCTTTATGAAATTAAACCTCTCAGTCAAGTCATGGATATTTTCCTCTAGATAATCCTCAAAACTAAACATTAAAAAGAAAGAAACCAAGCAAATCTTGAATCTAGATGCAATCTAATGAGATTTGAGTCTACCAAAAATATTCTTATTTCATCAAGATAAGGAAACTATGGTGGAATCTGCAGAAAATACCTCTAATCCTAAATTTCTTAAAACTCATTAAAAAAAGAATGACTCAACAACATAAAAGCCTAGTGTGATAAGTGTCTGGTTCTCTTTCAGGGATTTTCTTTAACTGATTTCTAGAAATAAAGCTAGAATAAGCCCCTGCAGTATTAAAAGCTCCAAAACTCATGGTCATTTCTAGTGGTTTGGAATAAGCTGTGATGGGACTCATCTGAATAGGACAAGGTAGGATAAAGAGTATATGGATATTTTTTCTAATGTGCTTGTAGGCGTGTCCATGTACCATCTAAAACTGACTCTTGTGAACTCCAACAGTTCTGTGGGTGTGAGCAGAAGAGAAAAAGAACTAAATTAAAAAAGCCAACAGACACCATTTCTGTGGAGACATAGCAGTTTCTCCCACACTGAAATAGATCATCCCCATGTACCATTCTCCACCTGCCAGGTACAGCGTCACTTCTGTTCATAACATCAGTTTAGAGCTCATGTGAAGCTAGGAGAGAGGCATGGAGTATACTCTGCTTTAAATGTATTTTGACATTGGCACAGTCAACTTCAATAGACTAGTTTGTGGATCCAGTCATAATATCTGCAGGAATTCTCAGGACTGGGTAACCTGGGCTTGCTCTGCCAGCACTGCTGTGCCCATCAGCTTGACTGCTTTCATCCATTGGCCTAACGGTGACATAGACAGTGATAGCAGAAAGCCCAAATTCTGTCGGTCTTTGCTTTTGTTTCTTCACCTGTGGTCCATGTACACTCAGAGTGTAATCTCAGAGAATTGAGATTGGAATCAAAGGGTCTGCAGTGAGGAAAATAGAAAAGCCTAAGGGATGCTGACTGGTTTGACAGACCTCAAGTTTATTTACATCCACTCTTTTTTCCTTTTTCCTTTTTCTCTTGTACTTTGGGAGTACTGTAGCACAGAAACATCTTAAAGTGGAAAGGCTAGGCCAGTCATGGAAAGATATGCATTGAACAAGGTTCTGTCATCAAATAAAGGTCTTCCTACAATCAGCAGTAGTAGCAGGGTTACTTTCATGTGTGGGATTCAGACTTATGCACTCTATCTTGAGCCAAAAAACCTTGTGGCTCCTGCAATTATAAGTGGGACTGACTGAATTTTTCATCAGCTCTGTTTATATTTATACATTCTTGTCTGCTTAAAATTTGGTGGGGTTTGTGGGTCATTTGTTTATTGTCTCTGTGACTGCAGCATATTTTAAAAAACCATAAACCTGAAATGTCAGGTGTATCAACAGGAGACAACAGTGCCTGTCTGGTATTATTCTCTGCACTTTCTTTCCTACAAAAGAAGAAGAATAAATTTATATCTGTTTTTATACATAGAATGATTTATGACATCTCCCAGGAATTCTGTACTATTCAGACAATTTTTGTCATTGGAGGAAACAGCAAAGCTTGGTACATTGGTAAGAGATACTTGTGTCTTCAATGTCCCCTGAAGACTCCTGTGCAATAACTGATCTTCCTGCTCCTCATTCCATTACAACCACGTGCACCTTCATTACAAGACTTGTCTTTGGTATAGAAGTCACATGTCAGTGCGGGGGTCATGCAGTGGAGTTTTGAGGATACTCTATTTTTCAGACAGGGTATCAAAACTCTCCCTCTTCTGTTGCCTCTGTGGTAGAGACCAGGGATATACTTGATTGTATTTGGCTTTCAGATTGCAGCCTGTGGGAGGAAAAGTCAGAGAGTGCACCATATGGGAAGGATTTCAAAGTTCTGCAGTATTTGCATCCTTCTGCTCCAGTAAAATCTGTGTCAAAACTCTTGCTGACTTTGGTGAAAGCAAACTTGGGTGATCTCTCAGTGTATTTGAAAGCTGTTTTGTATTTGGTGCACTCAGATAACTGACTGAACAAGACACATATTAAGTAAGAACCTCCTGGACATCTCTTCCTGCTCACAAACCAAAGCTGATCTGCTGGAAGTTATAAAGCTCTGCATCCTCCTCTTCAAAGGAAGGCAGTGGATGTGTGAACTGCTGCAGCCTCTGACAGCAACCCCTGCACTGGACCCAGCCAAGACCACCCAGTCCCTCCTGCACCCTGTGCTGTCCCCACAGCAGCTCTGGGACCTGCAGGGCTATTCCTGGAGGGAGCACTGGAAAATACAGGGATCTCTCATCCCAAGTCAAGGTTCATTTTCAGAGCACAAAGGTTTAAAAATGCAGAGTGAGGCTGCTTGTCCTTAAACCTTCCAGCTCCAACTTCATGATTTACTGTCCCCTCCAAACCAGGCCTGCCCAGCGAACATCTCAGCAGGTGATGCTCAGCCTCAGCAGGTGATGTTCAGAGGCACTGCAGCCAGTCAACCAACATAATATGTATTTTGCCCCTCTGATAAGGGACATATCTTGCTCACGTGCCTAAAAATTGGCAGAATTGTGGCATTTTATTGTACACCACAGTACTCTGTTCTGCAAGTCACTTCAGGCCTAGTTCTGATTTTAATGTAACTGATGGCAGTACTAAATACTCCCTTTGACAGCAAATGAGTATGGCCCATTCATTTGAGTTAACAAAAGTAAGCATAATACTTTCCTTCTGAAAAGAAATGGAAATAATGTCTTAAAAAATGAACCTGAAATAGATATTTAAGTAATGAAAAAGACCTTTCCTTATGTTCTTTCAGTCTGGATTCATTTTGGCTCCTTCAACAGCAGCTATTGGTGATGAAGTAATTGAAAGAGAGCATAAATCACTGAATGAGAGCTAAGTCATATAATACCATGACCTATATATTCCTATTGGGTGTCTTGCTACACTTGTATGGTTCCAAGTTGAAAAGAATGTGTGTTTCTCTAGGAACATATAGCTTGGAAAAAGTATCTAGATTATAATAATAAAAAAGCATGCAGCTGAACATGGAAAGACATGCCTGTGAGTTACTGCTGTTGTACCTTTTCTCAAAATCCATCTGTTTATCATAAATTTTCATGCCTGTGCAAGCATATTAAGAGATATTGCGTGTTGTGGTAGTTATTGGAATCATTACAAAATCAACAAACCTAAGGAGAAAGCCAGTTTTCAACATTTTACTTACTATCCAGGACAAGCAATAGTGATAAAATAGTGGTGTAATTTTGAAACCTTGCAGTTACAGTCAGTAAGTACTCCATAAGAAAAGCTCAGTTTTGCAGCAAGTTTCAATTATATCCATAGTGGATTTCAGGGCAGTTTTTTATGTGCTGGGCAAACCAAAAGGCTGATTAGCATGGAGCTTTATTATGTAAATAGGCAGGTTCTCTCAGTTATTTCACTTCCTTTTTCTTCTGTGAACATACAGATTTCTGAAGAATAGCCCTGTAATGAACTGTAGGCAGAATTTTTCCTGTTCAGAGATCAGGCAGCTGGTGAAATTACCTTCCCTGAGAACCCAGGAGTCTGTGATCATGTTGGCTGTATATTTAGGTTGTCTGTTCAGAATTATGTTATATTCTTACCTTACACAGCCACAATTTCTATTCCACAATTCAACAGGAAAAAAATAAATATTAGGAACACAAACATTTTCCCAGTTTAATCGCTAAGAATCATATTGTGGTGTTTGGAAAGTATGTTTTAAATGGGAAGTGGGGGAGACTTCATGAAAGATTAAATTATATCTAATTTGATGATATTTTAAAAGCAAACTAAGCACTGGAAAAAATATCTATTGGATAAATATGGTATCTATGAGTTCTTAAAAACTCAGTATAGAGTCCTGCAGGCCTTTAGTACTACAGCTGGAAAATCAGCAAGCCAAAGACCATGATCAATTGCTTGTGTAGACGTAATCCTCTGACCTCCTCTCCAGCCCTTCTTTGTCTCCATATCCATTCCTAACAAACCTCAGCAGTCACTACCTGCACATCCTTGCAGGAAAGCAAGGAATCCCCCTGTGTAGTCTGAACATCCCAGTGATCTGTTTCATCCTGCCATTTGACTACAGAAGCAAGTTTTCTGTGAGGGAAGAGGAAAGTGAGGAGGAAGTAGAGATCCAAAATGATGTGCTGGCAGTAGGAAAAGGTGAATGCAGTGCAAGAGGTGTTTTAAGCAGATCTGAGGGGACTGGTGTGTGGCAGAGGGTACTTATGAAGATAGTGAGGTCATCAAGCTATCCAAGGTGGAAATCATTGTTGCCTTCACCAGTGCTACTAGATGCAGCAACAGGGGCTCATGTGGGTGTGGGAGCCATAAAATTCCTGCTAGGAGAAGGTGCAACAGCCATGGGAGGACTCTTTGGCTGTAACCCCTTTTCCTGGCCTTCCCTCTCTGTTCTCAGCAAACCTGGAGGTGAGGAGAAGACTGCAGGAGCTGCAGCCAAATGATGTGACTGGGATGGAAGCAGGTGAGGTAGCTCCTCCAGCCCACAGGAGTGTCTGTCTATGGCTGTGGGCCACATGGGCTCTGGAGTTCATAGAGACAGCAGCAGATCCCAGCTGTAGGGAAGGGGTGGGTGGGATGAGGGTTGGTTTCCTGAAGGGCTGGTGGACAGCATAGTCCTTTGTGTGGACACTGAGAGCAAGGGGTTGCTGAACTTACAGGGCTCTCAGCGGTCAAGGAGGCTGTGGAAAGAAGTTTGCTGAGAGTTGGGATGGAGTGCTGGCTTTGCTGGAGCAGAGGGATAAGGATGCTGTGACCCACAGAGCCATCAAAAGGGAGCATGCTGAAAGAGCTTCAGTTGATCGAGGACCACAGAGATCTGTCAGAAAACAGGACAAACTCCTGTCCTGTCGATGCATGGCTAGCCAATGACCTAAGAAAAATTCGATGCAATTTCATTTCCAAAAGAAGATGTTGTTTTGAAGTAAGCCTGTGCATTTCACAGATGTGCCAATATACTGGCTGACACAGCTCCTACTCCAGAAGAATACATTATTTTTTCTTGATAGGAGGTCAAATAAAGAAAGGAATGGATTGAAACCACATTCCAGTATATTTGTTACTTCCAAGCTCCTAATTGAAAAAAACAGTATTGCACAACATTTTTGCAATTTCATCCATGATTTTTCTCTGAGGGATCAAACATTACAAGAGACACTCATATGGACAGCCTGGGCAAATATCTCCTTAAAAATTCCATCAGGATGAAGAACAAGATTTTCTGGAAACTTGGTGCAAAAAACTGTCCAAATTCCATTTGAAGGAAGCGACATGTACACAAATGAAACACAAGGAGAATCTTTCAGACCTCAATAGCAGATCCCATTTAGCTTTAACCTCTGCTCTCAGATGGGAAGACTCCCACGCTCTTAAAAACACTCATGGTTTTAGCTTCTCACTTTTGGAGTCTTCAGCATCTATTATGCTCAAGAGAAAGGGGCTGGAGGGTCAGTTAGAGCCCAGAACATCTGACTGTCTGCACACTTCATGTTTAGCTGTGTCCTGGACTGCTCTGCACAGCTTTCTGTGGCATGACCCTGACCTAGAGAGCCTCAAGCACCACAAATGTGGCATGAGTTCTTCAGTGATCCTTGGCCATGGTGCATGGCCCTTATTAGTTTAGCTGTGAAGAACCATCCTTCAAGTCCTGCTTTTGTGACAGGGAAACCAGAGCGCTCCATCCTTACCAGTCCATGTTGCAGCAGCCAGGGTGTGCACAGTGTCAGGCAGCACAGCTGGCAGGGTTATGTGAGCAGGTGCCAGTGACACAGAAGGGAACTGGGAAGAGGGTGGGAGTCTTGGGAAAGACACCGTGATATTCCCTTGGCTGTTTCATAGTTCTAGCTCCTCTTCCTCTTCTTGGTCTTTCTGGTGTTTGGGTTTGTTGGGTTTTTTCTGTCTTTGTTTTTGGGAGGGTTTGGGGTTCTTTTGAGAGGGTTGGTTTTTTGAGAGTTTTTGTTTGTTTTGGGGAGGTTTTTTGGTTGGTTGGTTGGTTTGATTTGTTTTTGGGTTTTTTAGTAATCACATATGAATTCATCTGTACATGGGATAGGCAATAAGCATAGGCGCAAAAATAAAACAAAGTGAAATAAAACTAAGTGCAGAAGCTGGAGCAGTACCTGGGATTACTGCAGTAGGATTATTGCAGGTCACCAAACAAAAAAACAAACAAACAAACAAACAAAACAAAATCCTCCAAACCAAACCAAACCAAAAACCTCCAAACCAAACCAAAACCAAACCAACCAACCAAACAAAAAACCGACATGAAAACAGACTATGTAGACTCATCTGCTCCCAGAACCAGCCAGAGCTTTTCCCCTCTTATTGTTTTGCAGTCTGGCTAAATTTCTCAGTAACTTCTCAAATTCAAAAGCAAACTGTGGCTACAGAAGCACATCTGTCTCAGCAGTCACAGAATTGCACATTCTTGTTTTCTTTTCCAGCACCACCAAGCAGTCCTAAGTCACAAAATTTAGATAATTGCTTGAAGTTTTGCACAGTTCAGCCTATGCATGCCTGGGGCTTTGCAACATGAGGGTATCAGCTGCAAAAACCCACCAAAACTAAAATGGCTTGAGGTATCATTGTCATGCACTTCAGGTAGGCATGTGTGCCCCACAGGTCAAGGGTAAAAATGTCACCAAACCAGAACGTGACTCCTATTACCCAGGTAAAGGTAGGTTGGCAGCCTCAGGTGATGTGAGAAGCAACCCACAGAGAGCCTGGGGCAGGATCTATACCTCTGAGTAGCAGTTCTTTACTGTAATCACGAGCTGTCCTGGATTCATCGACTTTTAAACCTGCCATAAAAATTATCCTTAAATAACAGTGTTTATGGGGCAGCGTTTACAGAGAGCATTCACAAAGTCTTAGAGCAGCAATACCTAAATGAAAATTTAGGTTTGCTTTTCCTCCTGGGTGGCAGCTGACAACTATGCACAGCTGAATGTGCGAGGGTTCATCTCTAGCCTGCTTTCTCCTGATGTTTCCAACCCTTATCTTTTAGCCACCCAGTAAAAAGCATGTTCAGCTTTACCTCAGGCTACCTCGTTGCGAAATCTCAGACAACTTTATTCCCTCAGGCACAGCCCACTGCAGCAGACCCAGGAGGAACTATCACCTCATGCACTGGAGCTGCATCATGCTGGGCATCTGGTCTGCATAGTTCCACCCCTGCTAATGCTGCTGATATTCCTGTTTATGCAATACCACTGGTGGGGGGAACCCCAGATATGCACCCCTTGATCTGTAGCTATGGCAGCTGGGCTCCCACTCCCCATTCCTCTGTGTCACACCAAGATCAAATTTGTCTCATCCCAGCAAGCAGGAGGAACAGTTATTTCTCTCCAAGACATATACTGAAAGACTCCTAATTCACAGTAGGCCTCTAAAAAGGGAAAAGACTGGAAAAAATACAGTATTATATATTTCATCACAGGATGACTTCATGGTTGCCACGTTCTCCTGGGAGTCCATCCTGACCTATGGCTGCTTTGGTAGCTGGCTCTCATTCTAGATGCAAATGTGGTCTCCTTTACTGGAACAAGAGTCAACACTGTAAATGTTTACTGTGCAATAAAACCTAACAAGCCCTCTATTTCTCAGTATTTTCAAGGTGATCATTAGGCAAAATGTGCCAGTGACCAGCCGGCCCTACCCATCAAGCTGCTCTCTGATATGCTAAAGACAGTGATTTCTGCTTCTTAGCAGCAAAAAAAATGATTATTGTTTCTGACTCAGCTCAGAATATTTTGTCATGTCTGATTTTGCTGGAGGCTCCAGCTCTTCACGCCAAGTTATGTTATCACATAGCAAGAACAGCTAAACAACCCCAGATGGCCTGGTTGGTTCACATTAGCCTTGTAGGATTTAGCAGCACTGTCATATGCCCTGTTACTCTTGGATAGTGTGGAGGTTGCTTTTTTTGAGCCAGGTTTGTCAACAGTCTAGGTGGATTCTCCAGGGCTCCATTCTGGGACTCAGTGCGCTTTGGCTTGGCACATGTTTAAAGTACAAAGTGGTTTTGAATAAATCATATCCCCATATACTACCATAAAGGAATGTGGACGGTACTCTTGTGGTTATCCACAACATCTTTGTGGAGATTTTGGGAAGAAAAACAAATAGCACCCTTCCAGATATTTTGAAATGCTACCTCTGACTGTAAAGAGAAAAAGTTTAAAGAGAAATTAAGCTGTCATGAGTTGTTTGGACTAATAACCACCAGGAGAAGAATAAGTTAGCTTCTAAAAATATTGTTTAGCTGAAACCTCTGTGGCTAGTTTGGGGGTTTTTTTTAACTGATCTATGCAGTAATGCACATATTGTAAATGAAGGGCAAACATTCAGTGACTTGATAGGCACTGTTTAGCTCTAAAATATAGTTTCATCACACAGAAGTTGCCCTGCATAAACTGATAGATATGGCAAAGTTGGTACTGAGTGTTATGGAGAAGCATCATCATCCACCACCTTTAAAGATGGCTCATTTCATTAGTAACAAATCCAGCTGTGATCTCAGTCAAGAGACTATCTGCAAAAGCTGAACTGAAAGGATCTGCAGAGGCATCTCAGTGTGGTATAGTATTACAAATTTGCCAGATTTATTGAAGTGTTAGGTTTGGAATTTTCTATTCAAACATTCCTTCAATAAGGCACACAAGATACTTTGACACTTTTTCAAAAGAAAAATCTGGTCTCCATTATGTGCAAATGCTATGTCATATTAAGCTGAAATAGGAAGACACCATTCTTTTAGCTCAGTTTGGGTCATTATGACTGTATCCTGCCATTGATCTATATCTGGGTCTCCAAGCTATGTCCATTAAGAGGCCTGAAAATTTATCAATAGCAGGATATAGCCCTTTGTTCTTTCATGTTACAATCACAAGGAATTAGAGTGGGATCTGGCTCACAGGACTCTGAGCTGGCCTGCAGCTACTTGCTTTATGAGAATGGCTTGCATCCCTCGATGAGAAAAGTCTTAGGATAAACAGGCCATTATCTGATAGCTTCCAAGCTCTGACAACACAAGTAGAAACTACTTTCTTGTCATATGAGCATGCCAGCCATTGTAGAGTTTTGGTGGTGGTTGTAGTTGATAGCAATGATCCTTCTGGCAACCCTTCTTGACCCACCTTCATTTATTATGTTTTGATGCCTCATCAAGCAGATGTTTGGTTTCCCTGAACACTCTTGCACACTACATTAGTTCCACACATGCACACTTGGCTGGAGAGCAAAAGGAAGGAGGGAGGGGAGAGCTCAGAGCTCAGAGCATGTTCCTCTACGACTGATGGAAGCTGCCTGGTTGCTCAGGGCTCCTCAGTCCTTAAATTCCCAATATCCTTGCCACACGCCCCATAACCTTGCATATTCTGTGGATATGTACTGTGCAAAGAGCAGTGGTGGACATGGTCTTGGTGATCCCAAGGAAAGGTCTTTCTCTCCAGTGTTAAGTCCGGCACCTGCCAATACTGGGAGAGGGTAGACCTACAAACATTTCAAACCCCAAACATGGTTGTTATAGTTTGAAAGCGTAGTGTCAGCTCAGTAAAGCAAGATTTGATCTGCTGCCATAAATATCTCTGTAGATGTAAATCTTACTAATAATGAGCCAAAGAAAGGCATCAGCCTTGCAGTCAGTGATCAAAACCTGTTGTACCCACTTCTATTTACAAGCCATTTCATGTTTTGCATTTAATGCTGACCAGAAACCCAGCAAAGCTCCCAAACTACTTGACTCGAAATACTATTTTGGAATTTCAGCCAAGTAACTCAGACCAATTAATTTCTCTAAATATTTTCCTTGCAAAAATTTATTTTCATCCAGAACCCTCTTGTGAAAACTATTTAGGCATTGATTCTGTACTGAAAAAAAAATCTTCTCTATGATTTTGCAGTCATTGGGGGTAATTGAATGTTGAATACTATTCATAGATCAGTTTAAACATAAGTTGTCTTTTTAAAACTAGCTCCTGCCATTAATTCCAGGAATTTAAATGAACATTTTATTCATACAGGACACATGTAAGACCTCAAGACTGCATTTTTATGCATATTATTTCATTAAACGTTTCATTAATATCCTTCTGAGCTATTCCAGAAGTCAGGTTTAAAATAAGATACAAGTTAATGAAAAGAGTATAATTCTGATGATGATTTTATGGACAAATATTTTCTAATCACAGAAAATTTGAAACTTATTTCTGAAACCTTTTTTTTTCCCCTTTATGTATGACATTAACAGATGTAAAGAACATTGAAGTAAAGAATTATTCAGAGCAAAGTGCTGGTCTAGTGATTCCTCACATGGACTTTGATTCCAGAGGATATTTGACTGTCCAGCCTACCAACTCCTAATAAACCAATACTAATATATTGGTCATGTCCAACTGTTAATATACTTATTTTTAAGCATTTTGTAGTTTAAACAACATTAAAGTCAAAAGATCTTGGTGTTACCCTTTAAAAATAAAGGGGTTTATTTCACTGTCAGTTGCAACCTTTGCATATCACAGTCACTGTCAGGCTGACAGCAGTAATGTGCAGTCTATAAAACATGGCAAGCCATTTCAAAGCTGTCTGCTTTGTCAGGTGCAAGGCCTAAAATCGCTAGAAAAGGCAATAAGCAGGGCACACCTGGAGCTCAGGTGGGTTCACTGCTTGTCCTGCCTCTTGACTCTTGTGCGTTCATTCCTGCCATCCCCAGGTCCCTGATCATTGGGTTCATGGGGGTTCCTTTTGTTTTTTCTTTTGGTTGGAAGGAACAATATGCTGTCCCCAAGAGCTGAAGGCTGTGAGCAGCACAGGTGCAGAGCTATAGGTTGGCTGGGAGATGTAAGCCCATGGCATGTCCTTCACCTCTCACCCCTTTCAAGCCTTTACCTTCTGGCTCATTGAAGGAACCTGTGAGGAGAGCAGAAACACTTTGAAATTTGAACACAAGGAGGCAATTAAAGGGTTCAGGAGAGGATATGAGCTTGATCAGTAAAACACCATCATCCTGAGCTTCTTCCTGTTGCAAATGTTTTTAAGTAAGTGAAGATGCAAAATGGTGTCTCCTGATGATTCCAGCTAGGAGCACAGCTCTGAATTCAGTTTCCATAAGAGATATTTTTCTTTTCTTTTACTTGGATAGTGGTTAAACACAATATTTATGGGGTTTATGTTGCTTCCTGCCTGAAGCAACACCTCCCTTGCATGTCCCAGACTGCTGCAGCTATATGATGGAGAGGCAAAACACAGGCTTTTGTTTTGGACTGCTTACTGGTTTGGAGACATTTCATGCCTCATCATAAGCCAATGCTGAGACTCAAACCTCTCCTATGTTGCACACACTATTAACCAGCCAGCAATTTCGAAAATATTTTTATTGCTGCTAATTACCCTTCAGGGAGACTGTAAAACAGAGTCTTTATGGCAATCTCTGAGCTGTCCATGCCTAGAGGAAACATATGTGAATGATTAGCCATGTTTGCTAACCAGAGCATCACAGAGATTGCCTCTGTGTCCCTGTGCCTGGTTTGTGCCAGGCTGCTTGGGGGATGTTTACAGCTCCCCTTCTCACAGCTGTTCTGAAGTGATAGTCGCTTGGGAGGGAAAAGCATCATAATTCATTAAATATCTTTCTGTTTCTGAAATTAGCCCTTTGTCCAACCTTCCACCAGTGGACTTCAGTGGACAGAAGATGTCCTGGTTTAAGGTAACTACACCCTCACTGCAATGGCTTTGTCTGAGAGGGGTTTTGGCGGGGTGCTATGGAGAGAGGATGGTCCATGCAGAATTGAGGCCACAGCCAGATTTACTCCTGGTGTCTCTCTCCACCATATCACCATGACATTCATGTGAGCAGAGTGCTGGGGAAAGAGCTCCTGTGGCTATCCGGGGCACTGCAGAGGTGTAGCTCTGTCCTGACCTGTGCTGCATTGCCAGGGCTGCCTCCAGCCTGTCTAAGTCCACATGCAGCCAAAAGACAGTTTTCCCCCTACCCCTTTGCCTCTGACCATATGAGATTTCCCCCCTTTCTTTAGTGCGAGGAACAACGTTTCTAACTCCATAGCTGGCATGTGGTAGGAGATGAGTGAAAGAAGGGTGTTCAAATGGCTAGGGACTAGAGGAGGCATTCAGGTGCCTCCTTGTGACGTCATATAGATGAGAGACAGAAAAAGAGAGGAGAGAGAGAGGGAAGTTATACCTGAAGTGCATAATGAAGTTGTACCAGGGTGTCCTTGAGCGACATGGCTGGCCCTACCTCTGCAGAGTAGGTGCTGTCACCTGTCCCTCAGAATGTGCGTGACACCACGCTGAAGTGTAGCAAACAGCCAGCACTGAATGCTGCAGCAGCAAAAAGAGGGTTTGTTTGTGGTCAAGAGGAGAGGAAAGGAAATTTAAAAAAAGGAAAGAGAAGTGGGTAAAGACATTAGCACAATTCCTTCTAAGGGACTGAGAAAAGGAGAGGTGAAGCATAAAGCTAATGGGAGAAAGTAATCATGTCAGAGAGTATTTCAGCGACAGGGCTGCCCAATATTGCTGAAAGAAGTCAGTGGGCAGCACAAGGCTGGGGAATATGGCTTTTCCATGGCACACTCTCACCCCTGCCCCTCTGAGTAAGATGCCCGCCTCCTCACTGCCCTCAGTGTCCCTCAAGCGGAGATGAAACTGCAGATTGTTCCCTTCACACTTCCTCTTGGCGTCCACACAGATACTGAAGACACCATATTCTGGTCCCTGCCTCCACCCATGGAAACCTGGATCTGCTTCTGGCCCTGACCCAGAAGAGTCATGCTGGGCTGGTGGTGTGAATAGCACCTCATTTTGTGGATTTGAATGTTACAGGGCAAATTAAGGATAAAACATTTTTTTAAGCTTAAAATGTCACACTTTTGCAGGATTTGAGTCACACGAGCTATTTTAAAACTGTTTTAGAATGCTTTGTTTTATTTTTCAAAAGTAATAAGTAAGATGGGACAAATTAAAAACTGTGGCCCAAACAGTTTGGTGCTTGGGTGGGGGTCAATAGAAGACTACATCACAATTTTCCAGTTTGGCTCATTCCCCTGTAGGAGACTTTTGGAAACTATATTGTACTCAAATGCTCTTTGTGCTCGAGGTTTTCCTTCCACAGCTTCACTTCTTTTGTCACTCATCAAACTGCAATTTGAATGAGTATTTACTTGACTGTGGTGAGCTTGATTTTTAAAGGAACAAGGCTCAAAAGGCCCAAGATCTGGCAGATCCCTGTCAGACAGAACTGCAAAGTGGAGTGAAAAGCAGCAATTTAGATTTGAAGTCCCATATATAAAAACCTTTCTATCCTGGGGGACCTTGAACCCAACCAACTTTCTCTTTTGGGAGCCAAAAGTTTCAGCATGAAACCCTTCCTGGAAAGACTTGCATGCTTGAGCTGATGTGATCATGCAAAGAAACTTTGTCCGTAACCACAGAAACTGAAAATCAGAATACATTTGCTGAGCCTGTGATCTGTCTCTGTCAGGAACATCCTCTTTTGCTGTGTCTGGATGCCTGCTCCTTCTCTGCCTGTGCTGTAGTTGATGTGAGCACTGATCCACCAGGAAAGACGTACCCAGCAAGTGCCTGGTGTTGTCCACATCAGTTAGTGATTGATGCCCACCTCATTCCTATATCACCCACTCCCCTTGAGGGTGCTTCCTAGGACAGGGGGCAGCAACCTCTGAGGTCCCAGGCAGTGAGCAGCAGTATTTACAAATAACAAAGTCAAATTGCTGGCATCCCTCAAGTACACTGGGATATGTCAGTGAGCGGCAATGTTTCCCACGAGTGCTGCCACTGCTGCCAGCTGGAAGTGGGTGGGAGGTGCTGGGTTGGTGGTATGCCTCCGGAGTGTGTGTGCTGCTGGGTTGGATACTGAGAATAGCTACCAGGAGCCCAGGGAGTGAGGTGGTAAATGAAGCTAGTCCATGGCAGGATGGGACACAGGGCACATGGAGACAAAAGGAGTGTGAACTGAAGGTCTTGCTGAGCTTGGAAGGACATATTCACACAACACACACACACCCCCCCCTACCTCCTGCTGCCCACACCACACCAAAAGACACTGGACCTGTAGGGGTGCAGGTGCTCCAGGAGACTGTGGGCCAGAGACAGAAGAGCTGGGGGTCAGTTGAGGAAAACACAGCCTGATGGTATAGTCACTTCAAACCACATTTGCCTGTGGCCTTCTTCCAGAGTAGGAGTCTCATAAATAACCCATTCAGAGGGCTATCTCTCTCTTGACAGTCTTTTAGGCCTCAGCTGTGAAGCCAACAAAGTGCATCCAAGAGACGTCAAACACAAGGGAAGAAGGTATCTGCTGCTGGCACTTGCCTTTTTGTGGCAAGCTTTCTCAACACACAGGGCAACATTGGGTGTGAAGCTGTTGAAGGCAGCACCTTCTTCTGTTCACATGCATTTTTCTGGACTCTGTAAAGAGCAATGACAGAAGTGTTAAAAGAAATTAATTTAAAAGGGTGCCAGGAGGCAATTGCAGACAAGCCTCTCTCATGACAAGTCTCAACTTAGATTATTGATTTATCATTTGTGTACTACACACCTTCATGTTTCAAAGGCCAGGACAGTTTTTGCAGCAATGCCAAACCATGAGCAAATAAACTAAATATCCACAAGCAGAAGTACTGTATGGGAGGCTTAGTCTCAGGATCAGCTCTGCATTTGGATCCTGCCCAGCATGGGCCACTAGCCCAGGGTGCCCTGTGGGATAACCTCATTCAGACAAAATGATGGATTGCTACACAGCCTATCCAAGGAAGTTACACGCTTGCTAGGAGCCTTTGTCAAAGTGAAATCCTGCTGAATCATCCCACTGAGGTTTTTCAATCGGGCCCTTCAGCATCTGAGGTTCAAGGAGCATGGATGAGATAATTTTCAACAAGAGGACAGGAGAGAAGTAAATGTCTGCATCTCATTTTCCGTGACATTTTTCTGTAGAGGAGTTGGAAGCCCTGCACATGAGCATCTCCACACCATTATGCTTCATATCCAGAAAATAGTGAAGATGAGAAAATTCCAAACTCCAAAGTCAGGTCACAAAGCAGTCAGGTACCTTCCCCATGAACAGCATCTTTCCTGTGTTGTTCCCACTTTGATATCAGCCAGTGGGTTGAGATGGTTTTACACAAATCTCTGCTTTCCATGTTAGTTGAGTAGACAAGGTCCAGGCCTGTAAAGTCTTAAACAGTAAGACTTGAATGGCGATTTGTGATCAGTCTTCACATCCTCAGTGTCAAAACAGCTAAAATCCTGACTTTACAGTAATGGGTGGCAAGAAGTCCCAGTATGCAAGAGATGTCAGGTGGAAATTTTAAAAGCCTACCAGTGCAGTAATAAACAGAATAGAAAATATGGTTACTGCCATTCCAGCAGAGGGTAGTAAACTCTTTATGGACATGGTAAATTCAATCCCAGACTCAGTAATTTAGACAATAAATTAACAACAGCCAGCAATATCAGAAGAAGTTCCCATTGACTTCAATGAAGGCAGGATCAGTCCCAGAGGACACTGTATTTTGCTTTGGCCAAAGGCTTACAGTATTTAACCTCATGTTTTCCAGCAGAGTGAGCCACATAAGCCCTCGCTTACATCACTGTGTCCTGGTGCTCTGAGGCTGCTGTAAGTAAACATCTGCTGAAGAAAGCATGGGAGGAAAGGCTGGGACAAACTAGGCCTGATTGCAGTACCAAGCTCAGACATGAGTTTCAGGTGACCGCTAAAACCATTTTCCAGCAGTAAGTACCAAAGTGTCCCATACAGTTAAAGGTGTCTTTGCGGGTGCATCTGCACAGAGGACGTGCCAAGTAAGGAATGTGGGTGTGTGAACCAAAGCCATGGGTGTTGGCCCTAACCTCCAGCTGCAGTGATGGCTAAGCATCACCTGGGAATGGGCATGGGCAATCCTCCATTCCTAAATAATATCTTTTGTGACAAAACCCCAGACTGTTTACCACAGAAGGTGAAGTCTCCTGATTGCTTCAAACTAGTCTAAGTGTGGACTGCTGCTGATGGGAGCCATCTCATTCTCAGCTTTCCTTCTGGGATGGTTTCTGCCCTCCCCGATCCTGCTGGAACTACTCAGCTGTGGTTTTGGTAGACACAGTTTTCAGCCAGAGCAAGTCCCTTGCCTTACCTCAATATTCAACCTCACACGCTTCAAGTCTAGGAGCGAAAAATGTGTTTTGGGGAGATGGACCCTTCAGTGGCATTGCAAATATACCGCCTTTTAGAGCAGTCCTTCTACTCATCAGTGTCACATGTAAGAGTGAAATTGTACCTTTTGTAGTAGAGGGGGGAAAAAATCAGCAATAGACAGGATGCCTGGAGCCACACAACACTAGTATAAACAGGAGATAAACACGTAACTGCTGTCATTTGAAGCTGGCATAATAAACTTTATGGATATGGTAGATGCGATCCCAGTGTACCACATTAATTTAATAATTTATGCCTTCAGCAGCCATGCAAACTTGCTTGTGCTGGTCGTGAAACTGTATCTTACAGTTTGTGAGAAGCTATAACCTTACCAAAAGTATTAAAATAGCTGAGTAGAGATGGTATCAGCTCTCCCAAACTGTCTGATTTGTGTTCACGCAAACTGTCCCAGGTGAAGGACTAGGATGCTGAAGACTTGGGTACCACACTGCGAAGTGTACCCAAGCAGCTCTGGCCAAAACCTGACTGACAGGTGCAGACCAGCTCAGGTCTGCAGCACTCATAACCTGGCTCCTGGGGACACACAGCAGGTCAGGACTGCTGGTGGAGGCTCAACACTGTCCCCAGCTTTACAAGCCTTGGTTAAACCAGACTCCCAGACATGAGAAGGACTAAAGGGTTTGGCAGGCAGGAGTATGTTGAGACAATGCAGAGATACAAAAAGCAATTTAGGGTGCAAGTCTCTGTAGATGCACCCTCTTGACCAGACATTCAGAGAGGCAGACGGAAAACATGAGCAGGCTGTTTTGCAGCTTTGGCTCCATGTTCTTGTCCAGTAGCTTCATGAGGGCACAGCCAGCTGGTGGGGCCCAGGGATATTGTGCCCCCTCTGCACCAGCTGAAACAGGTACAGGTGCCCTCCTCCCAGCCTGAGGGAAGCAAGCCAAGGTTTCATAGCATCACTTTTAGTATAATGAATTAGGGACAAAGAGAAACAAAAGCAATAGCTGAGGGTTTAAACAGCAGAGCCATCTGGCTCTGGAGTGGCCACCGGACCTCTTCTTCCTTTATTTTGGGGCTGTATGGTGTTTCTGTAGGTTCCTGTGTGTTCCTAGCTCAGTGTGGAGGCAGGCATTTAGAGGGCACAGTGAAGATATTTAGTTTCGCAGGCCCTCCCAGAGTGCAATTCTGTTCATAGCAAAGCTTGCAGGAATGCTGCCATCGACTTCCACAGAACCGTGATTTCACCCCATAGGTATTAGTTTTTCCTCTCCTCCCAATACCAGTGCAGATATTAAAAAGCCACAGTTATCAGGATGCTGCAAATAAATACTCCATGCCACAAACCTGGTTTCTTTGTCAAGAAGGACACAATGATCCTAAGAGGACAGGCTGTAAAGCAGCTAGGATGCAACACAACAAAATACAAACAACACAAGGTGGAAAAGACCAAGAAAAGCAGATTCAATTCTTAGTGGGAAATAATACGGTGTTCTGCAAAAATAATCAGCTGACAAATGCAGCTTAAAGCACGCTATGAACTTTGTTTTTCTAGTTATAAATGGCATCTTCCAGCAGTACACTGCACACAGCTTTCAGCTGCCTCTCTGCTCAAACAGCATGTAAATGAGATGAGATGATTTATGACCAGTACGACAGACAGAAAGGCCTTTCCTGACAAAAGATCATTTTCTTGCCGAACTAAGTCTAAACTCAAACCAATCCTGAGGTGATAAAAGGAGAGAGATGTTGATGTGTGGCATGGGACTGGGGAGACAGAGATGCTTCTTTTACCTTGGGCTTTCTCCAGCTGGGACAGAAGATGCACCGAGTCCAGCCTGGAGAAGGAGAGCACTTACATTGACAAAACTTCTTTTTCCTGTGTTTTACAGTCATTGAGAGGGACCAAGTGATGGTGCCACATACATGACACACATTAGCAAAAAAGTGCTTTCCATGGGTGACCCTCTCAGGCTTTGTGCCTTTGGGCTTTATCTACTAGTTATGTGTTTTAAGGCAGGATGGTTATGAATATCTGATGTTGAGGAAATGCTGCATAGTTAATGTGGCTGCTTTCTAAGAGCATCTCATCATAACCTTTAGTGCTGCCTGTTTCTGCTGGACATGATAAGTCAAAAGATGCTGTAGTAAGTATAAATGAAGACAAACAGGAAAAAAGAACTGATGTTAACATCAAAAATATGGGTTTGAAAGGATGGGGGGTTTCAAGACACTTCTCTTATTGCAGCCCAGAGGAAATCAGCTGTGTTACATATTTCTTTAAAGAGGGTTCACACTTGAAACCTGACTAGTGACCCAAAAACCATGTAAATGGAGCAGCACACAGTCCCCTGCAGCTGCCAACCCACAGGTATGGAGGGAATTTGACTCAGTATTGCATCTTGTAACTTGAGCTGGGGAAAGAAAGCTGAAATTTTTTACAGAAGACAGCTTGCTCCTGATAAAATCTGCGGAAGATTAACGACCTCTCTCAAGACAACTGCCAAAGATACAAATGTATTGACATGTTACAGTAAGATATGGCCTTCTTATTTTTGGTGTTGCTTTCATACTTGATGTGCATATAAAGATATGCAGCCACACTGAGGGCTCTCACCTAACCAACCTTGAGGACTTTTTACAGACAAAAAGCTCAGCACCGAGACCCTGGAAAGGCTGCAGCTTCCTGCTGAAGCAACCCTGAAGGAAATCACCTGAGCTAGTCAGTGGGATGTGGACAATGGGTCCTTGCTCCTGTCACCACCAACTTTCTAATCCAAAGGGAAGTTCCTCTGTGTGGAAAATATCAGGCTCTTTGAACTTGTTTGAATGTGCATTTTCCATCAAGGTATTATCTCTGCCTGGAACAAGGTGATCTCAGAAAGCCTTGGGAAGTTTCCTTCTCCACCCCAGTAGAACAGAGAGTTTGAAAAGGAGGGAAAATGGTCTCAGCTTTGATCGAGTGGCTTAAATTTCAATAGCAGTATCTTTCAAACTGAGCAGTAGTTTGAAAGTATGTCAATGAAAAATACCCAAAGGAGTAATTTGAAATTTTAGAGAGACTAGTAGGCTGAAGAACAGGCAGCCTACAGGATAATTCCTCATGCAAAAGCTGACAAAAGTCCATGTCAATGGCAGCTCCTTTTGCAAGGAGAGGGAAACCAAAGGAATTATTGAACCAGGGGAGACCTCCTATTTGGTCTCTAGGAAAGACATACCGGAGTTAGTGTGAAGACAAGCAAAGGCTGGATATCCAAACAGCTCTTAGGCACAGAAAGGTCAGTATGGTAGAAACACATCAAAGCAAGGTCCATTCAGCCCAACACTGGTTTTGAGCCAGTTAACAGCAGAAGAACCAGACTGTCTCCAACCTGCCGCTTGCCTTGGGAACTCCTAATTCACACTGTAAAGCAAAATATACCCAAGTATTCCCCCCAAAAATGCCAAAGCGGTGGAAAGGATTAAAAAAGGTTTATTTTGGAGGTGAGGATGACCAAAACTTACAAAGAAAAACCTAGCGGTGCTGTGAGCAGCACTGGATGTGAGAAAAGGCAAACCTCCTGTTCATTCCCCAGCTCTATCATCGCTTCCCCCGCCTCAGCTCCCCCACTGGCTGCTGAGGCCCTGCAGCACATCTGTGAGTGTTATCTCTCTTGTAACCGGGGAGCCAACTTTTGTGGAATGCATGCAGAGAAACATCTGCATTCCTTAGCAAAAATAACTGCCTCCTCAGTAGCAATATCTTCCAGAAAAGACCTATTTACACCTAAACACACAAACATACAAGGAAGATCCAAGGGTCTCCAGATTCTGACAAAGCTGCTCAGGGCCATGACAAGGTGCTGTGAGACCCTGAACCTCTGGAAGTTTGAAACCAGATGTGATGCACAGGTGGGATGGAGATTAACTGTAAACCTCTATGACCAAAGTATGCAGTGAACATCTGGTAAAAGGATAAGAACATAAAGCAGTGGTGGATGCTAAATGGAAGTAGAGTGGAAAAGAGAAACTTGGCACTGCATCTGACACAGCTACCATGGGTAGATGTTGCATCAACAGGTTTTTCATTTTACACTCCTTAAAATGCAATTCTCTTCAACTATTATCTGTCTTGGGTACTGTAATGTGCTTTTGACTGAGGCTAACTGATGTGTTTTCCTTATATTCTATATGTTATTTCATGTGTCAGTCCCTTTAACATCTTGTGGTTTTTGTGGTTGAAACATCTCTGAATATTCAAATTTTTATCAATATGTAGGACCCTTAATCTTTGCTATATTTGCTATTTATTTGCTGACAGGACAAGAAGAAATGGCCTCAGATTGCACAACAGGAGGTTTAGATTAGATGTTAGGAAAAGCCTTCCAAAGACATAGTCACAAAGATTAGAAGGATAACTAAGGAGTTAATGTCAGAGTACTACCTGATAGGAGGACAGCATTTCAGAGAGTAAGGCTGTGAAATCTGCTCTGATTTTTAGTATCTACAATGATCAGGGGATGTGATCCATGAGCTGGAGAAACATCTTAAACTGACCATTGAGTACATGAAGTGCAGCGTCCAGGGAAAGAGGGTCACACTGTGCAGCATGACACATCTGATGCTAACAGGAACGTGCCTCAGCTGTAGCTCATGTGGTGTTCCAGCAGAGCAAGCTGAAGCGTCTCTTCTGAGAGAGGGTTTTCCTCATGCAAAATTGCTGGGGGGCAGCTCCCCAAAGAGTTGTCCTAGCATCAACAACTTGGAGAGGGAGTTTTGCTCATGTAAAAGCCCAAAGGAGAAAAGTAGGACTGTCACCCACTTATCCTCACCCATAACACCATAAGCCCACTGGTACAGCACAATGTAGCATCACATTCTTGGACTGTGAGAAAACACGTGCCTACAAGTACCAAGGGCTTGCACAAGTTGGGACCATTGCGGGCTGTCCCAGGGCAGCATCACATACAAACTCACCACAGCATGGACAGGGAATATAATGAGAGAAGTCTCTGTAATCCCTGCAGACTCACTCATGCAGCCTGGCTCTACTAGTCATGCCCCTAACCTAGGAGCTCAGCTTTTTCTAATTTTCAAAATCAGAAAAATCCAGGAAAAAATATTTAAAAGCCATCTTCTTTCTTCTCTGTAGGTTGTTAGTACATATTTAAACTGGAACATTCTTGAAAAATCAGATTTCTGTCTTACACAGGTGAAACCATTACTCTGCAGCACTGCAGCCTGGGGCGTGCTGTGCTGTGAGTCACAACAGGTTCTTTCTGGAGGGTGATGGTTACAAGAGGATGACTGCCTTTAAAGGGTTCCTGAAAGAAAAGGCAGGCTGTTGCTCATGAAGGTAAATAAATGCAGGGAACTCACACTGACATAAGGAAATGCTTAGTAGTCAAAAGACACAGAAAACATGGGCAAACAGTGCTGGAGAACACATAGTTTGTATTTCTGGCTGCTTACCCTCTGTGGTTTTTTCTGTGGGCTTTTTCTTTTTTTTTCTTTTCTTTGGCATAGATTACCACACCTAGTTTATTTTGATTGTCAGTTGAAGTAGGTATGCCAATGGCAAACAGTGGGATGGAGAGTGATATCTGCATATCCAAACAACTTGCTTTCACACAGAGTCATGGTAAATGGTCTCTGCATGTGTTCTTCACATCCTTGGAAACCCAGATTTGTGACAAAGTGCAGGACTGGAGAAATGTCCTAAGAGCCAATTGATCTACACTACAGGTAATTAGCTTTAGTACTTCTTGTTCTCCCTATTGTTTCAGTAGCTATGAGCATATAAAAGCAGATAAATTGGAGAAATGGGAAAACCCTGTTCTCATCCTTAGTCTCTTGAGTAGTTTTTTTTAATACTAAGAACAACTGGCTCATATTTTGCAATCTAAACCTTAGCATTTTGTTTTCTTAAGCTGAAGCTGCCAGAATTTTGCACTTATGCAAACACAGTACAATTACCATGTCGTTCTGCATCAACACCACAGAAAAGAAGGCAAGCTAACATTAAACCTGCCCTCTCCAAAGACTGAAGCTTTCTACACCACGTCAGTCAAGACCTCCCACAGGAGCAATACTGATCCACTTCTGTGGGGTTTTCTAGTGACTTAAACTTGTCAGTTTAAATTTCTATTTCTCAATGTTTTTTAAAAGAAAAACATGGCAAAAAAGTACTTTGGCTGGGCTCCTCCATCCCACTGGCTGAGTGAATGTGCAGAGCCAGCACCTCCACTGCCAGGCAGCAGCTCGGTGCCTCTCACATGAGCTCAGGGGATTCTTGGAAACTCTGTGTCCCCATGGCCAGGAAGCAAGCAGTGCTGGGACATTGTGTAAATCTTCCTGTAAGTCACTAAATGCTTCTTCGAGGTCCCAAAGCAGAGAGGGGAGGAGTCTTCCTCAGCTGACTAAGCTTTCATTCATGTCCAGCTGAGAGGCAATCCTTCCTTAGCCCTCAAAGAACCTCCCTTCCGTGATGGCACTTCGGCAGACCCTGGCTTGGTAAAACATCTCCAGAACCGACCGCTGATTCTAGGATACACCACGGAGCTCTCGTCAAACAGAAGTGCTCGCTTATCAGTTGCCAAAAGCAACAAATTTCAACTAAGATAGAGCCTTGTCCCCAGACGTGTTTCCATTTGTACCATCTCCTGCTCCATGCCTCCTCAGGGAAGGAAGCTCAGGAAGGCAGAGCACTCGTAGTGCTGGTGACAGGCACAAACTTCTGCATATTTTTCACTGAAGTCAAAAGACTGACCAATAGAAAAACCTGAGGAGGACAGTTCTCCAAATCATCTCCAAGGATGGTGGTAGTGCTGACACACAACTGAGGCTCATTCATCTAGCTCCTTTATGCTGGTAAATAAAACCTTATGAAAAATAAAGAGTTTCAAACCCTTTGGTATAGAAACTTGGTTCAGGCCCTCAATAGGATGGCACACCAGGTCAGTTCAGCTAACAAGATGTGTGTACTACATCTCCACAGGAAAGCAGCAGAAAGACATCAGTTACAGCAGTTTCAACACAATCTTCCCTCAAAGATGACTGTTTTCCTCTCCTAAATACTTGATGTGTCTCCATTACTGGGAAGCCAAAATCTTGCATCTTATCAGGTCCCATATGGCATGTATGAGGCTTGTTTTGCAATATGCTGCTCTAATATTTTACAGAACCACTGAAGTAGCTTATGGAAAACAGAGTTAATTTCTGGTGCACAAAGTGGACAACTATTACTCTGCCTGCTGCCCCCCAGAGAAGCTTTCTTGACATAATGGCTAGTTTGATGAAGGAGAGATGGCTGCCAGTCCCAGAGGAGCTGCAACCAGCCTCAGACAATGAAGAACCACACTAGGCTTAGCTCTGCAGGCTTTGCATTTCCTTGAAGCAACTGGAGTTAGCTCAAAAGTACTGACCATGGGAACATATTCCCACCTTTGGTGTCCGGCTATGAAGCACATGGCTGGGGGATGCACTGAAAGGAGACAGTGGAAAAAACCCACACCCTTGGTCAAAGAGGTACTGCCTGTGGCTCAGAGGAGACCAGGGTGCATATGATGCAGTGTGAAAGCAATCAGTGTGGCTTAACTGTGCCTAGCACTGGGCATGTAAGAGCCAGGGGCCTCATGATGGGTCCCCAGTCCTCTTTTATTTAGCAGCATAGAAATACTCTGCATCAGGGCTGGAAACAAGCTGGTGAAAGAGAATGTGGAGTTCCCAGGCCAGATCAATTTTCCAAATCATGAGTCTCTTCTACTATGCTTTAGTGCTTGATCTTTTTCCAGATACTGTTGAAAGGAAGAAAAAACAGGTGGCTTCCAACTGGAGAAAGAACAAAATAATCAGGTTTCCACTGGAAACTTATTGAGAGGCCTGGGGCAGTATTTTTATGGCTTATTCTTAACTTTAACTTCCCCGAGATAAGGCATAGTGTTTGTAGGAGCCAGCTGCAATGCCAGCCAGCTGTGGTGGCTGCACCACTGTGGCCTCCTCTGCTGGGAACTGGGCAAAAGAGTTCAGAAACTGTCCCTGTGCCAAAGAGCTCCCTGTCTGAGATGGGTACAACACTGTGCCAGGTAACAGGAGAAGGACAAACAGAAACTTTATATTCAGCAAAAGTACTCTCTGAACCTTGCAACGTTTCAGTCTCCACTTCTGCCGAAAAACCCCAGAATCCCTGTGTATGCAGCTGGATTCTTGGATGTACTTAGAATATTTGTCCAGCAGTAAGAGACTCCTGTAGCAAGTGTGTCACTTATAGGATAAATTAAAAATGAAAAAAGAAACAGGGAAGTGAAGTAGTTTTCTGTCTGGCCATGAGGTAGCACCATTGAGCTATTCACAGCAAAACCCAAAACTAGTCTGCCTTAATTTTACAAGCAGTGCTTCTGCAGGCACAGACTGCCTGTCATTTTACATTGACCATCTCAAGAGATTAAGTTATCCACTGTGCTAATTTAGTTTTTGTGATGATTCAGGCCATGTCTACCTCTCTTGACCTTCTTCCTCCTTCTATGGTCTTTCCAATTTCTTGCATGAAAATCAGCATTTTCTTGACAATGCTTATATCATGGCCTTTACCAAGGCATCTCTGGGTTCCTGGTGAGTGTCAACTCTGCTGAGCAGACCAGTGCTACCTACAGCCAGCCCCACCACACAGCTCCCCAAGGATGAGCAGAGAGAGTGGGACAGGCTCAGACTGCAAAGTAGAAAGCAGAAGTTTCAAAAAATATTTACAGGTTTGAGTAGGGAACTGAATTTGAGCTCCTAGTGGTGGGGTTTTTGTTAAGCCCATGAAAAAATAGATAAAAACAGGTGAGAACTGGCAAATTTGTCCTTAGACAACCAGGTTTGATTGGATATTATCCACCTCTTGAAGACATTGAAGAATTGGAGAAGAGTGCTGTTTGCTGGCAGACAGAGACAATGTCTGGAAAACATCATATCATGGCCTACAGCACTTCCATTTTCCTCCAAGGCAGCTATCTGTGCTGTTTTTGTGTACTGTTGCCAAGAAAATCCACTGGTCAGAACAGGGTGAAGAAATCCAGCTTGCAGAGATGCCTTGATGGCCCCCTGGAAGCCCATTGCTGTAAAGGACATATTGCCTCCAGTAAAAATGATCTCAAGGAAGAGAATAGAAAAATAAAGTCTGTCTGATGAAAAGCTATTTCCATCTCCAGCTGCAACCTACTCAAAGGCAATTAAAGCAACACTACTCTTAGTGTTTCAAGGAGGTTTCTTGAACATCAGATGAAGGTCTTCATCACCAAAAGACATTTATCTACATCAGGAAAAGAAAATTATGCTTATCAGAGGTTCTAGAGACACAAGCTGTGCTGAGATTCAATGATATTTACTTCCCTGTGCAGCACAGCCAGGGGCACTACAAGCATTACCCAATATTTGCTGATGATGTATCTGATATACGCTGCCTTTTTTTTTTTTCAGTGACTGATTTGGTTTCAGCAAGAGATAGTGTTGTGCTTTTGAGGAATATGGTAGGACTTTCCATGAGCATGGAAAGCTACTGGCAGATGTAGACTGGTAACTTGGAAGAAAGCATGTCAGTCCCATTGATGAAGGCAGGGCAGAGAGGGGAAAATGTTACTAGAGAAACATGGAGTAAGTGGGACATTTTATCCTGCCTACAGACTATTCCACAGCAAACCTCATGTTTTATAAGATGGAAAATGATCTGTAGTTCCAATAAACACCACAGGGCTGCTGACGTGGAGGCAAGCCCTACAGGAAGGAAAGCTATGGTGACCTTGGAATATATTTTAGATGCCTCAGTTTGAGGTGGAGCAGCTGTGCTGCAGACAGCCCTACACTATTGAGGACTAAGTGGCAGCCTTCAGGGGTCAGCACTGCTCAGACTCTTCAGCCCTCTGGCAGCCTGACTGCATGAAGGCTTGCTGGGAGGTTTCAGAGGAAGGCAGATTTCTCATATCTTCCATAATTCTTACACTCAACAGACATGGTGTCTTCAGACCCCCCTCACTGAAGGGCCAGCTGACAGACAGAAAGCTCACACTCTGGTTTCTGCTAATCCTCCAAATATTTCAGTGAAAAACAGTCCTCTGGTTAAGATACTGCAACAGTTCCATTCAGTGTTGTCAATATGTACCAAGCACAGACAGCAGTGGCAGCAAGAGAGCATTAACTGAATGCTCACATGTGATAGAGATACAAAAATGTCATGCAATCCTCTTGTGTCTCTAGTGAATTTAAGTTTACAGTGTCAGCAATGGAGTCTGGCTATTTTTACACCTTCCACCTCAAAGGTTTACAGATGCAAGCTCACATTGTTCAGAGGGTTTGTAGGGCCAGTGGCTCTCAGCAAGAAAGGGAGTAGGCAACAAATAAATTTGGGAACTGTTGTCTGGTGCTAAGCAGACTTTTGAGATGTTATTTTTTGGAATTAAGATTCCAACTCTTAGTTTTGGTAGGACTTGAAAGGGTTTAAGACCACACAGGCCTTCGTCTCATTAAGGAAAGCTGAGCAGGTTGCTCAGCTCCTTCTCTCTTTCAAGTGAACTGAATGATGAGCAGCTCCAGTGACTTACCTTGCCTGTCTCCACAGGTCATCAGGGGCCCTGAAGTCACCACATCCCCTGGACTTGCTCCAGAAGGAGCTACTTGGGGTCAGGAACTCTACAGGCAGTAACACATCATCTCTGCTTCTCCACTTCCACAGCAGAAAGACATCATGCTCAGCACCAAGTGCTTGGGGTTTGCTCAGGGATAAACCAGGGAGACACCAGTAGCAGCACTCAAGGATTGTGTGAGGTGGAATCCCTTGTGTGCAGTGAAGAGGATGTATGTACACTGCCCTTGTGCCTCTCAAAGCCTTCAGTCCAGATAGTGGCATAGGGGAGGGATGACACTGAGATGCTGGAGATATTACTCAGAGTGAAGCACAATCCACTGAGCCCTCACAACTGAATCCAAGTCTTGTTTTGTTTAAAACCCTGCGGGTAAAGTTTTTTAAAATTTAACAAGAGAAAGTGTTTGTGACTCTTGGGCTGATATAAGTGTCTCATACACTCACTGTACCAAAAAAGTCTCCCAGAAGAACTTCCAGATCCTCATATCTCACTCCTGAGTGAGATATGAAAAGTCTTCTGTTATTGAGTGCTAGACTGCTGGACAGCCTAGCTATCCTAGAGCAGGCTAAAGTATATCTGCATGGGGAGTTTTTGGGTGTGGGGCTCTCACTGCATTGGGAAGAGGTTGTTTACCTAGAGCATTATGCTGAGTGTTTAAAGCAAAAATTGATCCACTCCTAGAGCATGCAACTCTGCTCTCACTCACCCAGGAAAGCAGCACGCTCTGGAGGGCAGCAAAGGTGGAGATTTAACCTCCAGCAGATTTTTCTCACAGCTGAACATGTTCTCACCCTTTTTTTCATTTTCAGTTGCCAATCTCAGAGCTTCTCAGTCACGGAAGATGTTTCTGCAATTTTAGCAGAGTAGTGCCTTCACCAGACTTTGAACACAGGCATGGTAACACACAGCCCTCACTGGTGGGAAATGGCCAAGTCACTTTTGTTGAATGCAAATCTTTCAGCGTCATCTCACCTGCGTCTCTCATAAGAGAAACAAAACAGATGGAAGAGGAAAGGATATGGTATTTAACAACGGTTTCTTCTTCTCTCATAGGCTTTTGCATTTGCAACAGACACATTTTGAGAAGAGCAGTCTGAGCACAAACCCACTTCACTGATGCAAGATAAACTTAATTTTCTGCTTTTCTCACAGCCCTTCCCAGCAAAACTGTTGCTTTATATTACAAAAGCAATGACCCCAGTGAAAGAACAAGGTAAAATTTAGACCAGGGAAAATAGGAGACAGAGCAGTAGTAAATCGGGTGAAAACAGATATTCACTTAAACACAAAGCTACACATTGAAGGAAAAGGAGCATGGCTTCAGCATAGCTCTTCAGAAACAACCATTAGAGATCCCAGCCTCCCCCTGCACCAACCACAGCACCATACAGTGGGTGCCAGACCTCTGTATAAGGCACCCTGGACATATGGGAAACCTCTTTGTTTTCCTGTTTTAATTAGCATCTGCTTCTCAGCTGGTCCTTGTCAGCCCTCACGGCCAAGAATGGGATGCTCCAGCATCTGGACACAGACATCTCAGCAAGCCAGTGCCTAAAACATCCAGTTTCTGGCAACGTAGCTGAAAGCAGACTGTGCCACAAGCACGCAGCTCCTGCCAGCCCACCTCCGGCCAGCCCTGACCCAGTGTCTGCCCAGGAAAAAGGCACAAACCGCTGCCATTCAGTGGTGTTGCAGAGGAGGAGCTGGCTGAGAAGTGCGCTACTCCCAGGTCCAAAGGTTTGGCTCAAAACTCAGGCAAATATTTCTTAAGAAGAAATGCAGATCAAGTGTCATGTGCCTTCCAGGGAAAAAAACACACAGTGCAAACAAAAAGAGATCAGCTGATCTGCACAGAGCAGGGGGGAAAAGCCACACAGCTAACATGATTTATACTTCCTCTTCCAGAATGTGCCCTGGAGAGATGCTCCATGGCCACGTTACAGCCTCGCCAGGTACCAGCTGGGCACATCTCTTTGGCAAACTCCCTGGGCTCACACTGTTCTGCAAGTAGTGGCTGGTAGCCTGTGGGGAGCAGGAAATGCTCCTTCTAGGATTGCTGCCAGCACCCATCCCCAATGCCACCATGGGAGGATGGTGACAGCAGAAGGGGTTGGGGAAGTTCAGATTGGGTTAAGGTACGCCAGGGAAGAAGTCTGAACGAATGATGCCAGGAAGAGGACATGAAGGAAAGCTGATGGAGAACATTTCTGCCCTGTCCGGGTGAGGTCCAGATCCCTCCCCAGACCAGGTCTGAGCAGCTCCCAATACATAGCTGCCTGTTCAGCACCATTTCTTCTCTCTCCTGCCTCCTTCAGCCTGGGAGATAGCCCACCTTCTCTGTTGCCTGGACTCCAGGACAGAGGCATTGATGGTTTGCTAGCAGCTCTCTACTAAGGACTCTGCACTGCTGATAACCCCATCTGATCCCGGCAAACAAAACAGTGAGGCACAAAGGGTGCTTGCTGTGTGTTAAGGAAGTTCTTGGTCAGACAGATGAGGTCCTCTAAAGAAGTTTTCACTCAACTCACAAGATTGATTAAATGTAGTAGTATCCTTGTTTTGCTAGTGCTTTCAAACACAATAGGAGGATACCCCCACTCTTAAATTTAGGTATGCCAGCATCATTCACATTTTTTAGAAATCTTTTTTTCAGAACACAAATCCTTTGGGCTAGCTCTAACATGGATGTAGTGGTTACTGTACTAATGCTGTAAGGCCCCATGGCCTTGGATTTTCTTCCCAGCCATCTCAGAAATGACCACAGGGCCAGCTGTAGCTCTGTTTTTCCCAAGCTGCGATCCACACCACAGGAATTGCTTGTGGCACTGGAGACTTAAATATACAGTAATTTCCCAGTGTGAGTTTAACAACAGGGATGTGCAGTTCACCTAGTGAAACATGTTTCTCTTCCCACTGTGAAAAAGAGGACAAAACAGGCAAACTGGGGGAGCAGATTCTTAGAATAAGATCAGTATCCCACCCTTGCATTACAACAATAAGTACAAAGTAAATTGAAAGCAATAATCAGGAAATTCATTGCTGCTTGGGTGGTCTAGATCTAAGTGATACCACATGAGAATTGCCATGCTCCCCATTTTGATCTGTTTGACAGTGCTGAGGCAGGGAGGAATTTACCTTCCTTGTCTGGCTGCTCTCTGCCAAGCAGGAATATCCTTCTATCTGGCATCAAGTATGCAATTGAAAGCACTGTGAATGCACCACACAAGCCTTGAACCTCTCTGCCAGACTCACTCTGCCAGTTCAAGCTTGTTTGGGAGGGAGCACTTCATCCTGGAAGCCTTCTCAGTGCATCAGGTGTTGTCGGAGCAGCCTCAGCTTTGTACCTGACCAGGTGTGGTCCTGTCCTGCCACAGCAGGCAGGAATAAAACAACACAGTTGAAGCCTGCAGAGCATGTTCTGGCAAGTCAGCAGGAATCCATGGTGGGCTCACACCCTGCCTGGGTCAGTCCTGTGCCACTAACTGAGCTGGCAATGCAAGGAGTCAGTGCTGGTGCTCACAGAAAAGTGCTCATGAGCTTCTCCTGCTTGGAATGGCTGCTGTGCAGCAGCTGAGCAGGGCCTTGGGGTTGTGGGAGGGATCCTGCATGAGATCCTGCACCCCCATCTAGTGGCCTCAGCCCTCCGTGTGGCATCAAAAGCAGGAGGGGAGAACCCTGCGAGGAGATCCAGGCTTGCAAGAAAATCACTGGCTGCACAGGGAGGGTGAATAAAGAAAAGTAAAGTGGGACAATGGACATCACAGCAGCTGGGCTTCCCTGCTCTTGCCCTGGGTGGGGTTCATCTCACCGGCTTCAGATGGCTTTGTTGTACCTGATGATGTCAGGTTCTCTGTGGTCAACAAAATGGAACAGAAAATTTTTAGGGTTTGATTAATTTCATCCTAAAACAGACATTCTAAAGTGTGTTGTTGAATCATATTTTAAAGGGGCTTCTCTCTTTCACCTGACTATTAAAGGATGAGTAACTCACTGAAATGTCAATATCTACATGGTGGCCATCTAGATTTGGAGAGACTGATGACATCTTTTTTATTTTATGGCTGTTATTGAATTAATTTGTAAAACAAATCTTGTTTCTCATGGGTGTCAATAAGACATCAGGGATTGTCTGGTTAAGTAACACTCCAGCAGTGCTGAACATATTCAGAAAAACATCATTCCTCGTCGTCTACAAAAGAAAACCCACTTCTGGTTACAGAAGTTTCAAAGCCTTTTAATGTCCATTTTTGAGTACTCTGTTCCTGCCACATAAAAATACTCAGCTGAGTGAAATTTTACAGGCAAGGATGCTGGAATAGTTGCCTATGGCACTAAAATACTTCTCTTTGCACCCCAGTACCTCCAAGCAGCACTGAAATGATTGTATTTGTAAGGGAGCTAAAAATACCTTCACAGAGAGCTCACCATCTTTCCTTCTCCTCCACTGCAGTGTTGTATCAGTGCCTAAGTGACCTCCTTGACCATGTGAAGACAGTGGTGCTGTCTCACAGACAGAGGTGCTACCAGAAGCAGTCAAAAGATCTGATCTGAGGGACAGGTGGGATGAGGGGTACCCCAGAGGTCCCTTCCACACTGAGGCTGTCAGTGATTTTCTATTTCGTGGTGGCAACCAGGACTAGGGCAGTAGTGAACATGACATCTGAGAAACTAGGAGGGACAGCTGGCTGGGCCTGGCACTCTGGACAAGAGTAAGGTGCTGGTAAGCAGGGTCTGTCTCCTTCTTTTCTCCCCAGGCACCAGGTGAGGAGAAGAGATGGGAATAGTTTTGGAGGAGCAGGGCCAGGGAAGGAAGGCAAAAGAAGTTGTACCAGACAGAGAAACATTTCCTGTACAGCCTGGAGGGACTCCCATCAGCCCTGCCCTGCAGAGAGATAGGAAAATACCCCACTCCTCTCCTTGCTGGCCCCAGACAGCTGTAGATGGTCCATGCACATGAGTCTGCATGGTGGCTCATAAGGATTTCAGCCAGATGTTGTTCTAAGGAACACAACAGAAACCCACAGTTCCCCCTCACAGCAAGAATTACTTAGGTAGGAGAAAGGGTCAGAGAAGATGAATTACTGGACAGCTTGGTTAAGGGAGCATCATTCAGCTTTGGGAACCCTGTGGGCAAAACTAAATCCAATTCTTCTGCTTGAGCCTGCCCAAAGCCCCTTGACTCTTGCTTTATGTTGTCTGTATCGGGTCCCACCTTAAGAGCTTAGTAGGCTTTCACTCAGCCCCTTCCAGCCCAGGAAGATGGGTCCTGCCTCCCTCCAGTCCCCTTAAGGGTTTCCATACCTTCCTCCGCTTAATGTGACTGACTGACACTATATGCCTAGGCTGCCAGTTTCTCCATCCCCTCTCTTCTGCACTCACAACTTCTAAATAAAGCAAAAGCATCAGCCATGTCTTTCTGACACCAAAATAACTTGGGCATCAGCTACTCTCTGGTCAGGATCAGTGCCAAGTACCCTCAGAGGGCTCTCCAAACTACTCCCTACAAGGGCTCTTTTTTAACCATTCCCTCTTCCTGGTATGTTTGATAGAAACTATACCAAGGTGATTTCTTCAGAAAGCAAAAGAATGACAATTTTCAGACAAAGGAGGTTCGGGCCCAGATCTACAGTGGGAAACCTGCCTTTGAGTCTGTGGCAATCTTCACCAGGGAAATTCAAGGCAGCAAAGGGCTGGTGGGGAGGATGCCAGAGCAACCACCATAGGTCCAAATCCCTGGCAAACCCTGAGGAAACATGGTACTATGTCAGTAGGAAGATCCAGGTCTCAGAGCTTAATTTCTCTCTTGTTTTTTGCCTAGTTCTCATACCAAAACAACAGCAGGACCCTTGGGCAGCTGCCAGCCCATACACATAGATAATGCAAAAGATGAAGATAAGAATGGTGGTCACCTAAACAACAGTGCATTTTGGGGGGCAGGGGATATATACACAGATAATACTGGCTTCAGAAGAAGGTCTATAACAGACAGTGCTGCATATTGATGATTCCAATAGGGAGCATGAGCTGGGACAGCGCTCGAAGCAAATGGATTTGGAGCATAGCTGGGAGACACATTACTTCTGGTGGCAAAGCTGTCTGGGTAGCTTGGTCCTCTCTCATCAGGTGTGCTGATGCAAGTGTTTGTGAGACTGCTCTAAACCTAGTCACGTAGATGATCCAGGTTTTTCCAAAATCTCCTTTTTTAACAACTCCCAGCTATTTCACTAATTCAGTTGCATCAGTGCTATTAATGGGATGCTGAACCACAGCCAGGGCAGGGAACAGGAATCTCTTTAATGGGGTCTTACCACAAGAGAAAACATATCACGGAATTGTTCTCGCAACACTGTGGTGCAGCGGGAGGTGAAGCATTTGCATCTCCAGACATCACAGATGAGTGTGTCTATTTTTAAAGTTGCTTTTCTCAGCTGTGAGCCTATCCAGTCACTTCCATCACATGCATAGGATGTCATGGCTGCAAAAAGATAGCTTCTGTAGAAGATGAGAAGGAGGAATTATAGCTGAGTTGAAATGCAGAAAAATTTGCTAAAGAAAGCAAAACACAAGGTAGCCCCCTCCCCCTTTTTTGCATGCACACTTTCTGTTTCCATCAAGTGAGTATTTCCCTTTTTCTTCCCCTATAATTCATTAAATTCACTTCTTTTATGCCCATCATCAGATTTCTCTACACAAACACGATGACTACAGTCTTAGTTTCCACCCCTAGAGAAATACATCGCTACATTTATCCAAAATGCCTTTCTTAATAAAATAAATTTACAAATTCACAGCTTTGGCACATGATGGCAATTTTGTGCCCTGTTGTCACCTCTATCAAAACTTACTTGTTTGCATGTAAGAGTCCATAGCACTTTTGTTGTGGCCTCAAGGGAATAGTAAAAAAACATATTTCCTTTTGACAGCTTTTGGACAGAACAGTGCAGCTGTGACAGAGGTTAAAAATGATGAGTGAATTTAGTAAAATAAGTCTGACACCACTCAGGCCTCACAGTTGTTGAGAAGATTTTTGAGCAGCCTTGGGAATCCAGCTAGGTCCCAGCTGACTAGAAGCTGGCCAATGTTATCCCAATTTTCAAGGAGGACCCTGAAAACTACAGGCTTGTCAGTCTCATTTCAGTGCCTGGTAAAGTTATGGAGAAGATTATTCTGGTAGGTATTGAAAAACACCTGGAAGACAACACAGTCTTTGGTCACAGCCAGCACAGCTTCATCAGAGGAAAGTCCTCCTGCTTGTCCAATGTGATTTCCTTTCATGACAAGGTAACCCACCCAGCTGATCAAGGCAAGCCAGTGGACCTAATCTTTTTTGGATTTCAGTAAAGCTTTCCATACTGTCTCTCAAAGGATCCTTCTGGACAAAATGTCCAGCACAGCTGGATAAACACATCATGGGCTGGGTGAGCAATTGGCTCATGGGTCAAGCACAGAGGGTCGTAGTGAATGGGGTGACATCAGACTGGTGACCCATCACTAGGGGGGTTCCACAGGGTTCCATATCAGGCCCTGTGCTCTTCAGTATCTTCATAAATGACTTGGA
>JAWWEE010000001.1:92561472-92612196 GCA_035221455.1 Xenops minutus
AAGCTGTGCTGGCTGTGACCAAAGACTGTGTTGTCTTCCAGGTGTTTTTCAATACCTACCAGAATAATCTTCTCCATGACTTTACCAGGCACTGAAATGAGACTGACAAGCCTGTATTTTCTGGGGTCTTCCTTCTTACCCTTCTTGAAAATTTGTATGCTGTTTCATTCTGAATGATTTTTGGGATTTCTACAGCTTCTGTGGCAGGCACTATGCAAAACCAATGCTGGAGAAGTTTCTAAAGGAGCAGTGTGATGAGACTCAAAAATCACACTTGTCTCTGCAAATTTTTTTTATCTATTGTTCCAAGAGTGACATTTGCTGTATTGTTTTATTTAGGTAGCAGAACAGTAATAGACATCCAAGTATGATAGGAATAAGGGAAGCTGAAGGTTAAAAGAGAAGTTGGAGAGCCCCAGGTGTCGAAGTTGGGTGGGATTTTTTTGTTTTTGTTGTTAGTTTCTTTTCAAGTACGAGGAGAGTAAAGACATGGTAAATAATAAATAGGAAACACTTTTTATTAACTCCATTTTTCACAGAACTATTTGTTGAGAGAAAGTTATTGCAAGAAGTCTTACAGTGTATGTGGCAATAATGAGAAAATACCACTTGCCCTACTCTGTCTGGATGAGCTAGAAATCATGTTCATGCTTCTGGGTACATTATTCTACTGAAAATTAAACTAGTTATGTACTATGGCCAAGTTCTTTACAGAGTCTGCAGTGGTAAAATCATGTGGTATCTACTATACTCTCCCTACTCCCCTCTCGTTGTAAAACCTTTGACTTGAATGCCATTTTCTGGCAGTTTAAGTAAGAGTTTATTGTTAAAAATTTCATCTATGTTGTTAATTATGTGTTTGTAACATACAAAGCCTTTGTGAGTCACAAAGAATATAAGTCATTTAATACCCATTTTCACTGTCCCACTTTTCTCATTCCTGCTGTACAAAATAGGTTGCTAGTTCCTCCTTTAATCATGACAAAAGGGAAATATTCTGAAAGAAAACGCAACAAGCACAGAAATTGTTGAGGAGGCTTGGCTTTTGGAGGCAGTAGTTAGTCTGCAATTAATTTTAACTCATTTTACAGTTGACTTACTTCCAAGCTGATGGTTTTGTAATAATTTCATGCAGGCTTCAGTCAGACGCAAGAGACTGTATGCAGCTGTAGATGTACTCAGTGCACGTGATTTTTACCCTTTTAGTTGTTTGTGAGTGCTGTATTGTCCAGTTTGCCACCCTGCCAGCCTAAACGTGATGTTGGTAAGAGGTGGCACAGTGGGACAGTCAGCTCTCGCTCTTTCCGTCTGTTGAGTCAAAAGCTGCTGAGAATTGCTGAACTGCCATGTGCAGCCCTTTCCTTCCTGGGAATACCCAGTGGTGCTTTCTTCTCTGCAAAAGCCCTTGAATTTAACAAAAGTAGTAGAACTGGAGTATCTTTTGAAATCTCTACCACTTTTTCAAATTTTGAAGAAATTAACTGATTGGAAAAAAAAAATCATCAGTGGGACAGTGGTGGACAAATAGAGACAGAAAGTCTTTTCTCTTAAACCTGTATATTTAGCAGACTAGGCTAAAAAGGATGCTGTTAATGCTCAGAAGTGTTCATGGAAGAGGTACAGGAAGAATTGAAGACCTGGTAAATAGTCTTACAGGGAGTGAGTGTTTGATTTATGCAGGAAAAACTTGAAAGTGTTGTAATCACAGTATGCACAATATTCAAAGGGAAGTCCTCCTGATTATGTGGTTACTTACTCTTATCATTGTGATATCCAGTATTGGAAAATTAAGGGCTCATCTGGTGTGAAACAAGTAGTAAAACACTTCCCCTCCCACGCTTCTTTTTTTTCATTGTGATCATTAATCAATGAACAGTTTCATGTAGAAAATAGTAAGGATATTGTAGTTCTTGAGTAAAGCCTTGATTGCTTTTAAGAATGTGCTCTTGGGATGCAGTAGACATCATGAAGATGTTGCACAACTTGATTAGGTTGGAGCTTTTATCTGACTTGAAAGCGACCAGACTATATGATCCAATGATCCCTTTTGAGTCCAAAATATGAGCAGAAACTTAATGCAAGCATGAACTGTTTCTCCAGTAACTGGAATTACAAAGTTGATGTGGGCTCCTAATTACAGCTGGATATATCAGACTGCCCATCTGACTGTGACTTAATTTGCATCTTGTTTTTCCATAAGAAGATCTAAAGTGACAAGGCACTAAAAACTTTTAATAAAGAACACTTAGTTTGTTGTTTTTCATCACTAGAGGCTTAGTGCTGTACAAGCAGCAGTATAGCCACCACTTGGTGAAGCAATCTTCTGTGGATGGAATATCATAGGTTTTAGCTGAACCTTGGACATGAGTGACCTTTCAGAGTAGAAAGTAAAATGGGGCAGTGTAGCAGTGGAAGCTGTTTACCATTTGGATGTGCTTTTATTCTGCAGTTAATCATACCTGATGCCTTTTTACATCCAACAGGGGAAGGTGTTTTGTCTTCCATTAAAAGTTTGTGGATTCTTCTCCAGGCATCTTTTGGGTATTACCCTGTGATGGATGACTCAGTAGTAGGCAATCATTCAGAAAAGTCTATTTTTTGTTGTTGTTCTGAAATACTGCCTCTGAAAACTGTAGGTCTCTGTGTTTTCAGAAGAGAAAGCAATCAGACGTTCAAAGTCAGTATTTTCCAAATGTCTTAAAAATTGTGGAGAGTCTTGAATCTGGTTCTTTAGCTTTTCAGTTGGAGTGCTGCAGAGGATGATGCTTCAGAAGGTTTCACTGCTAATGGAAGCTTTTGTTTGCAGAATCTGCTTTCTTTAATTTTTCCACCAAATGACCACAAAACATCCTTCCTGCAATTTCTGTATTATATTCATAATGTGATCCTTTAGACACAGAACACTGTATCGCACATCTCCTTGTAGGACCAGAGGAATGTTTCAAAGTAGGCATGACACCATCCTGTGACAAGTGGTTTATGAATCCTGGTTGGTCTCTCCTCTTGCTAAGTCAGAGACATTGATAAGGATTTGTCACTACATTTCATGGGAATGTGCTTTTTGATGCCTGTGGTGATTGTGTTTCTTTGATGGGCCTTTGAGCAACTTGGTCTAGTGGAAGGTGTCCCTGCCCAGTGAACTAGTGTTTGAGGTCCCTTCCAACCCACACCATTCTATGAATAGCTCTATCTGCATTAGTGTAAAAAATTTAGGTAAGTGAAACTTAACAAGCCTAATCTTCATGTTGCTATTTGGATTACTAAGGAAGAGTCCATAGTTCTGCTTCCCGCCTTTCAGAGACTTGGTGTATCTGATTTGACTTGAGTATTTCTGTTGTGTTTTTTTTTTTTTTTTCTTTTTTAAATAAAGCACAGTTAGAGGATATAGTGCCTTGATTTTAGTATTAAATAGCTGCTTTTTATTTTTAACCTCCTTTGCTTGATTACTACATTGTCTGTAATCACAATGAGATACACTAACATCTTTTTAGAAACGTAAATCTCAACAGCATCAGGTTATTAATATTATTTTGTGAATTCTAGTTGGAGAGCATTTTTATGTAAACTGTGACACAATTTTTATAACCTTAGCCCAGATCTCATGTCAAAACAAATCCAACGCTTCAGCATTACTTTGGAACTTCGTTGTCAACTTAATTGCCATCGGGTTTCAATAGGGCTGATGAATCAGGTTAATTTGAATACCTTAATGAAAGTATTGCATGTGTAGCAAAGATCACTGCCCTTTAATAATAACTATTGTTAATCAAGATGCCAGATGGTCTGATTATTCACATAAATGTAATCAAAAGTTGTTCTGAGTTGTATTTTTTTAAAGCATTAAAAGTTCTGCTTACCTCAGGTGTGCCATGGCATGCTCATTATAGAAGGTTGTAGCCTCCATGAAGTATTTGAAGGCACCTTTGATTGCTTTTTAGGTCCACAAATGATTACTTCCTTTCCTTTTAAATTCTGGCCTACTTTTGTTTTGCTTTTCATTTAGAAAGGTGTATTTGCTACTGCATCTAATTAAATCTATGATGTGAGAATCTATGCAGAAGAGTATTCAAGGGTTTGTTTAATAGAGAAATCTTTTATACTTGGACTGGGTAGGGATGAGAAGCAGCTGGGGGGGTTTATATTCAGTTGGTGCCATGGCCTTTGTTAAGCCATCTCATTCCCTTGCCTTCCCTTCCTGTGCGCATCACCCAAAAGATGTTGAGATTTGATCTGGACTCTCAGATGATGTAGTCTCTTAGCTCAAAGAGTTCTGTGTTGTGCCCTCTAGTTTAGATACTCTCTTCCAATCTGCTGTACTTCATGTTCTCTCAATTCTTCCAGGTGTCTTTTTTCAGGTCACTACTAGCATGTCTGAATTTTTATTTAAAATATTTTCATCTATGGCTAACCTGAGATATGTTTGACTTGACTATACTCAGCACTTGGGGGCAAACCCTGACTTAGCAGCTAGGAAGGAAACCCCTAGGACATGCTTCTTCTGATTTGCTTTTTTGTTTCTTAGAGCTGGATACCCCAACTCTCACAGGCCCACACCAACTCACTCCCCACCAGGAACCTTATTTCCTTCTCTCTGTCAAAAGTTCCTTTAAGCTTCTGCTTTTAATCTCTTCCTTGTCTTTTTACTTACTTCACAGTCAGATTCCTGCCAGTATGCTCAAAAGCTTTTGGGTGATTTCTTGGTAACTTTTGCTCTGCCAACTATCACATTTTGTCTGAGGGATGAATTTCAGTCATTCCAAAACTAGCTTTTTCATTTTGTCTTCATTTTTGTCATATGGGTATCAATCATCTAATAATTGTAGATGCTTCTGGCCTCTGCTGGCTGGCAGAGGAGAAATGTCAGGACATGTTCATGCAGTTTATTTTGTTTGCAGATTAGTTTGTTTATGTTGTCATGCATATATACAGTGACATGCAGGCACTGCCTGGAAGGAGGGATTGTGCTGTGTGCAGACAGCCCCTTCGTGGGAGCAGGTTAAACTTGAACAGGTCTCAAGTCAGAGAATATTGCAGTTTGCTTTCCATAAACCCTGTGTATTCCATATAGCATACTGAGACCAACCTACCTTTCCAAGCAAAAACGGCATGGGAGATATTTTGTGTCACTTTGTGGCTTAATTATTTTGCTATAACACCCTTTCTTTCTCTGACTCCCATGCTGCCTTTTGGTCTTCTTTTTTTTTTTCCTTATCAGCCTGTACAGACAGTATCTCATTGCTTCCATTTAGTATTGCCATAGGCCACAGTCGGCTCAGCTAAAGCTTCTGTCTAAGCTCTAATCGCTTGCTGCATATTGTAGTTGTTGTCATTTTGTGCTTCACTCCCCTTGCATTCCTCACCAGGCTGCTTTAACACAAACGCTTCTGCAACTGCTTTGATATGTTGACCCATTCCCTGGCTTCCTGCCATACTACATGAAATTCTGACTTCTTCACTTGCCCCTACAAGAATCAGTAGTACCATCATTAAGCAAATTTATCCTTTCCTGATTGTACCTCTTCTTTTGTGTTTCTATTCCCTTAAAATTTTTACATACTTCTTGCTTTGCTGTAACTTGTATTTTGTGTCTTCTCTGAATATCAGCATGTGCTACAAATGATGTTTTCCTTACTTATCCCTTCTCTTTACTCTCCTGTTTTGAAGCTATTGCTCCCTGTTAATAAGTGAGGCTTGCAAATCTGAGACCAAGGCAGAAGGAAATTATATCAGTGCCAGTAATAGTCATTAAATCAGTTCAGTTCAAAATTCCAGTGGGTTTGTGTCTTTGTTTAAAGCCTCAGAGCATTGTCACAGAAGAGAATTTAACCATTTTTAAAAATATTAACATAACTGAAGAGTTTTCTGAAGTTGCATTTAGGAAACTTGCAACTCTCCTGTAATTGACTCATAAACTGACTTAACTACTAAGGAATTAACTCCTTGTCCTGTGAGAACAAGATCACTGACACCCAGTTTTTTGTCTGCTCTCTTTCGTACAGAGTACAGATGGTATTCTATAAATGTGTGGTTTTAAAGGTCTTTCTAGAGCTGATGTCTTGAGCTGTAATATGGAGGACAGCTCCTGGATTAATAGCACAAAAAAGTCCACTTTCAAACTTCTAAGAGATGTATAGATGTCTACTGACATGAGAACATTTTGCAGTTTATTTGAAATGATAGTGGGTTTAGGGATGCATATGTGTAGACAGTATTTCTTTCTTATATTTAATGAAAGAGGATTTTGCATTGACCATGGTTTTACTAGTAGTAAACTGCATAGTAATGCTAAATAGTAATACTACTGTCTGTAGTGTCTCTGATAGTATTTGGTTTAGAATGGGGAAATAGGACTTGTGCTCATTAGCTTTCACTTGCTTTTTACATGTTATTTACTGGCTTTGTATCAGTATTTGTCTCTATTTTGCTATAAAATGTCTTCAGTAAAATACCTGGAAAAGAAATCGTTCCTTGAACCCAGACATTAGCAGACAATCCCTCTTCCTCTGCTGTGTCAGAAGTAAATCACCATTAACAGTCTTGTGTTAACAAGAATTGTTTGTGTTTGTCAGAAATGTTGCACATACAGAACTTTCTGCTTAAGACCAAAAGCTGATGTGGGTGCTGCGTGAGGCTGCAAAAACTGTTGTAGATCAGCTCAGGAAGGAACCTGTGTTCTGGATAATGTGTGTTTAAGAACATGTTTAAATGTTTTTCTGGGCTACAGCTATTCAGAACTGAACTGGGAGTGAGGAAGAAAAGGCAATACTTACATGGGGTTGCAACTGTAAGCTCAGTTTCAAGGTTTCTGTTGTGCTTTTGATGTAGAGGCTTCAGAAGGTATTTTAAGGGGAAAAAACCCCAAATAGTTGCTTGCATAGCCTATTCCTCTGATGTGCTTAAGCTCTATCAGAATGGGGGTGGTTTTTTCAGAGCCAATGCCTAAAATGCTGTACAACCTTTATTTTAAGGGAATGCACATTGAGTAAAATGCTGAACCCAGCTAAATGTTATTTGTTTGAATGAAGCAGGAATTCATTTAGTGCTATGGATCTTTGCGGCAGAATGAGTTGTCTCGTGAAGGGGGAAAAGGAGTTCCACTTAACTGTTAATCCTCTTGAAGGGTAAGGCGATGGCAAGTGTTTATTTGCTTGTAAGCCAGAACTTGTTTATTCACCAGAATAAACCAAAACAAACTCAAAAAGAGGAGGGTATTATCTAGAAAGGATAGGGTACTACTAGAGTTCCTAAAGGAGAGTAGTTTTCCTGGAAGAGCAGTAAAAGAAGTGGAAGGATAGACTTGAGAGCAGCAGTGCAAACAAGGATTGGATAAAGATTCTGGTTTCCTGGAGAGATGAAAAAACATCTTGAAAAATCATGATGATAAAGCAAGCATCGATGTATTTTGCTTAGCTGTATCTACTTGAACATTGTTCCATCCTTTCAATGATTTGTTCTGCCAGGTATGGTCAATGTTCACCAGACGCTACACAGTGCTGTAAGATTTTGTGTCTGTGTGGGACATAACATGAAGGTGAACTAGGGCAATTCACAGTATGTGAGAACTGCTTTCAGAGAAAACTGGTCTGTTTCTCAGTGCAAAAAACATTCACATATGAAGAATAGTAGAAAATCTAATTTTGGTACAAGTAGATCCCTTCCATAAGTCAAGGAATAGGTACTTTTGAAATTTTTTTTTACTGGAGTTCATTTACTGGGAATAGGCACGGTCCTACAGCTTCAGATGACCATCCAGAGGACAGGAGCTTGGTTCAATACATGGGTTCAGTATTGTTAGCCTCCTTATTCCCTTGGGACAGGGGCAAGGCAAAGTTGGAGTATGGATTGGTAAAGAAATTTAGAGTAGGTTAGGAAATAATTAGCATTTTTGATGATGAAGGCAGAGTGTAATTTAAACCCAGGATCAAGTAAATTGCAAAAATTTTTGCCTTATTCTGGAAGAAACAGGCCGTTTGATCAGCCTCCTGGGAAAGAAGGGTTGTGTGCTCATGTTAAATCCTGAGTGGAGATCGAGTGGATTACTTTGTGGAAGTGAAGGGGAAATACAGGGCTTGTCTGAAGGTGCACAAGCAGCTGTTCAGATGTAACATTTGGTCAGACTCAACCCAGGGTGCTGACTCTGAGTCTGTCTAGTAGGAAGTGAAGAATTATGAGAGCAGTCATGCAGTGACACACTCTCCTGGCCTCCAGAAACTTATGATTCAAGGAATTTCTGAGCTAGATGTTTTACCTTTCTGCTTACTAGTGGTGAATGCAGTTACATCCAGACAAAGGCCCTCTAAAACATGTATATAACTGGTTTATTAAGATCATGGTCACAGACAGATGAAGGGAGTAAGGAGGCGGCCTGGGAACAGTTCCTGCGTGCAGTGGAAGGTGCAAGTCAGTCTGAGAGTAGCTACCATGTGCTACCACAGATGTGAGGTTTGCCAAGGTATATGTAAAAGTCTTTTGTGCAGCATTAAATTAAAGTTCCTCTTAAACCACTGGGAATTAGTAAGGAGCTCAGCTTGTGATGCAAGGCTGCACTGAAAGAAAAGAACATTCAAGAATGAACTTACCATGGCAAGGAAAGGAGAAAATCCATCTCTTTACTGTCAGACTAGGCAAAAAGATGGACTACTGTATTAGGAATTTAAAGATTAATAGCCTGTTTTATGTGCCCTGAGAAGCCCAGCCACAAAGGGAGACTATTCAGAGGTGCTCTGTTATCCCTGGAAGACAAGGGTACTTAGGATAGTACATACGTTACGAGATGACTCTATAATCAGTAAAAAAGAAGGATTGTGGGGGGCAGTGCAGAGGGAGGAAGAGAGATCCAGAGGGTCTTAAGAAAATAAGTCGCATACCCAGCTCTGGGGAATGTACCTTACCAAACCAGCACTTAGCATAAGCCAAAGATGCATTGTTTTGATGACAGCTCTGCCACAAAGTTTGCTTTTAAGTTGATACTTTCCTGGTCAGGCTTACCACACAAAGTGCTGAGTGTTCAAGTAATCATCAGATCACTAAAGGAAGAAAGGAGGAGGAAGCCTCTTGTCTTTGAAATGATGCAGAAAAGAACCTGAGTGTGGTCAAAACAATGTGCATGTGAGATGGAACCAAGTCTTAGGAAAAAGAAGTGAAAGAGAGGTGGAGGAAACAAGTGGAGGCTGGAAATAGAATAATAATAATACAGATGAGTAAACTTGCCAAGCATCAATATTGATCCCAGAAACTAAGCAATTAAAATATATGGATTAGGTACAGCAATAGAAAGCAAATGTATAGAAAAAAGATGCATTTATTTTCTCTTGAGAAATCCCAGGCTAATTTGAGAAAAGAGAATGGGAAAAGTGTGCTGTTCCCTACCCTGGGTTGAAAGTGGTAAAAGAACTGAGCCTGGTTCAGTATACAGGAAGTGATTTAGTCTGGAAGAACAGTAAATACAGATACGTGTTTTAAGAACAGCTATGCCCCTTCTGCTTTCTTTTCTCTGTGTCTGTTTTTGCCTTGCTTGTCCATTCTGACGCACAAGGAGGCTGATGACACATGTGCATCCTGAACTAATCACAAAGCCTGTAATTTTTAAACAATTTTTGCAGTTCCGAGGAAGGGCTGCAGAATGCCCATGGGCTTGGATCATCCTGATATTGCTCACCTGTGTTAAGCCTGGGTTTGAATATGTTTGTGTAGGGGCTGTGTCAGAGACTATAGCCTACAAGTCTTAGTTGGCAACCCAGAGGCAGAGGAAATGCCTGTACTGTCAGATATGAGCTAATTAGCCTTTGTTGAAAATCTCTTTATTTTTTTCAAAACCTTCTCCTCCTCCTTTCCTCTCAACTTGTAGGCACAGGGGCATGCTCATGGTGCGTTAAGATTTTTGAGGTTTTCTTTTAACCGCTGGGAATTTTCCATAGGTTATTTACTCTTGTGAAGGTTTGGTCATGAACCACACTGAAAACTGAACTGTCTTGTTTCTTGAAACCTATTCATTTTATAAACCACAAGCAAAATATAGTTAGGCAGCTGCATTGAGAATTTTCTCATATGACCCAGCACTAACCTTAGCCTGGCCCAGCCACGCAAGCTGTGAGGGATGGCTCACCCTGCCCCAGCTGGGCTCCAGACAGCTAATGATCAGAAACTACCAGTTGGGTAGAAAAGATTCTGGCAGCCACCAGACATTGTTCCTCTAGGGTCTGATGAGTTGACTTGTAATTCTTGAATAATCTTGATTGCCTAGGCTTTTTTTCATTATTCTAGTACATATATGTTAACTCTGCAGATGATTAGAACAATGGCATGTTATTTTTATTGGCTTCATTTACTGCATCCTAGTGTGCCCCGCCCCCCCCCCCCCCCATATGTAACCCTTATTACATATTTTTTTTTTAATTAATCTATTAACTGTCAGTCCTAGGAATATGAAATTCATGTGGCAGAACTGAGGTTCTATTTTATGGTCTCTGAGTAACTGACATTTTGTTCTAGCTGTTTTCCTGCTTGCCAAGTAAAGCCAGTGTTTTGGTACTGGGTTGGGAGAGGAGGAATGTTCATTTACATAGCAACTTTCCCATGACTGAAGAAAATGGCTGTAACAAAAGCAGCCATTACATTATCCTGCAGCTAATGAGGGTATTCTAACATGAGTCAACCAGACCTGTGCCTTGTTGAATTTTATTGTCTTGTCTTATAATCCTTTGTAAGATAGAAGAACCAGAATGAACTCTCCAAACACAGTATTTCCTTCCAAGTCCTCAGTCTTTTGCCTGATTTCTTCAGCCTTCTTAAACAATACCCCCTTTTAAATTACCTGAAAGACCTGTGATACAGTCTTATGTCTATGTCTGTTTTCTGTTTTCCCACATTTTGTTTCTTTCAAAGTTGTTTTTGCTTTTGGTATTCCAACTGTACACAAAGAAACAAGTTACTCTTAAGTCATTTTGAATGCACAAGAACATCTGTGTATTTTGTTTTATTCCTTTTCTTTTTTTCCCTTTTTTCCTCTTTTGTTTTCGTTTTTTCCCCAGAGAACAGAAAAATTACCTACTGTGTGAAATACCCCTCTAGTCTAATCTAGTACTGTTTCTGATATTTGATGGTGAGTAATACTTCAGTTATGATCACTCCAGTGTTGTATCCTTCCTAATCACTAATTTGGGATTTCCTGATCTGAAGGAGGCTTCTGGACCATTAAGCTTTAATAGCTGCCTACAAACATACACTCCATGAGTTCTTGTAGTCCTGGTTTGAATCCATGTATTCTTTTGGCATTCACAACACCCTATGGCAATAAGTTTTGCAATTTCATTGTGTGGAAAAAGTACTTCCTTTTGTTTATTTTTAAACCTGCCATCTGGTAATTTCATTGTGTGTGCCATAATTCTTATTTTGTGAGGAAATGTTCCTCACACCATTCATGATTTTGTAAGCTGTTGGTGAATGGATAACTTCTGTTTTCTGAGCTGGAGAGTACAGGGCTGGGAGAGCCATGAGTGATTAGAAGTCATTATCTTGTTCTCCATATGTTTTGCAGAGCACACACAATTAAAGATGTGGGTGCCCAGTTATGTACATTTATGAACAATTATGTTCTCTCCAACCAGCTGATGATGCCGTTTGCCTTTTTGGAATCACAGAATATTCTGAGTTGGAAGGGACCCACAAGGATCATTGAGTCCAACTCTTTGAGTGGCCCATACAGGGATCAAACTCACAGCCTTGTTGTTATGAGCACCATGCCCATACCAACTGAGCTAACCATTGCTGACATTTGATATGGTAATGACAGAGAGCTAGCCACAAAAGAAACCCCTTAAATTCTTCTGTGTGGCAATATTAGAATAGATCCTGTCATTATATATGTGTATAGTTAGGGTATCTGTATTTTTTGTTTGGGTGAGTTCACACTTTCCATCATTCAGGTTCTTCTGTGATTATTATTTTTGTGTGTGTGTCTAGTGATTTGTAAATTCTGCATGTCCTCAAGTGTAGATCATGCTCTCTGGGATCACTTTCTGTTGTCTATATATTCTTGAAAGAATTGCTTTTACTGAAAGAGGAATCATACTGTCTTTGAACATGCCCTGACTGTTTAAATTTCACATAGTTCTTTCTGTATGGATAAGAGCTTGCTTGGAAGCCATTCATCAACAGGAGAAAGTTGGATGACTGCTATAAAGCCACTGAGATGCTATTTCATTTTAAGGAACTTATAGGCTTCCTTAAGGAAGCACTGTAATGTGGGATGGGGACACTTGGCATACAGCTGTTAAATGGGAATGTGTTCAAGCAACATCTGCTATCCTGAAAGAATTACCAGCAGTCATGCTGTAGGTCACTGGCAAAGTGTTTCTGTTGTGAATATAGTCCTCCTAGTGTAAAGACCACTGGAAGGAAAGCAGCCTGTCCTTTACTCATGAGAAAATCAAGCTGCACCTGACTCTTCATAAAAACTTTCTGCTGGCACTTACCATTTTTATCTCCTGCACTAACAAATACTGTCAGAAGACTACAATGTAAAGTTCCCCATAAATGCTCCTTCTATTAACATCTGCCCTTTTTAAATTTAAAAAGTGTAATTTCCCTTACAATTTTGAGTATTCATATTATTACATGTGCAGAAAAAGCTTACTTTCTCTGTAAGGTAGGCTAGGTGAATTTGGAGTAGGACTTGGTTGCTTGAAAACAGACATGTGGCCTCGAGAGACGTGTCAGATAAACATGTTCCATGGGTACCTCCTGCCTTGCTGGAGCAGCAGCAAGGAATGGTGAAAGAAACTAAGTCATCTCAAATGGCATTATATGCATGAGTTTAGGCAAGCCAGTTGAGTATTTTGTGTATGGCTTGATGTTGAGGGTTACTGGAGTTTGCACCATGTATTTCCAGGTGGTGCTGGGGTAGAATTTGTGACTTGAATTTTGCTGTTTGTGTGGTAGTACTCTGCAGTAGAGGATACCTGCTAACTAGGTGGCTGGGAAGCTTCTAAATTCTGTCTGTGTGGAAGGTAAACTTGTAGTGAAATAACAGAAGTCCAGAAATAAAAGCAGCACTGAGCCTATGCAATCCATGTTTTTCCTAACTCTCTCTGTGGTTTTGATCTGTGATTTCACTTGCATATCCAGAATACAGAACATAATTCTAGTGTTAGTGAATCAGCAATGAGGAGTCACCTAAGTTAATAACATAGTGCTTTTTCATGCACACAGGGGTTATGCAAATAAGGAGCTTGTGAGTGCGTTATTGTGGGCTGTCTGTATTAAAAGCCAGTTACTTAGCCTTTATTCTGAGAGATCATGGGCAGGAGAATCCAGCTATGAGTGCAGTGTGTCACTTCATCTGCCTGTGTGTGCCCCTTAGTGTGATCTTCAGTTTTCGTGTACTTGTAGTGGTGTGTGAACCTATCTAGATTCTACCTCTTCTGGTACAAAAATGATTCCTGTATTGATGAAGAATATTTTTATTTTGCAAAGTAAGTAATAATAGGTCTGTAGTTAAATTATATTTAAAGTCTACATTGCATGTTAACAAATAACTTGCCTTGTGGGTAAGATTGGGGAGCACTATCTGTTACTGAATTTTTATTTACTGATCTTTTCAACATTTTTTTTGTATCAAAGTTACTGTCACTGAAAACAGTAAAATAGATATTACTTTTCTTCTGATTTTATAGTACCCAGAAGTTTGCAAGATATTTCACACTGCAATGCTAGGACTACTCGCTTGCCCAAAGAGCTTCAGAGTTTGTCTCCTCTGAAATGTTCCAGTTGTAATGGTGTAAATACTTTAGCTCAGCCGACTTACCTGTTGGAAGGAGAACTTGTTTCAGGAGGGAGAGGCCTGGCAACTGGCTTGTCTTTGTTTCCAGTTGGTGCTGCTTTCCTCAGTAGGTTTTAACTTGTGAAACATGAAACATTACTTTCCTGAGGGAGTTGTGTTGGGATTTTTCCTTCTTTTCCTTTTTTTTTCTTTTCCTCCCCCAAAGGGGTGTTGAAACAAGAGTGCAGAAGTGCAGCTTTCCCACCATGGCATGCAGCAAAACCCAGTTTGTTCCATGCTGTCCCTCCAGTGTCTCTTACTGCTTCAGTGCAGAACTGCTGACCATGGAGAAAGATGGCTGTGTCATACTGTGTCCTGATCTGTTGTTAACACACCTTTACAAATAAGCCCATGCCAAATTTTGTCAAAAGCATTGAGGCCTTCATGAATGTTATTCTGAGGAATTACTTTACTGCTGGAATCTGTCTGTGTGGGTTTTTTTTCGTCTTCTGTTACAGAAGTAAATTCTGGTTATGTCTTTTCGTGAATAAGTTGTCACAGAATTTTAAAGTGCTGACAGCTCCCATCTTGACAGCAGACTTACTTCATGAACCTTAAGTTGTTGTGCTTGCATAAGAAGAATACTTTAAGTTAAGGTTTCTCAGTAATTAACAGCATTTTTCACCCTGTTAAAGTTATTATTTAAGATCAAAATGTGTTTTCAAGTTCAGGTATAAATTAAATGTTTCTGCTTAGTGACATTTTAATTCCCTAGTGTAAAGTATTATGAAAAGGGAACAGGATAAAAACGCTTTGCTTTGCTTTTATTTTCACACCAGTCTCTTTCCATTTAATTGATTTGTCTTAATTTTCTTCTTTTTTAGAGTTTTAGAGTGCCAAGGGCTGCCCATTGTGAATGGGCAATGCGATCCCTATGCCACTGTTACCTTAGCAGGACCCTCCAGGCAAGTATTGCACGTTCTTCCATTTTATAAGGATGCCTTCTGTTTCCTTTGTCTATTAGAAATCTGTGCTCTCAGATGGACAGCTGGGAGTATTTAGAGTATGTTAAGTGTTGGTGTGTGCATGTATGAGCTGCTGAATTATACTAGAGTAAGTAATTTGAGGCTTGTTTCAGTTTTGATTTATGTAAAGATCTGAATAATCTCATAATAATTTGAATATCCTGGAGTATATAATTTGTGGTTAGGCTTAATTTATGCATTTCCTCACCTCACAGTTGGAGGCCAGTTTTTGAGCAAATTTATTGCCTAATTTTGGGCAGGGGCAGAAGAGAAATCTGAATGCATCAACATCCTGCAGAGTATGCACGTTTGTATGTGAATATTTAGAGAGTCTTCGCTTTCAAGGTGTGGCATGTTGAGTGTGCATGTCAAAACCCCTTGGTGTCTCAGTCCTATAATTTGATATATGCAGACATAATCGCATGGATAAAATTTGGGATGAGGTTTTGGTGATGAGATTCTGCATAATACTCTTCAGTGTAAATTTGGGATTCAATTTTCCCATCTGTTATAAAAATTTCTTGTGCTGCTGGATGTCACTGTTTTGTTTCTCCTTATCTAAAGTGACCTTTTATGTCTGTGTCATTTTAGAAACAAAACAGCTCTGCTATGACCTCAAAGAATGAGATTTGGTAGCATGGGCCATTCATAATATTTTGCTACACCTTATTGAAAATACTATAAATAAGAAGCATTCTTGACAAATATTTGCATTGCATGCAGAGGAGTCTTGAAGCCTGTCTGTATTCATCTTTGTTTAGGTGTGTTGTGCCTGATCTCCATTAATGAGCTGTATGTTTGAGTTATATGCTTTGTTTTAAGCCTGTGACTTGTTTCGGATGGCACTGGGTAGCTATTACTGAAACTGTAAGGAGATTGTTTGACTGACCCTTGAATGTCCAAACTTACCTTTTGTCTCCTTCCCTCTCAGTCTGGATAATGTATGGTTATTGATAATGTATTTTCCTTCAGAATAAGGAGCATAACCATATCCTATTCCTTTCTGGGTTTTGGTGGGGGCAAAAGGCTTGCCTCCTATCTCCAGCAAGCAGCATGCAGCTTATTCTCATCCACTGCTTTGTAATTGCTCAATAATTGTGCTGCCTTAATCGCCTCCCGTTCTACATCCTGCTTCCCAGTCCCCTCCCAGATGGGCTTATCAGTAAAGAGGTTGGTTGGCAAGTGTGACTGATGAGATGAGGTTGGCAATCTGTCCTATGTCCTGGAGGCGATTAGTCTCTCTTATCTCTCAGCTTCTCCTAGGAATAGCGGGATATTCTTAATCTGTACATCATTCTCCTATCTGGATTTTTCAATGCCTTTCATTTTAGAGTAGGAAAGCTGCTTTATTCGGCTGCAGTTATGCAATGCCAAGAATAAAAATTTCAACAAATGTGCTGCTGTTTATTGTGTGATTTGTACTTAGAGACATCAAATTTTCTGACCAAAACTCTTTCCGTGCCTGTGTCGTAGATGGGAAAACATTGTTTAGTCGTGGACAGGTCCATTTCAAGTCACACAGGAAGCCTGTAGTAGTACTGGGAATTAGACCCAGCTTTACTTGACCTCTGAAATACATAGAGTTGTCCAGTTAATATAAGCAGTTACAAGCTATCTAAGCAGCTTTGGTGCATCAGAAATGACTGATAGATGTTGAGATGAAATGATTAGTAGGTCAGTTTTCCACATGGCTGATGTGTCTCTCCATTTGTGTCTGTTTTATCTATGCCTGCAGAGCTGTAGGGGAAGATTGGTGACACAGGAGAGCACAGAGCTTTTCTCTTGTAGGTAATGAGAACAAATCAAGCATAGGTTCATAACATTTGGAAGTCAGCTGTTGGCTGGCCTGTGAGAAATGCATTGGCTGGCTCTAGCCCAGCACCAAGCAGTTAGATGTCTGTGTTCTAAAAGCCAGGCACAGGCAGATGGCACTGCCCATAGAGGATGAATGGGCAATGCTAAACTTGGTCAGGCCTGGTGAGTGGCTGGGAGGAGGTCTGCCATGTCTTGTTCCTACAGAACCATAGAAATAGAGCCTTCTGCTCAGCAGTGCTCATAGCAATTTGCCATCATGGCATTAACTAAGTGCTGTTGGGGCAGGGAAAGGGATGGTAATACAGCAATACAAATATTCTTACTGAAGAAGTCATTCTGGGTTTTTTGATTATCTAATATCACTGAAAAGCATTGATTCTTCAGGCCAGGATTATAAAATATAAATCACAGAAATAGCTTTTTTGGTCTCTGTCTCCTGTGTTTTTTAGAGTATGTGAAATTTTTGAGTTGCATAAAGACTGAGACAATCTTCCCAGTATTGCTGCTCAGAGCCCCATTCTTGCCAGCTGCTTTGTATAGATAGAAGATTCTGCTGGATCAAGGCAGTGGAGAGTCGGGGTTCAAGGACGTGTGTTTAAAAGAGGGTAACAAACTGTGATTACTGCCACTTTAGAGAAATAGACATGCATTGAATCTCATACTTAAATGTGTGAATGTCTGTGCCTTGCTGTGCTGGAACCACATAGCATTCCAGTTTTATCAGATAAATCAAGTGGATGGCTATTTCCTCTTCAGGGGCTCTGTTCTAGGATCGCACATCTACTAATGTTGTTTCTTACCCTGTTTGTTTTGTTTCTTTAATTCAGATCAGAAGCCAAAAAGACTAAAGTTAAAAAGAAGACCAACAATCCACATTTTGATGAAGTGTTTTATTTTGAGGTTGGTATTTCAAAGGAATGGGTGATAAGCTGAAATACTATACTGTAGATAGTTGGCACAGCATCCTGCTCCATGTTGTGCCAGCTGTCATCTTTGAAGACTGTTTCAAAGCATGGTGCAGGGGAAAGAAGTACCCGGGATCAGTCTAGCCTTCTGCTGAGGGAGCAGTACATTGCTTCAGCTCAGCTGCTCTGTAGGAAAAGCTTGAAGTTGGGCACTTCTGAACAACAGTTTTGAAAAAGTGCAGTTAAAAATGGGTTTAAAAAAACCAAACCACCCACACAGAATTTTTTTTTTTAAGTCTGTTTTTATAGCTGCTCCACCCTCTCTTTCTCAGTCAATGGGAGGAAGGTTATCTCCTTAGAATACTGAAAATGGTAGAGGAAAAATACACTAACACTGCTTTTTCTGGATGTCTACCAGTTTGCTGCAATACCAGTGTCTTTTCTCCAAGTGGGTGAAACTTCTGCAGCTTTATTTAATACAGAGCATTTTCAACAAGTCCAGTTAAGATAAAGTATAATTTCTGTGAAAGTACTCATTTTGGTTCTTTCTGGCAAGCGTAGCTGTAATTGTGGTGTGTCCATACCTATATGTGCATGTGTTTATAATTTAGATACCTCTTGAAACTTTTTATTATGTCTTCTAAAGTATGTGTATCTTTCTCTTTTCTTTTTCTCTTGGACATCATAGTCCTGGTCTTTGCTTAACTGTTCTATTTCAGTAGACACATCAAGAATGTATCTGGAATAATGAAGGTAGTGAAAAGCCAGAGTAGCCCAATGTAGTTGGCATATATTGAAAAATCCTTTCCACTCATATGGCTTGCATCATTCAGGTCACATTTGCATTAGAAATTGTTGCTGGCATAAGAATAGCACCTAGGGATGTGGTTTCTCTAATCAGTTCTGGAATATAGACAGCCAGGAAAGAGTGCTGGGGAGAAAGGAGTTGTACCAGTGCTTTTACTGTGTGCAGATCTGAAGTGCACGGGTCGTTCTTGGCTTTGCTGTCTTCCCCCTCCTTCACAAACCATCTTTGCCTAAAAGAGTATCGTTGTACTGACTAAAGTCTGTCATACCAGCAGAAACGTGCTCTTGTTGATGCAATGTGTTTGGATATGAGGAATAGATACTGCAAGTTCTTTATTGGCAGGAGCACTTTCTCAGTGCCCAAGGGGGTGGAAGCCATGAGGATTGGCCAGGATAGCTAAGGTAATTTTCCTGTGCTAGCCTAGCACATCTCATCTTAGAATATAATTGCCTTGCTAGCAGTGAGCTTTGGTGCTGCTTCCTGGCTCCCTGAGACTCTGGAGTTGCTGCATGGGCATTGTTGGCAGGGGAGAAATGCTGTGATACTGAATGCTGAAACTGCATTCAAGTGTCTGTGTTTGCTCAGGGCTGCCCAGGATTCCAGACCATCACCTGGCCCAGAACCATGGTCTTTGGCAGTGACACAAGAGTGATGCTACATGTAAATAAACTAAAATGAGCTTCCCTATTCCTAACACAGGCAGTTCTGGAAGTGTCTGTCAGTGAGAACTTTTTAATGAGAACGTAATCAGGGAATTCAGACTGTAAACCATAAAAACTTCACCTGTCTGATTCCTCAGCCTTCTTTGTGCTGCAGAAACTGCAAATGTTAGGTATTTAAACACTGAACTTGGCAGGTGGTGCCATATTGGGAGAGCAAAGAGAGAAACAAAGCATCTTCCAGCTGAGGTTGGGAGGGAGGGGGCTGGAGGTTTGCTTAGCTTGCCTTTATGCTGAAAGCTGGTTTGCATGCCAGTACCAGCAGAAGCAAAATCTGAACTCAAGCCCATGCCCCAGTTGTTCTGCTAACTCAGAGCAAAATGATTTCTGTGTGGGTAAGAACTGAGCTTGGAAGTGTCTGAATCAGCCAGAACTTGAAACATAAACATACCCTTAGTGCAGACAGAGCCATCATAGATTTATGTCATTTTGGGATTACTTAGTGCATATCAGGCTGAACGTCTTCAAGGAACAAGGTTCAGTGATATAACTGGGAAATACGTTCACTAATGAGATTTAGGCAGACCTGTGGCTGTTGCATGCAAAGAAAGTGCTCCAATTCCTGTGGAGCTGCACAGATTCATGCTTTTGACAGCAGTGTCACTTTCTGCTTCCAAACAGCTTCATCAGCTTTCCTGCAGTCTCCTAGCACAGTGATGGGCCATGCCTCCAAGGAAGAAGCTGATCTGTAAAAGGCAGTCAGTGGGGGCTTTCCTTTCTATAACCAAAAAGTCGCACAGATTTAATTTTCTAAATGGAAAATAGTTTATAATTGGTTTGGGAGATAGAAGGGCTTGTTTAAGGGTTGCTGTGAAACTTGACCTGATGGTTAGTAGCCATTTTCACCACGACTTCAGCTGCAATGTGGTGTGGAGCTCTGTATGCAGCTACAGGAAAAAGGCCCTCTTACGGGAACCAAAGTGGGGAGTGCTGAGGACCTGCTTGTGAATCTGCATGTGCTGGAAAACACAAGAGCAGCTGATAGACAGCTTGCCAGCTTTTCCTGGTGGAGACCAACATGGCAGAGTTGTGCCCCCTTTTTTGTAAAATGTTATGTGGCAGCTAGTTGAGCACCGTGGACTGGGAGTTTGCACATCTCCAGTTCCATACAGCTATCTCTCTAGGTATACCACTCTTGAGCTGTATTAATGTGCATACTAAGTAGTCATACAGGTGAACAGAGAAGCCTCATACATTCAGATTGCAACAGCACTTCTTAGAAAAGTGTTTACTTAAAAGGGACATGCCAAAAGTTTAACCTGTGCTACAGTTTTTTAAAACAGCTCATGTTACAGATAATAACAGACTTAAAAGTTTGCTTACTTGTTAAAAATAACACCATTAGCTTCACAATGGTAGCAGAAAATGTCATTTGCAGTTATGTAGGATAATTTGCAGGAACAGTGAAGACAATGTTTGCCAGGCTAGGGTGAGGAAATTTTTGCTTAACTGCTGAAGTTGTAGACTGTATTTAAATCCACTCTGCTCTTGGGCTTACCAGGTACATTTGATTCCATTAATCTATAGCATTTGATCTCCATTGCTGCTAGTACTTTAAGTTTTTATGTATTGCCTCGAAAATATTTCCTGCCTCACAGATATACACGTACAAAAGGCTCTGAGTGTCCTGTGCCAAAGATTCTTTTCAAGTTCCCCTCCACTTAGGCAGAGATATCATTGCCTCCCTTGTTCATGCCATTTCTATCTCATGTACAGTACAAATTTACAATAAAGGCTAGTTCTTGTGAGTGGGAAGTATTAAGCCACAAGCATATTCAAACCTACAATAAAGTTCAGCTTCTGTGTGCAACCAAGAGCTGAACTCACAGATCATACACCCTTGCATTTGATCAGTTCCTGCTGTGGTTTTTCAGCTGGGTGGGGTAGCCTTTTTCTCAAGTTTGACACACTATACAAAAACACAAGCATCAAAGTCTTCTTATAATCATGCTAGAAAACAAATTTTAAGAAATGTTTGCACAAAACCCATTTTTTGCTAATGCTTTACACTTACAGTTTACCTTTTCTTTTTTGCCTGTGCCTTGCTGTTTAATGAATCTTGGAAATAAGGTTCGTGAACTGCACAGCTGGTTCTGTATTCTGATATGCATAACACAGGGTAGGGTCTCTTGGACAAATGATCCTGCTTGGTGTTTGTTTTTTGGGCAGGTTAAATTGACTACCAGGATATCAGGGCAGGCAGAACTTCCCAATTTTAATTGGATACACTGCAAAATGTTTTTAAGGGTGGTTTTCATTCCTCCCCCACTCTCTTCAGAGTACCTCAGGGCATCTGTTGTACAGCTGTATTTAAAACCCAAATATTAATTGCCCTTTTATTTCCCTAGATGGATTGTAAAAAGGGATGCTCCTCTCAGTGTTTTTTTTTCTGTTGTTAATGTAAACTCAAATTGCTATAATAATACTAAAGATGTTCTTTCTCTGTAAAGGAAGCATGGAGTTACCTAGTTACTTCTGGTTATGACTGTGTAACCAGCACATTTGTATAGTCAGGAATCTGTTTAGTCAACTTGTTTATTTGCTTGCATGAATGTTTTCAGGATCAGGACTGAAGTCACTACTGATAGTAAAAGGCAGTGATCTTCCAAAGCTTTGTATGGGTTACATCAGAAAGTTTTTGTATCAGATCAAGCTGTTAAAGTTTCTTCCTTTTTACTAGGTTACAAGACCCAGTAGCTACAACAAGAAGTCCCATTTTGATATTGAAGATGTTGATGAAGTTGACAAAATGGAGATTAGGTAATATAAAATAATTAGTATAAAACTGTTTTCCAAAGTTGTAACTTCTTAGTAGACCCTGTTTTCAAAGTGGCAAGCATGGTTGTATTGTTGATAAATCAAGATGGGGCTTCATCACTGTATCTGTATGTTTATTTGCTTTCACTATCTTGTAGATTGTATCTTGAAAGTGTGTGATGGTTCTGCTGCAGGAGAGATCCTGGCTGTTTTCCTTTGTATCCTGTGTATACTGTGTGTGTGCTAATGTGTGGTTGTCACCAAGCATAGCCTTTTATGTCTGTGCTCCCCTTTCCTGCCTCCCTCATTTTTCCAGGAGAGCCCAGAGGCTCTGTGATGCTTTCAGTTAAAGAGTGTATTTTCTTTTATCACCTCATTTTAGCAACCCATTTAAGGTCCTTCTTTCCTGGAAGAAAACTCTTGAACTCAGAGTTTTTCTGGAGCAGAGGCAGTTTCTCTTCTCTTTTGTCTGCCAAACTTTAACCCCTTATTGCAAGATTTGGTGTGATAAAAGTGAACTCAATTGCACAGGAAAAAAAGCAATTCTGATTTCAAAAACCAAAGCTACCTCACCCCACCCCATGCTACCCTCTCAGTACTATTTTAAGCCCTGCTGAGGCCAGTCAACAGTGTCTGGGGGACAGATGAGTTAAGGGTGGAGAGAAAAAAACAACAGGAGGTATGAAACTTGAAGATATCACGTGCATCATACCGTCACATACACTGAAACTCAGAGACTTAGGCCATCTGGTGATCTGAATGCATTGTAGATGAAAATTGCTGTATCTCCATGAGGTGGTGAGAAGTTCCCCCCTCCTTTATGCTAGGATTTGGAGAAAGAAAGGTTGAGGGAGGTAGTAGCACCCTCTTTCCTCCCCAGTTATTCCCACTAGAGAGGCAGTGCATCTCCCAAAATGTTCCTTAGTTCCTTCAAAAGCACAACTGGGTGTAAGGAAAGGAGGGGAGATCAGGAAGGGAGGACAGTACTTACTCCCAGCATGCAAAATGCATCTATGTTTATGAATGAATGGATTGAGACTGCTCTGATTTGACAGTCAGCTGCTGGTTCATGTAGCCTGTCAGTGTCGCATCATAGCACTACAAGACCATTAATCCATTAATGGATTTGTGTTTGCCATGGCTTTGTGAGGCAGGAAAGGCAAACTATTCATATGTGAGAGAGACAAAAGCTGTGCTCCTGTGCTCTTTCTCTGAGAACATCTGTGTCAGGCAGTACAAAGGTAGCTGGTTCAGGAACAACCCACAGCTAATTCATGGGAGAAAAAGCACAGGCCCAGGTGCAATGCTGTGCTCTTTTTGGTGTCAGTGTTACATCACAGCAGATGACCTAGTCCTAGTACTAGACTATATTTCTGCAAATCTTTGCATTGTGTAGACAGATGTGAAATAGCATGTCACATATCCCATAGGATGTATGGGACGGAATGGGCAACTAAAGCACCTCTTGGGAGTCCCAGTCTAGTCTTTATAACCATGATGCTCAGCCACACATTGATTTTAAGTGAAAGCTAGAATATTCTGGTAGTTTGTGTGATAGTTTGGAAGGGGGACCCTAGACAGTGGTTTCAAACTGCTTAATATTTCAGTGATTCTTATTTTGTACGACTGGACTAAATGAAATTATACAGTTATTTTTCTAAGTATACTTTCTGGACAAATGACTGCAACAATAATGTATGTAGAACTGAGCTTCAGAAAAGTCTGTCATTCCTGAAAACCAATGTATCACAGTGTAGTAAAGACGAATAGTTTGAGAGGAGGCTTACAAAATAGTTGGGTAAAGACTAGGTGCTTAAATAATAAGCAAAAGCAGATAAAGTTTTAGTCTTGGTTGGGCAAATTCTCCTCAGAGATTTTGTCCCCTGTAGGACAGAGTGTTTTTGTTTCCATCTCAGGTTCCCCTTCCACCCCCGCTCACTTCCTTCACTCCGTTTAGTGAGAGTTAGATTGCCCCCATGCCCTCTGGATGGATCACACAATTAATGGGTTTGGGAATTTGTTTTCTTTTTATCTCTTGAGAAAAATATGATTCCACAGGGTAAAGAGGAGACAGTCTCTCATGATTTCTCTCTAAAGCTATGAAAGTTTCTCTTTTTGAGTGGGTGTAGGAAGTTGTAGGCAGGACATATCAACACTTGGGGACCAGATGTTCTGGTGACTTCATTGTTTCTCCTCCCCCTCTCTGCTGTTTGTTTCTTTCAGTGACTACAATCTGTCCAGTTTCAGAATAACACTTGTCATAATTTTGCCTTTTAAAAATCTTGGGAAACTCTAATAATATTTTAGACTCTGAGGTCTGTGTATTAAGATTTTTAATAAATACTGCTCATTCTTTGCAGTCCAAGAGCACAAACCAGTAATTTCAGAATTTGCGTGCCTGCTTTGCTTACTGTATGGTGCGAGACCTACTTTAAGTTCCTCTTGTACAGGTCCTTTGCACTGATTTTTCCCTTTAACTGTGGGGAAACATACTTTGTCTCTCTGGTTGTACATGTTATTGCTAGCTGGCATCTTGAAAGAGTTTTGACAAACTAGAAACCAGCAGCCTATCAATATGTGGTAAATTGTAAGTTTGACTGTGTAAATAGACTTAAAGCTTCCTCTACTCCTGAAGCTGCTTTTAGCTATCTGAACTCGTTAACAAGATAATAACCCACCAAATACGGAGAAAGGGGAGAGGAGGTTGAGTTTTCAAAGAAGTTCTTTTCCTTTTGGAGAATTCCTGCCCTGCAGAAATACTGTCAAAGTAACAGAGTTTGAAGAACTTTACCTAGCAGGCATGCACTGTGAAATGATGGTATATCTAGTGTGTGACACTTGATGCATGAGGTAGTGTTGATAGATACAAGGTTCAGAGGCTATAAAAGTGATGTCCTCTGCATTTTCATAAGATAGGTTAAACCTTTAGCAAGACTCTCAGCATCCATTCTTTGACAAGTCTACTGTGACTTTCTTGAGATAGGAAGGTTGTGTAAATATGTCTGTGATTTTGGGGACACAATGACTTTGCACCTTATCCAAATTAAAGTTGTTTTTCTAAAAATCATGATTATTTGAAAACCTTTATTTCTTCCCATATACCTTCCCCCCTGCCCAACTTTTAAGGCACATTCAGTCTGTCACTTATAAGCTGCAAAATAGTCAACTAAGTTGTTTTATAATAAAAATGCCTTCTAGAGGTAACCTTAAAATAGGTACAGAAACCACTGCATTGGAGTTTGAAACCGTTGTTTCAAGGTGGGTATGGCAGCATTTATCTACAAATGCTAAGTTAGACACTAATACTTCTGCTTTGAATCTCAGTGCAGTTGTTTTCCCTCCTAATGTTAAAGAGCATAAGTATCATCTGGAGATGGATACCAGAACTTCCCAAATGCAAGGGAGTGAGTGCCAAAAATTGCGTAAGCTTCAGTCAATACACAGATTGTATGGAATAGTAGAAACTGTCCTGAAGCTTTGAATATTTCTACAGAACTAGTTTAGGTGCCCAAAATATGTAAGCTTGAGACAGTGAATCTTCCCAAGAGGTAGAGCCCTAAGAAGGACTGTGTAGACATTCAGCCGAACTCTGTAAAGCTGCTGCTTAGCTGGTGGTAATCGCAAATTAGACAGGGACTGACAGTATGGAGTCCTTAAATATCTTTGCACTTCTTTTCCCTGATGTCATTTTACCTGTATTTTTCCATTTCCTGGGATAGCCAAACTATTACAGCCCTCTGAATCTTTATCCATATGGGTAGTAGAAACAGTACAGATGACAAAAGTTAATCTAAAAGGTTTTTTTCACTGATGTTTCATGGAGGTAAATGGCAAGGATTCAGAAAGCTAAGGTAAGGTTATCTCTTTGCTGTTTGGAAACCATTGCTGTGCAGTTTTAAGTCTTTCTAACTCATAGACTTGAGGGGGAAATAAACCAACATATTTGGAAAAAAGGTTGGGATTACTTGGTTTTATTTTTCAATTTATTATTAATGTTTTTAATTTATTTGTTTCTGTTGTAGGGTTGATCTTTGGAATGCCAGTAACTTGAAGTTTGGTGATGAGTTTCTAGGAGAACTGAGACTCCCTTTGAAATTTCTGCGACAGTCTAGTTCTTATGAAGCATGGTATTTGACATTTTTCTTTTGGAGAATAAGTAGAAACATATGTCTGCTGTGAAGACTTACGAGTAATTACTGCTATGTGATAAAGTTTAAATGGATTTAATTTGTATCTTTTTTGTAAGCAAGCCAAAGTAATCTTAGCAAGTGTAAGAACAAGAAGTTTTGATAATGTGATTAGAGGTTTCAGTCTGCCTCTGCTGCGTGTGGGAGTTGTAATATGTTGGTTTTATGATATTATTTACTGCAGTTCATCATCAGAGCCATGGGTTTAGTGTGTGGGTTTTTAATCATATCTACATAAATCTTATGTTCAGAACTTCCCATGTTGCAGTTGGTGCAAAATAGACTGGCAAACTTAGTTAAAAAGTCTGACTCAGAACTCTTAAAAATTTGATACATATATAAACACTCTGTGTATCTGTACATTTTTTATATGCTCATGGATAGCCTGAGGTAATCTTGTGATTCAGCTCAAACTTTCTGTCTTAATTTTTTGCATATCAGGTATTTCCTGCAGCCCAGAGATAACGGTAACAAGTCATTGAAACCTGATGACCTCGGTTCCTTAAGGTTAAATGTGGTTTACACTGAGGACCATGTTTTTTCCTCAGACTATTACAGTCCTCTTAGAGACGTCCTGCTAAAATCTGCAGATGTTGAGGTAATTTGCTTGCACTGTTTGTTGTTTACCAGCAGATCATCTTCCCAGGGGTCTCTGATTGTTTGTCACTGTCTTGCTGGCACCATAGCTGTGTAGTTACCAGAGAGGTCAGCTTCTTTTTCAGATCTGAGAGCCCTGTTAAGCTCTACATGTCTCCGGTGCTTGTTTTTAGTCCTTGCAGAGATCTTTATCTGCATGTGGTATAGTGGGTGAAGGCACACCCAGGAACACTAGTGGTTTTAGTAGCAGCATATTCTCTGTGAGTTTTTAATTTTACATGTGAAATTGCAAAGTAAGCTTCAGTTTGACCAATTGCTTTCCTTTACTGGAAAGGAAGAGTTTTGCTTGTATAATTGGGAAAAACCCAAACAAAAAACTAATCCTGAAATGTCAGAGTTGGACCATGTGTGCCCTTATGTATATTTTAGCAGTTGTAGCAGTGCTTTTATTTTTGGGGGGCAAGAACTGCATTCTGTACTCACTGTGACTTGAAGTTGAGAAGGGTTAGATAGTTCTTCCTCTTCATTTGCTTGCCAGGCAAATGGTATTCAGTGAAAAGACAGCCATTAAAAATGAGGGGGGAAAAAAGAGACTGTACTATAATAGTCTTTAAATTGCTGCCCTCTTGTGATCAGAACTTACAGCCCACAAAATCTGGGATGTAACATCCACCTGTGTTATGTACGAATATGTTGGGTAACTGGCCATTGCACCTTTTGTGTGGGGTTCTGTATTAAAGAGCTAATGGTGAAAGAAGGAAAGAATGCTGGTTCTGAAAGGATTTCTCAAAGCTTTTATTTCTTTCCACTGTTCAGCCTGTTTCAGCATCAGCTGCACACATTTTGGGTGAAGTTTGCAGAGAAAAACAGGAAGCAGCCATACCTCTTGTCAGGCTTTTCTTACACTATGGCAGAATTGTGCCTTTCATAAGTGCCATTGCAAATGCTGAAGTGAAGAGAACTCAGTAAGTACCAAAAAAGAGCTGCTATCAAACATACCTATTCTGCATTGGCTAGTGCTAGGATTCTCCACTCAGTTTCTAGAATCATGCAATTTCAAAAGAAAATGTCAGAGTTGTTCCTGTTCCTCCCAGCTGAGTAGCAGAGTTCTTTATAAATGCTTTCACTGCTGTCAAGATCTGGTGAGTTTGATTTTTAGGAGGAATTCCCATCATGTTTTGTGAAATCTAGTTGCAGGACTATTGTAATATCAAAAGCAGGAATTTTCATTCTTCTCAGTCTTAAGCATAGTTGATGATAACTGTGAAGTTCTATGTTACCTTCAGCTGCTCATATGAAATCATTTCAGCTTTATTGTGTGCCAATAAATCATCTAGTGCTGAGTAAGTGTTCATTGAATTTGTTCAGAACAAAAAGCAATCTTCTTCCTAATAATGAATATTTAAGGCAAGCTGTATGTCTAATCTTTCCAGTTAGAGGTCAAAAGAACAAAGACAGGATTAGATTTGGCATGGAATAGCAGGAAACAAAGTTGTGTTGTTTTGGTTGCTTCTTTTAAGTCCCTTCTTTGACTTACTGAGAGGCTGATAGTTCAGTAGTATAAGATCTTGTATTCACACTGGGCAGGTCCCAAAGAATATTTGTTGCCACAAGTCTTATGCCTGTGTAGTCATGTTCTTGACAAACAGTAGAAGAGACAATTGGGAGACAATGGGAATGACAGATATCAACTCTGAAGTAACAACTTCCTCGGTATAAAATAAAGTCTTTGTGTGGGTTGGCTCTTTTCAAAGTGTCTGAGGGATCAAGTGTTCTCCTTCCTGTAGGTAGGTGTATTTTTTCTGTACTGCAGGTTGGCTGAAACAGCTTGGTTGCTGCAGGATGAGGAAATTTGCTGCTCCCTAGTCAGTGATGTTCCTGTGATAAAACAGGAAAGATGGTGTTTGTTTTCAGGGCTTTCTGGCATTTGTAAAAGTCAATGAGCTTACTTTTTTTGTGAAACAAAATGATGAATCCAGCAAAGTAATTCGTCCTGTTATTCGTGGCTTGTAAATGAGTACAACTGTAGTAAGCTGTAAACAACAGCAAAGATATCAGTGTGTGCACAAGAGCAAGCAAATAACTTCATATTCAAGTTTGATCTGCTGTCAGTAGGCACAGGTTTTGATGGTATGGATTGTGGATGAGAACATTGATTGTGTACCTATTTGCATAACATAAATTGCCATGCAAGGAATTGCAGGGCCATGATAGTGCCACTAGTTAAAGCTATACAAATCACAGTGGCTGTATGTCTAGTACAAGATGAGTTTTTGCAAATTTTTTGCAAAATTTTTTTCAGAAAAACATGAGTCTGCATGACATCAGGTCTCAGGGCAGAACTGGGGCCTGCAATAGTGTTATCACTGAGCAGTGCTCTAAGTTCCTTAGAAGAGATGGCTGTGTTGTTGGAGCCTGTGTTTTCTTCCCCTTCTTAGCTCACAAGTGCTTATTTCGTACGTGGAAATAGTAGGTCATATGTAATGTCCATTGTTGTTGTGAGACTGCCTCCTTCCCTTACTCAAATTAATGCTGGTCAGTAGGATGTGAAAACAGGTAGTTTTCCCTCATTTATGTTGTAAACCTCTTTGATTTGAGCCTGCATGTTGCTGTGTGAATAGTGCACTGAGCACACTGCACTAATACAAAGAAGCTCTGTAGTCCCTCTGGACTTGCCATGACTACTGCTTTCCAGTTACACCCTGGAAGTGCACTAAATGCTGTGTGACTGCTTTTAATGGCAGGCTGTGTCAAAGGGAGGTTTTGCTTGTGTATTCAACCCCAGGTTTTTGTCACCTTTCACTGCTGCTTTTATTTCCATGTATTAACAGTTTAATACAGAGAGACTAAATTAGAGAAAACTGTTCATTTCCAGAGATCCAAACACCATTTTCAGAGGAAACTCATTAACTTCCAAGTGCATTGATGAAACAATGAAACTGGCAGGGATGCATTACCTGCAAGTTACACTAAAGCCAATTATAGATGAGGTAAGAATGGTTTAGACTGTTTATTTGATAAAATGTCACTATAAATGCCTTCAGGGAGCAAATACTGTTTATTACTAACCATTTTAAAATGTCTTTGTAGAAATAGTTCTTAATAGTCTGTGTATTCCTTTAGCCACAGCTGAGTTGCCCAATTCAGAAACAGCTGGTTTGTATTAAAGGAAAAGGAAAATGTCTATTTATTAAACCACTGTTTTATGAAAACCAGCATATATTGCTTTGAAAAAATTAATAAAGTAATAACTTAGATGAATAAAAAGTATATAAAACAGAAAGCTTCTGTACAGCTGTAAGTAATACATTTAATCTACTGGATATAAAGGAAGACAATTATTCTTAGATAACTGTGCATGTGATGCATGTATTATAACAATGGTTTGTTATCTATTCAGTCCAGAATGGTGAGTGTGTATCTTTTAGTGCAGTAATTGGGCAATGCTTTCAGACCACAGACTTCCTTTAAATGATTTGGCAATTTCTTTAGCTGTTGTCTTAATGTTTCATCAGAAAATGTTAAGTTTTAAAGAATATGGATATACTTTCAAAGTTGACTGTTCTGGAAAGCTAATACTTTTCTTGAATAGTCTTGCTTGAGAAGAGTCTAAAGAAAAATACTGCATTTCAGTTAAGGAAAGAGTAGAACTGATTAATTCTACTTTTTGGGAAAAAATCATTATCACCCATAATTTACGTTTGATGCTTTGGCAAAAGGAAAAATACTATTTATAAAGTTAGCTTTTACCTTTTACTTCAAAAACCTAACAGTTACACTTTTTACAAAACTTTCTCTACTGGCAGATAAACTTATGTATTAATTGTTCAATATATTTTTTTTCTAGATCTGCCAGGTCCACAAACCTTGTGAAATTGATCCTGTGAAATTAAAAGATGGTGAAAACTTGGAAAATAACAGGGTATGCATTAGACTGTGAAGACACAATCTCTGTTTACACTGTCAAGTTTAACTGAGGTCCTCAGACATTTGGTGTTGCAAATAATCTTGTCATTCATCAGAATACAGTGCGAGCTTTCTTAACACCACCCTTATAATTATTTTACAATAGCTTTACATTATGCTATAAACCTGTAGAAAGTTAATAATTTCTGCTGCCACCCTTGAGGACAAGGATGACAGCCTGTGGCTAGCCTGGAAAAAATGAGGCTTGCGGGGGGAGCCTGTCTCTCTCTACAAATACCTGAAAGGAGGTTGTAGCAAGGTGGGGTTCAGCCTTTTCTCCCAGCATGCGACAAGATGAGAGGAATGGCCTCAAGTTGTATCACAGGAGGTTTAGAGTGGACACTGGGAAAAATTGCTTCACTGTAAGACTGTTCAGATATTGGAACAGGCTGCCCAGGGAAGTGATGGAATCCCTGTCCCTGGAAGTGTTAAAGAGGCATGTGAATGTGGCACTTGAGGTCATGGTTTAGTGGTGGACTTGTTGTTGCTGGGTTGAACTAAATGATCTGAGAGGTCTTTCCCAGCTTTAATTGCATGTTTTTGATGCTGATGATATACAAAATGGTTCTGTGAAAAGGAATAGTAAGCCATACAGCCATATCATTTGATTTTTGGGTTTGAGAGGAATGATATTGTTACTTTTGTACTTGAATATGTGCATTTACCAAATAGAGTATAATTGAGTGTGAGTTTGTTTTCCAAGTGTGTGATGTTGAAAGTGGGAGTCTGTTAATGATGCCATTATGAATAAAACCAGAAATAGTACCACTTTTCACAGCAGAAAATTATACTAATTTTGTCATAATCTTTACATTTTTTCAGGAAAATCTGAGGCAATATGTTGATCGCATTTTTACTGTAATTACAAAATCTGGTGTAAGCTGCCCTACAGTGATGTGTGATATTTTCTTTTCACTGAGAGAATCAGCTGCCAAACGTTTTCAAGGTAAGTTTCTATACATTGCTCTATTTCATGTAACTGATAGCTTTTAAACACAGGTGTAGTCTAGCAGTCTGTATGATCCCTGCTGGATTCAGTAATTGAGCAGCCACTTATTGAAAATACAGTTTGGAGTGTGTTAATGCTGTTTTTTCACTGAACATGAAAGAACATGACTTTTAATGATGGTGTGAAGTCTTTTTTCTTAAACATCTTTTAAAGGAAAACAGCATTTAAAAAGATCATTATGGTGGTATATGTTTGAGTTCAGTGTTTGCAAAGTATGCTGAGTTTTAAAATGTCCAGTGTTTTGTAATGGCTCAGTTTGCAGTCTTCATGCAGTGGAATTACTTCCTGCTCATGTGTCAATCTGTAATAAAGGCCAGTCTATAAATTGGAGTTACTGCAAGCTCATTGCCCTGGGAGCACATGTGCTGCAAAGGTTTTCTGGCTGTCAAGAGAGAATTCTTTCCACTCCCTCCTAGATTTTTTGGCTCTGTGAGAGTGAGTGGGCAATATAAAACTGGAACTGGGCTAAATAACCAATCTGTGTATTTTCACAAAGGGAAGCAGATTACAGTAAGGATGTTTTAGAGAGAGTAATATGAATTCAGCTTTTAAACAGTCACTTCAGCATAGAAAAGCCCAAGCAAAAAAACATTGACTGTGCTGTCCTTCTCTTTATTTTATGTTAAAATAAATAAATAAACTCTATTTTCTGTAACTACCAACTGGAATAGATACATTAGGAATCTGTAACTAGGTAATGAGAGTTGGTCTCTGTGCTGAACATTTCATAAACTGTGTAAATTATTCACCATACTTCAGTGCATAGATGGAATAGCAGATGTTTGTATGAAATGAAAAGTGAATGGTATTCTCCTTACAGCTTGTGTCGTGAAAACACTTCCTTTTTAAAAAGGCTCTCATTAACATTTCCTTGGTTTAGGCTAGATGACCTCTGGTTCCAAATCCTCTATCATCAGTTAATCCTGTAACTCACAAATATATACATTTCCAGCACATGCTTGAGTTACCTTTCTGAAAATTTCAGGAGGTTTTTAAGGAAGGATTATTGAAATGCTGAGTAGAGGTCTTTTTTTTAATAGGTGACCCAGATGTGAGGTACACAGCTGTCAGCAGCTTTATTTTCCTGAGGTTCTTTGCTCCTGCCATTCTTTCTCCAAACCTCTTTCAGCTTACACCACACCATCCAGTAAGTACTGTATCAATTTTTTTCTAGCTATGTTTACAGTACTATCACCTTAGTCTGTATATTGAGATGCTTTCTTTGGTTCTTTTAATAGCCTTTAGGAAAAGTACGTTTGTTAGTTTAAAGATCTGCTATATCTGTTGTCTCAAATACGAAGCATATGTTGAATGGCTGTGTATGTGTAGAACTTGGGAGATACGGGACAAACATTGAAATTTAAGGACAAAAAAGGTAGAGGGTCTTAGCTGCTGTGGAAAAGATCATCTTTGCTTCATTTTTTGCTGTATTAGATTAATGATGGATTGATTGGTAGCAATGTTGGAAATATTTTGGAGACTTTTAGTAATTGTTCTCATTGGGAATGGGGAGGACATGGGCAGTCTTCAGGAAAGCTCTGGTTTTGTTTTGCAAGTGATCGCCTTTGTCTCTCAGATCAATAGGGTAGCTATGGAGCATGATGGCTTAAGACTCAAAAACCTTTTTAAACAAAGGCAACTTTTTTCCTGCATTGTTTCATTGAGTCTTCTGATTTTATGTTACTTTTTTTCAAGTGAAATAAGATATATAGTTTACCTTCCTCTCTGTCATATTTTAAATAACAAGTCCATATAATATTGTTCTCTTTCATAGGATCCTCAGACTTCTCGAACTTTGACACTTATCTCTAAGACTATTCAAACACTAGGCAGCTTATCAAAATCTAAATCTGTAAGTATGACATTTTCATTTAAAGGCTTAATTTAGGAAAGCGATTTTTTAAAATATTTTATCACTAATTGTAATTAAGCCTTTAAAATGCTTGAGTTGCACTAGGCTTATGCAAAAATGGTTATGTGTGCTTTGATTATAAGCTTTTCTTGCTCAGAGGAAAACTAAATCTGTCTTAATCTGAACTAGATTTGAGTAAAGCAAAATTGTGTGACCAACCTAGAAGTCTGTTTCAGAGCTTTTCATTCCTTCCATCTGGAAGAAAGAAAATGATCAGGAGAACCTGTGAAGTTCTCTACTTGTCTGAGCTATATGATCAGTAGCTCTACAGGGCTTTATGGTTTGCTTCAGTGTTTTGAAACTCCACTGAGAAGAATCACTCAATAAGGGGAAGGGCTATACTTTTATTCTGGTTCAGTTTCCTGTCTGACAGCTGTGAGATTAGATCTAAATGCCCATACTTTGGATGTTGGATTGAAATAAGTGTACCTAAAGCACCACACTGCTATAGTTGGTGATAATTGGGGGTCACTGGTGGTCTAGGTAGGATTCACACAGGCAACTGTAGGTGATTACATACCTTGATTATGAATCCTTCAAGACAGTGGAATTCCCTTTTTTCCTCACACTTTTTTTCAGCTTCTTTTAGGAGGAAGATTAAAAGCCAAAGCAGAATTTTGAAGCTTTTGGAGAATGCGTTACTAACTGTAGCAACTAAACATTTGAAATGCATTCTGCTACCTTTTTGAAATAAAAACTTAGTGCTACCAAGTGTGTCCTGTACAACGTGAAAGTTGCTTATTTTACCTCTGGCCAGAAAAAAAGCCCATCTTGTCTGCAGTGACTTTGCTCCTGACTTACTGCTGTTAACAGTAATATTTTCTGTATAAACTGTACTATGATCTTCATGGTTTTGGCTTTGTATTTCAGGCCAATTTCAAGGAATCTTACATGGCTACATTTTATGACTATTTCAATGAGCAGAAATATGCAGATGCAGTAAAAAATGTAAGTGATGCATGTGAATGTTCTGAAAAATCCTGCTGTGTTGTTGAAGCTGAAGCTTGGAATCCTAGAATGTAATACATACTGTTAGTAAACCAGAAAACATCCTTCAAAAAGCAGACTCTGGATAACTGAAATATTGAAGAAACTGTTATCAAGTTATATGCATGTGAATAGTAGAATTTCTTTGTATATATCTCTACTTAATAATTAAGTTGGATTAATAAGCTGCTACGTAGAGCTTGAGATGTGCGTGCTTTGTAGCATGCTGCAGATCTGCAATGAAAAGTCCAAAAGGAAGTGAAAGATAGATATGACAAAGGAGAAGCACAAGAAGTGTTGATCATCTGCAGTTTTTCTGCTTAAGAGCATTTGTGCTATTTTTAGTTTACAAGCCAGGAAACCTCCCAAATTCCTCAAGCTTCTGCCATTACCTTCTGTTTGACTACTTTTAAAATATTTTCTTATAGCTCTGTGCTATACACATGTTAAAGATTTTTATTTGGGTGATGTGGGCCTGTCATTTTTATATCTGCTTTTTGTTCACTTTTTAGTTTCTAGATCTAATTTCATCTTCAGGAAGAAGAGATCACAAGAGCATAGAGCAGCCTATATTGCTTAAAGAAGGGTAAGTATGCATGTGAAACAAAACCCTCTAATTGTGTGCTTGCCACCATTCTAAGGCAGCTACTTTTATTTCTGCCACCTCTATTCCATCCATGCATTCAGAGAAGAATGTAGGAAAATTATTTTTTGGTTGCTGTTTCTTCTCTGTGGTCACTATAGCTGATTTTAATGTGTTTTCATTTGATATAAAAATCTTAATTTAAGTGTGTTTTGAAATAAGTGGAGGAAAGAGAAGCCTGTAGAACTTAATTAGCTCAGCTAAGGCAAAATAAACTTAAATCAGCATTGTATTAAAATCGAGTTGATTTTTTTTTCCTAAGATCCAGTGAACAAAAGCTGTAAAATTCCACTGTGAAGGCAGATACTTAATATCTTAATGAGGACAAAGCCTGCAAATGGAATTTGCTTTGCTGCCCTATAAGATCCATATTCTAACCATTATCATGGCCATTTCAAGGAAAATTTGAGATGCACTTGGAACAGTTTCTAGTTTTAGTACTTTTAGTACCTTTCCTTTTTTGGGAAAAATGTTCCATATGCTGTATTAGTTTTAGATACCAATTGTTGACATTTTTTGTGGTACAAAACTAAGTTGTTAAGATCATCTAAGTGCACTGTGGAAACAGCTTCTTTTAGCTTGGAGGAAGAAAGCAAAAAAATCCAAATTCTTGTCAGCGCTCAGTAAGTTGAAATACTGCCTGAAAGTAAGTTTTCCTGGTCACTCTAAGTAATGTAGAAACTACATTGTCAGTGAAAACATGACTACCTCATCCAGTTAACCTCAACAGTTCACTTCTCTGATAAGCATCTGTCTCTAGAAGCAATTTTGTCTATTTGAATTCTGTACATACGTTTATCATTATTTTGTTTTTCGAAATAAATTTATGGTTTGTAACATTTTCCCTCTAACTCTAAAACATTTTTTCTGCCTCTGTCTTTCTTTTGCTCCTGTCTGATTTTTTTCTGTCTTTTCTTGCTCGGCCTGTGGCTGCTGTTGTAAGGACTCTTAAACTAACAGTAAAGAAAGTTGATGGTAATAGTTCATGCAGGTAAGATGGTAGAGGCAGTTGCTGCTTTGCTGTAGCTACTGGCTGACAGCATGTCCTGTGCAGCAGTAGACTTGTCTGACTTAAATTTGGGGAGGAAGTGCTCTGTTTAACAATCCTGAAATGCCTGTGTAAACCCAGCAGAGAACATTTTGTTATCTATTTCTTGATGTTGACCTTTTTTTTTTTTCCTTGAAACAAAAACCTTCTGTAAATAGAGAATAAAGGAGTTTTATCTGTAAGCAGGGGCTCAGAGAAGCACTGTATGGATCCTGATGAACTCATTGGGAGTGATTAAGAAGAAACCATACATTTTCTAGGCACTTCTTAAGTCATATTCATGCAAATTATTCTCAAGGTTAAAGAGTGGCCTTCAGCAGTCTGTTTTTCCTGATGCTTTACATTATTGTCATGTTACATCACGGGAAGTGGATGGGAATTTTCACAAGCCTTTGATTTGATTCTTCTCCAGATTGAATGGCTGTTTAGTGGAATTTCTGTTTGCCTTTGCAATGTTTATGCTTGTGTTTTGTTTTTTTAATCTAGTTTTGCTTCTGTTAAGAGTATGTAGATGGAAATAATCTGTATTTTGAATTAATGTGCACTACCAAAGATTAGTCACTGGCACTTGGGTTTGCTGGCATCAGCCTTGCCATCGCTGCTTAACAGCTGCCTGCCTGATTCTTTCAAAAGGGAAGATAATTAAAAGGAGAATTAGTAGGGTTTGTAGGTGAAAAGGGCACATTGATGATTCCAGGCAAGGTTAAGGCAGATCCAGACTCAGGTCTACCATAAGCATGAGAGAAAACAGGATCTCCAAGCAACCTGTATTTGAAATTGGTTTTGTCTTGGACTTTTTCTCCCTTTGTCCTTCTATTTGCTCTGACTTCTCACACATTCTGCAATTGTTAGAAACAAAGAAATCAGCATTATAACTTCTGTGATTTTGACTGTTTTCACCTGTCTCTGGAAAATAAGAACACATTGTTCTTGTGGCTATGTCAATTATAAAAAATTTAATTAGAAATGTGCTCTTAGCTCTGCTTTATGGAGTTTGCATTTTTCAAAGAGGAGAGTCTCTGTAGGAGTTCTCAATTTTAAGTCACCTTTTAAGTGCTGGCCTGAGAAGGACGAGAAACTAACTTGAAGAGCATGTTGTCCTGCTCAAGGATATTGGCTCTTCCTTTGAAATTTGCCTTAACCTTGAAATATGAACCCTATGGCCAGTGGGCCTGGTGATGACCTGAATCACATGGGTTTAGTAAATATTTCCCAAATATTCCAAGAATAAGGACCAAGACAGTAACTGATCATTTTAAGAGACACGTGTAACTGTAACGATTTGAAAAAATCTTACTGTTTACAATCCTTGTCAGCTTTTGCCCATGCAACTCGGAATGAGCAGCAGGCACCAACCCAGCTAGTTACACAACAGTTAAAGTCTGAAGGAATTTGGGTTTCTCTTTGAGCTTTAAACAGACCTGCAGTTTGGGCGAATGTATTGTAGTTGTTTCTGACTGAAGATACCAGAGGCAAGAAGCAGTATTAGCTGTTCTAAGCATTTTAGTTCTGCTATTGAAAATCTTCAAGTAATTGAGTGTTCTCTCTGTGTGCTCCTTGTGCTGTATAGTGCCTTCCTTCTTGATAAAAACTACTCTGTGATAAGTAGTTTTTACTTGCTCCATTATACAGTTCTGTGTTTGGCAGAACAATGTAGTGTGTAGAGTAGCTGTTAACCAACTCTTTGCTTCATATGCATTCACATTTTTAACCACCAAAGTGATGCTGAGCAATATGAAGTCACTATGCTTTCCAAAGTCACCTTGAAGCTTTTGGATTGATTTAGTGGATTTTAGGAAGGTGGTGGATGCATCCCAGTGTCTTGCAAACTCGTTTAAGTTTGAAATAAATTAAAACTGACAACTCACTAAATGAACACCTCTCATCTGCCAAAAAAAAAGCAGGAGTGGGTATTGAGCTTTCAGCCATCAGATTACTTTGTATGTTACTGAGAATGTGTTTCCAACTGCAGCATCAATGTGCAATTGCAAATGAAGCTGTGGAACATCTCAGTTGTTTCTGGAGCTTGAGAGTGATTAAAGCATGTAAGGGTGCACTCCTCTGTGTTCCAGAGGCCTTACACCTGCCTTTTAATTACTAAACATATTTTAAACCTTTTGAGCTTTCTTACAGCTTTAAAAAGAACGAAACAATAAAGCTTGTAGAGTCAACAGGTCATTCTTAGCAGAGCAGTACTAACCACATTCTGCCTTTGTTCTGCTGTACTAGGAAACCCTTTAACTGTATTTACAATTGCAGCAAGAGCACAAACTGCAGTTCAGCCAGCTGACTAGAGCCCCGACAAGTTTCATGTCTTGCCTTTTATCTAGATCTGAGAAAAGGACAGGCACTAAGCCTAAGCCTATCCAAATGTGACTCCTTCCCTTGCCAAGACAAGACCTCAATAATTAGAAAACACTTCCCTCTTTAAGCTTTGCAAATGCTGTAACTTATGTCCATATATATATGTATGTATCTATGTATACATTTGTGTACATAAATACGTATTCTATATGTATGCATATATTTACATGCATGTATATATAAAATGTGGTGTATTGTAACAATTGGTGTCCTCCTTACCAGGTTCATGATCAAGAGAGCACAAGGAAGAAAACGATTTGGTATGAAAAACTTCAAGAAGAGATGGTTTCGCCTGACAAACCATGAGTTTACCTATCAGAAAAGCAAAGGTAACAAAGGTTTGCCAGTCTTCTTTTGATACATATATATAGCAAAGAGTAAATGTTGGGTAGGAACAGAAGACTGAGGTCTAAATCTGTAACTGGAGAAGGCACAGTGCAGGCAAGTCTGTCAGCCGGTATGTTCTTGTGCCTTCTTTTAAGATGTCTGTATTGACTGTTAGAGAAGCTTCTTGGATAGCAAAGTCCCCTGTAAGTTAGCAAAGTTTTTGATAACATTTGTCTAATATCAGTTATCAACATCATTTGTAGATTTCACGGTTACCTAGTAGATTGTGCTAGGAAAAGAAACTTGCAAACCATATGCTGGGATTTGGGTTTGTGCTGAATATTCTCAGGTGCATCTCAGCTTGTTCTCATAAATTCTGTAGCATTGGCACAACTGGATGCAGTGGACAGGGCTTTGCCTGCAACCTTTGAACTTTCAAAATGTGTTCATTTAATATTGTCTAATAGCAAAGATTTTGCTTTTTGCCAATTGTTCCTGTCTGTTCAGTAGTACCCAACAAACACCCCTTCCTTCCATCATAGGGAGTGAGAAAGATAAGGAAACATGTTCACATCATGCCAGTCATTATTTCACACTCAGTTTTGAGATCTTGCGTCACTGCCATCAACATAGTTCAGTTCAGCTGACAGGAATGATTTCTGTCATTGTCACCTTCTCAGTAAATATGTTGCATTCTGCTACAGTAGTCAGTTTCTAAGAGGTTTGCTAGTATAAAGCAGTGCAGCTGAAAACAGAAATTAACTTAATACTTAAGGACCATGCTAGTAAATCCCTGCTGAGGGAAAGATTTTCCTCTTTTCTTCTGCAGTCAGAATCATTTTCAAAGGAACTGAATCAGCCCTTAGAATAAGGGCAGAAGGTGAAGTTGAATTGTGAAGAAGTTGCTCATTATCTGTATGTGTGTTCTGCAGGTGATCACCCTCTGTGTAGCATTCCAATTGAAAACATTCTGGCAGTGGAAAGACTGGAGGAAGAATCCTTTAAAATGAAAAATGTAAGTAGGTCATCTTCATTAATGTATTTGTTAGGCTGCTCTAGATTCACCAGCCTAATCGCCTTTTTCCCTTTTGTAACCTGGATTGGATTTCTATTGAAAGATGTACAACCACAGCTGCTTGTTCTGTATATAGTAGCAGGAGTCTCCAAAAGTACAGCCCATTCAGATTCTTAACAGCCCAGTCAGCAGTCTTTGGATTTCGTGATCTGCAGCACACTCAGTACTGACCGCTGCTGATCAGCTGTCTGGGCTCAGTAATGTCAGACACAGGTAAGATGATCGAGTCCCTGCCCTTTCTGCCAGACTTCTCTGTTGGGAAGGATCTGGCTGCTTATAATTGTGAAGTATCATAACTTCTTTATTAGCTATCAGGTTTCTTTATTGGTTAATGCAAGTACATATGTATATATGTATATTTAACGTGTGTAAGGTCTTATGTCAAAAGAACATCTGTGCTGTACTGGTATCGTTTACTATTTTGATTGCCACATTAGGGAATAAAATACAGCTGTATTTCTCATGCGTGGAACAGTACTGCCAACTTCTGTATGCAAGACATACCAGCCACTGTGCAAGAATAGACTTGATCAGTTTGGGTGATGTTTGGAGCCCTTTTCATACACCTCTGCCTGTAAAGCTGAGCACAGTCCTTAAAACATTGTATTTAAAAATAAGCAAAAAACCAGTGTTTTTCCAGTTCTAAACATGCATATACTACAGACTTCTTTATACACATAGCTAGTTGTGACTTCTAGCTTTTTCTGCCTTTTAGTCTTTCCTGCCATCTATTCTACTTGTGAGCACTGTGCAGGGCAGTGCTCAAATTTGCCCCGCATACTGGGGCTCCTCAAACAACAGCTCTTCATTAAAGTGAAATACAATTCTAGGTTCCTCAGTATTTTCCCAGTTTCAGGTATTACTTTGGTAGCATATCTCTCTATTAAAACCTCTGTTCAAAAGTTTTAGTTCCACCTGCTTCTAGAACATGTCTCAGTTGTACTGTAGTTTGCTTTGATGTTTTTAATTCAGCTACAGAGGCAAAACCCAACCAAGCTGCAAAGTAATTCTCAAGCTATCAGGAGGCAGCTGTAACATGAGCTGTTGCCAGCTGTGCTCTGCAAACTAACTTGATTGAACTAAAAGTAGTCACACAGTTGAGATAAAACTCACTGTCTGTGGAGAGGAGCTGAGGCATTAATTCTGTAACTTACATTGAGTCTGCTGGGCTAGACTGAGCATCCAAAATATGCCTGTATTGTGAAGATTCATTGTGGGAAAAATATACCTTTATTGGTAACATAAGAAACTGTGTGCTATTTTGGTTGCTTAAATTCAGTATTATTTATGAAATAAAGGTGACTACATCTATTGTGGAAAGTAAGGTTCAAAGTCTTTTCATAAGCAGTAACCACCTTCTTGTGCTAATATATTCCCTTTTTTTCTTGCCATACATATATAGAATACTGCAGCAAGAACAGAATTCTCAAAACACCACAGCAGATGTATTTGCAATGGATATTCTATCATGGATGCTAAATGTGATTAAAGATCCACGTTTTCTATAAATATTCTCCATGAATTTGTCCTCTGAATTGCACCAAATGTGTCTTTCTTACTCATGATAAATTTGCCTGTCTCACAGTAAGGGCCTTCATTGTTCTTAAGCACAGTTTGGGGGATGTGAGCATAGCTTTAAGTACTGTTCAGGTCTTCTGTGTAGTTTGAGAGGCAACTGGTGGTTTTGATAGTGTAAAGGTCTTGCAGCCACTTGAAATTCTTGGCTTGGTTGTGGGCTTCTCAGTAACAGTTGCCATATGTTAGTTCACTTCTATTGGTATCTTCTTACACAAAGTCATACTCCTTAAATCTGTTCCTTTGTTGCAGTGCAGGAGGCTCCATTTACCCCAGCAGGACATTAAAATTCTTTTCTCTGTAGTTTTTTGTTAATAGAGGGTTGAGCTGCATGGTCCCATCTTTCTTGTTCCTCCTTCCCTGCTTCCCAGACTCAAGTTGACATTTATGTTCTGAAAAGTTGTATTAAGAGGACTCTTTCTTTGGCAGTGCTGGACATTGCTGGGATTTTCTATTAGCAGCTATAGTTGGGTGCAGAAGCATGGAAGTTACTAAAAGGCAAGAGTCACACTGAAATAGGTGTTAACAGAACTAGAGAAATGACAACGTTAAAGCAAAGCTGTTCACTAAGGCTGGATCCAAACTCTTGGTTTTTTCTTTTCTGCCTCCTGCTGACTAGCATTTCCTTTCAGGCCAGCACTGGGATCCTCTGTCAGCCTTCCAAAACTTGGAGCTGCAGCACTCCTAAAATTGCATCCCCGAGGCTGACAACAAATCTTGTTGAGGCCCAATGAGCAAGTTGATATTAGCTCTTTGTAAATCATCTCCTACAGGAATGGTATCTTACTCTTTGTACCAGTGAAAGGTCTTGTTCTTTGAAGGGCACCTTTACTGCTTGGTTTTGTGTTGAAATCTATTTATTAGTGCATTCTTTTAGTATGCTGTCTTTTTTCCTGTAATAAATCTTCGCTCTGAGTCCAGTCTTAGGTTCACCGATTTATTCTGGTGGTTTATTTTGTGCCTTATTTGCAGATGTTCCAGGTGATCCAGCCTGAAAGAAGAGTTCTGTATATCCAAGCAAATAATTGTGTGGAGGCCAAGGACTGGATTGATATCCTCACCAAAGTTAGCCAATGCAACAAAAAACGCCTCACAGTCTACCATCCCTCTGCCTATCTTAATGGCCACTGGCTGTGCTGTAAAGCTACTGCAGACAACACTCCTGGCTGCACGCCCTGCACAGGGTAAGGATGGTTCCATGCCCTCAGTCCAGGTCCTGCCCTCGGGGGGGTTGTCTCTGCGGTGTGACTTGCAGGTGTGCAGTTACCAAGAAGATCTGCTGGGTGTGCAGGTGTTGGGGTGGTTTCAAAGGCCATCTTTATGGTTGTTTCTCATATCAGTGTCAGTATCTGCATGTCTCGGTCAAAATGTTGACATTTTTAAAGACAGTGATGGGAGTTGACTGTGGGACAAGATACTTTGGTTCTGATTCACTTTTCCCTGGTAAAATCTCTTCAATGTCCTATCTGCAAATTCCTGAAACAATCATCTGCTGATACATTTAATTCTAAACTGAATTTTTTCTAAGAGGCCAACTCATGCTCCTTGTTAAATGAAGACATACTCTTTGGTTTGTAGGATACAGTTTTCATTTAAACTGAGAAAAGTAACAAGTCTGCAGTGGTAGTTAAGTCTCAGAATATAAAATCTGGATGGTTGGAAGTTCAGCCCTTTGGCTCCTCCATCTGGTTATAGCAGACTAATTCATGAAAATGTCTGGAGTCTGATGCAGTCTTTCCTTTCAAGTAAGAGTGAAAGCATGCTGGATATTAGAGGCATAAAGAAATTTGAAGTTGTCTACTTCTTCCTTGGGGAAATATAGAAAGTTTTGAGCTCTGTTACACACAATCTGCCGGTTTTCATGAATACTTACTTTTATTTTCTTTCTTGCTAAGCACTTTTTGTGCCATAATACACTGTTTAACATACGATTTCTACCTCTGTTCCTCATGCCTTACAGAGGTCTGCCAGCAAATATACAACTGGATATAGATGGAGATAGAGAAACTGAGCGTATCTACTCTCTTTTCAACTTGTATATGCCAAAATTGGAGAAAATGCAAGGTGAGGATGAAAGATCATTGCATCTCCAATATACTTAGGAAGGCAAAAATACCTGTGAAATGTTGGATGTTTTAGTTAGACCAGCCTTGCAATCACATCCTAGAACACAGTGGCCACTTCCCTTGTTTCCCCTTCTGTTGTCATGAGGCAATTGTGTGAATTATTTTTGGTGCACTGTGCAGTCTCATAGTCTGTAGAAAGTTCTTTGCGTAATAACAGTTGCTTGAAATATGGTCTTAATCACATGATCCTAAAATAGTATAGGCACGGAGCATTGCTTGGATGCTCTGAATTGACAAATCAGGGCCAGCTCTGAACCAGAAGTTTACTGATCCTGACAAGAAGCAAAGTTGAGGTTTCAGTGGAATATGGTTTTATGTTACCAGAAGTCACGTGCACATTCCCCGATTTAGATCCCAAGAGCAGGCTGGATACAAATGGTTTCTTCAGGAAGGCTTTTTTGGAATTGCCTATCAAGGATGAACTGTGGATGTCTGTGAAATGTTGAAAAGTAGAGTTTTGGCTGGGAAACCCTCAGGAACTGAGGGGAGCAGAGATGTGAAGTAAAGGATAAAAGACAGAAGAGACAGCAGAGGAAGTTGGTACTAGTAGGCATGCCAAGAAAAGTATCCGGTGTGCACAGTGCCAGACTTGAAATCCCAGTTTAGCACAGGGAGTGGTGGGGAAGCCTTGACTGTGGCACTGATCTTTAAATAGGACTTCATTTTAAAATATGAGATAAGCCAGTGGTGTCAAACACACAGATTGGAAAGCACTTTAATCTGTTCCTGGCTGCTGTGCAATTGCAAACTTAAGATCACCACCACTTCCGAGCTGTCTGAACCAGCGCCCAGCTTTCCCCTTTTCCGAATCCTCACTACCAGAGCCAGCATCAAATTTCGGTGTTGGGAAAAAGGACACAGGTCTGGCGCAGACAGTGCACCGAGGGGAAGGGAATTTGAAAGCTGACACTGAGACAGCAATAAAGCTAGAAAGCTAGGAGAAAAGAGAGACAAAATAAAATATTTTCTTTCTCCTGCTAATGCATTTGGCTACAGTGCAGGAGTAGATCACACTAGGAATATGTTACAAATGTTCATATGTAGTCAGTGTCTGGATTTCTTAGCCAGTCAGGCTCCCTGGTAAGATCAGAAAGTAATGTAACTTTCCCCTTGGATATGTCACTAAGCAGGCAGTAGTCATGGCGTGTTCTGCTTGTGCTTATTGTATGAATCTTGTAGCGGTAGTGTAGTAAAACATGACTTCTTCAGCCTGTAATGGTTTTGAATTTAGGCTGTACTTGCTGCTTAGGGATGAAACCTATCACGAGAAGTGAATACTTGACTTTGCCACTGAGCTACAGGGTTGGCCTGCTCAGTCAGGGCTGTGTCAGTTTCCAAACTGTGCATGGGATACTGCTGGTAGTTACTGAGATGAAAGCATCACCTCTGCAGGAAAGAACAGCTTCCCTCCGAGCCAGGAGCAGCTGCCAGGTTTGCTGTCCTTTCCGTATGAGAGGAGGAGGGAACAAGCATGGGACAAGCCTCAGTGCTTACCAACAGCCCAGCAAAAGGACAGAGAGCTTTTGCTTGTGTCAGCCAAAGTTCTGTGGTGGTCATACAGAAGCAAATCAAGCAACTCTATACTTTTAGTCTGTATGTCTTGCTTTTTTCCCCACTGCCTGGTATCTCTTCCTGTACTTATTTTTTTTTTCCTCCAGAGGCCTGTGGCAGCAAATCTGTGTATGATGGACCTGAAGAAGAAGAATATTCTACATTCATCATTGATGACCCTAAGGAGACATATAAAACACTAAAGCTGATTATTGAAGGTGTTGGAACTTTAGAGCAGGAGCATGCTCAGTATAAGAGGGATAAATTTAAGAAAACAAAGTATGGAAGCCAGTAAGTATAATGGGTTGTCCAAACAGGGGAACAGTCTTGGGAGATGGTATTTCCCTTGCTTATGTTCTGGCCTTCACCATGTTTTGTCCAAAAAAGATCCCCCAGATACATGCAAAGTAGAACTGTAACTTAGGATCACAGTATTTTAAAGGACTGCAGGGAATTTTTAAATGCTTGGGTTTTCATGCAGTTTTATTAATTTAAAAAAAAAAAAGTATGGGTTTGTTACGTTGTTGGTTTTAAAATGTGAACATTAACTGAGAAGATACATGTATTTACCAGCTTTTCTTGAAGTATTGGTTTAAAAATGGAAGAGTGGCTGATACAACGACATGACTCTATTTTGTGTACACATAAATAAAGCATTCTGCATATAACTAACAAAATTCAATCAGTCAGTTGTTCTAGGGGAAGTAAGATGCAGTATTATCATTATAATTCCTAAGTTTGACTTTCAAAATTGCAAAAAGGTTTTGTCTGTTCCACTTTCTGCTCTGAGATTTTCATGTCCTGACAGAAAATTCTATAGTACCTGTTTTTTTCGTTTTTTTTAGGGAACATCCTATTGGTGACAAGAGCTTCCAGACGTACATCAGGCAACAGTCAGAGATCTCAGCACATTCCATATGAAGTACAAAGGAAATCACAGGACAGTGCTGAAGGGTTGATCAGTGAAGCTAAATAGCAAAACAAAAGGGAAGCCACACATGTAGCAAAATGTATGAATAAGTGTCAAGCTTACAAACTTTGAGACTTGGTAAATGTATTCTCTTTTCAAGAAACTGTTATAATACTTGCTATGCACTTTATTCATCTGGTTATTGACAGATGATAAAACTCTGCCTTCTAGGCAGTTGTTGTCATGTGTATTTTTGAATTTGCTTTGGTTTCTTGGAATCTAGTGATCAGTTCAATGATCAAGGTGTGTGGACTTCATCTTGACAACTCCCATGCAATTCCTTATGTTTTGGAAACCAAGCATGCTGCTAACATGCAGCATTTTCTAAAATGGTTGTTTGTTACTGTTTTTTGTTCCTGATTAATGTATATTATGCCACACCCCTGTGTGCTGTCTTAGAAAAAGCGTAGTAACACTTTACTTTTAATGCCTGCATTTAGAAAAGAAGCAGAGAAAAAACCCTCTGGTGTAATCTCTTGCATTGTAGCTTGTATTCTGAGCAGGCCAAGGAGAAGGCCTTTTGATTTTACAGCAGCGTAATTTTTGCTAACTGTGCACAGTTTTTAATAGAAATTCAGATCTGAATGGTACTCTTGATATTTTTGAGATACGAAGTCATTTCTCCAGGCACATTCAGCAGACTTTGGTTTTGAAGATGCAATCTCAGCGGTATAATAAAACTGACTGTCATAAATATGAGTAAGAAAGAAATGAACTCATGTCAAAGTTCCATGTGTCTCTTGTGCAGTCCAGTGAATGGTAATCTTTGAAAGTCTGCCAACTGAAAGGCAAAGTAAGCTGATTTTGATGACCTTGTACCACCACAGTGAGAAGGACAAATAGAATACGAATCTGGCGGATGAGACACGCTGATTCCTGGGCACAAAAGCTGTCAAGATGGGTTTTCTCTGAAGGGATGTTTATGCACTGGAGTTCATGCTATCCTAGTACCACTTGCTTTTCTGGAAAATAGATTTTTACTTTTCCAAAAATGTTTTTAAATACTTTTTAAAAGAGACTTGTTAAAGGATATTTAGTATATTAACACACATAACGGTAACTTGTTAATATTCTGAGTGTAGTAAAAATGGAATGAGCTGTGTATCTCACTAATACCAACAAAAGTCATTAAGGAGGGGAATAAAGATCTGCTAAATATAAAATACATATTTATGTATACTGTTTAGTTGTACACCGTTTGTTTTCTCTGTGTAAAGGTCTGATATACAAACATCTAGCATTGATGGCTCGGAAGCCTGCATGATGGAGTTTAGGCCACTGTGGGGTAGAAGCTAGTATTGGTTTTAAACTGAATCAGAACAGAAAGCATTGAACTATTAGTTTAATGTGAAGATGTCTGTGTCTTTGCTTCAAGTGTTACGGAATAATTCTTAATTGTGTCCTCATTGCATCTGACATGATTTAAGATGGCTAAAGTACTTTGAATGCCTCTGTTTGTTAGCGATGCTCTTAGGGATGAGGTTTTCTTTTTGTTTGCGTATATAGTAGACCACCTCCTAGTAGATGATAAATGATCTTTTATTCATTTTCACCCAGGAGACTGGGGAAAGGGAAGTAATGACGCATTGCAAAGATGCATTTTGGACTCCAAGCTTTTAGCTGCCATGAACTGCAATTTTTAACATGTATTTGTAACTTAATATTGTTTATAAAATACTAATGACCTGTAATGTGTGTTCTATTTGCCAATTAAAAGAAATGTTTTATTTCTGAATGCCACGTCCACATTTGGAGTCTGTTTAAATTCACAGTGGCCACCAGTGTGCCTGTTGGCATCCACTACTCAGAGTTGGACCATGGATGGGGATCCTTGTGAGTGTAAACCAATCTGCTGGGGCTGCTAAGTCCTATCTTTGCTTCTCTTCCCATCTCCACACACCCCTTTTCTTGTCAGTATTGCACCCATGGGACTGCAGTGAAGCAGACTGGGCAGCTGAGCCAGCCATAAACTGCTCTAGCAAAGAAAGCAGTTATTATCACTCAGCCAGATGAGCATTTTGAAGTACAAGTCCTTGTGCCACTGTGCAGCTGTTGCTGCAAGGGAGAGGGGAGACCATATTAAAAGAACAGGAGGAAAGAACTGACAGCACAACACCCTGCATGCATATTGATTGGCTCATGGACCTATGGAACCACCATCCTTCTGAGTAGGACCTGTTTTGTGACAAAACTATGGACATGCTGAGGTCTGTGCAAGTCAGGCTTCTTACCAGTCTTCTCTGGGTACTCATGCATTGAACTTTGGCTCTGGGATGTTGTGTGACAAGCTGCACACACTGGATTTGTTGGAGAGTGTTTGCAGAAAGGCTGGGAAACAGCCTCACCAGGATAGAAAGCTGTTGACTGGCTCATTCAGGGTGTGTTCATTCAGCATATGCCTGGTGTGTGACTTCCACTGCTGTAGCAGGTGCTGTCACCAGAATACTGGCATGGGTTTCTGATGAAATTGGGGGAGGAAAGCTGCTGCAGGCACATTGAAGCTGAGTGACAGTAGTGGTTTAACAGATAAACCACATCCAGGAACAAAAACCAAACTGATAGTGAAGACACATCACTAGTGTCTTGGAGAAGGTGAGCTTTACCTCAATCGCACAAGTGTGAGTTTTTGCTGAGTAATCTTTGTTTTAAAAACAAAGTTTTACAGAAGATGAGGTTGTAAACCAACATGGGATGTGTAAGAAATGAGCAGAGTTAAATGCAAAATTACTGTAACACCATTCCCAGGTCTGTCTCTTTCTCACTCAGTCTCATGCAGTATATACAGTTATTTTGTTCTTCTGCTAACATGTCTAAGCTCAAGTCAATAGGAAATCTTTGAAAGCTGCTTGTGTTATGGCATAACTTAACACATTTGGTGAGGGGGTTGTGTTAAAACTGGGTTTCCAGTACTTGCTTAGCCTCTGTCTCCTGTCTGTCTGCAGCATATGTTTCTGATGTTATCTTCAGAAAAACTCAGCAAATCCTGCCCACAAGAGAAATTACTTGACTGGGAGATTTGGGACAGCATCTCTTATATTTGGAATGAAGAAAATAGCATTTAAAGAAACCAAAAACACAGGCATAAGTAGGCATGTGAGGTCAGTTTTCTTTCTTTCCTTTGTCCCAGTCTGAAAGGCAATAAAATTATTTTTGAAAGGAAAAATAATTAGAAGCTGGACTGTTTTCTCTGGGGACTCCTAATGCCAAAGAATTTCCTTGTGCCTGTTTTCTCCCTTGCTGCACCAAAGGGCTAAGGCAGGGTTGATGTGGTGACAGGACCAAGGATCTAAGTCAGCTGGCTGTGTGACACAGCTGTCGGAGGCGCCTCAACACTGATGTGATTCCTATCTCCATCGCTTCTCTGCAATACTCCATGCAGTTTCAAGATCATTTCAGCTTTTAAAAAGGGCTGTGTGATAAACTGGCCTGCATAGCAGGAGAATATGTAAACCGTGCCAACCCCCATGGAAGTGGGTGCTGCAGGAGGGATATGGTGTATGGAAGTTACAGAGGCTGGGACTCATGCTGGGTGGTGCTCGGAGGTAAAGAATATCATTTTCCCATGAGCCATGTTCTGTATGCATTACAGCCAGAGACAAAGGCTAACAGGGCTGACTGAAGACATTTGTTTCTGGATCTTGGGGCTACTGTCATGAAACAGCAAATTATTCCAAAGATCAAGTGCGTACCAAGGAACAGAGGAAGTTCTAAGACAGAAGTGCCGTATTCCTATATAGGTAAGATTCTGGATCTGGTCTGTGTAAGAAAAGACTAGGACCATCAATCAAATAATTGTTCCAGGTTCTTAAAATAGAATCCTAGGAGATTCATCTTGAGGATAAAACCCAGCCCTCCTAATGTGTGAAAAAATAACACACGGCTCTCCCTTTCAATCTCTATTTTTCATCTGCTACTTCATTTGAGCCACTCTGATTAACCTGAAAATTTCAAATAATTGGGTTTACTGTGTTTGAACAGCATTGTTACTTCTAACCACCAAGTTGCTTGGTGTTAGCAAGTTTGCCTGCAGAGTTAACATGGATATGTTGATTAAACAACAGCCTCACCAGCAGCCTGGCCTAAACGAAAGGAATGTTTAGATGGTGAAAACGGAAATTGACTTTTTACTATTTTGAAAGCATTGCTATGCTGTATCTTAGCAAAACACACCCTAGATGTACACAGGTCTGGTTAGTGTTGAGGGTGAATCACAGAATATGTTGAGTTGGAAGGGACCCACAAGGATCACTGAATTCAACACTCAACCCTGCACAGGACCATCTCCAAGAGTCACACCCTGTGCCTGAGGGCACTGTCCAAACCTGTATTGAAGTCTGTTAGTCTTGGTGCTGTGACCACTTCCCTGGGGAGCCTGTTCAGTGCCCAGCCACACTCTGGGTGAAGAACCTTTTTCTAACATCTGACCTAAACCTCTCCTGACACAACTTCAGGCCATTCCCTCAGTTCCTGTCACTGGTCACCACAGAGAAGAGATCAGTGCCTGCCTCTCCTTTTCCCCTCACAAGGAAGTTGTAACTGCAGTGAGGTCTCCCCTCAGTCTCCTCTTGTCCAGGCTGAACAGACCAAGTGCCCTCAGCC
>JAWWEE010000001.1:92612296-92863873 GCA_035221455.1 Xenops minutus
AGGCTGAAATCACTATCAAAACTCAGTTCCAGGGCGTGTCCTGGCAGGGATCAATCTCTCCAGGCCGCCGAGTATCCGTTGCTGTTTTTCCTTGCTTCCACTACAAGCTGAAATCACTTTTCTAATAAAATTTACTCATTTTTGTTTTATTTTAATCACTATTTTTTCTTTAGTAAATAAATAAAATTAATAAAATAAAGTTTATAGATTCATCATCTATAACAACACCACCTCTCCTGTCCTGAGTGACCACCGGAACAGATGGAGCCCAAAGTCATGGACTAAATGAATTCAACAGATATTTTGTGGGCATTTTGTAGGGGTGGTCCATAGACTAGGGGAATGAATTCCACATTTTATATCAATGAGTGTGAAGAGGAATAGTGGTTAATGAAGTGGTACCTGGAACCTGGGCATGATGGTATGACATAATGGGTGGAATGTGCTTGTTTTAGCTGGAACAGAGTTAATTTTCTTCGGAGTGGCTGGTATGACACTGTGTGACTTTCATGGAATTTTTTCAGTCCCTTACAAACAGCGTGGTTTGGTAGTTGGAGGACAGGACAGATGGCTTGTTGAAGCCTAGCCTCCCCCCCCACCTTCCCTCAAAGCCAGCTTGTTGGCTAAAGCCTAAACAAAGGGATGGCTGATAGCTTTGCATTCCAATGTGATGGCTGGGGAGAGGACTGGGGAGAGGTGAGGGGGGAGAGAGATTTCTCCACACTTCTCTCTTCTGGCTGCTTTGTGTGCTGGCCACCGTTTGCTGGGCTGGTGAAAGCACTTGGAGGGATCTCCCGTGGCTCAGCCCCCAACTCCACGCACCCTGTGCTGTTCTTTTGTAGATTCTCTACAGACTCCTTGAGGGCCCGATGCCATCCACAGAGAAGTTGCTAACCCCTCCTCAATGAACACTTTCAGACAAAGGACAGTGACAAGGCCCTTACATTGCCCATGGGATAGATTTTCGCCCATCCCCTGTGGCTGTCACTCCAGCGTGAGTTTTCGGAGCCAGCACCTCTTTCTGGTTGCGGTCTTTGCCTCGCCAGACCCCAAGAGTGAGTTGCTGTGGCCACTGTATCCCGAGGTGCAGCATCGCCTCACGCTGTCTGTGAATACAACTACATTTAAGGGGCAGAGACAGGAATTGATTTATTTGAAAGTTTTTGTTTCAGTGTTGATGTTTGTTCTGTTTGATTGTTTGTTTTTCTTTTGGTTATACATATATATATATATTTGTAGTAAAGAACTGTTATCCTTTCTCTCTACATTTTCTGATTAAAGTCTCTTAATTTCAAAGCTTGTGGTGGTTTATGGGGAGAGGCCTTTCCTTTCTAGTCCAGAGGGTTCCTCACTTTCCTAGATAAATATCTTGGTTTTCTTTTAAACTGAGACAACAGGGTTGATAACATAGAGATGTTTTTCTCATTGCTGAGTAGTGCGTGCACAGATCAGAGGCCTTTTCTGCTTTTCGTATTATAACACTTATAAGGAAGTAGGAGGTGCATGGGATGTGGGGATGAAAGAATAAATTGTCCAGACCTCTGATCTTATTTTTGATCATCACAGTAAAAGTTAAAAAAAATTAGGTATCACTACAATTTAGTAAGAAACCAGTAAATTACAATGCAGCTCAAACATATTCTTTTGATAAGTATTTTAGAAACTTAAGTACTTTACATATGATTTTTTCAAGTAAACTAAAATGCCACAGAGATAATCTCACAGAGATTTAGTTAACAAATAGAAGATATAGTCTGGTATAGTCAACTCTTCATGTCAAAAGACATTATGCACAGAGAACCTAATAATGTAGTGAATGGTCTTTTGAAAGGAAAAAAAATACTATAATATTCCATTCTTCTTAAAGGTGCCCTGACATTTTCTCTTATGTGTAGCATGACATTATTTCTTACATATAGCAGTGATGACAAATTTTGGGTTTTTTTCCAAACCAGCGTGTAAACAGCATAAGTTCTAGCTACGGACTGCTCTTCTGCTTTTTATTGTTCTTCTTCCAATGTCCTTTCTGTATCTCCAACCATTTGAAATTCGCCTTGGCAGTGAATCCAGGCATTATTTGAAAGAACTCTGCTGACAATTTTCATGAGGCTCATGCACATCATCTTTTCCCAGTTGTGTGTGCTCAAGCTCATCCAGACTAAACCAGACATGCACCACCATGCAGAATCATACACCACAAGTCAAAACCACCACTGCAGAGCCGTGTAAGAAGACTTGTCACAGTCCTGGAACTCCTTCCTCAGTGCTGGGATAAGTCTGAGGAAAGCTGAGGTTGGTTTAGGTTACAACAATATGTGAGTTGCTATTTTGCCTCTACTTTGATCCAAACACTGGAAAAAGACACAACATGTAGGCAAAGCAATAGGGTAGAGGAAGAATCAAAGGATTCTCAGTGTCTTAAGAAACTGGTATCCTAAAGTGCCTTAAGAGCACTGAACTTTCCACAAAGTACAATCAAAAAATGACCCAGAAGACAACTCATTCTTCAGGCATAGTCAGACATATATTTCTACAAGCACTTCTTCTTTCATGTGAAACTTGTAAAGTGAAAGGCAGACCCTGCTATTAAGAAACATGTGTCTTGATACTGCCAGTGTGTCTGGGCCAAGTGACTTCTCTTTGAATGTAATTTCCTTCACCAGCTCCCCAAATCTTCACATTCCTCAGTTAACAAAGTCATAAATGAGAGTCAATAACATTATTTCAAATCATCACAGACCGAGTTTGGACATCAGGATTTTAAATGGGGAGTGGTTTCTGATTAATTTCCTCATACTGCCTCTAAACAAATGTACAGAACTAACAGAAGTGTGAGAATGAAACATGAGGGATTAGGGGAAGGAGGACAGAAATGCTTAAGTCATGAATGGTCCTGTTCAGCTGCAAGGCAGGTTAATGAGATCCTTATTGTTTATGGTGAGTAGGTCCTGGACAACACAGGCCACACCACAACTACCTGCTCACTTTCCACCCCCAGTGGGACTGGGGAAATAGCACAAGGAACACAAGTGAGAAAACTCACTCGCAGAGCTAAAAACAGTTAAATAAGAGTGAAGAAAAGAAGAAAAGGTGATGCAAAGGCAAATGCTCACCACCTGCTACCAGCCAACCAATGTTCAACCAGTCCCCACACAGGATACAGAGAGTAAAAATAATTCCATCCCACTCAGACACCAGACCACTGCTTAGGTTCACCACTCCTTCAGTTATTTCAACACAGATGGATGGCAACAGCTTCCTTTGAATCCGAGATCTGATTTGAATTTTCTGGGGCATTCTGTTTTGAGCACAGCTGTAGCTGCTCTATGAGAAACAAATATTTTTTTAGCCTATTTTAGCCAGTGACATCCTCAGAGCACTAAAGAGTTATGAATTATGCTATTCAAGGACATTGTTTTCACCTTCCATGAAAGCGCTTTACTTTTATTTGTTTCTCAAGTGTTGTAGTAAAGTGGAAGCAGAGGAGAAGGGAAAAAAATCTAAAAAACCCCAAACAACAACAAAACACAAATAAACAAACCACAAAAAACTAAAAAGAAAAAAATACTTTAAAAAAAAATAAAAATAAAAAAAAAATTAAAATGTTGTCTCAAATTCTAGTGTTTATAAATCTTGTTAACTGACAGCCTGTCTATCCCATGCAACCATAGAGTTCTCCATGGAAATTGGGTTACAGTACTTAATAAAAAAGAAAAAAACTAAAACAAACAAACAAACAAAAAACAGGGAAAGGAATATCATTACAGAGGAGTATTTGTTTGTCTACTTCATAAAGAAGCACAAATCATTCCCCCAACCAACACTCTTTCAGCTGGTCATCCTTCAACTGCTCTATAGTGGTTTTACCAAGTATGCAAACATAATTAAAAATCTGCATTCTTTCAGTCATAAGGAAAAAAATTAGAAGTTGCATTGCCAGAAAGCATGAAATAAACTGTAAGAACTTACTAGAAATTCTCTATGTTCCATTAATTGTGTGTTTTAAAGCAGAAAGAACTCAAGAAAATAAACAGCTTGTCATAAAGAAGCCATCAAGAGCAAAGAATTTAAAACCCAAAAAAAAACCTAATAAGAAATCTATTTAATACAACTCTAAATAGGGTTAAAATGATTTCTTACACCTCTTGACAGTGATTACACAGATGTCCCCTAATACATTACTTTGACATGACAAACACATTCTACACAGCAAAGGATATCTATAAAATTTATTACAGGTCAACTTGATCATTATTTTCAAGAATGGTATGTTAAAGATTTTTATTTCATCCTTAAAATAATTCACTATTTGATTTTCTATATAGTTTATTACAATCATTCCATAACGCTTAGTTATCATCGTTTGTGTAGGAAAATGTACTAGATTAATCTGTTTAAAGCATTCTAGTTGACATTGTGTCTTAATTCAATGAGAGAACTAAGATATCTATGTTGGCCAAGAAATAATCCTTCTCCTTTAAATTTAGAAAACAAAACTTTAATTAGAAATATATGTATATATATATATATATATATATATATATGAAAAGGATAACAGTTCTTAACCACAATACACAAATATAGATAGATCCAGAAAGAACCAAACAACAACAGTTTGTAGTAAACACTTTAAACAACAAGGCAAACAGTTAAAAGGTCTTTTGGCCATCCCCCAAAAAAAGGGGAGGTTCAGTTATATTTACGGACAGCAGGTGACGATGCCGCGCCCAGTCGGGTGTGCTCTCTCTCAGGGGAATGGAAGGAGCAGAGGTCAGGTCAGCTCCTGTGGGGTCAGTGACAAAAGCAGCAGAAACCCAGTCTCTGCAGTGTAGAAAGCAGGCGTGTTCTCTTCCTCACAGCAGTCTCTGTGGTGCCCACAGGTCTCCACGGGTAATCGGCGAAGTCAGAGAGAAAAAGACACAATCCTGGTCCCCCAGCTATGTTGGACTCCGTGTGTCGCTGTCCTCTCTCCGTGCTGAGCTGCTGAACTCCTGACCTGCACAGAAAGCACAGAAACCCAGACCTCTTCCCCGACCCGAGCCAGTCTCCCTCTGGCCTGGGGAGAGGCAAGAACAAAATACTCTGGCTAAAGGTGTTAACATCAGGATATGCATATTCATTGTGCCCTTTGTTAACCATCTTTACTGACACTAAGGCATTGGCTCCAAGCTTTTTGGAAGGAATTCCAACTGAGTTTTGAAACTATAACACACTGGGACAAAGATTTTTTAAATAAAGTAGCATCAGAACTTCTAAACTGTAAATACAATGGAAAATCCCAGAGGGAGTTTAATTCTCCAGATTATTTCAGAAAATAAAACCAAAACATTCTAATATTTGTTAATATTTTTTATTTTAAAATACCCTGGTTTACAAACTGGTAAAAAACAGGCTCCCTAAAATAAATTTTAATGGATTGGAGTGTGTTTACATTTGAACATTCATGAAACAAAATTAACTTGGTTTAGACAAATAATAAATGTATTCTCACTAGTTTTATGTATCTAATTTGGGTGCTTAATTTTAGAGACCAAAACTTCACATAGTATTAAAAATAAGAGTTTTACCTCCAAGTATTCTGATGAGCTGCCTTCAGAGAAAATGAGTTTGTGCCTCACATTGGTTTCTAATGCTTTCATTTACAAGTGAAAATATTTTCTATAGACATGGGGTGATAAAGAATTTTGACTCCTTGGTATAAAGGGAAAGAAACAACTGAGCACGGAGAATAAACTCTCTTTTCAGTTAATGTTTTTGTTCAATACTGGAAGGGCTTGTGTCCCTACATGTTACTTGTAAGTCTGTGAGAGGCAATTTAATCATGGTTTTAGCTTGATGGCACTTAAAAAATTACTTATCCTCACATATAGGACATACTGATGTATGAGTTCAGTATTGGAAATGAGGAATCACAGTGGAGTTTTTTTTTAAATGTACATTTTTATAGAATTTATTAAAAACATGTTACTGAGGAAGAAATACATGAAAATTAATATAAAAATGACAACAACTTTTCAAGGAACTTAAGTTATTTAAAAATATGTGAAAAGATGTGAAGGAAATTTAGAGTCAGTTGCTTCAGTTCTAATAGGAGTTATCTTTTTTGCTTAACGATAATTATTTCAAGAAGTGAGAAACTTCAAGATCCAATCTGATCAACTTTGTTTCACTTCAGTCCTGCTAAGCTTGCTATAAAGCTTGAGAACTTGAATTTTGGAAAATTTCCTTGGTACATCCTGAATTACTCAACTTATTTATAACTTAGGGAAACAGGACAATGGAGGTCTCATAGTAAGAAAAGTCCTATGCTTAACAAAAACATGTCTTTAACTTTTTCAAGTTCAGAGGCTTCTCTGAATAAAAAAGCAATGAAGGACATAGAAGTTAAATTAAATCTAAGCAAACTGAATACTAACTGGGGATAGCTTTTTGTCACACTCCTTGAAAATAGCAAGTTAAATGTTTCTGTCACCCCTCATCTCATTCAAAGGAAGCATATTTTCTAAAGGAAATATTCATATTCTACCACCACTCTTTTGCTATATTTATCATAGCTAGATAATAAATCCTCATATTCCTTTGTGCTCCACAGAGGAAGACTGAAACTAGACTTGTTGACTCTTATAAATACTGTAAATCATCCATCCTCTTCTTTCCCATTTCACCTAACACAATATTTACAAAAAGCTAAGAAATTTTCCTTTTTTTTTCTTAAATAACAAAGTAAAACTATTAACATATTCATCTCTCAATTCATAATTATTCATAAGGCTGAGATTTTCTTGGATGAAATTTTTTAAATTTCTATTAATAAATATTAATTAATTTCTATTAATAATTTTTTCAGCATTTTTTTTACATTAAAAAGTCATCACAGCACATAAAAATCAATATAGTACCAGCAATTTGTCTTCTGCAAAACAATATTTTAACATCAAATGATTTCTTGTCTTTTGAAATATGTTTGTCATATAATGCACACAGGAAAAAAAAAAAAAAAGTACTTTTACCTCATACGAGTTGTATAAACAGGATGATGGAGGAAAAAAAAAGACTTTGAAATTAAGTGGTAAGTTAACCTGAGATAAACTTAACTTCTTGCCTTGAAACTATCATTAATGAAAAAGAACATTATGGTTTTCTCACAGAAAAGAAAAAAAACAAGCTTCTTTGATTGAAAACTATAGAATTACCACCTTAAAAATTAATAGTGTGTGGTTTGGTACTGAATTTTACCCCCAAAGTTGCAACATTCCTCAAATTTTCATTGGAACTCTATAGATATTTCCCACTACCAGGTACCCTTTAGTTTTTCCTATTGTTGACAGACTGCTTGAAGGCTGCCCAAGAACACCAATATGCAAAGTGTACAAAAATAAATAATTCAAACCCTTAACTTTGATGTTTGACAGCTTATGCAATACCAATAATCTTATTCTCTGAAATCAGAAGCTGTTCCGGTAAGAAAATTGTTGTTCTCTTCAAACTACTGCATGACAAAGGAGTGCGTTCTTTACAGAAATACCTTCTCAGCTTCTTATGGGCCTTAAAATGGCCATGGCCAAGGATCAATGAAAAGCAAATCATATACATAAACTTCATGTCAAAGTGATCAAAGAGTTCTCATGGAGAAAACCTTCATTTATCTATGAAAAAATAAATAAAATCAAAAGCATGAGAAACTGATAGTCTTTGCAGATAAATCAGTTTTTCGAGAGCTTGTTTGAGTCCTAAGTACTTTCTGAAAGTAGATTAATGAGAGAAATAGCCAGTGGTTTTCCCATGAAATCTTGCATGTAAACAGCTTAGTGGTGATCATCTTCCAAAAACAGTTTGGACAATGTAATATGTTTGTGTGATTGTCTGAGGAACATAGTGGAACTCAAGTGAGGTTTTAAAAGTTCACATGTATTATGTAGAAGAATCAGGAATATAGTGCACTTTGTTTTCTTTTTCATCCAAGGCCACTACAGAGCTGTTTGTTTTGAACTTTTGTTTACGTATCCTTCTAGTCTTCCCAGCTAATAATCAGTGCTCTACCTTAAGAAACTTACCGCTTCATTTTCAATACAGAAATATCAAAAACTAAATACTAAAAAGCCGTCTTGAATCTACTGGTTAGTGATACTCAGTATTACGGTGGATAACATGAACAAGCACCAGAATAAACATGAAAAGTGATCCATTCATTGCTTACTTATATGGTAAGATTAACATCTTGTACCTCATCTTTTCTTCTCTACCCTGTCCTGATACCACTACATCCATGTTTACCACTATTTAACATTTTGCTTGTTCATCCTCTGACTTGGCTTTGTTGCCTGACTAAACTATTTCATTTCAGTCCAGTGTTTGCTCTACACAGGTTAAAGGTCAAAGAGATAACCAATCGAATAATAAAAGTAAGAATGGCAATTTTGAGCAGTTGAAGTCTATGACCTCTGAATACAGACTCTACTAAATTAAAACCTTGAAGTTTAGAATTTAATTTATATTGCTGCCTTTCAAATTTTGGAATTCTAGCCACAGTGTAGCTAATCTTTTTATAAAATTCTGATTTGAGACTGTAGTGAAATCTTCATAATTAACAAGAACATAAATCTTCAATGTATAAGAATTTTCCTGCAGTCTGTGGTTTTGTCAGCATTCTGATTCTTCTACATAAAGATTTATGTGATTGATAGAAGATTCACAAGGTAGCACAACATGCTGCACAAAGCCTGACCCCAGCCTTTTTTTTTTTAGAAAGTAATCTTAATCAGCATAACAACGTTTTAAAAAAATTAATTAAAAAAAAATTAAACCCCCTGAATTTAGATTCTTAAATGGAGACCTTAGAATTTTTTTAAGTTCTCAGTGGACTGACATTGCTGTTACACTCAAATAGTAGAATTCATTACTTTAACAAGTTTTAATTTTGTAATACAAGGTTTTTGGGGGTTTTTTGGTTAAACTTATTCCTAAAGGCTGCATAAAAATATCATACATAGCATTAGCGGTATATATGTGTGACTTTATACACAAAAATATTTATATTTTTATATACTTTTCATATATGAATATTGTATCTAACATTAGTATGTGGAAACTGTTTAGAAAAATCTTAGGGGGCACAAAATGCAATTTGTTATGTAAGTTCCTTAGTATTCAACATTCCTAAGATACAAAAATTGGATACATGAACAATCACGGGTTTAGTAGTGTTAACTCTAGGATTTTCTTTTTTTTTTTTTTTAATCATAAACAAAATATGCTGTAAAGCTAATCTGGTTCATTTTCTATTTAAAGAAATGAGGTCAAGTTCAAAACCAACATAATCAGTCTTAACTCTGAGTAGTTTTTAGCTACTATACATCTTTGTCTCATTAATGCTCATCTGGTGCTTGGAAGTGAAAGAGTTTACAAAAATTTGAAATGTCACCATGACATTATATTGAACTCAATACTTGGTAATGGTGTTGCTTTGAACCTAATTTGAAACTGAAAAACATCATTATAGAGTTTCTCCATCTCGATATCTCAGGTGCAAGGCACTGAAACACATAGAAGTTATAATAGTGTGTTGGAAATTCACATCTAGCAGATAGATTTTTTGCAAATAATATTTTCATGAAGGACAGCTGAATCACCAAAGCACAATCAGTGTAATTCTGAGGTGTCTGCTTGGCTCAGCAGTTTTATTACACAGATCAATTCTGCATTACCTCCTTCTGGCTGTGAGTGCCTGTGAGTGCTCATAGAGGGAGGTCATAAAACATTTATAGGTTTAAGAATTTAAATTGAAGCAAAGAGTGAATCCTCAATCTGTGGACAGATATTTGAAAGAGATTTTTCTGAGAAGTCTGTGGTAAGCATTTGCCATGTTCCACACCCTATAAAATTTTCATTTTAATTTGCTTTACAGAGTTTATCTTTTGATTAGTTTTTGAGATTCTAATATATAATTCTAAGTGTCACATATACTAAAAATAATATGTAGTAATATTGCTTGCTTATTATTAATGTACCAAAAAGGGGAGGGGGGGCAGGGAGGGGGGTGGAGGGGACCTTGTTTCAGTTCTGCTCTAGTGATAAAACCAATAGGCAATTTAAAAAAACAAACAAACAAACAAACAAAACAAAACAAACAAAAACAAACAAAAACAAACAAAAAACAAAGAAAAAAAAAAAACAGAAATATCAGAATGACAAAAGAGTGTATAGTACCACTTAACAACACAAGGGCCGGCCTATTTCAGATCAAATATGAACAGAAAGATGGCTCATTTAGTTCTATTTCATATGAACAAAGTTCACAGTGAACGCTACAAATGTCCAACTTCTCCCTCAATATTTGGTCATCAAAATCACACAATCTTTTCAACTAAGCACAATATGGTCATTGAGATCCTAATTAAGAAGTCCATTTGAGGCTTTATACCTCAGAGCATGGATACTCAATCCATTCTGAAAGGTTACAGTACGAAATTAGAATTAGGATTTTAAGTTCTGAAGCATGCAGTAACTCAGTAATGAGAAAACCACAGAATTTTCAAGCTCTTTTGTGTATGGACACCTTATATGTTTTTTGGAATAACTTACTAATATAACCAAAGAGATGAACTGGGCTGGATATAGAAAAGCATGCCTTCTGGCAATCACTAACAAGGGTGTTACCACTGTCACTAAATCAGTGCTGAAACTAGTCTATGAAAATATGAGAACCAAGGAGAAAATAAACCATGAAATAATTACGCAAAGCCAGTGTTTAGTCATGACATAGCAGGCTGCAGGTACTGTCCACAGCACACAAATTCTGCTGGGAAGAAACTAAGAAATAAGGAAGGGGGAAAAGTCAATAGTGCTGACAAATTAAATCAGGGGAACATTAAATGCAGTATACATCTTTACTCATGGCAGAGGATGGATATACATACATACATCTGAAAACTGAGCAGTCTGTCCTACTTAACCCATGGTTCAATCTCCTTTCCCACAAATGTTAGAAAGCTAAGCCATTAATTCAAAACCCAGGAAAGTACTAGTCTTCTATCTTATTGTAATCAATTGACTAAGCAGCAGAGATGTAGTGTATGCATATATACATGTTTTTATACATATATACATGGAAGCGATTTTTAGATTTTTTGGTGTTACAGAATCACAAAGTAGTTGCGTTTAGAAGGGAGCATTTGAGATGGTCTAGTACAACTCATATCCTGTTTTTCATACACCTAGTTGTAACTGGAATTTCCTTCTACATCAGTACCTCATCAATTCACCTCATGCAAAGAGTGTATTCCTATAATCAAGTGCACATAATCCAGGAGAAAACGAATCTGTGATTTACAATTCAGTTAGTGTGACATTTATTAAGCTCTTGAAGGTCTCATTTGAGCATCAGTGAATGTCATATGCTGTTTTTACAGTATTTACTTCTTATATACTTCATAGGTGGAAATGGCATTTATATCTCTAGCCCTTCTATGATAATGAAAATTGAAATCTCCTATCTGCAATACCTAACTTTTTTCCACAGCTAATCAATAAAATTCAGGATCTTTAACCACAGCTTGAGTTTGGCCTTAGAAATGACAAATGAAACTTTGAACATCTGGGTAGGGCAGGTACTGGAGATAGATATATATATATATATATAAAAGAATAAACGTAGAACTCAAAACATACAATTTCTCTCCCTACCAATACCAATGATATTTTTTTTCTTCCAAATTTGGAAGTCATTAAGACTTTCCTGCAAAACGGGGATAAGAGCTATTTGACAGGGTCCTCACTAAGAGATTCTATTCTTTACTTCCTAGGGATTCAAGGTAGCAATCACACAACTTCCTCTGTCACCTCCATTTTTTTGTATGAGTTACCATCTCCAGCTCAGCTCCCTATCTCTCTAATCTCAATCCTGTTCTCACTTTTACTCAGTGCTACACTGTACTTCCAGAGTTTCTTTGTCTCTGAGATTTTCAGCTCACCATCTGCTCTTGCTAAACACTTTCCAAGGACTCATCAGTTATTTGCCTTTCTGGATTCTCGTATGTCCTGTGGGAGCAAAGCAGACATAAACATCCAAATAAAAAGTTTTCCTCAAACCTAAAAGCCCCTGGATGGCACATGTGCAGAGTAAACCATATTCATATCATAAAGTTAAATGCTACATTCTAAAAGTAGTCTTTGAGAATCACGTGAAAACTTTGAGGTTTCTGTATTACCTAAATCATAGATTTAAGGGATTTTTCAGGTGGAAGACAAATATAAAAACCCAAAAACACCTCTACACCTAAGAGGTCAATTCAATATCCTTGAGAACTTTCAAGACTCTTTCCAGACAGGGAAAACTATTTCTTACCAAAATGATTTTTTTTTTTTTTTAAGGGTCAAAATACAGCATTTTCCCTGTGTCTGTTGACTGATGTTTCCAATGTTTCCATCTGGGCTGAGATAAACAAATAATTTATATTAAATATCTGTAAAATTACACAAAGCTTAAAAATGTTAATTTCAAAAGTTGTCTGCCATGAGAGGTAATGTTGTTATCTGAACCTCCTGTAACAACACTGGATCATATATGACAGATTATAATTTTCTGTAAGGAGAGAGGCACTCTACAAACATCTATGAGTGAATTTTAGCACTTTTCAAAGTTAAAACATTAATTGTTTGTATATGACAACAGGAAGGTAAGGGAGCAAATTAGCTGAGTGAAGTTTCCATGCTTCTCTATTCTGATCTTGAAGACAACTTTAAGAGTGGCACCGATCCTCAAGTGCTGATCATAAGTCATTCATATTTTGCTCTCATATTTGTCTCTTAAAACTACAGTTCATGTAAAGCATTCAAGATTATAATAAATCTCTACAACCACTATTAAGAGGTTGTTCCACATCTAAGTGAATCCCCCACTTGTTCTTTGTGGAGAAGTGTAGGCAGGGGTGGGTGGTTTCTCCCTCTAAAACTAGGTAGTGGAAGCAGAAGAATGCATGCTTATAATTAACTGAATATCGCATTTCAGTGCTTTGAGAAAAATCATGAAGTGCCCATAGCTCCAAGAATCAGGACAGAAGGTGGTACAAAGTCCAGAAGTGTGGCAATTTTAGTCCCACTGTGACTCCAAGAAGATGATGAATGATAATTTATAGCAGTCTGTTTAGGATTGCTTTGATCAGGATAAGCCTTATACTACTACTCCTTCATTCTTGATGACAGATACGATACTTTTGCAAAGATGGAGCTAGAGTATTTTATATTAATAACCTTTTTATCAGGGAGAATCTTACATGGGGTTAAGGTAGAAAACAAATTCACAGACCTAGTAACAGAAGATAATTTTTTTAAAATTATCATTTCTGTACTTAACATTCCAAGAACTTTGACAACTTTACAGATATTGGCTGCTTATTGATCTACTGTTTTACAGTTGTATTATCATTAACAGCTATTTTTTTTCAGCTACACTGGTGAAATCATAACACCACTGTAATTCATACGTAAAAGATGTGTGATATTATGATAACATAGAAAAAACATTTGGCTCTGAATTCCAAGTGGATGTCCATGGTCCTTGGTAGTTCAATAGACAAAGAAAGACAGAAAGGATGAATGATGACTCATAAAGATACTATTTCAAGAATTGGAGCAAGATGAGAGGAGGTATATTTTGAAACAGTCAAGGAACAGAAACATCTCCTCCCACAGAATTCAGCCTCTTCTGTTTCCTAAACAAAGCTGAATTAACCCCGTCTTTCTCCCTTTAGAAATTACCACAGAACATCAAGTCAAATATGGTGGTTTTTTTGGGGGGAAAGGAAAAGACAATGCAGAAATATTTTATAAACAGTAGCAAAGATTGGCTGTGGGAGTACAGTCAGAGGATTACAGGAATTGGAAAAAGAAGAATAAGAAGAAAAGCAAAAAAGAAGACAGCAACAATTAAATGCATCATTATTTGACAAGTTATTCCCAGTTTTATAAGCTAAAATAGAGTAGTTCATGTTAAATGTATTAGAATAGGATTAATTACTTTTACTTGTTCAAATGTTCCTATTTGATTGGTTTGGTTTTCCCCCGGTTACTACCCCTTTAATTGGTTGCCGTTTTTCCCCTCTCCCTACTGGCTCACAGTGCACCTGTGAGCTCTCTCCTATACCTCTCCTTAATCGATTGTAGCCCATCCCCTTTTACCCGTTATTGGCTCAGACCTATTAATCTCCTCCCAGAACCCCGCCTAGTTTCTAGCTCCTTCTAGCTAGCCCCTATAAAACTGTTTTACTCCATTAAATATTCGGCCATTTTGCATTACCCCGCGTTTGCGTGCAGAGTGGTTCTTCCCGTTTCCCCCCAAGGTCTGTGTCAATCAAATATTCAAATATTAGGGGTTACAGGCAAGTATAGCCATTAAAGATTGCACAAACATAGATAAGAATTTACCATTGTAAATAAAAGTCAGTACATAAAAGCCATTTTACAAAAAGGTAACAAGTGAACCAAAGTGATGAGAGTTCATTTTCATGTTTATTGCAGTCTTTCTGGTCTGTTAATTTAAATACATAAACTTCAGGGAAAGAGAAGCAGTTTCTTGAAGAGATCAATGATTTTTTACCATCTAAGAACAGCAGCTAAAGCTCTAAGTGGGCAGTGTATTTCTGTGATAACAAAGATTTGTATTTTCTAAAAATTAAAGCTCAGAATAAAAGGTTTCATGAAACTAAGATCAATATTTCTAAAGTTCAATGTATATGATGTTTTCATAAGGATACAAACACTATTGAGAATTATTCACTCAAACACTTTAGTTGCTAAAAAAAGTATTTGTTTTATGTATTTCCCCAGCATTTTTATTGCCTCATGGTTTATACACATATACAAAATATTCAAAATACTTTTTTTTATCTTTTATTTCAAAATAATTAAGAACCATGTAAGTAGGGACAAAACAGAATATAGTATTTTATGCTTGATTTGTTTAAACAGACTATGCATTTGCTCAGAATACATAGATTATACATTGCCCTGGAAATCAATGCATCTTACAGCTATAGGATGGAAATTATTACTGTATTTCACGTACCCATTACCAGTCTAAGAATGATTCTTGCATATTTTTAAATGATTGCCCCATGTGTCTGATGTCTTAACTTCACCATCTTCTATTTTCTCTCCAATAACTGACTTTTTCTAATAGAAATAAGGAAGTCTATTCTGTGTCCTGCTATATTAGATGTTCTGTCAGGTTTTCATTGTAATCCTTTTTATTTTGTTCCCCTTTTTTTGTGTTGCTGAATGAAACTGCTTTCAGGTATCCTTCAAGCCTGGCTCACCTGCTTGGATGGGTATAATTGCAAGTCTGTTTTGAGGAACAACATTTTTTGTAGTCAGAGACGCTGCAGTGCCAGTCTTTCTTAGATCCCAAAGAAGGGAGGTGAGCACTTTATCACATTCTGTTGTTTGTTTATTTCAGCATGGCTTCAGACATGGCATGTCTGAATTAGTCATCATGCTGAGTAAAGAAGTGGAGATTTACTGAATACACAAGTGGACCCATACTTCACACTGCTGATGGAGAATTTTGCTTTGCGCTTGAGCTCCCAAAACGCATTTCAGGACAACTTCTGAAAAAAGGGTAAGGTTATGCAGTTATTTATTTGGATGAAGAGCTGTCAACAGTTTGCTGTTGTCCTTGCATCTAAACCTTTTGCTACTATAACCATAGCCATAGATTTTATATACTCTCCTTTGTTTCTCCTTGTGCTTCCTCTGCAGGTCCCTGTATCTTCCAGGGTGGGAACTAGTCATAAGTCTAAAAGAAGCAAAGTGTGAACAATGTAAAGGAACATTTCTTAACAATTCAGTAACTGAATTAGGCTGCACCTTGAATTTTTATGTTGACAGAATCCCTGAGCATTCCTGTAGTAAACTATAACAATAAAATTGTTAATGCACCAATTGTCAATGAGTACCTCACAGTCATTGTTTTCTATGAATTTACAAAGTGTTATCTGTTGATGTGTAAATGAGAAATTGAGTCAGTAAACAAGAAATCACCATTATAATCATAAGACTGACTGTACAGCAATGACTTTTTAATATTTTCTCTATTTACTGGAGAAAAAGAAGTGTTCTAGACAATGCAACATTACATATAACTCACTTCAGAGCCTCAATCAAATATGAAAAGCTGACTAGAAATCTCCTGAGGCAAATGTAATCACCACTCCAGGTGAATGAAAAATTAAGTGAATACAAACATAAATGGCAAGTCTCTAAGCTAATTCAACATAAAACTGTTCAGACCAAGTTGATATACTCTAGATGGTTCTCTGTCCCATAGAGATTTTGGGCCAAATACAGTGTACAATTTTGAGTTGACAAATATATATATATATACACACAATTATATCTGAGCTAATGAACTGCAATGGGATATCAGTCAAAAACTGAAACCTAGAAAAAGAACTGACACCTATACATGATTATAAAGCAGTGCACAATTAATAAGCAACAATAATTCTACTCAGGTTCATTTTCAAAGATTTAATATTTGGTTTTTAAGATTTATCTCTAAGTATTTAATTTCATATATTGCAGTAAGTTTCTAGAACCTACCACAAAATCATGTTGTAATGAGCAGAAAGCACATTTTTGACTCTAACTTGACTCGTATATTTTCTAAGCAAAGATGTAACAGAGCAAATATCTATTTATGACTACCCAACTGTTTTAGATATGCAAGTTTTCTTTATTTTGCCAGAATTTCTGTATCTGCAGCACGAAAACCTTGCATGCAGACTTATGGGTTTGCATTTTGTTTACAGGCAGAGTTTGTCACAGATTTGAATGTTGCCTCTCTAAGCATAGTTACCTAAGACACACCTAAATCTTCTTTTTTAAGCCTGACATATTTGTTTTAAATATGTCTTGGGGCATCATGATAATTATTTCCTACTGGTTTTATCCTGTTGCCTTTTGAATTTATTTGTCATCAAACAAATCACTTCTACGTATCTTAATACTTGCATGCAATAGATTTTAGATTTTTCAGGCTGTCTCTATCTTCAGACACTCATATCTGCTATCTGATACAAACCCTAGAACAGAGATATTCTGATAAACTGTGTGTTCATGTGAACATGTGGAATTTCTCATACCTATTAATTGGATTTAGAGATCAAACCATTAAAGGGAAAATAATTCATTAATAAAATTGACAAATACATTTCTTTTATTAGGGCTGTTTATTTTCCTCTTAAAAACAAAACAAAAAAACAAGCAAACAAAAACAAGAGAGAAAACTAATAAATCCCTTTATAATCCATCAGATTATAAAACAGCAAGTAAAGTTGGAGACAACTCAACAAAACCTTTTAACACCTAAACATACACCTCTTCAGAAGTGGACCTCACAATATCACAAAGTCAAGTAGACACCAAGAGGTTTTGCTTGCAAGAATTATTTAATGCCAAGCATGTTAAAAAAAAAAGTTTTGAAGTTTTTTCAGTTTACTTCAGTTTTCTTTGAGGGAAGAGAAGTTATTCAAAAGATAAGGTATCATTTATAATTACAAAGTTTTATGGTTTTGTTTTTGCTTTGTTTCATTTTTCCATTTGAAACAAAAAAGGACAAATAGATGTAGCAGTTAACTTAGCAAGATGTTGCTGTGTGTCCTCTCAGGGTAAAAACACACAGACTTATGGAGAGTGGAAGTCTCAGCAGTTTTTTAGCTTTGCAGTGTCAAGATGAATCAAATTTATCAATAGAATTTTGTCAGAAGCAGAAGCTAGGCTTTATTGGAAGATTGATGTGGTCAGCATTATGCATTGCAATCAAGCCATGAGTCAATAGAGATTAAATATTGACAAAAGTACTTTGGCTAGTCTGAGGCTAAAGTAAATTACTGATACCTTCCGGAAATATTATCATTACACCAATGAATATACAATAATCCTGCCATGGCTTATGTTATTCATTATACAGTGCTGGACCCTATGTTTGTTTTTTAATGCATAAAATAAATAAAAATATAATTAAATAATTTAAAAAAAAAAAAAAAAAAAAAAAAAAAGCCCTGAGAATGAAGAAGGAAACTAATACTAGATTTAGCAGTAGCATTAGATAGAGATTCTTAATGAGCTGGTTCATACACCATTAATCCATCAAAAGGCAAAAGAGAAAGCAGCAGCCTGGAAATGTCTTGAGAAGTGAACAATACCTGTATAGCATCACATAAGTAGTGAGCAAAACAATGACAAGCCTTGTAATAGTGAAGATTTTACAGGCAGTAAGAAATGGTTTTATTATACATGTATCAGTACTTGCATAAAAAATGTGAACATCGGGATTTTAACTTCAAAATGTTTTCTAAACCTTTCCAAATCATGTGAATATCATATTTTTTGTGCTATTCTTCAGTGATTATTTACAGAGAAAGGTAACTGGATTTTGCCAAAAATAAAATTCAGACAAGTGTAAACTTTTTTTTTTTTTTTTCTCCTAAAGGTCCTAAAGGTAGAACATCTTGAAAAATCACCCACAAGTGACATGGTGTTACCCCTGACTGGGGAATATGAGGCAGAAGTATAACTAGTGCTTGTTTCTCATCATCTATTAAGGAAACTACAACAAAAGAAGGCATAATAGTATAGCATTTGGATTATTTTCAAATTATTGAATGACAGCAAATTATTTGGACTAGACTTGATGGGCAAAATAAGTCCTTTTCCTTGCAGAATATATTGTCCAGCCTTGCAACATAACTCAGACTGCATGACAACAGACTGACTGTCAAAACAATGATTGTGAATACTGCAGTGACTAGCTTGGCACAGCTTGCACCACTTGCAGCCATGTTTTCAAAACATGAATTTCGTATCTGCGGGCTACAGTTTCTCCTCATGTCTGCTTCTGCATTAAATTTAATCAGGGTGTTTCAGGTTTACATTTATTTTGTGTGACAACCATAGACCCATAATATAGTTTTCACCTCTTTAAAACAACAAAAGGTTTAAGAGTTTAGCATAACTTTTATAACTTGGTAAGATTGCATTATGTTATTAATTTGCAATTATTTTGGGATGAGTTTATTATGCAGGTTAAAACTTAACTGCAAGAAACCAACATTGACACTTTCAGAGGAGAGAGATACTAGATAAATGCATCTACTAAATCTATATACTAATATTTCATTTTTTGAGAACAATATAGAAGACAATACATTTAATAACAACAAAAGTGTAGGCAGGAATATAACAAAGCTTCATAATCCAAAGTTAAACTGTCAAGATGTCCTTACAAACAGCTATTAATCAGTACAAAGGGAGAATAAAGTGTTAGTCCTAGCTTGGAGATGAATTTTATTCCACCTTTACTATTATTTAGAGACAGCTGTTAGTATATGTTTAGTAAACATGTTAAGTGTTACATGTGTCTTGCTCTGAAAGAACTACAATGATCAATTAATCTACAATATATTTGTACATAAAACCTTTTTCTTGAAAACTATACATAAAAATTTACAATATTTGCACACAGTGAAATTCAGGGAAGCATCTCTATTCATGGTAAGTCATGCATGATTCACATTTAATTCTATGTAATCATAAAGGATTTGCTCTTACTAAAATAGCAGCAATCACTTTGGAATCTGTCAGGCCTAACAAATTATGAATTATGTAGTCACAAGGTATGGTGTTCCACTAAGCTAAGTCATAGCTGGCATAGTACTTTTGCACTTTTTCATCCATAAATTCTTGCAAAGTAAAAAGTAAACTTACATTTTTCATCAGCTATCACATGCCTTCTATATTCTCTTTCACTCTGTTATTGATCAATAAGCAAGACTTCAAAGTTTTCTGCAGCAAATTGGACTTGCAAAGTTTTAGACTTTTCTTTGTTTTCTGTCTATTTCCTTCTTGTCCTGTTTCTAACTTCTGTCAATTTATATTGTCTAAATAAATATAAGCTGGAATCTGTGCAAATTAGACTTTGAACTGCAGGTCCTATATTGTCACAGAAAAAGAAATGCATAGTCTTTTACTAACTTCACCACTTCTCTCAGATCTGAATTACTCAATTCAGAAAACCAGAGCAACTTCCACAGGCAGCATAATTTGCACTCATAAAAAGATAATATTAGGACAACATAAAAAAAATGTTTTGCTTGAGATTACTGTTGATTATATTACCAAGACATGTTCATGTAAAGGAAATGAGCTGAATATCACCACCCCTTACACCCAATTACATCTCCAAAAACAGGAGGGAAGCAGAAAAAATATTGGCAGAAAACTTCATCAGAGAATTCTCTTCTCCTGAGGAAGTTTGACCATGAAATACCTTGCCCTGGGGTGGCTTTAAAAGATCTTAAAGTACGCTATAAGCATAATGTTTCATTAGATAAGAGCTTATGAATAAAGTTAATTTGCTCTTTTTCATAAGGAGTTCCTTTCAAGCCTCATCATAATGAAGGAAAAGGATAAGAAATGTCGTTGCTCAGTATCCTTTTTTCATGTGCCCTGCTGACATGTCTTGAAATCCAAGTCCAAATACCACTTTCAATAGTGAAAGCTGAAGGACAGCAAGAGCAGAAGCAGCATGAGGGACATTACATGTCAGATAGCCATAAAGATAAAGGTCACAGTTTATCTTGATGAATGCCATCTAGGTTCCCTCATTGTTTTTAGTCAAGAGGAAAAATCCCTTTGAATTAAAGCATTCAGACATTCATTAAAAAACAAACAAACAAACAAACAAACAAACAAACAAAAACACAAAAAAACAAACAAAAAAATGAAACAAAAAAACCTCAAGCCCCCACATACTTTACTCACAGAAGCTAGCATTTTGTGCAGGGTAAAAATCACAGTGTTACAAGACAGCAAACAAATTGTATAAGAAAGAACAAAAGAAGTTCTGATTGCAGGGTGCAAAGTGACCCTCACATTGTCAAAAGGTCCAGAAGAAACCAGAAAGGTGTCTATTATGTCTTGCTTCCTATCCTTATAAAATACTGAAATTAGCTCAACTGGTTAGGCATTCATGCCAAAGTCAAGGTTGTGGGTTTGATCCACATATGGACAGTTCACTTAAGAGTTGAACTCAGTAATCCTTGTGTGTCCATTCCAACTCAGAATATTCTGTGATTCTGTGAAAACTTGCTTTTACGTAAAATATACAGCATTTCCATCCCGCAAAACATACCAAGGAACATGAGAAAACTCTATTTCTGATATTTCCATTGGAGAAAAATCTTTACACTGCTCTTGAACAAATAAAGTTTTGTGCTTCTTTTGTTCTAACAGTTGCATCTGCAGCAAAATTAAGCTGTAGACAATACAGCTGATAATCATGAAGCAGCCTTTATTCATACCATTCTCAGCACCCTTGAAGCTCCACCACAGTGCTCTGCAGCTCCTAGATAGCTTGCACAATAACACTGAGAACTGACATCAGCTGCTCCATCAGTATCACCACCAGCACATCCCCTGTATCATGTTGACCCTTAAAAGGGCACCTTTCAGCTTATTTGGTCTGAGAACTCAGGAGGTGTTGTTAGGTACCTTGTAGATACTCAAATACTACACACAGAAACACTTTGGCCTCAGAAAAGAAGGAACCTGAATATTTTTAGACCTTGCACTCAACTCCAGCTCCCTGCACAGATTTAAAATAAGTACTTAGATATTTTTTGACATGTGTCTTGAATTCCTTTTAACCTTCCTGAAAGTGTTTGCCTTTTCTGGGTAAGGAATTGAAGATATCTACTGCGCATCCATGTTGTTTACATCATACACAGAAATGAAAAAAAAAAAAAATTGTTTGTACAGGTATGTAGGGAGTCATTGCCAACAGTGACTTTTTCATACTACAAAAAACTGAATTCTGTATCAAACAGTGGCAAGATATTCATTACTTTACTGGTACTGAATAAAAGTTCCTACAGGCTTGTCAGTAAAAACTCTTGATATCTTTGTCCTAACTTAACAACATCTTTATCACTTTGTATATACATAAGGAAAGAACAGTATCCCAGTTTAAAAAAAAAAAAAAAATGCATCTAGTATAACAGTTTAACTTACTGTAGTATTACCTCTGCTATTTTAACACAAAGAAAGGATTGAGTATGGATTCTTTGGTGTGATTGTTGGTTTCTTTCTTTTCTTTTCTTTTTTTTTTTCAGTTCTTACAAAATATTTCAAAGAAATTCTTTACATGTTAATGAAACGCAAAGGCTCTCACTTATTAAATGAGAAATACTCTGAACCATCAGGATGATCACTCTTCTAAATGTGATGTGGATAATTGCATTAGAATGGGTTACATTCAGCTGAGCTCCATAGAATATTTTATTAAGTTAGCAGTGTATTTTTTCAGCTCAAGAGAATGGGTACAATTCACTAGAGAAAAATCTCATTATGAAGTTTATTTTAGACACAAGCATCTTTCTGTCCTAAATATGTGTTATTGATGCACTGCTAGTATTGGGCTTATATTGTTATCATTAGAGTTTATGAATTTTTCTGAAGTTTGTGGGTTTATGTATCTGTATGTTTATCTGTTCCCACAATGTTACCATATATAACCAAAGTAAGTGATGAGATAGTAAAATACGCAAGAAAATTCAGACTCATAAATCCCCAGCAATGATTCTGGATAGGTAATAATTTTTTTATTGGTTAAGGCTGTTATGGGAAGAGTTTTATGCAAGACATAAAAGTGTATTTTAAACCATTCACATTAGGTTCATGCAAAATGTAAATTTGACTCCTGACACTAGTGACTTGTAGGTGGCGAAGAAAATTTACTTAGAGAGTAGCCAGTCACCAATCCCGACAGAAAAAACCCAAACCATTATACCTATTACCATTAACACACAACCGAGTTTTGGTGGGTAAGAGAAAGAGGGTCTTCTTCAAGGCTAAAGTTATAAATCTCCTAAGTGATGAAGGGAGCAAACTTAGGCATCAGAGAATTACCGCCTTTACCTTCTTGCCCTCTTGTTTCACACAGGTTGTCTGTAATGAAAACTGTAATGAAAATTCCATTTCTGGTGATGTTCAATAGAATGTAGCTGTACTTAAGAAACACATCAATCTGCTTATATGGTGAACTGCTACAAGTACTGTTACAGTAAGACTCTTACACTGTACCAAATAATAGTCTGAAATGTCCAGTGATGAATAATTGATCATAGTTCATTATATTCTGAGATCCTGTTAAGCAGATTTGTTAATCTGTAACAGGATTTAGGAGTCTGTTAAATGCATGTGGTTTGCTCATCAGACAAGCCATACTTGGGGTATTTGATGCTTATAACATCTTTTAAAAGTTTATTCATTAAAAGCTTGCTGCATATACACATTTTAGCATGTAAATAGTAGTCTGAAAAAAAAAATAAAAAAGGAAAAAAGGTTGACATCATTATTTGATCGTGCAGCTCTACTGATAACACTTTAAGACATCAGATAAGGTACCTTGAATCTGTCACAGAAGGATTTTTCCTGGGCTGTTTAGTTGCTAAAAATGGGTCTGAAGAGAGGAAATATATTCTGAATATGTCTAATGAACAGCAGTGATAATTTCTTTTGTAAGCTCTGTCTAAGCACATGCAGACATAAGTGAGAACAAGAGGGCACAAAGTGCCAACTCTCCTATAAATGTATGTTAAATATTTTCTCTTGCAGTGATTTTATCTCAAAAGAGTTAAGCTGAGCTCAGCAAAGCCAGCAGTACCCATTCAACTGTATCACCAAGTCCAGAATGAAGGAAGGAACACTTGACCTTTGCATCTGTCTTGTAAATTTTATTTATGACCCTCAAAACTCCCTTCTTAACCTCTCCCAATCACAATTTTCTTGTAAGCTGCAGAAGAAATTACAGATAGGTGTGGAAAGCAAGTGTGCAACTCTGGTGCAACCCATTTGTACAAGAATTTTTGTATTTTTTCCATCTCACCCTGTTTATTTCATAAATCACAAGTTGCAACTTATCCACATTCATTACATAAGGAAGCTGTGACAGAGTATACAGTTACGATAATAAAACAGGTATTATCTTCTTTTTTCTTGCCAGTCAGTGCTTGTATTATGAAGAAAGAAGCTTCCAAGCCCTCTGCTATTGTCACAGTTCTTTTTCTCACATTACACTTCTTAGATACTTAACTCCTGTGAGAAACTTATCATACATGGTAAGAATTTCAATTAGCATATGCTATTGCAGTTCACTGCTTTCAAATGTTGTTTGTCCCACTTAAATTTCTCAGTATCTGCTTCTTAGGTAGTTGAGATACCACATCAACTTTTTTCTAAATAGTAAAAACAACAGTTACTTAATGAAAAACATCAGAAAGGTGGGGAAAAATAAGCAAATCCAAACCCAAGAACTGAAACTGTATTTTTATTTCTACTAGGATAGACAAATGAAAAATCATATTGTTAAAATTCTAAAGTAAGTGGGAACTTCTTTTATTTTGGTTTTTATCCTGCATTACCTTCAGTCTGTTATGTTATAGGAAACATTCTATAGGTTCTGAAGCCAGTTTCTTCTTCAGCTAAATGCTTTTCTGCAGTCCTGAGCCCTATCTGTGGTCCAACACAGCTCTAAGTCTCAAAGTGGGATGTGATTTTATGAAATGAAAGTGCACATCTGAGTCCTAATGTCTACCACATACTCTGTCTACAGCTGACACTTCTGCTGCATTATTCCTGGAAAATGGATGTTTATGCTTCTTTCCTTCCATTTAGAGAAATGTCAATGAATAAAATAATTTTCTTCTGCAACAATCATCTCAGTATGATTTCAAAAGAGGAGGCTTAGGACCAAAAGTCCACTTGCAACCCTGAGCTCCTCAAAGAGTCCCTGGATGGCAAGTTAAGGGGCAGTGCAACTTCTTCTCTCCTTTAGCCAGGTTTGTTTTGACTTTTTTTCTAGGGGAGATTTGCCCAGACTCTGTGTGAGACAGAGATGTCCGAATTCTGTCAATGAGCTTACAATTACCTAATTTTCAGTGATTTGAAAATACACCTTCCAATGACTGATGAACAGTATGCTCAGACTTCACTTAGTATATCCACTGTCTAAAGAAAACTAGCCACAGTTATATATAGAGTTAGGATGATTTACAAGATTTCCTCAGTTGCAATGATTTAGCACAAGAAATAAGTAAAAATTCAATGGAAGGGAGTCACAGAGTGACCTGTTCCCTAAAGAGAGTAAAGGCTCCACACCAAAACCTACATGGAAAAAAACATCAATTTGGGCTTTTTAAGCTTTTAAAAAAGGCATTAGTTATGATAGGTTTTCCTTTAACTTTGAAACTTAGCTATTAGCTCTGCTGGACAATTGTTTTGAGATCACATTTGCTGTTGACCTGTCAAGAAAGACCACAGTCACTTACAAGCTGCTATGAAGCAAGGAATAGAGCTGAAATGTAAAGAAATGAATGGAGCTGGGATGGGAAGAGTGACAGTTAAATGTACAAAACACATCAGTAAGACCTTGCTTATCCAACATCTTAACTTCATTTGTTTCTGTCAGGTATGTGATTGTAACTCTGATCATGTCATTCTCCTAGTCAAGACCTGAAAGTCTCACAGATCTACTTTTTCACTCTGAGCAACTCATCCTGAGGAACAGTACATGACAAGAAATGAGCAATCATGTCATGAGTCATCAGCTCTGTTTCCAAGGCATCCTAGTAGGTTATTAAAATCATCTAAATATAAATATATTTTTTCCAAACTTCCCTTTTTCCTCCTTTCTTTCTCTGTCATAGCTTTATGTGGTTTAAGTCCATAATATTTTTCCTTGTGGGTGAAGAAAGCATTTTTCATGATGAGACTGCATAATATTCTTCTGTTTCTCACTGAAGCTCAATTCAATGTCCATTTCTGCAATGTATATATATACACTTTAAATTCCATATGTTTGCAAAAAAAATTCCTTAATCTGAGTATGTTTCCAAGAATTCTTCTACTATTCTACTACTATTAGGTTGTATTTCTTTGTTTATTTTTAGAATGCAATAACCCAATGGAACCACAACATTGTACATAGGATGCAGTTGCTATTATCTTAGTTTTACTGTTAGAGAAATTGCAGGAAAATTTTTCAATGTTTTGCTTCAGGACATTTTTTTTTTTTTTTGAGAGGTTTACTGGATTTGTTTGTTTTGAGACATTTAATTAGGTTACTAGCATTATACTTCATAATCATTAATATTGTTCATCTTTATAAGAAGTTCAAGTTTTGTAATTTTTATCTTTGGGAAAAGAAATTTGCTTTTAGTTCAGTTCCTGAACATAATGTCTTTGATCTTGTGGGGGTTTTAACCAGTCACTGGTCATGCAGATTTTTGCCATTTGCAGAGCTGAATGACCAGATGGAGTTCTAGGTTCAGGGAAGACTCATTATTTTGACTAATCAGCTTTTGTGGTGACAATAACAGTGCAATGATAGCATATTCAGAGTATAATTCATACACGTCTATTCTATACAGCGTCAAAGAAGTGTTCCTCTCTGATGTTATCAAAGAACCTTTCTGAAGTTAATGACAGTGCTCAAGTTATACAGTTTCTTTTTGAATAGGCCCAAGCTTTTCCAAAAACTCCAGCAGCTGTTCCTCCATTTTATTACATTACTTTCCTCAAAGTTCTTGAGATTGTTTTTGAGGTTTGGGGTTGAATATACCAACTGCTGCTACCATTTACAACAGTTGATATAATATGGTGACTTTTTTTTATGGGGCATGTGTTCCTGTACTATGAATTCAATTACTCTATTTTTCTAGAGTCTTTTTTTCTGATATACATTTATTTTAATGATGACTTCTGATATACCAATGTGAAATATCAGTTACTTCAACCAGACCTTGTCTAACATTCTAGTTGAAGTAACTGACATTTCACATTGGTATATCAAAAGTCAACATCATTTAAATGGGCTTTCAACCTTCAAAAGGGTACTCACATACATTAGTCTTACTTTGATTACCTCAGGAACTAAAATGCTTACATTTTTTCACAAGACCTGAATTTAAATGTAATTTAGTATAGCTTCTGCTCAAAGGTGAAACAGCAAAGCAGTAATAATTTTATTGATTCATTTTACCATCATGTACTCACCTTCAGTCTTTATTGCTTATTTTTACCTATACACCCTTCAGTCTTAATCTGAGTGCTTTCCCCCCAAAGTTTTGCCTTTGCATTGGACATGCAAGTTAGAATTATGGCAGCCTCAGAAAATGCTCAAAGAAAATTGAAGTAAAACTTTACCTAAGTTTTATTGTAAAAAAAAAAGGGTTCTTAAGCAAAAACTATCTCTCTACCTGAATCTGAAACATATGTTAAGTTTCTGGCTTACATGGTTTAAAAAATTGTAGTTGGAATCGTGAATTTATTTAAGACCTAGGCTCGATATTATGACAATAATAAAAGCCCTGTAAGAAGCTATAAGACAAACTATTTAATGTTATGTTAAATATTTGTAATTGCTTTTGAAATTTCCATTTATGGTCATAGTTTTACGTTATTTGACAGCCTTTTATTCCTCTTCCAGTACTGCTATAACAGGGGTTGAAGCAGGGTCAAGGCACATAAATATGTTGATGTGAATGCTCTGCAGAGTTATCACTGCTGTTGTACACTCCAGATAGAAGGAATGAATTCTCAGCGTGTCTCATCTATAGAGATTTCAGTATTTCATAATGGTATCATGTTAAGAAGAAGAATAGCATAAGGCATAGGCACTCCTAACTTCATGAATTATATTCATGATGCTGCTCTACTATTTTTTAAATAGCAATTGTTATTATACACTATTTTTTGGAAATTCAAACAGTTCATAAATATTTTTTCCTCTTATCCTCACTGATCCTCAGATCCTTCAAAGGAAATCGGAACATGTATTAAATCAGACTAATTTGATGATAAAATAATTGCCAAGCAAGGAGAGAAAATTACAGTTGTCCAGATCATCTCACGCTAAAAAAGACCACAAGGATTTATGGTGAACTCTGAATATGCAGAAAAATAGCTTCAACTATATTGGAAGAGAAGAAATTGTCTTATACTTATTGGAAGTGTTTTAAGGTCATTTGAGCCTTTGCATTTAAAATTAATACCCTTCTTCATAGGACTCAGGTCTGACTGGCATAGACGGTTATGAATATTGTGCAAAAGCTAATAGAAGTCACATTTCTATTAGTCCTGTTTACTTCAGAAGGAATGTAGGAGAAAATAATGCATAAACATTCTGCAGTCCTTTGACAAGATCATAGTGCTGTACATTTGAAACATTCATGGAAAACACCTCCACTTTTGTATGCTTATGAATTATTTCTTCCTCATTTATTTCTCATCACTTGAAAAATAATACATTTGCTTAGAAATACTTTCAACATAGCATACCTGACAGCATCTTTGTCTAAATCCACTTTGACATCTGTGAGGCAGCGAAAACCATCTACATCTGGGCTGAGGAGAGTGTATCCAAGCAAAAGAAGAGGATAGCTTGAGGTGAGGAAGGATGAGTTTATGCACATTTCAAAGAGTTAGAAGAACCAAACAAAACCCATCCACCTGAGTGGCTTGGTTACGTGTCCATCAGTTGCACTGAGGACTGATATGTAGAAGGGGTCTACAGACTTTTTGCACTCTACAAAGACTTTGTCAACTGTGTCACTGAGAGCTTGTAGCAGCGTAGTAGAGAGCAGAGTCTTGGTAAGGTGTGAGAAGTATGACAGTAATTATGTGAATTATTATGATTATATTTATTCCTAATATAGGATTTAAATATTGCCAATGCAGTACATAATATAAACAGATCTAAAAATATATGCAGGTTTGTCTAGAAATATGCATATTTAGTCTTTGACCTTGGAGAATTAACAATTACAAAGCAAAAATGCTCCTATGGAGCTGCTTTAGGATTTCAGCTTCGTATGCAACTGGATCTTAGTATTTTTACTCACTAGTCCACAAGTGAGTGTTCTCTGTCTTCAGGGGAATGAGATGCATGCTGCAGTACTAGTCTGCTAGCATGTTTCTTTTGTCTGCTACATACTATGTGAATTAGCCAATAAATAATATTTCTGTACTCATGCATGCTGTTTGTGGAAACTCATCACAGGGTTCAAGAAGCCCAAATATATATAAACCTGTTGAGAATGGGTTACATCTATACCCGTGCATAGGTCTTCCAAGCCAGTATCCATGTGCTTCTATGGAGTCTGAAGATTAGTGATATCATCTGACCATTCAGATGCCCTGATACTGGAAATTTCTCAAAGGGAAGTCAATTTTCATAGCACAAAAATAAAACAGGAGATGCAAGATAAGAGGGAAGTGGTGATGTATTTAGTATACAAGTTAATGTCAGTCCTACCTGCGGTTTCAAAACACAGTAGACAGGAATTCTTATGTGTATTGTGCCTTGATTCTGCCATCTTTTGGAGGTCATTCAAAGTAAAATTGCTTGATCAACAGTGTTTCTAACTTTTTATGCTTATTCATGGACTACATATAACAGAAACACCTTAGATTTTATCTGGCATATGCACTCCTACTTTGGGGACATGGCTCTCCCTTCCAAGCTGAATAGCTGGAAATTTCTTTGCAATAGCCCATTCAGAAAACCACCATATTGAGGAAGAGCTGAGTATGAGAGAAGGAAGGAGCAAATTCCCTTTGAGACTGAACTTCATGTTGTCATCTGAGGGGAGTCAGAACCCAGTATTTACCTTTCACTATCAGTCCTGCTGCATTGTGTAAGGCAAAAGGATGGTTCAGCATCTAAACTTAGCCAGTGCTGCCCCTTCTCCTTAGTCCAAAAGATAAAGCTGTTTTAGGCCTAACATTCTTAAGTGTTGAGCTTTGTGGACTGCTTCTTTGATAAATAATTTTTTCCACCTTCATTGGTGATTTCATATGGAGATTTATTTTTTCTCTTTCCTTCAAAACCTAAGTATTCTTAAAAAAAATAAAAATAGAAGAAATTACTAAAATGAGTGAATACAGAATATTTACTCTAGAAAATGTACGCTTGCTTTGATATCACTTCACGCATCTGTCTTATGCTACAGTATCCCAGTCCCCTGATAATCATAACAGCATTTTGAAACACTTAAAAAAATTCTATTAAATGTAATTGTTAGAAATAAAAGCTCACGGGTGACATAGAAAAGTATATTCAGGATAACCATGGCTGTTGTTCTGTATACATTTCTTCAAAATTAAATGATAGATATTAGGAGACTTAGCTAAATTTTTGTGGCTTAGATTTCATAAAGGAGACTTGAAAACTATATCAGCTTTAATTCTATGACTGCAACCAGAAAGCCTGCTAAAGAGATAATTTTCTACTTATCTTTATTGGTAATTAATTATGTAATTCAAACAAATTCTAGGCACAACAGTGAAACAGGCTCATCTGATGCAATATTCTACAGGAAAATAACTGTGAAAATCAAATAATTGTTTAGCATTTCCTGTGTATTTTCCTTTTCTTTTAGAAGGTATGTTATATATATATATATTTGTAAGTTTCTCATGTATGTTTGCATAGCAAGATCACCAATCAAACAAAGAATCATATTTTGCCTTCCTCATGAAGCACCAAATGCAGTTACTTGATTTACTATACATAGGCAGCAAAAAGGATATTAAAGTATTTTTCCTTGGTAAAGTAACAACTACAAGTTCCAGGGAAGAAAATAAGCTTTTAATACTGTCAGTATTGTACACAGACAAAGCAAAATTTCAAAACTAGGCTTGGCTTCGGAAATAGGAAACAATGTAAATTTTATTCCAGATTATAGTAGCTATTTTACAGCTTAATAGAAGTTATTTAAGAAAAGGATCAAAACCAAAGTAGGCAAAATAGAGATAGGATTAACAAAACTAAATCATACAGTAAATCCAGGCTAGCAATGGAGATCTACATATGACTTTGCTCCAGTTAATAACTGGCTTTGCCATTATTGCAACATTATATCAGACCACAGAGTGGAAAAAGGAAATGCTGCTTTATAGCCAAAATAACTGATAACCCGTGCAGCTGCACCTCTTTTGAGGTTGACAGATTCAGAAACTAATGCCCACTGTTTTCAGCTGGCATATGGTACCACACAAAATCCTCCCAGACCCTTTGGGATTTCTGAGTTCATTTATGGGTCCCTCAGGCAAATGCAAAGGGATGATAGCAGAGGTACCACCTGTCATTAACCACCAGCAGTGATTTCTGCTATTCAGGGAAGGAAGAAAAGTACTTCTCTGCAGTGAGCAAGATGATAAAGACTTATACTATGTTAGACTGAACAAAAGATACGGACAATTGCCACTTCCCCGTGGTCAGAAAATGCCAGTCTCCTGGAGCACTTTCTCACTGACATCCTAGTGCCTAATGAAGCACAAACCATAAATAGCCTCAGTGTGGTAAGCATAGCCCCTCCCTTGCAGGGACTGCCTGCAAGCAGAGTCCTGAGGTCCATGTGGATGGCCACATCACCAGCAGTCACCCTCCAAAGGCTGCCTAAGGGATAAAATACATATTTTGTACCAGCAGCCTAGAAGGACTTGTCTAAGAAAGGCTTTTTAGAAACAGCTACACAGCAGGTATCTCTGCTCCTACCTGCATCCCCAGAGATGTCTCCTCCCACCTGGGCAGCACTGCCACTTGATTAAAGTGCTCCTATATCTTTCTGCAGGCTTCTCTTGCCTCCAACACCCACCATTCTAGCATTTTCTCACTGAACCTTCTCTCTCTTGGATTCTCTCCATGACTCTCAGCAGAAAGCACAAGGGCAACCCCAAAACCCATGGATTAAACACTCTCGCTGAAGAACATCCCAGGCTATTATTGCCATCTAGATGCACTGCAAAAAGCACACTCTATTGCATACCAGGATATCTGTGCAGATCCAAGGAGATTATTTTGTGTCGTATTATCTTTCTCTCTGATCCAGCAAGCCTGAAGCAAGGTACTAAGCAAAGATACCCAATTATTACACTCCAGTATGACTTGACTAATATTGCTGAAGACAGACTGTGACAGTGGACTTACAGTATCAGAAGTGGAGTAAACCATGCAAGAAATCGGCCTGTGAAGAAAATGAAGAAAGAGGCTATAATGCCTTAAAAACTCAGGCTTTTACTGTATTGTAAAATGGATTCCTTGTCTTTTTCCCCTGAGTCACCTTTCTTCTTCCCAAAACCCCCTGAGAAAACTCTTATCTCCCTAGCCTAGTATGCAGGAATTTGTTCTTGCAGGACTATGTGAAGTTCCCCTATTGGTCTTTAGTTAACCCTTTCCCCATTCATTATTATCTCTAGATTCTTATTGGTACTAACTAGAATTATCTAAACCCTTTAAATACCCCTGACCATGAGAATAAACTCTCTCTCTCTCTCTTCATCCTCTATGGTGGTCTCTGTGTTTCTCTTTCCTGGGGCATTTCGGAGCCATGTGGGGGAAGGGGAATGAAAAGGGAGAGAGTTCTATTCCACTGTCACAACAGATAGACCTGAAGACAGGTCACTGTGCTTAAATTGCACCTTTAAATCCACCAAATTCATTCAAAAAGCAGGGCAGGTGACATAAACTTTTTTCAAATACCAGAATACAGGAATTTGTATTAGTGAATACATGTATGTACATCTCAGCTTATGTATGACTGGAACTGAACTTTAGGAAGAAATAAGCACAATCACTGGAACATGGTTAAGAGGTGGTCAGTCTATTTATAGTTGTTTCTTAATAATTTGCCACCCTCTTTCAAACATTGTTAATTATTTGATTATAAACCTGTCATGTCCAGACTGCAAGAAGTGTTTGTTATTGTGGTTTAGATATTTCCTTATTGCAAATATTTCAGGCACTATCTTGTTAGACTGTAAGAAAAGTTTAAATATTTCTGATGGAGCTCTGCATATGTTTCTCACCATATACCTCACCATCTACAGCTCTTATTCTGCAACAGTATACCGTGCATGTTCACTGTAATCTAGAAGAAAATATGTTTATCACTTAAAAGGTAGGACCAGACACTCCAGAAGGAAAAAAACAGATCATTAAGATGAGCTAAGAATTTGACTCACAGAGGATCATATTGACCATGTGTTCTCTATTCTGCTAATAGTCTACTGCTTGTAAATATCCAGGGGGTAAAAGTAGTCTTATTTATTAAAAAAAAAAAAAAAAGTTGGTAAAGCCTTCTAAAGCCTTCTGAAAAAAAAAAAAAAAATATATATATCATCACTATCTCCATCACATCAGAGAACTGCTTCCACGTTACTCAACAGTTACTCAGAGTATGATAAACAGAAGAAAAACTGTTGTATTTAATATTAATTTGCTACCTTAGGAAAATAATGAATGTCCTCAATATTGAGACACATATTATAATAGCTGTGTCACTGTAATAGTATATACTATAAAGGGAAAAATAACTACCAGAACTTTGGGGAGATTTCTGCTAGGAATCAACCAGAAAGTCTACTAATTTCCTTTTTCCAGCAGTCTCATCTTGTAGCAGATGTATTAACTGACTCTACCACTATAGCATCTGCTTACAACATCTGTGGAGATCATGCATACAATCAATTCATGTAATCTAAAGAAAAGCCATTAATGAGAAGTAGTCCAAGATCATACATGACTCACCCTATGTTTCTCCATTTCTAGTCCAGTACTTAACCACAAATGCTCTCTACCACATACCAAAGTGCATCAAATGGACAATAATGATAACTATGCAGTGATAAATCACTAACATTTCTGTCATGACATTTTGTAATTCTATTGCATTTTTACTGCTATGACTCATATTTTGTGAATGGAATAAGCATCTCTTAATGGAACGACACCTTTCTATGATTGTGGTAGGTACTATGTGATGTACCTTTCTTATTTCAGATATGTACAGTTTGAAAGTCTCAAACCATTTTAGTTTTTTTTTTTTGTTATAAATCAAGGTCATATTTGCAAAGTCAAAAATGCCAAAGAAAGTAGCTGCTCTGCCAAATAATTTCTGTTGTCACTGATTATTTCCAAGTCACTCAAAAAGTTCACCTTTCTAATGACATTTCCATATTCCATCTGTGCCTAAAGGTGAACTCTTTAGAAACAGTTAAATAAAAACTAGTCCACTTTCTGAGAGAATAGGTCTGATCTTTGCTTCTTTTCTGGATTCTTTATTTCTACCTCCTGGACTACCAACATTATTACATTATATTATCACATTATTCAAGGCCTTCTCTTCCTTTCAAGAATACTAAGAGTAGCTTTATGCTTTTGCTTTCAAAAATAAAAAATAAAAAAATAATGCAATTTTATCTCAGGAAACTGCATAACTAATCAAAACAATAATCTATTATTCATAATATTACTTGTCTTGAGAAGAGAGAAAGATTGTGCATGTTCATTTCAAACTTGTTCAGTCAGCTTTGCAGTTTCTTGTCTAAATGTTTACTGGTTAAGGGAGTCAAAGAGAGACTTTTTCTTTTCCTTTATCCTTCCAATTGTAGGTAATATTGGAAGAACCAGGAAGACTCAGCTGATGAACACCTGGCTCTGAGACTTGTGTCAACTGCAGTAGTTGTGGATTTTTGATCACAGACCAGTCTACATGACACTAAACATCTTGGCAGCAGATGGGGTACCCAACTTTGCTAAAGGGAAAAGGATCTTTGTAAAAGAGTTAGCAGTTAAAGAACTGCTGTGTAGCTAAAACTCACTAAAAGAGCTTTAAATTAGATCTGAAGGGGGAAAGGGATAAAACCAGACTTGCAAGAGGTGAGCCTGGGAGTGCCATGTCAGTATTTGAGTAACAGTTTGATACCGAGGTTATCCTTCAGCCTGACACATGATTTTCTGAGTACACTGGAGCACACTTGAAATGTTCCTATACTAATGCAAGCAGCACCTTAGACACCTCAGTGGAGGTAGGGGATGGAGATCCATGTGGCAACAAAGACACAAGAGTTGTTGATGTGTTAGAAATCACAGAAGAGCCTGAGAACATTCACTGAGAAATTAGGGTTTTACTCCCAAAAAAGCTGTCAGGGTCAATAGCCACATGAAGTGTATCTACATCAACAGGAAGGCTGGAAGCCATTGTGAAGCTGGAAAATTGCAACATTGTCACAATCATGGAAATATGTTTGAAAAACTCATAACTCTAGTCTTACAATGGATGGCTATAAACTCATCAGAAGTTATAGGTGAAGAAAGAGAGGCAGTAGGATAGCCGTACATGTTAGGAAGTGTTTTGACTATCTTGATGAAGGTAAGGAAAGGTCTGACTGTGGATAAGAATCAGAAAAATAATCATTAATACAGATATCATGCCAAGAGTCTGTTATCGATGACTCAACCAGGGTGAAAAGGTAGATGAAGTATTTTATAAGCAACTGGGAGAAGTCTGGTGATCGCTAGTCCTTGCTCTTGTGGGGGACACCAACTTTCCAGATGTCTACTGGAAATCAAACTCAATGAAACAGTCTAGAAGGTTCCTGGAAGATAACTTCCTGACACAATTGATAAGGTCACCAGCTAGGGAAGACACCTTCTGGACCTGTTGTTTGTGAATAAAGAGGAACTGGTGATGTTGTGGTGTTCAGAAACTATGCTGAGCAGACATAGTGAGGAAATAATACAAATTCTAGGTTCTCATAGAAGTAAGAAAGAGCGGCAGCAGAATGGCTGCCTTCAACTTCCAGGGGGACAGACTACGGCCTGTTCAGGAGCCTGGTTGGAAGAGTCCCTTGGAGGCTGTATTGAAGGACAACAGAGTAAAAGGAGGGTTCAACTGGGAGAAGGGAGACCTCACTGTGGTATTCAACATCCTTATGAGGGGGAGAGGAGGGGAAAGTACTGATCTCTTTACTCCCAAGACCAGTGACAGGACTTGAGGAAATGGCTTGAAGCTGAGTCAGGGGAGGTTTAGGTTAGGTGTCACAAAAAGGTTTTCCACCCAGAGGATGATTAAGCATTGAAGCAGGCTACCCAGAGAAGTAATCACAGCACCAAGTTTGACGGAGTTCAGGAAGAATTTGGCCCATGTATTCAGGCACCTCATGTGATGCTTTGGCTGTCCTGTGTAGGGCCAGGAGTTAGACTTCGATGATCCTTGTTTTTCCTTTCCAATTCAGCATATTCTAGGATTCTGTGATTCTGTGATTCTATGCCATCTTTCAAGAAGGAACTGTCACAGTGTGAGAGCTTCAGGACAGGTATCCGCATGTGCTAGAAGACAAACCCTCATGGGAGACTAGCCTGTCTGAAAAAAAGAGTTTTGACTGGGACTCAAGAAAAAAAAAAAGAAAAAAGAGAGAGAGTGTATGACTTCTGGTAATGGGAAATTTCAGGTGACAAGGGTGTTATGAGGCCATGCAGGGAGAAAATTAGAAGGGTCAAAGCTCAACTAGAACTGTATCTGACTTAAGCAAATTTTCAGCTACTTTCTCCCTCTCATTAGTCCACAGGGTTGCTAATGTGTTGCAGCCGTAGTTTGAACAGATGGCTTCTGGTTTCACTTTGAGCAACTGTGTTCAGCCCTAGCAGTATCTGGTTCCTCCCCTGGGCTCTGTGCACACACTCTTACTCCTACACTAGCAACATATCTTTATGGTGTACTAGGTTCTTCAGAAATACCTGTCTCTTTTGCACTACAATAAATGGCTTCTTCCTCTCCTCACCTGGGTTCTAGTGCTTTTATCTGCAAGCAAAGACCTTTGGCTTTGACTTGTCTTAGTGTCTCCTAGGCTCTCAAAGCACTTTGTAAACACTGAGAAGAGACTTATTATGTAATCTATAATTTTTTATGTTTATACAGTATGTTGACACTATTGGACCTACCTGAGAGTTTAACTTAGGTGTCCTCAAAATATGTGTTAAAAAAGCACAACATGTTGTAGCCAAAATCACGATTGATAAATGAAGACACTTAAAGCTAGAGAGCCTAAAATCATACAGTTATCAGTTGGTCCTGGGAAAAGAATTCAGGTAAATTCCAATTAAAGGAGAACAGACTATTTCTTTGCCTGGTATTACTCAGTCCGGTAGTTTTCTGGGGCTTTGTCTGTATGCATTCATTGGTCATATTTGCTGGTCATTTGGGTTTATTATTTTTTAACCTAAGTCTACTTTATTTTATATCAGAAATATTATTCTATGTGTTTTTAAACTGATCATTTAATTATGGGCATATATAATGGACAGAAAACTTTATGACCACTGATAGATATTCTCCGGTTTTGGTTGTTTTCTGGAGGGGGAGAGGCAAATTCTGAAGTACTGTCTTCTATATAATTTTACTTCCCATGTATCATAATTTCAGTATAATGCTGCTAGAACTAAACAAAAAAAAAATGCAGGTTTACTATGGAGCAGTCAAATTCTTCATAAAAATGAGATGTTTTCTCCAAATGTTTTAGTAAAAGTGCTACTTTTTAATCAGAAATATAGAATTGCACACCAGCTATGCTTTACTTTCAAACTCTATTACAGGACTTCTGACCTGGTACAGAAAGCTGGGTATCTCATTTAAGATCTCTGCCTTGTGGTTTTCTGTTCTGTAACATGAAGAAAAAATTGCAGTAACTTGGGACTATAAAAGTTGTCATTGTTGACATAAATTAGCAAAAAGACTTTTTATTTATTTTGATTTTACCACTAACCACAGAAGACTGCAAAATACAGATTTTCATTTATACCTGCTTAGTAGGCAGTACTCTTTCCATACCTAGTAACAGTTTCCTCCTGTTGTATTTTCCTTCTTTATTTGTTTGTGTTTTTTTCCCTGTTTCTATGTTCAATATAAAAGGGAGAAACCACACATCATTATACATGATCAGATGTTTAAGAGTTAAATGGTATTTTCTCCATTTTAGACACAAGTCTTAGGTAGCTCTGTAGTTCTTGGCACTTTGCAGTAAAACACTTAGCTTTGATCAATTGAAAGTTGCAAAGTTAGGTCCCAAAACACATTCTTCTGAGGAAAATGTGATTTTTTTTTTTTTTAAAGAAAAATGTGGATGCTAAAAAACTCTTTAGCTGAGCCTGACATTTTACTTTTTAAATATTAATATACTTTGAGCTTCTTCCTATTTACATTCTTAAATGCTTGTTTGCGACATAAAGGATTCTATATTGTCTTGAGGAAGCCACAAAGCAGCTTTGTTAGATAAAACTACTTGCAGCTGGTAAATCTTGGCAATTAATATTATGAATTCTTGTCACATGGGGCTTAGGGAAGGCACTTACAGGTTGCTACTTAGCTCTATAAAATGAAGGAAAGTGTCAGAAGTGGTGGGCCCATTGAGGGAATGGTTTCTGTGAGAGAAAGGAGTGGGAAATGCCAAAATTACCATATTTATGGTCACTGTAGAAAATAAAAGTCTAAATGAGCTGCTAGGCTTATAGAGAGTGCTAAAAAATTTTTAAAACTTTCTAGGCAGCCTCATATAACATAAAAACACCTTCTCCTTTCAAAAATAATGCATTAGCAAAAAAACTTGAAGTTTAATACAGTTTTGCTTATAACTGCTACTGCCTATGACTGGTGATCATAAAGGGAGAAAAGAGTTCCTTTTCTGGAAAATGTAATTCTCCATAATTTTTAAATTCCTATTGTTATATTAGAGGGGGATTAGGGGAGATTACAGTGTTCATTTCCCCCTCAAGTTCTTGTCTAAGGCTGAAAAAAGTTAAAAAATATTGTGCAAAATTTTTTTCAACCTTACTGTTCCAGAGCAAGCAATTTGTACCCATCATGTGTGGCAGCTTGACACCAGCCAGCAGCTAAGCACCACAAAGCTCATCGTTCCCTTTCCACTCTTAGCAAGACAGGGGAGAGAATACAAAGAGGAAAAGAAAAAAGTACATGGATCAAGATTAAGAGAATTTAATATGCAAAGGAAAGATGAAGAACTAAAAAAAAAAACAAACAACCCAGCCTCAAACAAGTAAACACATTCCACAAGTAGACTCCTGCACAGCCAGTCTCCAAACACTCTACCCACTTTAAAACCCTCCTCCCCTCCTTAATGACCCTAGTGCCATAAAGTATGGAATGCACCTTCTGTTAGTGTGGATTAGCTGCCCAAGCTGTGTTCCTTCCCAACACCTTGCCCTTTCCCAAACTGCTCGCCAGAGAGCTAGCCTGAACACCTTGATGTTCTGCAAATGCTGTTCAGCAACAGTTAAAACATTGTGCTGTTACCAAGGTTGTTTTTGTCGCAAATTCAAAGCACTGCACCCTATGAGCTACTATGAAGAAGCTAAATCCATCCCAGGCAGACCCTCTTGAGCGTCAGGACACCTTCATATTCCAGTAATGTGTCAAATTTTGAGTGACTTTTTTTTCATTCCAGTGCTGCTTAACCTAGAAACACCATAGTAATTAACTTTGGCAACACAGCTGTGCAGAGAGAGAACAGGGAGAAAGACAGTACTTGAACAGCCATTCACATTCGTACACTTTCACACTACAGGTACAATTAGAGAGTTAGATCATTGTTTGGTGTGTCTTCTCTGACTCTGCCCTAAGTTGGTAGTGTGTGATAATAGTGTGCCTTTTTCTAAGTGACGTAACAACTACAGAATGACACTGCTATGGCTGTATGATTTTTGGGCCAGAGCTACAAGATGATTGTCATCCACCTGGTCACATAGTTTTATACACCGGCATCAAGTGTATATAGAAGAGATAGAAGTGTTTCTGTTATCTGGTTTTACTTTTGTGATTAACAACTAGACTTAATAGCTCTACAGCAAATGATTTTACTTCTTAAGGTCTCAAGCTCCAATATTACATTTGCTGGTAGACCAAGATAAGAAGAGCTGTGGCTAAGTAAAAAGACACATCAGTAAACTGAAGCAAATGATTTTGCTGGACACATAGTAAAATGAAATGGTTTCATTTACATTTTGCTTTTCAAAATGAAATTATCAAATTTGTGACATTGCCTCTATTAATTGGCACAAGATGCCATTCTACTTCCTCTACACTGATTGCTTTAGAAGTTGTGGAAGGAGGATTGTGTAAGGCCTTCTAATAAGTAAGTTTTGGCTTTGCTTCATCAGAGTATCACAGAAATCTGCAATGAAACTAGTGTATGGCTGCTGGCTGGGAAAGAACCATAGAAAAGACTTGGGTGATACTGTGATCACTGCTGTCTTAGCTGGCACAGAATGTATTGACCCAAAGAGTTATGGTGTTAAAAGTCCTCTGGAGAGCAATGACGCTGTGTCCCTCAGGCTCTGCCTGCCATTTTTTCACTGAGGTTCAGACCTTGGTGAGCATCTGGAGCATGCCTCCAAGACTGGTGTATAGTACAAATAGGACTCTGTGGGTTGGTAGTTTTTTTGTTTGTTTGGTTGGTTGTGTTTTTTTGTTTGTTTGTTTGTTTTTAATTTCCTTCTTCCTTCTGTATAAAACTGTTGTAGATTAAATGTACATGATTAAAGGTTTTCAATCTATTCAGAAATTAAATTTTAAGGCTTTAAAAAAAACCAAAACTGAACAGAACTTGTTCTATATCTGACACGACTATATCAAAACACTACACAGCAGAGAATTTTAACAGCCTGCATAACAGCTGAAATGTGCTTTGTTCTTCACTGATTGAGATTTGTGCTACTTTACAAGAAGAATTAAAATGTTACATTTCCAGGTATGTTACCTTATTTGCTTACTTTGGTGTTACATGTACATATAATTTTGTTTTGGTAGATTTACAAACCACACTGAGCAAAACAAGTGTTTTTTATTCCCAGACAATCTTTGCACTTGTGAAGCTTAGCTGCATGAATGTTAATATAGCTACAATATCCAGACTTTATTAAATAATGCTGTATTACCTCTAGACAGTATACACAAATGTCTCTGATTATTTCCTGGGTCTAAATATTGGGTACAAGCCTAACACTAGTTACTTCTACTATATTAAATCTGATATGTTGTTCAGTTCTTCTTCCTATGTTAAAGTTGATTGCACCAAATATCTGCCACTGGGCAACCAACTCATGCATGTCTCTGCCTGAGTTGACTGAAGGCTCCTCCTCCTGTTGCCATTCATTTTCTTACGGCTAATGGCCTTTTAAAAAGCAAACCAAAGCTAAATTCAAGACCAAACTCCCAATTATTTCTTCTTAAATAATACTATTTTACCTCAACAAAGCAGTGAGTGAGGAATGTAACACCAAATTTTTCCCCTGAGAAGATACTTCCATTTCTATTTGAATCTTCAGAATCCCTCTGGTCATAAGATATTTCTATAATTTGAAACACTGGAACATTTTATGACATGAGATGTTCTTGAAGATAACAGATTTTCAGGATTTTCAGTCACAGGAACAAAAATGCTAAACTTAAAATATGCATTTTAATCCGAGCTCACATGGAGGAATCAAGGCTCATATTCTGACCCTTCTGTAATTTCTAATGCTTCCTAAATTGTCAGGCAGACTCAATAAGTGTCCTAGAGTCTATAGAGGTGATATTTTCATTGAAATTTTGGAGTTCACTAAGTAGCATCAAATTTTTAGTACAATGTCTGTATAATTTTTTTTCCAGATTAAACAAATACAGAAAAGAATAAAGGAGGTGAATATCCTTAAAAATTAAAAGCAGGTCATAAGCAATTTTAGAAAATGTTAGACACAAATGTTGCAATAAAAAATGGTTACTATTTTGGCACATGATTTATAAAGAATCCTAGCACAGAGTGGACAGGGGCCAATACCTATGGAAACAAAAACAGTGTGTTGCAACTTAATATCATTTAATGTATGTCATTTAGAAAGTAGCTTGTTGCCAGCTGATCTTCCTCAGTTATATAGGAGATATATAGAGTATGCAATACAGAAAGTAATACTCCTTATTCTGTGCTGTACACAAACCACCTGATGTGTGGTCTTGTATGAAAAAAAATTCTTTCCCAATCATTGTCTTTAGCCTTGACAGCAAACATTATGTGCCTTCTATGTTCACAAGTTAATATCTATGCATAAGCCTCCTCCCATCTCCCATTTCCAATAACAGTATCCTGGGCTATGTCAAATAAATATAGGTCACATGTTGTGTGCATGAAAGATGAAGTTAATACTGTATATATGCACTCTTTCCACAACTGAATTGCCAATGATTTTCTGATCTGGCAGGTAAATTTCAATCACGCTATTCTCTACATCTGGCTCACTCTTGTCTGTGTAACTTCGTCAGCTGTTATCAAAAAGTGTGTAATATGAAAGTATCACTTCAACTTCCCTAGTAGATTTCTTTCCACACTTTCAATCTGATTCAGATAGTGAGTTATAGATGAAGGAATAAGCCATGGAAAATAAACACCTTTATGATCCAAAAATGACATGACAAAAATGCAATTTTTTATTTTAATCAGACATTAGTTTAACAAAATGTCATATAATGATGCAGTAGTAATCTCAGTCAAGTATTTGAAGATAGCGGCACATATGGCATTGAGCAGTAGAAGGCAAAGCATTGCATCCCTCTAATTCTAATAGAAATATACCTGTGAATGAGAAACAGCAATGTGAATCCTGCTTGGAACTGTTTTCTTCCTGGTGACAATTTGCCAAAAATAATATTTTAACAGATAAGTGTCATACATAAATGATAACCCTGGGAGCTGAGGAAAATGTACCAAGCATGACAGAGATGTACAGTGCACAGCTGTGCAAAAATCCATTTTGCTCAGCCATGACAAATTTATATCACAAATCTGCATGCACATGAAGATAACGGCTGTATATGCCGTACTTAAGTGTCAGAGTTTCTTTGGGTATGTTAAAGGTAGGTCGTTTTCCCTTCCTTTATCTTTTTCCGCTGTTAAACAGAAGAAAAATCTCATGTTGCAAACAGCAAGCTGAATCTGAGCCAGCAGTGCCCTGGCAGCCAGAAGGACCAACCCTGTCCAGGGGACTCCAGGCAAAGCATCACCAGCTGGTCGAGAAAGGAGATTGTCCTGCTCTGCTCTGCACTGGGGCAGGCCCACCTGGAATACCGTGGGCAGTTTTGGGCACCGCAATATAAGAAAGTTTTTAAACACTTAGAGAGTGTCCAAAGGAGGACAGTGAAGATGGTGAAGGGCCTTGAGGGGAAGCTGCATGAGTAGTGGCTGAGGGCCTTTGAATTGTTTAGCCTGGAGAAGAGGAGACTGAGGGGAGACCTCATTGCAGTTACAACTTCCTTGTGAGGGGAAGAGGGGCAGGCACTGATCTCTTCTCTGTGGTGACCAGTGACAGGACCCAAGGGAATGGCCTGAAGTTGTGTCAGGGGAGGTTTAGGTTGGATATTAGGAAAACGTTATTCACCCAGAGGGTGGTTGGGCACTGGAACAGGCTCTGCAGGGAAGTGGTCACAGCACCAAGCCTGACAGAGTCCAGTAAGTGTTTGGACAGTGCCCTCGGACATATGGTGGGACTCCTGGGGGTGGTCCTGTGCAGGGCTGAGTGTTGAATTCAGTGATCCTTGTGGGTCTCTTCCAACTCAGCATATTCTCTGATCCTGTGTGATTGTGTGATTTTTTTATTTTTGGTCTTTAATGAAGACCTTCTGGCAGTATTTTTAGTCACTTCTCTCAAAATTTGTTAAATTTGGTGCTTATTTCTGGTTAGTGTCTAAAAAACAATGGAAACTAATAGTACAGTTTCAGATATACATCTGGAAACTTCTGTGCCTAGATTACTCTAAAATCAAAAGGGAGCCTAAAATGGACATGCTAAGAGTACAAGCATTTCCTATAACACTGTTTTAATATTTTCTTAATTATTTTTCTATCCTGTTTTTCATGTTCCCTAAGACTTCCCAGGGAAAGCTGAGATCAGACGGTATAAACCCCTGAAGTCTGAAGAAAATTAAACTATTGCTTTATGCAACTCATTGCTTAAATCTGCCTTAAATGTTACTACCATGCCAGAAGAATAGAAGGTGGAAAATACGACTATTGAAAGGACTTCTGAGCTCACTGAAATCAGTGTTTGATGTCTGTGCCAAACAACTTACTGGAAAATATAATAAAGAATAGAATTGGTAAACTGAATGATATGTTGGAGAAGAATCAGTATTGCATACCAAGAAAGATGTCATGTTTTGCAAACCCATTTGAAGTTCAAGAAGTGATATTTATTTAGATAAGGATGGTTCTGATAAGACTATATACCTGGATTTAAAAAAAAAACCAAAACTTTTGAGCTGGTCTTTCACCATATGGTCTCAAAGTGTGATCATATGGGATAAACAGAAATGGATAAAAAAGTCACCTAAAAGAAAGAAAACTCATCATTATATTACACAATATAATGCAGTTTCCAGAACCCACAAAAATCTCTGCTGTTCAACATATTCAGAAATTTTATGGAGAAGTTTAATGCCATGAGGTCAGTTGGCAAATAATACAGAATTCATTCGAACAGACAAATCTTGAACTGTTCATCGAGAGTAGCAGAAGACATTTAGAAAAATAAAAAAGGATTACTTTCATCTTGGCTTAGTGAGTTGAATTGACTTGCTGAGAGGTCACAACAGGGACAAAAGCATACAAAGATTGTGCATTCAGAGAAAAGATGGAAACAAAGGGAAAGAAGAGTGGGACAACCTGTTTCGGAAGTGAGAAGCTGTTCAGATAGCTTGGCTGTATCACTTGAGAGCACTTTTAATGTGACAGGATAATGAATGGCAAGTGAAATTTAATTTACAGATACACAAAGTGATGCACCCAAGAAAGACAACTCTTACCTTCTGTATTCACTGGTAAAACAGCAACTCCATGCAGAAGAGAGACCTCAGACCTCTTGTTCATGGATATTTGAAAAGAACAGGTCAGGAACTCAAATGGAACCCTGGCAATGTTTGGTAATACTAAGAAGGAAACAGAAGTAAGAAAAGTAGTCCAATGCTGCTGTAAACCCACATCTTGGATATTGCATGTAGTTTTGTCCACTTTGTCTGAAAAGAAGCATAAACATAAAAGACACAGAGCAGGATGAAAAAATAAAGATCAGGAAAGGTTTCTGCTTGAGGGGCTCAGGCGGAAATTCCAGAGCAGACTATGGATTTACTGCTGCAATGCCACTCCACACTTCTTCATGCTGTTACTGAGCTGGTTCAGCACAGTAATCTGGTAGAAAACACACAGACACACTGAAAAAAGGGAAGAGTTTCTTGCCAGGTGTCTGAGCTGAAACAGCATAGCCACATCTCTGGCTGTGGGCAGCGGGACACATAATGGAGGGAGGAAAGTGTCAGCGAGTCTTAGGAAACCTCTGCCTACAGCTGTAGCTTCACAACCCATTCTATCTGCCTTTGTGACTGAAATTAGGCCCACTGTCCTTTGCCTGCAGTTACTCACTGTCACCTCTGAAAGCCTCTCCCTTTTGGTGTTTGTGCAGAAACTCAGTGGGGGAACTGATCTGAAATAAAATTAATAATTTTTGTTGGGTTACTCTGATTAGGTTTGCTGCATTCTAGCACAAGAAGAGGATGTGGCCAAAGGACAGGAAAAAGCAGTGGGGGGACTGGTGGGACTGCTTCTTTGAAAGCCAGCTCAGAGGGGCATGGAAACAAATAATAGAATAAAGCTCCACAGTTCAGGAAAAGGGATGGTTCTGAAATCATATGAGAGAGATCTATAAAATAGTATGGTGAAAACGAATAGGGCACGATCATTCACTATTTGTCAGATGATGAAAACTCAAGTACCCTGTAAAATTATTAAGCACTGGACTTATAACTGATGAGAAGAAAATTCCTGTCTAGCTTTTGTGCACATTTGGAACTTTCCTGCCACTCCTGGAGACCAGGAGTACCAACAGATCAAAAAGCTATTTGACAAATTCATAGACAAGGGGTACATTTGTGGGTGTTAGTGTTGCAGTGGACACAGTTTTTACCTGAGAGCTCTTCCTCTGTACTTCTGGAGCTGAAAACAGAAAGAAAAGACCTCTCCACGGTGGTTTATATGGTTTTATACCTTTTACCTCTATGTCTACTATTGGCCACTGTCAGAGAGAAGATACAGCCTAGGAATGGTTGCTTTGAACAAGTAGGCTGGCTCTTATGTTTTCACATATGTTACTTCAACTACACGTGATATAAACAGAATATTTACATTTATTATATTTGTAGTAACTTATTGTGGAGATAATGTGTATTAGATTTACCTAAATAACAAAATTAAACTAGACAAGTTCTTCTTTTCAAACAGCTTATGCCACTGAGGTTTTCTTGAAGAACGTATAGATTTGGTGTTACTTGAGTCATCTGTCACATGGACCCTTCTGCAGGGCAGTACAGGTAAAAGGAGTGACTTTAAAACGGTGGCAGTAGGCAGCCTAAGTGCAGCTCTAAACTCTGAGTTACAGCTAACCGGGTTTCCCACACTGGACATGTCCTGTGTAAGTACAGATGGACAAGGGCTAATAAAGCATGGCTTGCAATATATTGGTATAAACCACACGCACCTCTTTCCTGAGAGGGTTATCCTAAAAATACTGAAATAAACTGCAAACGTATTTCCGAAGAAAGCCTGTGTTGGTGTGGGGGGAGAACCCAAGTTTCCAATTTACGGCAGGACTGGATTGGGTTTGGTGTCAGCTTCTCCCCTCCTAGTGACAAGCGCCGGAGCTATTAAAGAGATGTGGCTGTAGGTGGGGGCGCAGCCTCCCCTCCCGCTGCCCGCCCCCCGGCGGGCTCGCCGTGCCCGGGCGGCCGGGCAGGTACGCGGGGCGGCCCGGGCGGTCCCAGCGCGGCTCGGCGGTGCCTTGGCGAGCCACTGGGCAGGGCGGCCGGGCGAGCTCCGCGGCTCCCCCCCGGGCTCCCAGCGCTGCCGCCGCGCTCCCGCAGGCGCTGCGCGCTCCCCGCCCGCGCTCCCGCCGCTCCGACACCGCCCGGCACGGCACGGCACGGCACGGCTCGGCCCCAGCCGCATCATGCCGCATCCCGCGGCGCCCCTCGGGGCCGCCCTGCTGCTCGTCCTGCTGGCGGCGGACTCCTCGCAGAGTGAGTACCGCGGGGGGCCCGTCCTGCCGCGGCCGCCGCCGAGCATCCCCCGCCGCCTTGTGTGTGTGCGTGTGTGTGTGTGTGTGCGTGTGTGTGTATGTATGTGTGGGGGTGTGTGTGTGTGCGTGTGTGTGTGTGTGTATGTATGCGTGTGAGTGTGCGTGTGCGGGGTGCGCAGCCGGGGCAGGGGTGCGGTGCGGGGGGATGCGCAGCTTCGCGGCTGCGGCAGGGAGGGCGGCTGGCGGCGGGGGATGCGGGGGATGTGGGGAATGCCGGGGATGCGGGGGATGCGGGAGAGGGGCCGCGCCGAGGCCGCCGGGACCCCCGGGCGGAGCGCCGGGCAGGGAGAGCGCTCGGTGCGCCCCGGAGGGAGGGCTTGGTGTGCGGGGTCGGGGACCGGCGGGCTCAGTTATTCACCCTTGCTCCTTCCTCCTGCTCCTCTCCCCATCGCCATCGTCCTCCTCGTCCTCGCCTCCCCCGCGCCCGGCTGCCCAGCCGTGCTGCTGCGCGCCCCGGAGGCTGCCCAGTTCCTGCGGCAGAGGCAGCGGCGAGCCTACCAGGTCTTCGAGGAGGCCAAGCAAGGGCACCTGGAGCGGGAGTGCGTGGAGGAGCACTGCAGCAAGGAGGAGGCCCGGGAGGTGTTTGAGAACGACCCCGAGACGGTAAGGGCGCAGAGCCCGCGGGGATTTGGGGGCGCTGCCCGGCTCTGCGCTCCCGCCCGCCCGCTGTCCATCGGCGGCTCGGTGCCGGCGGCCGGCACAGCCCGGGGAAGCCGTCGGGAGCAGGAGGAGCACCCAGGACCATCAGGGGCATGGAAGGCAATGAGGAAGACATAGTGGTGCTCAGCCTGTGCAAGGGCAGTGTCAGGGCTGGCAATTTGGAGTGCCTCAGGGAGCGTGGTCCGGGTGAGCAGCCCGGCCTGTCGCCACCTGGCAGGACTGACCAGAGAGTGGAAGGGCCCTGTTCAGCAGTGCAACATAATGATACAGCTTCTATACATGTTACCAGCCCTCCTCTTTACTTTAGCTTCCCATCCCAGCTGTATTTAAAATCCCTTTAATGGTGCGACTTATGTCACAACAGGAGTTCCTCAGAAGAAGTATGTCCTAATCACTCTTAAATCCCTTGGGGCGGTATTCAGCTTGGTCAGCATCTTGGAATCAGTAGGTTCGGAACCTCTCACTACAACAGCAGGAGAGCACATGTATGGGAATGTGGTACTGATGCACTTCTAACACTAAGCGTGGATTCACATAGTTACAGAATCCACACTGCACACAGAGCTGTCTTTTCCAGTCTTAGCAAGGCTGACTTTCACTTCAGTCTTCTCACTTTGAGCAGCATGTGGATGCTTTACTAAGCTTGGCTTACTCTTACAGTCACTACACCTCTTCTCAACACTGTTTTGGATAGGCTGTTCTCATTGCAAAGATTATCTGGAATTGATTTAGCAGTGGGAAGTACATTTTCTTGGTGTTCAGACTGCACAGCGTGTTCCTATTAATGGTATGATGCTCTAGGGAGAAGATAGGACAGAGAGAGAGAGTATGTGTGTGTGTGTGTGTGTGTACACAGAGACACACAAACCACAGGCAAGGGAGGGACTTAGGAGATGTTTTGTTCTTCAGTCAGACAAGTCTTGACACGTGTGCTTCATTAGCAATCTCAGCACTGGATATACAACTGGTAGCTTGTTGTCGCAAGGCCGTAGTAAGTACAGCAAAAACATTGTGATGGATTTTTGACAATCTTTATTTTAGATATTAATACGGAGCACTTGCCTAGGCAGTGTTTAATTTTACACCTCTTGTGTGTATATGTAGTCACATCTGCATGCAGCAGTGTTTGCTTTCTTCTGCAAAAATTGAGCAACTTCAAAATATGGATAACTCTTAATGTGGAGAGCGTGGTTGGCACAACTGCTTCTGTATTCATGTTGAGTAATACAACTTTAAGCTCAGTAGAGATATTCACCACATATCAGCAAGTGCAGGACAAAACTATGATAAGTGTGATTTTGTAGCATTCTGGAACAAAGTTGATCTGAGGTCACTAGTTTCAGTAACTGGCTTCTGGCCAAGAAAGTAGCTGAAGGCAATGCATTGATAGATCAGTTTAGAGGGTGGGATACTGTGTAAATACGTTTTTAACAATAATTGGCAATTATTTTGTAAATTGAAAAAAATATACAGTTCTACTGTAATTGCAATAGCGAAATCATTTTGGTTTAAAATCTGTTCATGTATAATATAAACTCTTTAAGATCTGGTCGTGCCACTTAAGCATGTTTTGTAGGACAATGCCAACTTTCTGTCATTGCAAATGATTTTGATTTTTTTGGTGCATTTGCTTCATTATTGCTGCTTGGTTTCACTCAGTTCTTAAAACCACTGAAGAAAGGCTAGATGGGCTTCTAGTGCCTGTGCCCCCTTGCTTATTTTAGATGCCCTTCTACACCGGGACTCATAAGTCTTCAGTGACATAAGATCCTACCTTTTCTGAGACACAAACCTCCCAAGAGCTGTGAAGTTGCTTGTTATGTGCAGTATGTCCTAGTCCTTGCCATTACTTTGCTTCAATTTGATTGAGAAGCAAGTGTGCCACCACATATCAGGAGGATTTATGGCTATTCCTATCCAGTTTGCAATCAGTATTGACATGAAGGCAGCAGCTACTGTTCAGTAGCTTTCTAGTTTTAGTAGTTTTCTAATGCATGGTGACAGAGGTCATGTATGTGAGCTGTTACTACTCGACATGTACTTCAGTGCTTTGTAAGGCATAGGTGACTACTCCTCTGGCAGGATCTGTGGATTTGATGGACAGTGCATTAATACACAATGGAAGTGTTTCTTAAACAGTAGGGAGTTGTGGTGTCATTTCACTGATGCTGTGTTGTACATCCAGTCCTGGTGACTGACAGAAGAAGGAAGCTAGCTGAGACAGACTTGAGTCAGGAAAGACAAAAACTCTTGCAAACAACAACAAGCAATTTGAAGAATTACAGTAACTGCAGTCATGCTTCAGCATATTGCCAGGCTGCAGCTGATCCATGCTGCTTAAGTGAGTTTTTATTGACCAGGGAAGTGTACAGATTGCTGTTGACAGAAGACGAATCCTTGTAGTTTAGGAAGGCTGAAATTTTTGCATCTGCCTGCTCAACATGGTCGCAGGAATTAACTACTTAGGTTGTAGCAGAAAGAAACAGCTACAGCCCTTTTTGCCGTGTGCTGAGCTCTATGTCTTAACCTCATAGCAGGCAAGCCATGGGGAATGTATCAGTGCATTGCTCATCTGTGCTGTTGTATCTTCCAGGCTTTATGCTTTAAAGCGCTGATGAGCATCTGTGTAGGCATTTGGCTCTTTACTGTCCTAGGGGAGAAATGGTCTTGCAGCTTTGACAACTAAAGGTTAGTTTGAAGTTATTTAGCAGCTTTTCAGTTCAACCTAAAGAAAGACTTGTGATGTGAGACCAAAAGGCTTGTCCCTCTTCCCTTTTCCCCTACCTTAGATGCTAATGAAACATGTTCCTTATAAACCTTGCCATTTCTAACTATCCTGTGGTTGTGTGAGGAGAATTTCAAGGCCTAAAGGCCTATGACCTAAAGATGTGATAGGAAATTTCATTAACCGATTCAATCAAACAGCCCCAGAAGTTGAGGTAAGATGAAGCAAGGCTGTAGCGTAGCTTGCATGAGCTTCCCATGTAAAACCGTATCTTGATGGAGGCAATTATAATATCTAGCCAAGAATAACATTTTATGGAAAGATACCTATTTCCTGGACAGACTAGTAAATAGAAATGAAATGTCACATATCTGTATCAGAGCACCCTTTTTCTGTGCCTTTCATTGCTTCAATGGTCAGTGTTCCAAAGCAACATCTGCAGGCAGTCAACAGAAGATGCACATTCACTGAAACCTGAATGCGGGTGTTGCCACATGTGTGGTTACTTACATCAACTGCTAAGAATAGTGTATTAGGCGGGTCTAAATAGCCATTCATTTGCAGGCCAATGCAGCTTTTGTCTTTTATGTTACGGAAAATATAAATATCAGCTCACTCAGGCTGGAGGAAGGAAGATCAATTGAAACATTTTTAGATTGGATTTTTTTTTAGGAGGCAGAACAAAACTCAGTCTGTGCCATTTGTATGACTATACATGGTAAAAACAAGAATGCACCTGGGTTAATGAGTCTTGCAGCCTACTTTTTTCATGAAGCTGACTGTAACATCCTTAAATATTACTGCAGAATTCTGGGATGGTTCCTGTTTTATAACTTCATTTATGCTAGAGATGCCAAACAGAAAAATTAAAAGATAATATGGTGGGAAAAAAAGGAAGGCTGAAAAACATGTTCATGGGAGGTATGAGGACTGTTTTTAAATGTGATCCATTAAAAAAATATGCCAGGTGTGATAGATGGGATGAAGTTGCAAAATATCTTGGATACAGAGATAAGAATGTTATCTTACATGAGATGTTGATGAGGCCTTATAAAAAGCAGTACTGCAGAAATATTTGACCTTGGTATGCAGTCAAGATATTACAGCTTGTTAAGTGACTGATAAACTACTCTGGAATTTGGTTGACCTGTTCTAAAAATCTGGTCATCCAAGCATGTAAAACAAAGGGCAGAAGGGAGTGTATCTCCTAGTGTTCTTGGAAACATTGGATTTCACTAAAGAAAAAAAATACAGCAAAGAAGTCCTTGTGCAAGGACTTTATCTGTTTTAAAAGGCTGAGCATAGGGAAGGTGTTTGAATGCAGCCTCTTATCATTTAGTACCATAGTTTATCAGTTTATCTGTCTCTGCACATCTTGCTAGCTGTTGTTACTGCTGAAGAATTACTGGCCTTCCTGTGGCTCACCATAGAAGTTGCCATGCTGAATGCATTGAAAGGTGTTAGTCACACCAGAAACGCTGATGTAGGTCAGCCTGGCTGCCTGTGTTTTCTGTTTATGGATTTGGTCCTCAGTAGATTACTGTGGAAAACCAGCTGTTTTGCATGTGCGTGCAGAACGGACATCTGATTCATAGGCAGCCACATGAAAAGTTCTCCTGTTTTTTTGAGGGTCTTGGATCCAAAATGCTTTTAAAACCTATGGCTTGTCAGATATACAAAACACTGACAGAGAATCACAGCGTAACTTGGGACTAAAGAGGTAATCTAGTCCACTCTCACAACAAGTGCAGCAGTGACACCAGACCAGGCTTTTTGGGTCTTTTTGCAATCCTGTCTTGAAAATTACTGATCCTAACAAAACATCCCGCAATGTCAGCATTCCTTCTGCTAGGCTGGGTTTATTGAGAAGCTGAAATGCAGATGAAGCAATGTATAGGGTGTGATGGTCAGTTTGGTTGGTTTTCACAGTGTTGCTGGCTCACTTGGTTTTACTTCTTTATGTATTCTGTGACATGACATGGTCATGATAACATAGATGAGCTGTATGCATGGACTAGGGTCATCCAGACTTTACTTTGGTCTTTTAGGAAGGGTACTTGTCAGATGATATTTAGGTCTTATTTCTAAGAATAACAAGGTAGATAAATATTTGTAAATACTAATCAGAAAAGTATGAAGGCATGTAGGAGGAGGAGAGGAGTTACTGGGAGAGTTAAGCAGTGTAATGTTTCTTTGAGTAATTTAGTGAATGTTGTGTAGTCTAGACATGAAAAATACTGATATCATCTTTAGATACAGATGTCATCTGTCTGATGTGATCCCTGTATAGAATACTCCTTTCTAGATCCAGGCAAAAATCTGGTTTTATTTGCTGTGACAGTTCTTCTCAATATACTGATTTGTTTTGACATTTTGGCAGAGCACGGAGAAAGGGGCTAGATTTATAGCTTGTATAAATTTCTTTATCTCTTGTTGGTGCAGAGAGAGGGAAAGAGTTTCTGGAAAACTCAGTGCTGATGTTTTAACCTGCTTGGACTCAGTACACAAAAGAATAATGTGTTACCAGGCACAGTGGTACCTGCTTAGTACATTTTAAGAAAGAAACTATGGAGAGATTTAGTCTTTTGTCCAGGAATGACTTAAAGGAGAGAAAGGAGGAAGTAGAAAATTTGAGTGCCAGGTGTATGCCACAGTGGCATCCAGAGTTGGCTGAGATGAGATCTGGGTGTCCACCAGGTATTCTTTCTTCCCTTTCTTCCTTCTCCCTCTAGTTTCTTATAAAGGACAGGGGAGCCAGAATCCAGTGGGTCTATCTGATCTGGAAGGCAAAAAGATCGGGACTGTGGACCAGGATGCGTTTGTCTACTTTGTGATACAGACACACCATTTGTTTGTGGTGGTGCTGTGCAGTAGCAGAAGGGTGACAAAAATACTCCTGCCTGCCTTAGAAGGCAGGTTATATGTTTATTGACTAAATGCTGGTTTATCAAAAGTTACTGAGAAGAGGGAGCAAAGTTTGCTCTTGTTGGAAGCAGACACAGCTCCATCAGCTGTGCTGGACTCATGCTTACCTGATCTTCATCTGTTGCCATTCATGTGAGTGTAGCCCAGAAATTCAGAATAGACCTGAAAAGAGCGACACATTGCATCCTGAAAGTGCTACATGCTAAACCTCCTGTGCAGCAGGAGGGAAGGAAAAAGAGAAAAAAAATGGTTAATATTACACTGAGAATTTGAGGTAGGATGGAAAAAGAATGCTGCTAAGAATGGCAAATTGAAGCAGGGGGATTATACATGTTTGGGTCAAGAAGGACAATAATGGAAAAAGTAGATCAAGTTAGGGTAAGTCAGTTTTTTTAGAGGAATACAATAGGTTTTAATAAATAGGTGAGGGGGAAAAAAGCCAATTAAAAATGAAGAAAATAGATTCGTGGTCATAAGCTCATTTAATTTTCTTTTTAAATTAAAAAAAAAAAAATAAGAAAAGGAGCAGCCTGCTGGGAATTAATACAATTTGTTAGTGCAGCTGTGTAAGAATCAGGTAAGAGAAACATTGAATCTGTATAAACCCACAGTTGTGGTTCATGTGCGCTCCAGACCCTGAGCGAGCTTAATGAAGTACAAGCAGGCACTTTCCAGTAAGTATGAAGATCAATGATAGAACCACCATTGCAGATTTAGAAGAAAATGAGGAGCATAGCAGCAAGGTTTACTTCTCCCCTCACGTTACTTTTCAGGCTTTGGTTCCACATTGGGAAGCTCAGTTGATCTAGTAGAGGTAAGCAAATGTCTATCCTCTTCACCCTTCTTGCACAACAATTTGGGCAACTGCATGGACCAATTTAAGTAACTGACCTAAAGAAAAGTAGTCTGCAGAGGAAAACAATGATTTTGCAGCTGGATCAGTTCCCCAGTCAAGTTCACCACACAGCTTTGCCTGACACAGTGGACAGGACAGGCCTGAGGTTAGAATGAGAAGGCCAGATGTTGGGGAAGAAGCAGAAATTGTTGTCACAGCTCAAACTGCCAAAGAACTGAATGAACAACCAAGCCTTGGAGAATCTGATGGAAATTTTTCAGCATGTCTCCCTTTTGTATCTCTGCTTTCATCACAGTTTTGTTATGACCTGCTGTCCTATAAGTTCTCCACACATGCACATCTGTGGGGAAATTTCCTAGTTGATGGTTTTATCCCTGTTCCTCTGAGCATCAGCAGTGCAACCCAGAGGAAGAGCAAAGACAGAAAGTAAGGAGGATACCCAGGGAGGGGAACAAGTGTTGCTGTTGTCTCCACTCTGCACACCTGCAAGGACAGAAGGGTACATAAAGGAAGAGGTAAAAGGAGAAGGGGTCATGCTTGCACTGTACAGAATCACATGCATCTGGAGAGCTACCATATCTGGCTGAGTCCTTGAACAGGGAGTTCTAGTTCAATTCCATAAAATATTTAGGACAGGAACAGAAAAACAGAGCTACTTAGTTATTAAAATAATGGACAGGGAAGTATGAGATCAGATTGTGTCACAAGGGCCTGGTGTCATTTCAGATGTCACTTCCCTCTTCCTTGCTCGCCTGTCCCCACTGAGGCCAAATCCAGCAATGCCTTAAAGTGGCTGAATGCTGTTAATGAGTTGCATCTTCTGCAGATAGGCAAAATCCTAAAACCCAGCACCACTGATTATAAGAAGGAAAAAAACTTCAGTGGATAAAATATCACAGAACCTATAAGAGAAACCATAGATATTTAAATCATGTTTGATGGGATGTATGACCTATTCTGTTTTAGATGCAGCTGAAATAATTGCAGAATAATGACACAGTGGTGATGTCGAAGGGAGACAGCCTTTTACTTATGCTAGGTGTTTTGTCAGATACTGGTTTCCTCAATTTCACTAAGGATTCTGAGTGAGTGTTAGTTTAACCACACATACAAATACTGTAGCTATTGCAACAAGGAAGAATTCAAACAATCAATACCAAGTGAAGATCTGTCGTCAAATTGAGATCTTTTGAAATTGCACATTATTACAGTTGGAGGGAAAGTAGCCTTTCAGTCCTAAAGCAGTGGAGGAAACCTCAAGGCATTCGTGATTGGATTGCAGTCAGAATAATTTAAAAGCACATGCAACCAGCTTATTGGAATTACTCTACAAATGATTTTTGTTAGAGTATTTGGCACCAGTTACATCCATTCCATACGGTAACTGTCTAATCAAACCTTGCCTCAGGCCACCTATAGAAATTATCTCTCTATGCCCCCTGCATCTTCATAAAATCTAAAGTATCTGTGACATACAGTAACTTTTTTCTTCTTTTCTTTCCTTTCATTACATTTCCCCCCTGTAATTGTGCATTCTAATAATCTGTGAGTTTTTCCTTATTGCAAAGCAACACTTACTGCTGAAGTGGCACATCAGTAAACTATTGGGAGATAGTCTTGCTCCTCACAACAGGGCGAGGGAAGCTATGACAGTAGGTGGGTTTTATTTCCAAACCTCAGGATTCTGCAGAGATACCTAGTCTTTATGGTAGGGTGATGCTACAGAGTATGGTCTTGAATGCTTCTTGTTTGGAAAGTTCAACACTTTGGTGGAAGGGGCAGTCACAGTCTTTGTGCACCAGAACAGCTGAATAGTGTGAAGGGGATACTTGGCAAAATCTAAAAGCAACCCCAAGCCAGCTGTAACTTGGCTGGTAGGAGATGAGACTAGGAGGCTGCTTTTGGAATGTAATGTGACCTGCTTGCTACTCTAAAGCCTCACGTGCCAAATTATGGAGAGAAGTTCTCTTTGCTCTTCGCATGGAGAACACAGATTGCCTCAAAGAGAAACAGGAAACAAACTAACCTGGCTGAGTGGTGGGTTCCTCACGAGGAGAAGGAAGGCTTGTGCAAGCAACATGGCATTCATTTGCGCATAACTTCTATAACTGTGGGTTCTATATATTTAAAATTCTGAACTGCAGAACTGCTTAATTCCATTATATGGGAGGAAGGCCCCAGTCATGCAGCGTGAGATTTGCTGTGCATCAAAGGTCTAGGGTTGAGTTTTAAAACGGGGAGAGAGCTCTGGACCATTAGTGAGATTTGCATTCTCAGGCTGTAACAGTTGAACAGGTTCCAAACACTAAGTTACAGCCCATTATGGTTGGTAGCAGTCATTTCTTTGCAAAGATAATGCAGGCCCACAGTGTGGAAATCATGAAGAACATTTATAAATGAGGTCTGGCCATGCCCAAGACAAACATTCAGTCCTAAAGGAAGGAGGAAAAGGGAGAGTCATTATATGGAAATGAGAAAAGGGCATAACGTGGGAGTTGTTGCTACTCTCTAAGACGTAACTAGGTAACTAAGAAAGTGCTTTTTAGAAATCACTGTTGCTAACACAAATCAGTGAGATGCTCCAGTGTTAGTGGTGCTGCAGTCACAGGATCACGGGGTGGTTGAGATTGGCAGGCACATCTGGAGGCCTTTTGTTCCACCCTCCTTGCCCAAGCAGGGCCACCAAGAGCCAGACATTCAGGAACATGTGCAGTCATCCTGTAAACTACGTCTTCTATCTGCTGCCTCCAGAGCTCAAGCATGAGTTTGGTTAGATTCTGTGCTGATCGGTCTTGCCTGACCTAGTACTCAAGCAAAACAAACAGAAGCAGTAGGCAGGCCTTTTTGTCTGAGGTCTCCAGTGTTGCCAATTACTTTAAAGCAACAGTGAGAACATTTTCCTGGTGTCGACAGGGTCATTGTTATGTTTTCAGAAGGGCTATTTTTACACAGTGACTCATGTTAACGCCTGTTCTGATTTGGTGTTTTTCCATCTTCTGTAAAAATGCAGCAGGGCTAATTCATACCCCATATAATTACACTAACTTCTGGTTTTTACCACCAGGGGTTTTGTCATAGAGTTGTAAATAAATGGTGACCCCAGTCACAATGTAGGTTTCCTTTGGAAGGGAAGCTGATGTAGGTAATTCTGCCCCTTCAACTCCACAGCCATGCTTTGAATTCTTACCTTCATGCTGCTATTCTCTTAAGTTGTTTCAATGCAGGGTGTTGTGAGGATGGCCCAAGAGAAACTGTTCTCAACATTTGAAAGGAGGAAAACAAACACAAAAATGAACAACCTGGAGTTTTAGGGGGTTGCTTGGGTGAGTTAGGTTTTTTTTGAGGACACTTTTAAAATTATTTTCTCTTTCCATTTCAGATGTCCTAAATGTTGTAGTGGCTGTTTTAGCAGGATAGCAGTAAGCTCTGGCTGTAAGTGGGAGAAGAATATCTTAGACCCCTGAAAAATGTTTGGTGTTACTCTACCTTGAAGTAAAATTATGAACTCTTACGTCTTGCAATACTGCTGTGGAAGCTGATAATTGTGTTTAATGCATCAAAACATTTTCTTCTGGCATCTACATGTGTTCATGTGTAAGAGATGGAGACTGCAGAGCTTAAAGCTCTTCTGTTCAAACTGTCTCCTGGATGGCAAGGGAAAAGTCTCTTGAACTGAGGTGAAATAAGCAAGCCAGGACATGCCTGGAGAGACTGGCCTGATGCTGTGCTTTCCACCTCACTGAAAGGGTGGAGACTTGCAGATGTTAGGCACTTCACTGTCCCTCCTGTTTCTCCCTCTTTACCTGAGATCTCTGTCGAACTGCACTTTGCATGGCACATGTTGTGGAATTCATTGCTGGGTGACAACTCTGGTGTATAGCTCATACTACACGTTTGAGCTGTAGTGGCAGCTGATAAAAGATGGAATTTACAAAATGACCATTCATCTTCCTGGAATACCACAGGCTGCTGGTGTCCTGCTGCTAGGCCCTTGACTATTGTAGCTTCTGGTGCCCCAGCCATACTGACTGATACATGAGAATCAATCAGACAGAAGGTGTGTTGGGTCACAAAGAAGAGGGGTGGAAATACATGAAGGTTTTCTTGGTAGGAGTGGTCCTGGAGGTTGGAATTGGTGAGACTGCATTCGTTGGTTGGTCTCTCATGGAGGTTGGTGCTTTTGCAAGGTATTATCTTCCTGTTGCCTACACTGGGATGTAACTACTGGACAGATGGTTTAGGGAGCTTGTTGAGGTCAGTGTCTGTACAGCAGCCTGTCCAAAGGATGTTTATGTCCAACACGTAATTGTTTATAGCTTTTTATTTTAAAAGCTCATTGCTCCTTCTTTTATTGTCAGCAGTAATTAGGAAAGCAAATCTAAAGGGGAAGGGCTGACAACATTTAATCGTTGATTTTTTTTACCAGAGTCCAAGATGAAAATTTTACACTTACATAATTCTCTGGTGATTTTTGCCACCCCAGGTGGTAAGAGTTAAATAACTTCTTGCATTTTGATCCTGTGAAATTGAGAGTGGCTAGTTGAGAAATCAGCAAAATAGTAACAGGGAATCTTTGCCAATTCTTTCTTAGTGAGCCTCGAAGCATTTCTCATGGCATTTTTGTTGGACCCTGAAAACAGAGTTGAGCACTTCTGGTGGAGAGAAGATGAGTCTCACACTTTCAACAGGGACTTGCCTCTGTATAGGATCTTCATCTTCCCTGACATCTGGGGGTCATTAAGGCTTAGTAGGGCACACAAGATTGAAAGGATATTTTGGAATTGAGGCTCACACAAGAAATAATGCATATCTGTGCAGGTTAGGCACAGCTTGAATTTTTTTTGAAAAAAACTTGTCCTTGGTGTTTTTTGAAAAGGTTCTGCTACTTTCAGTTTAAGCAAGTTCCTTTTCTTAAGGTATGAGATCATTCATCCTTCATTCTCGATTAATCTTTTGACTGAATGGAAATAGACTGTTATTGTATTTCCAAAAACCTGTTGTAAAAAAAAATTGATTACGAAGAAGTATGAAAAGTTAATCGTACAAGAATGAGTAATGTTAGAACCTGTCACATTGCTTTATTTAAAAATGGTAGTATCAGCAGGTCTTGTAAACCTGGAGAAGTGCTACTGATCAGCAAGTGCTTTTGTATAACAAAAGCAAATGAGGAAGACAGGGAAAGAAGGGTTAAATTTCTAATAACCTCCTATTTAAATCACTTACCTTGGTTATGCACCTTGCAAAATAAATCTTGTTGTGGTGCAGGGTCTTGGAGTTTCACTCGTCTGCTGTTCAACTGGCATTGAATCAATATACAGTCAGTTTGCATTTAGAAGGTTATTTGTACAAAAGTAAACTCTGTACCACTTCTCTAGCACTCAACTCATTCATTAGAGGTCAAGGAGAAAATGAAGTTTTATGCCTTTGCCACCACTGACTTAGAGCAATTAAGCTGATGACCATGGATATGAAAGCTGCTATTTATTGTTGTGTGAGTGCCAAAAAAAGTTGTTCTTGCCAGAGTCTGGATTATCCTGTTGGTGGTTAAACACATCTGCACATTCTTGTGAAGTATATGGAAAAAGTGGAAATAATGAAAGAATTGTTTGGAATATTTGATTACATGCCATTATCTTTTTCTCCTCAAGTGCTGGCTGAAGTTCAGCTTGTGGTTAATGGCACATCTGGGCACTCATCTGAATACTTAGACTGCTTGGATTTATTTTTATTTTGACTGCATTTTTTTTGACTTTTCTTTTCCAAAATTAAACCTTAAAGCAAAAACAAAAAGTAGGGAACGGGGACTGTGGTGAGTTCTGAGTTCATCACTCTGTTAACCCGAAGAGACAGTTTAAAGTTCAACTCCAAAACATGCCAAGCCTATTACCCTCATGTCAGAATTGAAAATGAACATAAATATCAGCTGCTGCTTCTGCTTCTTTGTTGGTGCTCTCATAATTTAGGCTGACTATTTCAATAACTGGAGCATATTTGCCAGAAGTGATTGATTTTTCTGGCAAATGACAGCAATGCAATTGATTGCATCCAGATCAAACTGAATCATGGCATGTCCCTATCTCTGCTGTTTGTACATGCCTATATGAATGCAAGAGCATATCCAAACATCTGTATTAAGAGGAGAAGATAAAATAGTTTCTTATCTTGCACGTTGTATAGACCAATTTAATTTTGTAGAATGCAGGGTATTTACTGTCCTAATCTCACTGAAGATAGTGTTATATGAAAATTGCTCATGATGTGTGGAAAAGAATTCTACTGTGCGTATGCTTCCATAATTAGCTGAGAAGTGGCTTATTTTACCAAAAAAAAAATAAGCTCCAATACAGTCCATAAGTTTTTCCTCATTGCATGCCCAAACAACAATTTTAACAGCACTTGAACTGATGAGTTATACATTATGAAAACCAGCATAAAGTTGGAAAGAAATACTTTTTCCTGGCCATGAATTTTGTTGGGAGTTTTTTTTTTTTTTTTTTTTTTTTTTTTTCTTTTTTGGAATGTGATACAATGATCAACTTCAACCAATTTCCCATCGTTCAATGCAGCACAACTGCAATTTCCTGCTGTTTTTGTGTGTTGGTCCAAGCAATCATGGCTTGAAAGGCCTCACCAGGCTGAATAGTTTTCTAACATGCAAGGTTAGGTCCACATCACATCAGCAAACAGCCGCTCTTGCTGTATGGCTGCACTTTGTTGATGCAAAGCAGGAAACAATAACACATGACTATGAACCACGAGAGGAGTAGGAATACCCTTTGCAGTCTGATTTTAGATTAATGAATGTCAGTTTTCCCCTCAGTTGTAAATTGTCATTATTCCCCTTTCTGACAGACCATCTCCATGATGGAGTGGGTGGTACAGCAGTGGGTGTGTTAGAGTTGTACAATGCTGCTTGTAAGAACAAAAGGTACCCTTTCATTTTAGTGTCTGTGGTGTTAGTGTGCTGTCCATTTTCTGCATCAGCAGAGTGCTTCTGAGGAGGTACTGGGTGACTAAATGTACTTTTGCCCTGGGGTTTTGCCCCTGGATTCTCCTTCCTTCCCCTCTCATGCCACCATCAGCACTTTCACCTCCCTTAGTGGGTAAGTGGCTTCATGCTCAGTCACTGCCACTGACCAGGGCAGCTGCCATCAACAAATACCTTGAAACTGGAGCTAATGTTTCTTTCCGTCTCAAATGCCAAAAATGTATGTATGATAGTGTGCTGCTTCTGGTTCTTAATAGAAGTAAATTAGGATGTTTTCTTTGGAACTTGTTAAACAATTGCCATGCAAGACCACCAACCTAACAACAGCTCTTAAATAGTATGACAACAGAAGCAAATGTTATTTAATAAATATTTTCTTTTTTTTTTTTTCCCCCTTCTACAGGAGTATTTTTACCCGAAATACTTGGGTGAGTTGCAGCTTTTACTTTTACTTTGTGGTAGTGCTGGTATGTGGTGCCTAACACTGGAGCTTGTGACAGCTGAAGTCTCTGCTAAGGAAAATGATGGAAATCTGATTACAATAAACATACATTGATAACTTTTAAGATAGACTGTGCATTCCTTGTCGTACTTTGAGGTATGGGGTTTTTTTGCTTATGTGTACATTTGCATACAGACATGCTTTATGTGTTTTCTGCATGTCAAAATAGTGATGTTGCATATATATCTGTGGGTTGCAGTGTTATTAAGCAATGTGTAGTTTTCTACCTTTTCCCCTTTTTAATTAACTTAGTTATTAACTAATCTCCTTATTAAAAAAAAAGATGCCTTTGCTGATTGAACCACTGGCTTGTTCTATTGACTGTATCATAGTCATGGCATCGTACCATTTTCTATTTGTGTTTAATATGTAGCATTTAAGATCACAAAAGCCATAGTGCAAGAAAAATCTGTGTATTTTTAGATATTTTAAGAGATTTAATTGATCAAATTTGAGTAGCTGCTACCATAATTTTAGGATTGTATTAACATTTGATTAAGTGATTATCCTCTTCAAATGGTTTATAACTGCTGTGCATAAAAGCTATAAAATTTTAATGAACTTAAGAATTTTAAGGCATCTGGGAGATTATAATATTGCATAGAATTTGCATCCACCTTCCAAATCCTTGCAGTCCAGGTATCGTTTTACATGCTTTGAACAGCTGTCCTGTCATCATTATTAAAACAACGATTTCGTTTTCTGTTCTTCAGCTTGTATTCAGAAATATGGGTCGCCGTATACAAGAAGTCCAGATTTCCTTACATGCGTTCATAGTAAGCATTTTTGGTTTGTGTATTGTAGTTAAATGTTCTCTTGTTCTATCTGATGATGTGGGACTAGCTTGGCCACCTCCATTTTTAATAGTATTTTAATACTGGTCTTCCTTTTCTCTAGGCTTGAGACTCCATACCACCAACAAAATCTTTTCCATTTATAACCTAATGCCATCTTGCTGTCATGTTTTAGTGCTTTGGTATTTTATGATGCAAGTTTCTTTCCCACCAGTTTCCCAAGGTCTGAATAATCTGAGAAGCAAGAGGGACAAGAAATAGGATGTACGTAAGATTGTACACTATGCTTGGCCTTTCATTTTCTATTCTCTTGAATGCTAACTTTGGCTCACTTGATTAAGGAACCTTAAGAAAAGCTTAAAGTCAAACTCAGGTTTGTGTCAGCCTTCTTTACGTTAAGGAGTTCAGTTTCACATGCCACATAACTGTGCTTTAAATGTTGCAACCTTCAAAAACTAAAATTAATTTGGAAATCAAACTGATAACTTTGTAGAAGGTGAAGAGAATTCTTCTAATACCTTTCTACTTGCCTCTTGAGCGCTAAAGGTATAAGATTACATAAATATTCTAAGTATGTCCTGGGAGCAGATCAAATAGGGAGAAAAATCACGTGTATATATATATATATATATTTTCTTTTTACCCCTGTGTTTCAGTCTTTTATTGTGATTGAGTTTGATTTGTCATATATTTATACTGGTGCTACCAAAGCAGGATCAGGATTTAGTTGACCTTTCACATTTATAAACTGCATTACAACAAGCTTTTTTAAGGTTAATAAGAGGTATGTGAAGAATTGCCCTCATATAATGCAGCAGTATCACTTAGGGATATTAAGAGTCCTCTGAACTGGGAATTCTTGGACCTGTGGTACCTGTGTTGACTACAGTATACCAGCTAGTTCGAAGTGGGATATGAGGCCGAATGTTTATTTTGATTTGCCTGTGTGGCATGGCAGAGGCAGGAGTTTCTGCTGAAAACAGTGGCATCAACTGGCAACACTTGCTCCAAACAACTAATCAGTGTCTTAGAAATGGAAGTCTAAAGGTTAGTGATGAAAAAATCTGAAAAAAATGAAAGCTGAATAATTGTTTTTAGGGCTTTCTGCCCATTGCAAATGCAGTGGTTTGGAAAGAAAATGATAATATTTTCCCCCATTAAAATATTAAAAGATTTTTAAACAGCTGAGTTTTGGCTGGCCATTGTCAATTCACAGGAGAAGTAACAGAGAAGGAGCCTGAAATATGCTTGGAAGAATGACAGGCTTTGTGCTTGGCCAATTCCAGTGTGCCTCTTAATTTTTCACAGATGCTGCCGAAAGACTATGTGGCTCTATGGGTTTGTGCTTGCAAGATGCTTTTAAATTCTGTTTCTTAACAGCCTTCTCCTCTCTAAGCAAGGTAGTAGAAAGCTCTTTTAACCTGCTGTACAAAGACATTGCATAACCTAAGGGCTGAAAGGTGATTAACCACACTAGTTTATACTAGAAATAAGGTAGAAATCTTAACTGTGAGAGTGATTAGACAATTTAGCAGAATATGTGAGGATTCCTATTTTCATAAGCTCTTTATATCAGGTTTACAGGTAAGATTCAGCTCTGGATTCAGAGTTAGGTGCAGGTGTTTCCAGCATAGGTGCCTACATGAACAGTATTTCCATCACAGTCAGTGGAGAGTTAATATCCTCTGGTTCTAGAGGGATTCCACTGACCAAACTGTGTCTGCTCTAGGGACACCTGAATCCCTTCATGCACTATTTATTGTACTGTCTCCACTGACTGCAGTGAGTATTTACAATTGCATTGCAAATGGATGTTTACTTTACACACAGATACCTGTACTGTGGTCTGCAGATCTGGATCTTTTTCTAAAAAAGATCCTGTGCGTCAGCTAGGAATTAGGGATTTGGTTCTGCAAGACTTTGGAAAACTCTACAGGATTTTTTGGAAATGAGGCTTCATGTGGTCTTGTAAAACAGAATGAGATTTTTGTTATATCATGTGTGCCTGCTTTTCAAAAGAGACTCTCGTAATCATAGCAACCTAGCATTTTCCTTATGAAGTTTTAATATGCACTGTTTTGTGAATATCAAAAAATAAAATCATAGCAAGGAGTAATGAACTGGAAGTGGCAGTCAGCAGACATAAGTAAAGTCTTGTTTCCATATAAGACTTCAAAAATGGAACTGGTAGTTCTATTCCCTGTCTGCACTTAGGAGCTACCTATGTGCTATCAGACATAGCTCAAAGCACAGAAAAAGGTCATGCTTGTCATTACTTTTAACAACTTTCCTAAATCTGTTGTGTAAATGAATGGAATTCATTTGAATGGAATTGCAATTGCTTAAATCAGGAGCACCTTCTATGAAGTTGGCAGAGTTACACAGCTATGAAGCCAGCAGAAGAATGTAAGACTGTCTTATGTTCTCAAACTCTCATGATAAGAGGGCACTATGAGCACAGTTTTGATGTCATGCACAGTTTTGTGCATGGTGGCTGCTGCCATTCACCATGGGTTGCAATAGGTTGGTATTCTGCTGAGCAGTGTTATTACCATCTGGCTCTGCAAAGCACATCAGAATCCAGTTTGAGGGAAAGAATCAGAAACTTGGGAATACACCAGATAAGTCATGCATAACCTTGTTGACTTGTTTTGCTTATCAAGTGATTTTGAAAACACTGCCATGTCTGGGAGGCTTGGTTTGTGCTGCTTCAAAAGGAAAAAAAAAAAAAAAAAGACTTGGCTTACTATACCTAAACCATTCTGTTTACTGTACACACATTCTGGTCTGTCTAGGAAAAGAAACATCTTGGTCGGACCCGCTTTGTCATGGCTCATCTCTGCCTAAACGTGGCCTCTCCTCTCTGGACTCCACCACCTCCAGCACTGTGTCAGCTGGACAGTGATTCATCAGGAGATGTCCTGGCACTTTGATGTTAAGACAGCCCATGTAGCTGTGTTTTCTCTTGTATGGCCTGGCCTCTACTTTGGCTGTGGCTTTGCTCCAACTCTGCACATCTGGAGTGGGGAGGAAGAAAGATAATTAGGCCTTGTTTATGGTGAGAGGATGGTTATTTCTGTGAGGCTTTTGGGATTGTGCACCCATGCTTTTCCAGTAGAGTTTTGCCAGGCATTAGCTTCTGAGCATCAAGATGCAGTACTGAAAATGGGCATTTCTTTGACCAAGTCATCCTCCTTTTCCTATCAGCCCTCTGGCTCTGTCCTCCCTTATGCACAGGGGACACCCTACTGAGGCTCAGGATAAATGCCTATCTTCTCAGTGACATAGCCCTTGCTAGAGGCTGAAGTTGTGTTGGTTACAGAGGAGAACCTGAAGTGAGAGAGTGGGTGGAACAATGGTGTTTTGGCTGCATTTTGATAGAGGTAGATTAAATCATAACTGGAAATGCAGATTCCTTCAGTTGTGGAGATTTGTGATCATTTGTGGCCTTCTACAAAGCTCCTTTGTTTCATCTGTTTTGTTCTGCTTGATTCAGCCCACTGTATTTAATGACAGATATTGCCAATCGTCTGTTTTCTGCCATCTGTCAGTCTTCAGAAGAAGAACAGTGGATTATTTATAAATACATGCATAGTGGACAGGTAATGTTTGTTGTAGTTTTTGAACTTGCTTTAGGCAGTTCTTATAACCAAAGCTCAATTAAATACCCTACAGAGAAAGGAGCAGTGAAAACTTTTATATTATTAGATCAGCTCTGGTAAGATTCTCAGTGGAGCTTCCAAAAGTACTTAGAAAGAGTACCCATGAAATAAATGGAAAGAAATAGAAAATTAGTACTCCATGGTAATCTGAATAAACTGTAGCACTTTGTGCATCTAACTTTGTTCTTCTGGCGATTCAGCATTCAGTGCAGCCCAAGAAGCAGACCTTTTTTCTTAATAACTATAAAACAAATGCTATACATTATTTGAGCATATGTCATTGCCTGAGTTTTATGCCTAACATGATATAAATCTTAATGGCTGTCCAAAAAGACAAACCAAAAGTGCAAAAGACTGTTGAGCAAACTGAAACACAGGAAGTTTTACCTGAACATCAGGAAATACTTTTTCTCTGTGAGAGTAAAACTGGCCAGAGGTTGCCCAGGAAGATTGCGGAGACTACATCCTTGATGATAATCAAAAACCTTCTGAACATGGTCCTGGGTAACTGGCTGCAGGTGACCCTGCTTGAGCAGGGAGGTCAGACAAGTGACCTCCAGAGACGCCTGCCAACCTTAACCACCCGGTGATTACTAAGATTCAAATCTGAAGCAGTCACAGCAAACAAAAATGCTGCTCAGTGCTTTATGAGGGAGCTGCTTCTGCCTACCCTCACAGCAGTGTTATTTTAAATTTTGTCTGTGGGAAACATTTCTCTAAAGTTCTTTCAAAGCAGCCTGTCATGAAGATGACTTACAGGGTCACACAGAGGAAGTTAAGAAGAGACACGTAGAAGCAGTATAGTCCTGACAAAAGTAGGTATTAATTCAAGTCTTAAATTCTCTCAATTTGAGAAGTCTGATGGGGCTGCTAATCTGTGGCTAGTTCCTCTCTTAAAAGCCACCCTGCCACCCTATATGCCCATCAGTTCACAAGTCATATTTTGGATTATCATCCAGAGTCTGAACTGGATGTTGGTTTCAGCAGTGTATGGAAACGGGGCTTTGCTGCTGTTGCTTAATGTATACCCACTGGACACTCCCCACTGCTGGGAAGAGATATGGAAAATGAAAGGCCCTTGAATCAGGTGATCTTTACAATCTACAGAATGAGCTTCTGCACTGTTCCCTCTGGTTAAAGTTGTGGTAACAACTCATTTATGTGTTTGAAAATCACTGATCTAGAACACTGGTGTTAACAGGTTACTACTACATGATAATCACCATCTCATTTTTTTGTGGGAACAAGGATATTATTTCATCCCTGCTTTAGTTACCTCTGTGAAGCACTGTCCCTGTATGTTTTGCAGATAGGTGGGCAGGTGAATTTGGACAGGCGACTTCATTCGTTGAGTAGTTACATGCTAATTTGAGATTTGTTCCTCCAATCTTCCCCAAAGAGTGGTGCCTGCTCTCTTGCTGGTTTCTAATGAGAAAACTCACTGCCAAATATTGGAACTTGGCTTAAAAATCCCCATAAGGTCATAGTGCTCTCTGTAAACTGTCTTAGTGGTTTGTTGTTCCTTTGCTGTGAATGCACAGGTGTTCCTTTTTTATTCTGATTCTACATAATAGAAAAGTTCTGACAAAGAAATTTAGGTATAAACCTTTGCTAGCTGCCATTCTATCAGTTCTGGTAAGATCTGCAATTGAACTACCAAAAGTACTTGAAAATGGTGCCCATCCTTTCTTGAGTATTTTGGTTGATACTGCTTTTTGTTTTCTCCAAAACTAGGGAGAGTAGAATTAACTTTCTTCAAAATGAGCTACTTTGAGTTGTTTCTTTCAGGACGTGCCCTTCAGATAAGGGGGTGATAGCTCACTCCCTTTTGCAATGAAATGAATTCCACTGCACATGCTCTGCAAAATTCCTGGCACAGCTTGTTTGGCATGTGAGCACTAAGAATTAGCTTCCAGTTTTGCCAGGTGTGAGTATTTCTGAGTGATTCTCCATTACTGTTTAAGCTTCGCAGCTTCTAACGAGAATGAAACACCTGCTTGTCAATGACTTCAATGTATTGTTCTGTTTTGAGGTTTTTTTTTTATTCCTTATGTAAATTAGATTTGCCAAACCAGTGTTCTCCTGATCCTTGTCACAAAGAGGGGACCGTCAAATGTGAGGATCTCAAGGGGGACTTCTATTGTGAATGCAAGCGTGGCTGGCAGGGAAAAACATGTGAAAAAGGTAATTGGGTTTCCTTATCTTTTATACTTGTAACAAAGATGTTTTGGGTTTTGCTGTATTCTCTAATGGTCATTGATACTGTGCTGCACAATTCAAAAGTCACAGAACTTATCCTGGATTACATACTGCTCGTGTTTTTTCCCTTCTTTGAATCAGGTAATATTTTCACGTCAACATTTTTGTACTACTTTAATGGAGCTCAGCTTGGTCTTGGCAAGGTAATCTAAGAAGTTATGCTCTGATTTGCTGTATCACCCCCTTGAAAGAGAAAGCAGAAATATAGTTGTAGTGGCTTTCCAAGCAGAACTGCAGCAGCTGCTGCTGTGAACTCTGGTGTAACAGGTCACAGACTGCAGAGCCAGAGAAGCTGGCCCACCTCCCCTCTAGCATCCTTGCAGTGTGAACAATGACATTCAGCTGGCAGGTTGGGGTCTGAGTCTGATGATATACAAACTAATGAAATTGGTCTGTTAAAGCCTCCATACTAGTAGGACCTTGTTCCACATCCGCTTAATCCAGGGTGTATTTCTATCACCTCCAAAGAGAATATTCACACAGAATCTATTCATGCAAAATGTGCCAGGCAGCCACATGACTTTTCTACGAGTTACCTTTCCTCCTCTTGTTTCCTGGTTTCTTTTTTTTCCTTTCCCTTCTGCCTGCAAGGCTTCCTGTCAGGTAAGTAATGGCCAGAAATAGCATTCAGCCAGTCCAGAATTGTGGCAACCAAGATAAAGGGAGATCCAAAGCCTCTCCTTCTCATGTAAATATTGTGGTGAGATCATAGGATTACTCACAAGGAACATACTTAAGCAATTCAGAAAGCAGACCAATCAGTATCCATCCAGCTTTGAGAGCTTGGACAATGATCAGTCTGAAACATATTCCTTTATTTTCTTATAAAATTCCATGACATGTCATTCTCTACCCACTGGCTAACTCTAGTGTCCCATAGATAAGCAGGACATAATAAGCAGGTAGGGCAGGCTGAGGGTGAAATCCAGGCTCTGCTGGGTTTTACAGGCTCTTTCTGCCAACTTCAGTGGAGCACAGTTTAGCACACAGTGTTCAATAACTGTGAACTTAAAACTTTTTGTATTCCCATAAGTTCTCTAGTAATAAGGATCTAGTATTCTTCTTGTATCTACAGCTTTTATGCTGAACTTAATGGTCATAATATATTTTAAAAGTTTTTTATGATATGAAGTACATTATTTGTAATTAGTTTGCTTCTGCAAGCAAACTTCCACAGTGACTAAAGATACTCTTACGTATTTTCAGAGCTGTGAAGGAGATAGTAACAGTACCTTTTCTCTCTCTTTTTTTTGTTGTTTTATTAAACCAACTTGAGCTAATGTGTTTGAAGTGTTTGAATGAAATCTTTGTGTTTCTTGTAATCGTTATGTTGCAGCTGTAAAACTGTTTCCTGTTTGGTGTTTCCCCTTCCCAATGCCTTTCCCACTCTCACCCCCCGCATTATTTACAGAGGTGAAAAGCTGACTGTGACACTTTGTTTTGATGTAGATATTGATGAATGCAGAACGCAGAACGGCGGCTGTAGCCAGCTCTGTCTCAACAAGCTAGGCAGCTACCGTTGCTCATGCAACAGTGGTTACACTCTTAAAGACAGCAAAATATGTGAAGGTAAGCTTTGCTGGAACTCTCAGTTTGCTTCAGGGGATGCTTAGTGACTTGTACCTGCATTTCAGAGAGTTGGGTTGCCCTGAGCAGCCCTGCTCTGCTCACTCACCCAGCACAAACTTGCTGGTGGCCCCTGTTAGCTGTGGTCCAGAGGGATTGTGCTGGGTGCTCCAGCCAGCCTGCATGCCTGGGCTTGTCAGCAGTCGGACCATGATACTCTCAATATCATAACACAGGCGTGATTCACAGAGGATTTGTGGCTTGGATTGTGCTAAACTGGTTAAGCTGATCAGTCCTTGTATCCTGACTCTGAGGGGAGGAAGTGCTGGCCAGATGCGTTGTTATGATTCTTTCCAGTCTCACAGTGTTGTAGTATATGAGCCATTTGTTTTTCTTTTGTGTGTTTCTTATTTTATTTGTCTAAATTTGGATATGTGCAGCAGCTAATGAATTCAGATAGATACAGATGGCTAAATTCACTGCAACTGAATATTAATAGCTGTAGAAAGGCCCTAGCAAAAGTTGGCAGATATTTTACATAGCACCTGAGAAGAGAAAGTGAGGATCTGAAGTATCTGATTGAAACTGTGGAATGAATTTACATAACCAAAACTTAAGCAACTGAGATTTTAGAAGTGTTAAGAAACTGCATGCTGAGGCAAGACTCATTAATGATTACGGGTGGCTGTTAAAGTTATGTGTATCTCATGAAAAAACAGGTAAGTCTGTGTATATACCTCTTAGAGATGGATGTTACAACATATTTCTAAACAATTTCCCCCTACCTGATCTGAACAACAATGCTGCCAGCAAAAAGGCAGTGAGCAAGATTTTATTTCCATGTCACTTCCACTCTAAAGGTGACTCTGTATATTACATGGCATTCCTTTCTAACGGGCATGGCCACTTAGAAGAGCCAACTTCACTTTTGAATTGTCCTCTGGTGCCATTTGGCAGGGACAGGTGAATGGTGGGGCTGCTCACATACATGTTTGTTTTCGTGTGTGTATATTTTTTTCATACCCTGGTACTGTCTCTTAGAGCACTGTGAGCACTAGTATATAAGCATTTTGTAGCTTCAGAGTGTGATCTTGCAGTTGCTGAGGTTACTGTCAGGTGTGGTTATTGCTAGTTCAGATTTATCATTGCCTTTTGACTTTCTTTCATGTTTATTCCTGTCATCACGTGCACAAACACAAAAGTTATCTTTTGTCTTGATTTGCAGACTGGGCTACACAGGGTACTAGATAAGCCCTCGGCCAGTTCACTCATAGGTGGGAAAATCAACAAGTGCGAAGTGTAATTGTAGTTTTAACACATACTAGAAAGCAAAAGTAAATATTAAACTCTTGGTATACTGCAAATGTTTTGTCAACACCAGGATGTTGCTGGATATTATTTAAGCATTAAGAAAACACTTTTTTGTTTTTATGGACCTCCAGTTCATTGCCCTGCCTTCACAGTAAAATCCCATATCTCTCAGACATGGCTTGTTCTCTGTGACAAATTGGGCTGCTTCAGTTCCCCTTTGCCACTACAGATCAGCAGATACAGATTTAGTAAAAGTATGAAAAATTATTGTTTGCCTGTCTTGAGGACAAAGAACAGACATCTGTGATGCACCACAGGCTGTTTTGGTAACATTCATGCTGCTGTTCCTCAGTTTCTGCCTGTTGTTTTTTTAACCTGTAGTTTCAGCCTCCCTGAGTGAAGGGAGTGGGGCTTTTTTGTTGTTTTGTTTTACAGTTTTTCTCCCGGCTCACTTTGTATTGTTTTTTTTCTGATAGTGGTTAATGGCTTAAGGAAAGAAAGACCAACTGGTTTTGAAAGCCCAAAGTCACTTCTTATAGCTAGCTATCCCCAAGGGTAGATTCTGAAAGATACTGTTTTTTCAGTTTCCAAAATAATTCATGACCCTAAGCCAACTCCAGTATGTGAATAGTGAAGTGTTTATACTCCTCTGAAGTCATGTTGTTTAATTGTTTGTTTTGCAGACATAGATGAATGCACAGCATCAGCAGACATCTGTGGAGAAGCTCATTGTAAAAATTTAATAAGCTCGTACGAATGCCTTTGTGATTCAGGCTACAAGTACAATGACGTGAAAAAAACTTGTCAGGGTAAGCTCATGAAATAACATTACATTAGCATTTATTATGTAATCTCAAGCTGTAAACCCCCAGAAATTTAGTTTCAGGCTTCAGTAAAAGCATTTTCCTTTCCTTTTCTTTCTTTTTTTTTTTTTTTTTTTTTAAATCTGGCTTACACACTGGACCTGTGTTCCCTTTTCCTAGTTGGGAGTGAGTTTGCAGGTTGCAGTCACCTTTGAGTTCATCAAGCTTGCAATTATCTTTGAGTTCATGGAGTTTGCAGTCAACTTTGATGACTTGAATCAAGCTATACAAGCTGGAGTACTGAGATTTCTTTAATTTATGGCAAGTGTAAGATCTTATGAAAGCTCAGAAGCATCTGTGAATGTTGCTGTCTCTTTTCATAGGACAAGAAAAGTTGCAGAGCAGTAGCTGCTGTTCTTTCAAAACCTGTCTTGTGGTATTACTATGAACTAGGAGCTTAATATGTATTGGAACCATGCACAGTTCTGCTGGCTACATTGCCTGCAAGCTTCTCAATGGAGTAAGCTTTGAAAGTATTCCAAAACTAGCATTGTTCCCTGCCTTTTGTCTAAGTTAATGTACTGACTCGAATCACACACCAACCAGTCCTACCAGGCTCTAAGTGTTTATCTCTGCCTGAAGAGATCCCTGTGGACTGTCAAAATTTGTTTTCCTGCATTTGTTTGTGAAGCAGATGAAAAGAAGCCAAAGAAGGAAAAAAATAAAAAAGGAAGAAGAAAACAATGAAAGAAAAATTCAGCTTTTGCTTGCAATTCCTGAGTTGAAGGAGCATGAGCCAGTCAGCACAGGCATAGCAGAAGGGGCCTGAAGGGAGGAAGTCTTGTCTAGAAGTTAAAGCCCAGAGCTCTGCTCCAGCTGCTTCCAGCCTTCCCACTGACTTGCTATGTATCTTTGAGCAGCTGGAATCTGTCTGTGAAAATAGATTTGTGCTAATTTTAACTCTTCTCTCCTGTAAAGATGTGGCATAGGGTAAGTACTGGCCACAGAGCACTTGCGCATGTTCAAGTGAAAGGTGCTACAAAACAGCACTGATAACGCCTTTTTTCTCCCCAGATGATTCATGTTTAAACAAACCCACTGTTTTCTTCTCTCTTCTTTGCTGGTTTTGTGTAGATATAGATGAATGTGAAGAAAAGCTCTGTGAACAGACCTGTGTCAACTCTCCAGGGAGTTATACATGTTATTGTGACGGCAGAGGGGGAGTGAAACTTTCCCAGGACATGAATACATGTGAGGTATGTCAGTGTTCATTGCTGTAACTGCAGAACAGACCTTTGTGTTACATTGCAATTAAGAATAACTGATGGTCCAGAAGATCTAGACCAAAGTCATTTGGACCAAGTGAACGGCAGGAGGGAATCCTATTGGCAAAGTTACATGAGGTGGGGGCAGTAGCTTTCCTGAAAAGAAACTTTCTCCTGAAAATCTATCTTATGTGACTCCTCCTGTCCCAATTCCAGTGACAGCACTGCCAGCCCTCTTTTTGACCATGAGTTACTTTGGCTGCACAAGCTTTTCTGAACTAAGCCCACTAGGATGGTGTAAAGGTCTAAGGGCCTGTGGTGTAAGTTATGGATCACCACTTGCACTTGACGCTTTTGTCCTCCAGGCATTTGAGGTGGATGGGCTTCAGTGGCACAGGCTGCCCTTGTTGGAAACCAACCAACAGCAAGTTCTCAGCAGGTCTTTTGTTGGCAGACACAATGCAGTAGAATACCTTGTGCTGTACCTTATGAATATGATTTCATTATGCAACAGGAAAACATTACTTCAGGGCAGATAGGAAGGAGGAGGAAAGGAAAGAGGAAATGTTCTCTTTACAACTGTGTTTTGAGAGAATAAACATTACAGTGCACTAACATGCTATATGTATTTTATCAATTAATGATTAGCAACCTTCCCTCATTACAAGTTTGTACAATACCTTCTTGGAAAAAAACACCCAAATTCTATTTCTGAAAAATAGCAACATAAAATGATTTCAGCATTTCAATTGGCATATTTGTAAAAGGCAACAAGAAGTTCAAATGTCCAACCAGTCTCTGAATACATTTATAATCATATTGAGTCCCTGGTTTTATTGTCCAGATGATTTTCTTCATCTTCATCCACTGATCAATAAAAATTTCAATAGCTCTGTCTTTATATGTGTAGCAATTACATGAGAAAAGAAGTGAAGACATACTCTTTGATTCTCTTTCTGCTCTGTGAGGAGAATAAGTAGTCAAAAAATGTGTTTTGATTATAGAACATCATGCCATGCGTGCCTTTTGCTGTTGGAAGAAGTATTAAATCCTTGTACCTGGGGAGGATGTTCAGCGGCACTCCTGTTATCAGACTGCGCTTCAAAAGGAAACAACTGACGAGGTAAGGACAATTTAGAATGACAACCAAATGCTATGACTGGCTTTGATGCATGCAAGGGAGATAAGTTGTTACAATTACAGTTAGTCCTATCTTCACCATTATTTGCTTGGATTATGAAGTCCTGTAAGGCAAAACATTATCCAAACCAGTAATTGAGAAAGGCAGGCTTGACCACAGAGCTGTTAGAATAATTACTGAAATATAGTATTGTATTCTTTATTCTTGATGCTATTTAAAAAACTGTCTTCACAGCTTAAGTCTTTCAGAAGTGCATTAAAATCTAGTATGTTTTAACAGAGCTTTGTAGCTGCTAAAATTGATACTATCTGTATGGAAAGTACTCTGTGGTTTTTGAACTCTGCATAACTAATTTATTTCTTGGCACTTGTGCGGTCAGACTTGTGGCTGAGTTCGACTTTAGAACCTTTGATCCTGAAGGTATCCTTTTCTTTGCTGGAGGCCATCAAGACAGCACATGGATAGTCTTGGCATTGCGCAAAGGACGCCTAGAGCTGCAGCTGAAATACAATGGAATAGGGCGTGTGACGAGCACTGGACCACTTATCAACCATGGCATGTGGCAAACGGTGAGTCTGGACCACTGCTGAGGTCCAACCCCTTCTTGGCTAGTTTGCGATGAGTACTGTCAAGTGCAGATAGACTTTGTGTCTTCTTGAGAAGATGCATTTCCAACCTGTCTATCCAGTCAATGCATAGCAGTATACATTCTAAGTTATACATTCTAAGGTGAGAAACAAATTGAATTAAAGTTTATCTCCATTGTGATACAGACTGCATCACTAATTTGCACAACCAGAGCAACCATTTGCACAAAACAGTGCCTTTGAGATGCAGCAGTGCTAAGCTGACTTCATGTGAATTTGAGGAGATGTCATCAGGGTTAGGGTTGGAAAAGAGTGAGAGGGAAGGAACTGTATCTGCTAAGGAAGTTTCCAAATGTGCTTAGTGTATGGGGGTGTGTGTAGTTGCTTTTGTTTATTCATCAGTTCATTTAGTTACAGGGCTCAGATTGTCTGAAGCCTTCAGTAGTCTCTTATGCTACAGTATCCTTTTTACAAAGTCTTCAGGCTTGTTTATATACAAAATAGACCATCTCACTTGTAAAGGCATTGAGGTTTATTGTAGAATCATAGAATCATCAGGGTTGGAAGAGACCTTTAAGATCAAGTCCAACCATCAACCCAACACTATCACTGTAATTGCTAAAATACTCTGTTTACTAATAACAGCAATCTCATGAGATTGTAAGGATTGTAAAGATTCATGTTCTTCTTGACACTCTCACAGAACATCACCTGATGATTTTGGAAGCATTATGGTTGTTACCATTTGTGACGTGATCATGAAAAACATCCTGTAGTGTGATCCACAGTAGATGAGCAGTTTATATATGCGTTCTCACTTCTGCCTTTTCCTCTTCTTTCATTTTTTCTTACTTAATTAGTTCTTTTAAGTTGGTGTGCCTCTTGAGGAGTGGGTGGGAAGTTCTCAGCTTACTCGTGTGTGAGACAAATGTAGATACTGGTAACTGTGAATCATTTTCTGGTTTACATTTTTTAGTATATAAAAAAATCAAAATTATACATTAAAGAAATAAGCAAGGTGGAAAAAATTTGTTTCTGATGAAAAAATAAAGAAGACCTTGCATGCCATCACTGTCAGTTACTGACATTTGGTAATGTTTCCAACAGATGAGGTGATGTTTTGTTCAGTTCCTTTACTGTCAGTGAAACAATTTTAGATTCTAAACTGAGAGATGCAGGGGTTCAGTGGAGCTGTAGATAAAACGTGTGACATGCTATACATGTAGGAATAGCCTCCAGCTAGTTCCTGCTGAATTTTATGGTAAAATTTTTTCTATTAATTTGAAATATGACAATTGTAATTGCATGCAAAGAGAGGATGGTGGTGAAAGATGTGAAAAGGTGGAGGGGGATGCCAGTGGGTTGACGTGAGAGTCACAGAAATCAGAAATTACCAAGTGAATCCATTTAACACTGGAGCGTAATATACTTATTAAGTGCCAGACCTCATTATGCAATAATTGCAGACTATCCCACATTAGTTTGAGGGGACACAGCTGAAAAGTATTTGCTTTCTTCAGGGAGGGAAGGCAGTATGATTAAGTATGTTTGGGCAAAAATTATTTGGCTCCTGCCAGCCACCAGTCTCAGGACTCTTACCCCAAGGTACCATCCTAACTAAGAAATTGCCTGACTTTCTAAAGTAACACGCTCTTTGTGCATTTTCTGAGAGATTGTATAAATCCGCTGGAAATCCTTCCTCAAGGCATTTTGGGACAGTACAGACTGAGCTGTAGGTGCAATGCAGTGCAGGTGGACAAGACCCACACTGATGGGGGCTCAGAGGTGCCCTTGCAGCCAGCAGTGCTGCTCTTCTGCCAGAAACATTGCATGGCATGAGGAGAGAGCATCATGCAGTGCTGGCACAGGAATGCTTGCTGGGGCAGGTCAGTGGCCACAGTTCACTCAAAGTGAAAGTGTTATTGCAGGGCCTGATACTGGCCAAAGGCAGAAGGATTTACCCACAGATGAAAAACAGCAGGAGGAAGGAGCCTTTTAGTCTCTTGACTTTATGGTTGACTCGCCTCCAGGGCTTGAGACTCTGCTTGCTGAGGTGCTGTTGATTTCTCTATTCTCTGCCCTGTTTTCTTATCCTTGCCTTCACCCTAGAGGTGCTCGGTTTTCTTCTGGTTAACATCCAGTGTCATCTGTCTCTAAATGCCATTTAATCTACATGGCTGAGTGATACAACTATAAATACATTCCTCAATTTTATCACCTCAGTTTTTTCTCTTTAGCATGGTTTTTAATTTAGGAAATCCTGTTGAGGAGGGTTAATTTCTTTTTGTCTGTCTCCTTTTATAAAACATGTAACCACACTTTTCATTTTAAGCATGGACTTGTGTGCACTTTTCAACCTCACTTTATGTAAAGCACACCCCCAGAAACCTTCAGAGGTCGCAGTCCAGACTCAAATGCAGTTTAGGAGCTTTAGTCGGGACTTCACCATGCACAGGACCAAGCCCTTAGTTTTGGTTAGACCTTAAACAGAGTAGTTTGGATACTTGGGAGAACTTTATAGGGGTTATGAGAAAATAGTAATTTTACCATGTAATTTTCAGCAGATAGAAAAACAATGGGTGTTTAAAAGCAAAACATATGAAAAAGCACGCACAGTGTATGACTTTTGGCCTCTTGAGCAAATGTTGCGTACTTTCATGGAAATATGATGGCATTTTCAAAACTTCAGGCCAACATTTCTACCTAGGTATTTTCTCTGATGTTGATCCCTCCTAAGCTATTTTTAAATGAGCATTGAAAACACAAACAAGCAAGCCTCAGGAAAGACTTCTAATATAGTTATTTGTGCATAATCTAGCTGGATGAAGTGGCACATATGAACGGATGATAGAACAGGACACACTAGCCTTCTGTTTGTTTTGCATTTCCAAAAACAGTCATCATTTTGTCTTCCTTTCAGTGTTCAGTTTAGTACCCCTCTGAGGACACAGTATGGTTAGCAAAAATAATAACTTACCTGCGCTGTTAAATGTCAGGACTGAGGGTTGAGCAATCACAAGCAGATTTGTATTTGGCTTTAACCCTGTGTCTGACTGTAGTTCTGTCCATTTTCAGTGCTGTCCACTTGCTTTTCAGCGAAGAGCGGACAGGCTGGCTGTGTGCTCTGAGCTGTCCAGGGCATGAATCCAAAACACAAAGCTGACTGCCCTTATGGCTAACTATATTGGAGCCCTTAGCTATGAGAACTGCCTGCCTGAATGTCCCTGAGCGTGCTGTGGCAGCACCTATCTTCTTGCCATAAGAGCAGGGAATTGAAGCAGGACAGTAACTCCTGGAATGTTTCCCTTTTTGGTTTGTAGGTGATGGTGGTGCACCAGCAATTAAGCTTTGAGTGTAAGAAACAGGAGCTTAAATCGCCAGAGGCATTGTGAAGTAGGCAAAATGTAGCTCATCCAGTTGGGTGGCTGCCAGGACCTGTGGGCTTATGTTCCCACCCACTGAGTGGACTTTACAGCCTGCCAGTGCCCAAAAAAAGCCTGTTTGAGACTGGCCAGTGTCTCTGTGGAGTGCAGTCAGGAGGCCTAGGTGTCACTTTAAACAAGCAAGCTTCAGACAAATAAATTCCTGTCATGTAGTATACCTGGTATAAACAGTATTCTAGCAATATAAACCATACTCTACTGGAATTCACAAGAGAAGAAAAAAGGTTGATGAGAAAAGTCTGTGAATACTCTTTTCAACCATCAGATTCACTTAATCTTCATTACTGAATACTGTGGTTCAAAGGCAGTGTCCAGGTATAAATCTGCTCAACTCTGTCCTCCTTTGTGTTACAGCCACAGAGCAAGAGCTCAGCATGGCTGATAAGAGCAATTTTGGGGCAGCTACTCAAAATGCAAAGAGAAAGAGGCTCAGGACCTGACCTGCTAGCAGGAAGAGGGAAGAACAAGTCTAAACAGCCTCAAAAATAGATTGGTTCTATGCAGTGGCTTATGGAGGGAGGCAGCATCTGGGTGTCCCAGGGAACAGAGCTGTATGGATGAAGAGTGGGGTAGGTGGAGTATCTGTCAGAGTGGGAAGAAGGTTATGAAATAGGGGAGGTTCACGCCTTCTCTGCAGGAAGATTGGGTTGTCTTCTGCTACAGCCACAGAACACTGTTGGTAGCAGTACCCCAGTCCCCAAGGTTGCAGAACCTATGTTGCTGTTCAGCCTGATGCGTCATCTCTGTGCTTTGCCTCCTCCTCTCCCTCTGCAGAGATGGATGCTTTATAGTGCTTTTCTGTGCAGCCTCGTCATAATTAAAATTATGAATTTTTTAAAAAATTTCAGTGGTAATAGAATGTTCCTAGAAGTAGCTCTTTGGAGACATGGAGAGAAAACTTGCAGAGACTTTTTTGAGAGAAAGGTTATTGCCTATTACATGTTTTTATTACCCTCTCAAAAATTATGTCATCTGTTGTTCTTTTTGCAGAGGTCAGTATTCAAAGACTGTGTCTGGAAGGCTTCTGCATTATCTTCCACTGGTCCAACAAAACCCATCTTGTCTGTCTTTCCAGCTTTTCCTCTCATATGCAGTTGCAAGAAGTTTCTCATGAATATCTCATTGCATTTACATTTTGCGTAGAGCAACCTACATATGTCATGTAATTATTCCACTTGGGTTTTTTTGTAGCTGTTTCAAAGTAGCTGGACTATGTTCACCGTTAGGGTAACCACAGGTTGCTTTCTAGAGTAAAGATTTACATATCAAGGTGGAATGTAATTTAAAAGGTAGACAAAGAGGCTTGGGGGATAGAAAGTATTTCTCTGTCTTGGGGATTTCACTGGTAGGATCTGTCCTGTAGTTGAGGCTGCAGATACTAAGTTCCTCTCATACTGAATTATTCAATTTGGAATTTTAATTTTTCAGATCTCTGTTGAAGAACTCGAAAGAAACTTGATTTTAAAGGTCAACAGGGATGCAGTTATGAAAATAGCTGTCTCAGGGGACCTGTTTACTCTATACAAAGGAGTGTATCAGCTGAATTTGACAGTAGGAGGCATTCCTTTCAAAACAAAGGACCTTATTCTACCTGTAAGTATAGCACAATCACTATGCATGGTTTGCATGCCCAAAGGGCCCAAAGGGCTTGATTTCCTCTTCTCTTGGGGTAATGTAGGTCCTTCCTGAGAGCAGTTCAGCCCGCCTTGAAACAGGTGGAATTGCCACCTTCTGGATGCAGCTTTCTTTCCATTAAATATAGCAGGAGCCTAAGCCAGTAGCAAAGGTGAGATTCCTGATTTTTTGATTGGTAAGTTTGGGTGAGATGTGTCCCACCTGCAGAATTAGGGCACAGCAAAACTGGAGCACATGAGAAAAGTCACGGTGGTCATGCTGGCTTGGAGAGCATGAGTAGCTCTCGGGGGGCTCAGTGGGCGCATTGCTGTGTGAGGGTGCCACTGTGCCTACTAAGTCTACAAACAATAGCAGGGGCACTTTTTGTGTTACGCCCAAAGTTTGTGCTTCACATATATCACAATTTTGCTGCTTGTGTTTGCTGTTTCAGTTTAGTGAGACCCGAGGAAAAACAGAAGCTTATTTTTATTTATTTAATCGAGTAGATAGGGTATATGAATAGAAGCTAAGGCACTCCTTTGTATGAGATTAGATGATTGCTGCATTTCTGAAGTAGCTGCTGTTCAAACTGTTTGAATGTCTACAGCACACAGAGTTGGCACCTTGAAATCCTAATTTGCATCTCTTTATTTCTAAAATGAGGTGACAAGCTTGTGGCTTGTGACTGGGAGTGTAGCAGCTGAGGAAGACTCCTGTGCTTCCCAAAAAGTCATTCAGGGCCACTCCTTGTCTGAAACAGTAAGCTTGGGGTGTGGTCTGAATCTAGGATTGAGAGCCAAAAACTCCTCAGGTTTTTATCCTGGCTCAGACACTTAATTCTCTCTCTCCTTCAGTTAATTGAGGGTAATGGTGCTGATTTAGAGGCTTTGCGAGGAGACTTCTCTTTACATACTGTCTCACATTTTAATGCTGACGTCTCCTACAGGATGGCCTAACTAAAAGCTGGAAGGAACAAGGTGTGTATAGAGTGGCATGCCTGTCTTGTGGCTCAGGCACCCCTCCTTAAGCCAAAAACTCATACCGTGATTAGGTCCAGTGTCTGTCTTGTGTGTCATGCAGGCTGTTTGCAATGACACAAAGGATTGAGGTTTTTAACTTCAAGTTACCCTCCAGCATTTGCAATGCAGAATTACAGGAATTACAGAGCACTAATGATGTGCATCATATAGAGGAGCTTACAGAATCAATAAAACCAAATCACCACCTGCTAGTGCCCTTCTGTCCTGTGGAGACAAGTTGAGCTCAGGGGAGTTTCCTGGGGAATACTAACCACTCACTCACTTGGGGTTGCAGGATTGGCATTGCTGCCAATTGGTTTGCATGTGCAGAATTATTTCTCCTATATCATAAGTCAGTATTCCTCTGCACCCAATTCCTCTTCGCTGAACAGTAGTTTGAGGCATGAGATCCTGCTTATCTTCCTAGATAAACCCTCGGCTGGATGGTTGCATGCGGGCCTGGAACTGGTTGAACGGGGAGGACACCTCTATCCAAGAGACCATAAAGATGAATGAAAAGATGCAGTGCTTTGCTGTAGCAGGACGAGGGTCTTTCTATCCTGGCCGGGGTTTTGCTGTGTTTAATCTTACTTATGGTAAGTAGTTTGTTGGGTTTTTTATTTCTGAACTGTTGTCCTGCCATTAAGCATACTTGGTTAATAAACAGTGTAAAACTTAACAAGTATGCCAGACTGACTGTTGATTGACTGGCAGCTGTGGATGAAGAGAAATAACTAAACTTGTGGTTCATAGCAAAGGAAGGCATGTGTATGATGGTTAGCGCTGGTGTGAATATGCCCAACATGGATTAGGTTCTTTCTGTGTAGCTCCAGTAATGTATTTCACATCCACACTGATTCCAGCTCATCCTCAGCTTTAGAGGCTTTATATACCTGCCAGCAGCTTAGGTGCTTCCAGTCCTTACCACTGTTTTGTACCCAGCAGGGAGAGCTGCAAGCCATAGTTCTGTATCTTGAGTTTATGATAGACAAAAAAGTCAATATTGGCTGTAACAAAATGTCCAAGGTTGGATTCACTTTTAGTCATGGGGTGGCATTAGTTATATTTGGATCAAATGCACTAAGCATATCGCTGATACAAGCTGAGTGAGATTGGCATAGATACAGTCATAAAAAGTTTCAAACCAAACTTGTCCGTACTAATGTAGCACTCAGAAAGGCACCTTTTTATTGTTCTACATGATTGTGTTTGTTCATATGTGTGATCAGCTGTCAGTATTTTTGAACCCACACAAATGCTGATCATCTATTTCAGCCTGGCGTGTAAGTCCTCTTCTGCAGGACCCATCTGTTCATCGTTATGTGGGTTTTTCTGCTGTGCCATTGTAAATGAGGGAGTATCAGCTGTCTGTCGTGTTATTTAGCACATAGATTCAAAAGTTGCAAACTAAGACAAGACAGTGTCTGAAGTGCAGATGACAGCACTCAGCAGAGATAAGGCCTCAGTACCTGAATTTTTTTTCTTCAAACAATAATTCTTTTTTTTTATTTTATTTTTCTATAATATTTTATTATAATGGTAAGCTTTATAAAGAGTAGATTATTGTATTTCAAGATGTGATGAACCACCAAAGCTAATACTCCTATGAAGGGAGGTTGCAGGAGCAGGATTGAGATCTTTCTTTGTAGCTAGCATTACTTTTTAAATTACAAGGGCACTCGAGGCAGTTAAAGGATACCAGAAAGTTTAATGCAAGGTTCAACAGGTGAATTAAAACATCCCACACTTCTGAGAGGAAGTGTTTCAGTAGGTGTAGTATGCTTACATAATTTTTCAGTTTAATACAGGCTTTCACAGAAATGTTTCCTGTATGTCGAATTTGGACTGAGATTCCTCAGTGATCTTTGGGCAGTTAAGAACAATTCAAAAATTGAGTGCCCTATCTTGTAGGAGTTCTTTTGAATTTGTTGCTTTGGCAGCTATGGGAATTTGAGTATTTCTTTGTGATAGAAAAGCTTAATGTTATCCTTTGATATTCTGAAAGGCAGCAGAATGCATAAGATGAAACTGACATTATTTTCGTTGCTGATTTTATGTTCAGGTGCTTTGGAATGATTTTTTTTTTTTTTTTAATAAAGGAAACATGGCAATCCCTCCATAGGTTCATCTGCCTATGCTCTTCTCCAGGGAGAAATTGCACAGCCTACACATTTGACCTTTTAGTCCTATGTGTGTCCTATGCATTTTTTTTTCTGCAGTGCAACCTTCTGGAAATGAAACCAAGAAGAATTGGGAAATAGAAGTAAATGCTGTAATTCAACCAGCAACAGATACTGGTGTGCTGTTCACTCTAGTTACAGAAGAAGCATCTGTCCCTTTATCACTATCTCTGATTGACTATCACTCCACAAAGAAACTGAAACAACAGGTACAGATGTAAGCATTTTTCTAGAGAAGGTTCCTTGCTGTTTCCTAGGAAGTAAAAGTCATTTTCAAAAACCACTGTCAGGTTTGCTTCCAGCCTGATCATTTGCCCCACTAGTTTAGAATATGGTTGGAGACAGCAGTGCTTGTCTGACACTGAAGTCCTGCCTCTTACGGGTATGTGCCAAATGCTATTAGGGGGCTTCTTGCAAATGCACTCTAGGTAAAAAATGCAACTGCTCTCTTGAGTGCAGGCATATTTTATTATTTTTTTTCTGGCACAGAAGCTGTTTAGTTCCATAAACCAGGGATTTTGTTTTTCTGGAGCTCATCAGTAACAGTCCCAAAGTATCCAAGAGATAGGCTTTAGGTGTCACCCTAGGTGCTGTGAAAGGCCAGTTATGATGGAGTGCTGAAGGTACTTTTTAAGGGTATTCATGATAAAGGGCTAGATTCTGGCATTACACAAGGGTAAACCAGGTGTGATTTCACTAAAACCCATGAGGCAACTTTTCATTTATAGTACAGCAGTTCCAGTTGATTTGGTTCCAGTGCAATGTAACAACCTCTGCAAGACCCACTAAGAATTTTCTCTGAGAAGACAGAGAGTTTCAACCAGTAATTAGTCCCACTGGTTCATTGCTTTTTCATCCATGCAGATCAGCTCAGAACGCAATCAGCAATAGTAATAAACCTAATTCTCTGGTGGCTCTGCAAAATCTTTGTTGTAAAGGCCACAGTGGGGTCATCCTGGTACTGGATAAGTGTGACTAGTGTATTTCTGCTCACTACCTCCTTTTTATTTTCCCCCCTGCTGTTCAGTTTATCATCGTGGCTGTGGAAAACACAGTTGTGTCCAGACTGGCAATAAATCTCTGTGATAAGAAGGAACACTCTGTGGACGTCCTCCTCAGGAAAGATCACTTATCCCTGAAGGTAGATGGGATAGCAGGAGAGAGTGAACTAAGTATCTCTGAGTTAGAGGACAGTCTATCCATCTTGGAGAACTCTTTGCAGTCAGCAGTGAAGACATACGTGGGAGGATTGCCAGGTGAGCCTCCAGTTTTGCACCATGGACCACAGGCTCCCAACTCACCTTGCTGAGCTGGAAATCAGGAAAACTCTTTCTGTTTGTTCAAGTTGTGAGCTTCCTTCTCTGTTTCTGCTTGAGCAGGCTTTGTCTGCAATGCAGGCATGTGAGCATAACAGATCTGGGGTTGCACTTTTCTTGAACGATTGTGTCCTTCTGAGGACAGCTGGAGGCAAAAATAGAAAGAGGAGGTTTTGCTTGTTCAGCAGTAGGAATCATTTATCTGAAGGATACCTGTAAGCAGGATCATTATCTTAAACCAGGTAAAATCCATAGGAGCTGGACCACAGGTTCCTGCAGTGCTTCCTTAATACAATGAACTTGTGAAAGCACTCCTTGAGGGGAGTACTGTGACCTCACAGTGTTTTGACTGAAGCTTGGGAAGCCCAGCGTGGTGGTTCTTGCTGGTTGATGCTCTCTTTGAACTGATAACAGCACTACACAGATAACAGATTGACTCCCAGCAGAGGGTATGTAGGGCACAACCAAGGGCTTTACCACCATTTATAATTTCTATGGCTTTTCAGCAACAACAGGGCTTCTTCTGGGAGGTCAGTTTTCTCCTCTGTTCTGAACCTGAAAGGTCAGACTTTGATCTGAATTGTGAATTTTGGCCAAGTTTGGGAGTTTGTTTCTTGTTCTCACTGAACTGGTTTATCAGTCCCTTCTGCTGAGAAATGCAATCAAGGAAACACTTATGTCTCTGATGCACATGATGCCAGCAGCTAAGCAACATCTTGCCCTTACTTGCCCAAGCAAGGGAGAGGCAGCAACATTGGCCTTTTGGTAGGTGCTGAAGCAATCAGGCTGGAACAGGGTGGCTGAGATGCCACGTGTACTAGGACACACAGCGTGGCTTTTCCAGTCATGAACAGGAGTTTAAAGATTATTTGTGCTGATGATGTAAATGGCTCCTAGTCACACCTAAAAGGGGGAGGCCACATACACCGGGACATTCACACACTGGTAGGGAGAATGCTAAAGCCTCAAACATGGCATTTGCCAGTGTCAGATTGAATTGTCCAAGCTGGCCGTTGCACAGACGAGAAAAAACACCTGATTTCTTTTAAGTAGCCCTCAGATGCACAGCAGAGAGTTTCACAGCTCAGAAAAAAATCCCATTCTGTCACTGTCCCAAGTTCTTTGTGGTTTGCCTAGACTAACTGTGCTGGGTGAAGCACAGTTTTTAATTATCCAGAACTAAGTGTGAGATACCATAGCTATGGCTGTTTAGACCCAGCTGGTTTCTTAGGTTTAACTACTTTCCCCGCTTTGGTCTGTTCTGCTCAGTAATGGGTATTTCTGCCAGGGGTCTGCTTTTGCCATTGAGAGGAATCCAGCACTTACATCAAGAAACCTTGCCATTTGCCAAACAAATAAACATTTCAGCACTTTGGTTAGATTAATCACTCTGGGTTAAATAACTATACCGAATGGTCAGGTCTAAGAGTTTGGCTCATTCACATTTTCAAAACATTATGTAGTTTTTGGCTTTCCTGGCTTCCATACCTAATGGAAAAGAACAAAGTATAGTGGTCACACTGAATGTCTTTATTCCATTTGCCACAAATAAAGAAAGAATTCTGTGTCTAAATATGTAATATGTCCCATCCTCAGTACAGCTAATATTGCAGATGTGGAAGAAATACTACTTAGAATCTCAAGAGATAAGAGGGAACATGGAGGCATTTGTTACACTTTTCAGTTCTGGTAAATCCTAAATTACGTAATTTTTGTGATACATAGGTGTTTTTTCAGGAAATATCCATTCCATGAGGTGAAGGAGCCTTTAAACTAGACTTCTGAATCATGGCAGGACCACATTTCAGACTCATCCATTTCTAATCATAACAGAAAATTATTTCACCTAATTTACAACTACAACACAAAGAAAAAAAATTTAATTATTTTGGTAGTATCTTACAGATCCATCTGAAAGCCCATACTGTCTTTCAGTCTTTCAGTCCTGTGGCACACATAACAGCGTTCTGCAAGATTCCTTAGATGAGTCTTCAAGCTGTTTAGCCACAACTTCTACTTCTTCTGCATCATAATTTAGTTCACATTCATGTGAGGTATTACAACAGAGATGCCCCCTTTTAAGCAGACTTCACAGATAAAATTTGGTAAATGGGGAGGAATAGAAAATAGGTAACACTTTTAGTTTAAGCAACTACTAAGCAATGTACTTCTCACCCAGAAAGCTGAAAAATTTCTAGTATCTCTTTGTGGCTTACAGATTCCCCACAAATGTTCTTTCTCTCAGTCAGTCCTAGACTCTGTCCGAGCTGTGTCAGATCACATCAGCTTCAAATTTGGCCTTGCATGTCTCCAGGCAGAACCTTTTAAATTTCATATAATCTTGGGTCAACAGGACAACCTATTGTTCAATTTGTCCTTGCTTCAGTGTAAAGATACGGGGTTTGTTTAGCTACCTGCATCACTGTGAAGTTAAATAATCTTTGAGACGTTCATTATTTTCCATTGCACAACCAGTTTGATTGGGTCAGCTTTGGGTTGTATATAAACTAATGACCTTTGAGGATGTGTAGAGGACACAGCTCACATAAATGTTCATGTTGTTATGCTACTGTGAGGGGTTTTTTGTTTATTTAAGGTCAGTATGTAAGTGATGTTAGAGAAGCTAGTAGTAAGACCAACTCATTTTCTCTAGTCTATTGGATTGTACTTAGTATCTTCTTCCTTGCTGTCGGTTTTCTGCCTCTGATAAACTGATTAAAAGAATGTCACTAGTGGACCTCTATAGAAAAATTAGTCTCTTTAGTCTGACCAACTCAATTGATGTATTCCAGCATCTTTCTGATGAAGGCCAGCAAGCTGCTTGTGCTGATACATACTATAATCATGGTAAAGATGAGTCCAGCAAGTGATAGAGACTGCATATAGGAGGTGTTTTCCTGTCATAAAGTCCTTCCTATAATCTTTTGGCAGCTATTTTGAAGAGAGAAAACATTAGAGGAAGGTGTAACAGCTCCACTAACAACAAAGTAGAGGGTTCAGAGATGGAGAGGGGGGAAAACACTGAGATGAAAAGCAGTGTGAATGCAGCGTGCAAATGGAGTGAAGCCTGGCTGCTGTGCTGCACATGGTTTCATCAGGACTGGAGGTCTTGCAGAGACACAGAGCAGCTGAGGAAGAGTTCATCCTGGGAGAAGGGCTTTTGTGCACCAGAGCAGATGGTATTTTCCCCACGTCTGGGATTGTGCTCTTGCCTTCTGGCAAGAGGGGCAGGGGGGAGGTAGAAATCCTGGAGGGGAGAAGAGATGAGCTTGAATTCATTGAAGTGATGGTCACCTGAACCTAGGTAGGGCAGCTATTTATTTAAAACCAGCCATGAGAGATATTTGTCTCCCCTTTTCCACAGATGTTCCTGTCACTTCGACTCCAGTCACTGCGTCCTACCATGGCTGCATGACTGTCAAGCTGAGCAACAAGGCACTGGACTTAGATGAGGCTCTCTACAAGCACAGTGACATCACCTCACATTCCTGTCCTCCAGTCGAGGCGGGTCAGTAGGTACCACTGCAATGCGAAAGTTTTATACTCAGAAACTTTCAATGCTTTTCTTTTTTTTTAAAGATATAAATTATTCAGATCTACCGCACTGCGTGTATAGTTCTCTTAAACACTGAAGTTATGTAGGAGCTACTGATCCTTATGTCAGATTGATTATTGAAATACTCTTTGCTTTGAGGTTTAAAGGTTGTAATATATTTGTAAATAGTTCAGAAGACTAATATTAAATAAGTCAGAAGTACAGAATATACCAAAAGTGAGTGTTATCTTTAGACTGTAAGAGACCGTTTTATCTGTAATGTGCAAAACATGGTAATATATGAGTGTGGACTGGAAGAAAAATAGTAATTCTGTATTATTTTTTATTACCAAACACTGCTTTCTGATTTGCAAAATATGAGAGAATAAAATATTTACATACAAGTTTTTAATTTACCTGTGCTGAGATTATTCTGTATTCTGGTATTTGGAGATTACACTGGTGTGTGGGGGGTGATGTTTGGTTGGTTTGTTTTTTTGTTAGGAGGTGAGAGGGGTTTATGTGTTTACATCTGTATTATATTCTCAGCTGGAGAGCAAAAGGTTGCTGCTATTCTTACTGCTAGAATTTCTCTTTCTGGTACCTTAGAAAGAAGACTCAGCCGTGACCTTTACAAAAACTCTTGGTCAACAGAAAATGGAAAACAAAGTTGGGTTAGCAGGAAACATTTAGAAGAAAAGACTCAATAAGTTGAAAGCCATATGCCTTTTTTGTCAATAGCCCCTGGAGCAAATGATGAGGTGTCAAGAATTGGGGATTATTATCTGGTGATGACATATTTTTGCTGCTGAATTTTTAGGCTGGCTCACTCCCTGTGACCCTAGTGGAAGCAGAGAAGCTTGAGCTGTGAGAGTTAGCCAGGCTGAACTGCAGTGAGATGAGAATATGCATGAGAGTTTACTTAGGAAAGGTTGTAGAACCATAAAATGCATTCAGCTTTTAGGCTATCCTTGTGAAGTTGGGCTGGGCTTTGCCTAGCCCTCTCTGAGTCACTTATATCTTGCTTTATTTGGTCCTTGTCTTGCATCAAATTAATAAACTGAGTAATACAAGTATATGCTGTGGTGCAAAATCCAAAGACTGGATGGTTAAGGTTACACCATGCTTCAGAGGACTAACATGGTAAAGGTCTAATTCTGCAGGGTCTTTTATAAATTATTCCTGGTCATTCATGTCATGTTTTTCCTAAGCAAATATGGTGTTGACACATTACTCTAATAATCCACATGTGTGGCAACATCTGTGACCAAGCTGTGAAGATGTAACTGTCCCAGAGGAAAAGATGAAAGAGGGAGAAGACTATCCCAAGCATATTTTCTGGCAACAATCCCTGCTTTATTTAGCAGAGAAGAGGAGGGTACTTTATTAGCCATTAGACAGCATGGCATCATAGCTCCACATCATGACCAGAGCAGTCAGCAGTAATGCAGTAGGGCAGAAAAGAGCAGAACTTTATCACCTTCAATCAAACTACTCTTTTACACTTAAAGAAGGGCCTGTCAAAAGACTTGTTTACACTCAAGTCTGACCATACACAAGCTTGAAAGGAAAATTTCTCACTAGACAGTAATAACTTACTGCCAGGGAGTGCACATGGATAGTAAAACCCAGAAGTAGTTCTCGTTTTTGCTTTCTTCGATTGAGCAAGGTTATTCCTGGGAGTGCTTTATGTTAGAGCCGATGACTCTGGATAGATTGTGATTTCATGGAGTACCCAAGAAAGGTTAGGTTAGTATCTTCAGTAGGATCTGGAAATCCTGAAGGTACACTGGTTAATAGCATGTCCACACTGCAGTGTTTTGTTTTCTGTGTGTTTTTCATGGTTGTTTTAGTTCTTTATCAAAGCTCTGTGCTGGGTTTGGTTAATACTCTTCATAGAAGCCAGTATGGGGCTGTGGTTTGGATTTATGCTGGAAACAGTGTTGATATCTCAGGGATATTTTAGTGACTGCTGAGCAGTGTTTGCACAGTGTCAAAATCTTTTCTGCCTCTCACCAGCCCCACCAGCAAGGGGGCTAGGGATGCACAAGGAGGTGGGAGGCGACACAGCCAGGACAGCTGATCCCAGCTGACCAGGGGTATATCCCACACCTTATGGCCTCATGCTCAACATATAAAGCTGGGGGAAGAAAGAGGAAGGGGGGACACTCAGCACCATGGTGTTTGTCTTCCCATGTCACTGTTACACATGACATTGCCCGGCTTTCCTGGAGATGGCTGAACACCTCCCTGCTCATGGGAAGCTGTGGATGAATTCCTTGTTCTGCTTTGCTGGTGTGCGTGGCTTTTGCTTTGCCTATTAAACCACCTTTATCTCAAGAGGTTTTTTAACTTTTATCCTCCCAGTGGCGGAAAGTGGACAAGGGGTGTGGGGTCGAACTGCTGGCTGGGGTCAAACCACAACAATTTCCCATCTCTTTAACTTGGGTTATGTCTACTGAAAAAAAGTACAGACTTGGAAAGCACCTATTTTAAACTCTGTTTAACTTTGTTCTTTTCAAAGGAAACATGTTAGAAAAAACAGTCTTATGTCTGGTATTTTTGTATAATTTCTGTGGTAGTTCCCAAAAAACTAACATGTGTCATAAATGAATCACAAACATGTCTTACTTTTGTGTTAATGTAAGTGGCATTATTTATGAGGCCAGAGTTATTTTGGGCCCTGGAAATGAGTCCTGTGGTACATTATTGTACTCTGCAGTTTCATACTAAATATTCTGTGAACAAAGCTATTACATTTTCTAAGTCAGAGCAAAAATTGCTACAGGACTTTGCATGTGTGTGCATGTATGTGAAGATATTTTGCATAGAGCACAATTCACCACGACTCAAAATGTGTTTTAGAAGAAAAACCCAGAATTTCTGTCTGGAGAATGACAGAAGAGAGCGAGTTCTTTTGTGAATTTTTTTAATACCCTACAGCAGTACCATACTGGAGGAAGAGGGCTGGAGAAAAAGGCAACTGCCATAAGCATTCCTTCATTCCTTCTCAGTCACTTGCTCCAACCCAAGGGAAACACTGATTTAATTTTTGTTCAGTTAGCAGTCTAGGTGTTCAACTCAAAGGGAACAAGTCTGTTCTGGGATGAGTTCTCAAAATGAACCCAGATGATTCCCTGGTAGTATTCATAGCAAGCGAAAAGAAGTAAATGTGTAGTTTCATTTATTTTATGAGCAGGATGACTGTGCTTTTCACAGCATGTATTTGCACAAGAACTAAGCATTTTGGATGCATTTATGTTTAAAACAAAAATAATCATCTGTAATTGCTGTTTCTCTCAACCAGGTTCGTATAACTCACCTTGTCAACAATACACGTAAGGCACCTCATCACTGGCCTAAAACTGTACACCTCAGTAAAACCTCAACTGAACAAAAGGTGGCTTTGATGGTTCATATAAATTAATCTCTGATCTTACATGTATTAGTACTGAATCTGCTTTTGATACGTAGAGGTACATGAATTAACAGAAATGTCTTGGAACTTGGAAAATATTACGTAAAAGAATCATCATTCTTTGTTCTATTTGGAGTTGGTCTGATGGTGTCACTTCCTTTCAAAGGAAACTATCAAGTAAGCTGGTTTTGTTTATATAGTTTTTTTTCAATATCTTCATAATTCAGAGCAGCTGCTTAAAATGTTAATGAGAAATACCTTCCTCCCCCTTCTTTGCTCTTTGGCCTCTTAGGAAATTTCTATAGCTTCATAGATGTCTAGACTGTCAGATCTATGGAGCAAGCAGCACCAACACCCTTCCTGCAGGAGCAAAACGCAGTGAAGGGATGTAGCAGTCAGATGGGTTTTCATGCTGGTGTAACCACTCCTGTCCCAAAATATGGCAGCTGAGTGCCAAGAGGAATCCCAGCTAATGTGATGCACAGTGAGGCAGCAGGGTGCACACAGCCACAGGTACTGTTGCTTAGCCTTGTCTCTATACAATAGGAGAAAATAAATTTTTTAAAAAAGGAACTATGAGCATTCATTCTGTTTCAGTCATTGTAAAATGCCTGCATCAGGTCCTGATCAGTTTAAAAATAAATAATTGGCATTTAACATAGAATGGTTTTGGTTGTGGTACTCTTTTAACTAGAAAGGAATTACTTTGAATACTAAAGTGCAGCATAAAAATACATGTCTGGAAAGTTCATCTTTAGCACAGTGACATGACATTTTACTATGCAGACTAGACTGGCAGAAAGTACAGATATAGCAGTCCAATAAAATTAGCCTTTCTGTCTGAAACTTGAAAGAGGAAACTATTTGGTAGGGTACTTCTTCCTCTATTATTTTGTTTTCCTGTCCTTACAAATACAGACAGCCTTAGGTATAGTATAAATATACACAGTGAATTTTATTGTAAAATAATTGCCACACTTTATTGGTACAACATTTTCACCAAATAAATACTACAAGCAAACAAACATCTGGTCTCTTACTACTGAAAATGATTGACTCAGTGAGCTTCTGACTACCCACTCAGACAACACAGGCTAGGCTAAACCCTCTCTATATTGGTTTATGAAAGCAGGCCACATATCCAGAGAGTTTTCTTCATTTCTCCTCTTAAAGAAAATCCATTCTGCAGTGCACAAAGAAGGAAACATCTCATGCTTACGGCAGCCAGAAAGCACTACTACATTTGACTGCAGGCAAACTGTGTGGGGACTGGTCGCCCCAGTGGTGATGTGCCTGCCCTTACATTTCCAGGGTTCTGCCCTGCTCACAGTGAGATGTGGGTAAAAGCAGAGTGGCTGTAACACACTCTGCAGTGGGTTCCTTTGGGAAGTCTAGTGCTTGCACAGCAGTTTCCGGAGATTTCTTAGAAACAAAATAAAAGCCTACCAGCTACCTAAAATAAATTCTTTGTTCTATGGTGCATATGGTGGAGGTTTTTCTCCAGGCACACAGTAAGTTGGTGTATATAGGGCTGGAGCATTCGGGGGAAGACCATAGCTGGAGCTGGACTGAGATGGAGGCTGAGTTTCTTCTGATAAAGAAATGTCAGTAGATGATGTTCCTGGAAAATTGCTGGCAGGCTGTATATAAATAAAGAAAATACCTTCTTCAGTAAAGGATTACAACCCCATTGCAGTTCTGTATTTTTTTGCCATTTTAGTAGTATATAAGACCCATGATTAAATTTCTCATGCATTGCAGCTCAACATTAATTCTAAAGCACCTGCTTAAGTTTAGCAATGATGGTGTCTAGTGAAACAAGACAGATTCCATATGTAACCTAAGTCATTTTTAATAGATACTGTGCAGACAGCTGGGCAATAGCAGAACAGGAATTTCTGCAGGAAAAGATGCTCTGGCTTCCTGGGTGAGGCACAGCACCTGACTGGCTGATTAGGTTACGTGTAGCTGCTCGTTTCCAGGCATCACCATGAAATTTAAATTACCTCAGATGTAATTAATCTCAGTTATAATACTTGGATAAATGCAAGGTCTTATTCCTTTGCCAAATGCAGATTCCTCTTAAGAAAATTTCACAGGTAGGCATGCGTCTCCCTCTAGGTCTTTCATTTTGGCTCTCAGCTATGACGAGGTTTTGGCAGAAAGAGGTACAAAAAATAGAGCTTAGGAAGTAGCCCATGTTCAGGAACAAGCAGAGTTTGTTAAAATAAAAGAATGCACATGGGGAATAATGTTCTGGATAAAATTCTACTACTCCTTTAAAACCAAGTCTTTCAAGAGGATCAGGATCTCACTTCTCCCCTCATATGCCAGCACATGCCGATCTATGAGCTTCAGCTGAAAAGTTGGACTCAGCTCCCCTCAGGTTCAGGCTATAAGTGAAATTTAAGTGCCTGGAATTTAAAAAACAGAACAAACTAATCATGGATCTGTTTCAAGGGGAATGAAAAATATGGGCAAGTAAACGCTGCTCCCTGCTGCTAAAAAAATTACTAGCCACATTCTAAAAGGCCAGTACCAGAGCTGGGCCTTAGACAGTGGCATCTCATTGCTGCCCAAGGCTGGCAGCTGCCATGCCAAGGTGTGCAGCTTCTCCACAGGGCTCCAGGTGAGCAGGGGCTGCTGCCCTGGGTCAAGCCCTTCTGGCAAGGAAAATATTGTCCTGCATTTGTACCACAGAGTGACTTAGTGAGTGACAATGGGGATGTCCTGACAGGAAGGCTGATTATGCCCTTTAACACTGTGAGGAAGAGGGGGTATGCTGACAGACCTGCTAACTGCATCAGTTCCAAACCTAGTTGTGGGTTTGGGTTGCTTGTTTTTGGGTGGTTTTATTTTTTTCTTTAATTTTATTTTGGAGTTGTTGCTTCCCTCCCATCTCAAATTGCAACCACTGCTTCCATCTGCTTGCCTGGAATTGCTTCTGCAGTGAGTTCTCCTCTAGTAGGAACGACTGGCACAACCTGTAACTGCTGTCATCGCCACCCGTCCCTGCACAGCTAATCACAACCACTACCTGACCAGTTGGCAGGCCTGGTACCAAGACTAGTTGTGGCTGAGTTGTACCAGTAAGTGATGAATAATTTTGTCGGCACGTGCCACAGTAAATGAAAGAAATGCTGTTTACAACCTTGTCAAAATGCATTCCTGTTATCACCCTTTCTTTTTTGCACTTGGCTAATTTCTGCTTGTGGACAAGGAAGGCATGAAGTGAACTGAGGAGTACTTACCAACACCTCAGGTTGTGATTCTTTTAAAGACTTTATTTGCTGCTCCGGTAAGTGTTTATTCAGTGAGATCTTGGATTCAACAGAGCATCATGCATCAATGTCATACACCTTTAACCTGAGATAGTCTAGTCTGAAGGGTAGACCATCTCAGACAGGGTCTCCTACTCTTTGGACAGCTAGAGCTTAATTCATTTGCCCACATGTAAGTGCCCAGCCCTTTTGGGATGCATGGGATATTCCATATGTCCATGCAAATGTGACACAGGGAGGACTACAGGTCCTAGACCCTTTCAGAGGGGCAGCAGGGAACAGGTGGCTACTTGATCTCATTACTAGGCAGTACTAGATCCCTACATGCCAATAGCCCCTGCATTTAGCCAGATGAATCCAGGACCCAGACTGGGATTAAGGACTAGGACCAGCTGAGCAGGGTTTGTGAAGGCCTGAATCCAACTGCTTGGAGTACTTAGAGGGATCATGAAGACCTCCAGCTCCATGGACTCAGCCCACAGCTCTCAAGTAATGGAAGCAGGTGACGGATAAACTTCTGGCTGTTTCTAATTGTGCCTACTTCCAACATTCACCATTTGTAGCCTTGAATAAGGTTATGATTTTTTTAAGTCATATATGGATGCATAAATCATTTCTCTCCAACCTGCAATGAGCTCATAGATACAGGGAGGTGACTAGCTTGCCCTTTTCCCCCCCCTGCCCCTGGGAATAGGATTAAATTTTCTCTTTTGGAGCTCAGTGCTTCTCAATAACCTCTCTTGGCTTGGGGAAGCTGGTGGTGTCTGCCTCTGAATGTTATGAAGGGGAAAGAAGACGAATACACTTCTTTGAAAAAGTAGAAATTAGAGAATTAACTGTTTATTTTGAAATGCAGATAAGAATTCTGGGTAAATGCGATGTATTTCTGTTTCTCAGTGGTTGCAGGACTGCAAATGCAATGGATCCTCATGACTATTTACATGCATTTTTTTTTCAGCTTAATTGCTTCTTTCATCACTTTTTATCCCCTTCTCTCTCTACTCTCGGCTACGTGCTAACTGAACTCCGCAGAACAGCACAGCTTTGCTGCTAAAAACAACCAAGAGAGATGTTCTTTTTTGCCTCTCCAGCCTTGGTCTCCAAAAGTGCCTGGCCCCATTTTTGTTAATAAATAAGACGTGCAAAGGACTGTTCTCTGGCTGTGAAGCCAACTGGCACCGCACATAGGACATCCCTACAGCTGAACTCTTACCATGGAACCAGTGGGACTGTCTGTGTGCACGCTGCCTACTAGGAACAGTCCATTGCCCTTGCCATCTTCTGACCTCTTCTTGAGCATTGTTGTGAGACTGTTAGGTGTCTGGGGAGCGTGCTAACTGTTCACTGGTTTGGATGATCATCATGTCCCAGTACTGGTACCTGGTAGTTTCTTGCCCCAGAAGGCTGTGGGGAGCTGGTCCACGGTTAGTTCATGCTAAATGAACTACTTGATTTAGCTAAATGAACGTCTTCATTTAAGAAATATTGCAAAACTTGAGGCACCCACTGGTTTAGCACTACACAGCCAAAGTGTAACAAGCTGTCAGATGGAATAAAACAGTCTTACTGTGCTTTAATAGATGTAAAAGCTCCTATGATTGCTACAGGGTCTCAGTGCATTCAGTTATTTACTAGGTCACTCTACGTTCATCAACTCATTCTGGGGAGGAGAGGGGAAAGCAAACACCATCCTCAGCATCACTCCTTGCATTTCCCAGGCTGGACACAACATGGGCTTGGAGCATGACTTGTACCTCAGTCTTCTGAAGGAGGTGATTGATGTGAAGCTGATTCAGCTCAGAATTCAGTCCACAAGGGGTGGACGCTGCACCTCTGGCAGCTTTCCTTCCTGCCTTCAGGCCAGCTGCCTCTGGTGAGTCAGGCTCACCAACCTCTGCCAGCTGCCAGAGCTGCTCCTGTACCTGTTGTGTACCAGTGGTGGCCCATGGCAGATGCTCATAGGAAGCTGAGAGAAATAGGGCTCCATCTTCCGATGAGATGGTTTTTGTGGCTGGAAGCCATCTGGGGACTTGCTGGGCTGCAAGTGAAACCTGAATCCCTAACCCATCATTTATACTCAACATCCTGTGGCATTTGAACTTTCTCCTGTTTAGAAAAACACTTCCTATTTCTGGCTTATATTGCCACTTCATAGCTTTACTGAAGCAACCAAAACTTCATGTGGTAAGCAGTTATCACGAATATCCTTCCACAATCCTTTCTGTAGCACTCAGTGTCACTGGCCTCTTATTTCGTCCCCTTGTCTCCTTTCCATCTGATGAGTCCTAATATACTTATCTCCATTTTAAGAGTTTGGTGGGCTAAGGTGTGTAATTTCCACCCCCCCCCCAAATTCTGTGTGTGTCAGATGCTTCCTCTCCAATGCCCCTGTTGCTGCTTTATCTTGCCCAATATGGGGGTTCTGTTCACCTTCATAACTATTTTTAGTAGTTATGTACAGCCTGAATCCCACACTGATATTCCTGATCAGCAAAGGACAACCAGAGAAAGCCTGAGGTCTGAGAACAGACCTGAAACTAAGCACAGACTAAGTCAGCCCAGAGATATACCTGTGAGTTGGGATCCAACTTCCCTGCCTTGGTTCAAACCTCCAGGAGCTAAGACCTACCTCTGCAAAGTCTGTACTGAGTAGCATCTTATGCTTTTCTGATGAAGTAAGAAGAGTGCCATTTTGTACTGTACCTGCAGAGGTAATGGGTAGGATGGATATGTAGAAATAGTTGCTGCAGAAGGACAGAACCCAGCATATGTCAGGATCTGCTGGGCAGGATTGTACAGGATCTGAGGAGGAGGTGCAGCACTGAAAGCGATTTGGGACAGAGGTACCTGTTGAAAAAACAATAATATATCAGCACAGCATAGAGGGGGCTGGAGCAGGAACTGCTCCTAACACAAGCAACCAGACAGTTTAACAACTATCTATTTTCCAACATGATACCAGTAGTACAAAAAACCAAGGAGCAAACAGAATGAGAGGAGGGTGTATCCGGAGTGAATTTTCTGAGTAAAAATACAGAGCTATTTTAATCTTCTTCCCTTGGAAAAAGACTGCTGGTGCTTCCCTAGCAACAGTTCCAGAAGCACTGGCAGGACTCCAGATCTGAGACACCCTGAAGAGCACAGCATGGAGCTTTGGCTGCCTCTTCTCACTCATTCCAGCACCAAACACCCAGTCGTTCACCATTTGCTGCAGACGCTTTCCAATAGCAACTACCTGATGGCCTCATGTCTTTTCTCACTGCTTTCCTACACAGATTTGCAAAGATTTCCCTTTTCAGACCAGCTGCTCTACTTTCACAGCTCCCTCTCACTTGTGAAATGGAGTTTGCTGCTGGCTCTCCAGTGTCTCTCTCGACATGCATACCTCATTCCTACCACAATAAAATCCTTCTCCCGTGGCTTTATTGGCACGTCCCTTAATTATAATGTGAAATGAGGTTTGCAGGAAGAAGTAATAGCTCATATTAAACCAGCTAATAAAACTTGGTGAGAAAAAAGAAAAAAAAAAGCAAAAGCTAAATGTGAAAGGGGGGTTGTGTTAAACCCTAAATCTATGTGCTATATAACCATTTGTGAAGGACAAGAGAGCAACAGAGCTCTGTGAAAGATTTTCTTGAGATAAATCCAGTGAGGTTTTTTTTCTTTCCTTTGTTTTTGTTAGCAGATCCCTCCACATGAGAGCATGGAATTTTCTCTTTACTGAAATAATAATATACAGTTGTTGCCAGACAAATGTTGAAAGCAGCAGCCAGGTTTTTTTTTTTTTTTTTTTTTTTTTTTTTTTGGCCTTTCCTTTCAGATTTATCATTGAGAGACATAAACTGTTGTATCCTCTGGAGATAGGAGCTTATTTCATGGGAGAAGGCAAGTCTCTCATCTTCAAGGCATCTTCCTCAAAACACTCTTCTGCAAGGTACCCCTCTTTCTACCCACCCTGCTGGGTGAATATGGTGGGGAGAAACGAGACACTGCCTTTCAGACAGGGTAGTGAGAAGCAGTTAATGCACTTGCTGCAGACCCAAAGGTTTGCAGGCAGTGACACAGCCCCAGCGTGTGCCCTTCCTTCTTCAGAGGAGGGATGAAATCGCATTCCTCTGGCTATGGACATAAATGAATCAAAGAAACACTTGTTTTGCCCAATGTGAAACACAGATGTCTGTTTTGCACCTGTCACCAGCTTTCTGGTGTGAGAGTCTTTGGGTGCTGCTGTTTGACCTGCTTTGGGTTCTTCTCCTGGGAACCCCTCTCATTTGTCTCACATTCCCTCTATCCACAGCAGCAGCAGTCTCTGATTGCTAAGGATGAACATCACAACAGTCCTAGAAGACAGTTTCGGGAGTCATCCACTCCAAATCCACTGATCAAAGCACCTTATTATCAGGCTACCTGGTGTCAGCTCAGAGCCATCAACAATTTGCAGGTACTGAAGCTGGTTGGGTGTACTGGAATACTTTATCAAGTATTCCAGTATTTACCACTATGTTAAACTAGTCATCTAAAATTCACGGGTAGGTGGAGGCATTCTAAATTGAACCACCAGCCGAGTCAGAGATAAGGAACTAGGAACTGGCCAGGGCGTGCTGCCAGTGTCAGCTCACTGGCCTGACACAGACCTGCCAGAGCATTTATTTCTGAGCCACAGCTACTTTTCACATCAGGCTGCACCTTTAGTTGCATAAGTGCTAAGACATAAACGCATGGCAAGTAGCTCAATAATTAGGGATTCATTTTGTTTTCCTTTTTAAAGCAGGGTGAAGGAAGAGGAGAGGGGCTAAGGGAATGCTATTTAACGTGTTCAGATTCCCTTAAGGACTGCAAGAAGGACACTAATTGAAAAAAAAAATTAAAAAAAGGCAGAAACCCCCACCCCCAGGGCAGATTAATGCAACCCTAAACTCTGGGCAGGCAGATTCCTTGGCAAGGTGTGTCCGGAAAACATCCAAAAGCCATCAGATGAATACCCGGACAGGGAAGAGAATTTCTAATTAACTCCTAGCACCAGCAAGTGAAGTTTTCAATGCAATTCTTTACCTCCATCTTCTATAAGAAATAATCAGTGTGTTACCATTTTGGATACTCCATCTATTTAAGTTATATATTAATCTGCTTCTTGTTAAAGTTGACTTTAAGGTAACTATATCCAAGCACACTGTAGATCTGAAAAGAAGGGTACCTGTCACAACCACTGCAGCTCCCCCACCACCCCGCAGACAACAGGGGACAGTCCCACGGGTTACACAGGGGTGGCTGGGCTGACACCTTGTGGGTCAGAGGAGGATGAAATGGTTCCCACTGAGCCAGCACGGCCCTCTGGCAGGAAGCAAAACCACAGGGAGCGTGCCAAGGTCTGCAGGGAATTCGTCACAAGGAAGAAAGCCCACAACAACCAAAGCAACACTTTTTTTTCTGTCCAGGAAATATGATGGTTTTAAAGGCAACGACACTGTTTTGCAAACTCCCCTTGTAACATGTTTTGGCTGCCAGCATTCCTCAGCGATAAACATGATGTTTTCTGTTTGACTAGTCAGCTTGGCCCCCTGTCCTGAGACATTTCAGCGAGGCTTTGCAGCTCTCCTTGCAAAATGCCACTGAGCACTTCTGTGGGAGGGTGACATCCTCAACCAAAGAAGTTCTCCGGCATATTTTAGAGGGGTTTTTATTTCAGTCCCATGCCCCTTTCTTTCCCTCTTCTGCTTGATGTTTTCTTAGCCCCTGCCTTCCCCCAAGAGTTACTGCTTTTCTAAGGAAAGGGACTAGCAGATTAGAAAACCAGCTCTAGCACAAAACTCAGAAGAACCCTGAAAAAGCACAGGCAGGAGCAAAGAGCAGTCATTGCATTTCGGATTGCTGCTTCACATGCAAAGCATGGCTCCTGTGCTGAGGTGACTGACACAAACCCATCTTTCCCTTGAACTAGGGACATCTTGTTTTCTGCTCACAGTGAGAGGAGACATTGAACAGCTTATTCAGATCAGGTTTTAGCTGGAGCCTTGACAGACTCGCTCCAGCTGAGCTTGGGGGGAAGCTGCATGTCCACTACTGCTACGATTTCCTTGCACAGCTTTATGCCTCCAAGTCAAAAGAACCAAGACTGTGCCCCAGGCTCTGCCTCCTAGCCAGGCAATGTGCCAGATCACAGAGACCCCAGCTCTCCCAGGAACATCTCCTTGGCTTGGTATCCCTCACGAGTGCAGTGATGGGCCCATGAAGCACATCGAGCTCTATCTGTGCTGGAGCCCACCCTGTTACAAAGCATCAGCCCGTATCCCACGTAACTCTTGGATTGAGTAAGACAAATAAGGTGAACTCACTCTGGCTCTCTATACCCTTTCCCACCTTGAGAGAGCACCAGCAACTCCCAGAGCTGCACTTGGACCCATCTGCTAGGCAGGGGAAAACACTTAGCAGCACTGAAAAGCTGCAGTGCTCTCCCAAGGACTTACTGTAGATGCTGCCTGCCTTCACCTCCTCATGCAATTGCTCTTCCTCTCATTTCCCACTGTGGTTGTTTCTGCTCCCCTTCTGCTATTGCTTCTCTCACGGGGAGGGGATGAGTTAAGATAGGAAAGCTGCTTCCAGTCCCGCCTCTTAGGCAGCTGCAACTCTTCGCTGGCTGGCTGCCATCTGTTATCAACCCCTTGCAAGAGTCCCCTCACTTAAAGGACCCTTCAACTGCACATTTCTTACATGGGGAAGCTCAGTGTGCTTATTTGCCTTAAGCTAGAGAGGGGAACGTTTCCAGGAGATTTTGCAACTCTTAACAAAGGTGAATTTCAAATAATTCACATGGCCCTGCTCTGTCATGTGGTATTAAGCACCCAATACATGTTGTAGATAGCCTGGGCATGCTTGCTCAGGAACACTGGGTGGTCAGAGCCAGGTCTGGATGGCCTCCAGTTTGACTGGGTCCTTGGCTCACTGGCTGCCAGCTCTAAAGCAGCACTTTCCCTCTAGTTTGCCCCTCCTCCTGCCCAGAGGTACATCTCAGCTGTCTCTCTGGCTTTCTCTTCCTTGCTCCATCCCTCCCTTGTTTTACCTGTCTTTTAATTTAGTTTTTACCTCTGAAATAGTCAACAGAAACATCACGGATCTAAGATTACCTGTGCTGCTATCACACCTCCCTTTGGCTCCTGCATTTCACCTTCATCCCTACACCTCCACCCATTTCCTTTGGAAGCTCTTTGGACTGGGACCGTCTACTCTTCTGAGAACCTAGTAAATCATGAGCCCCTTTGTTGGTCTTTAGGCACTGATTTAACAAACACGACCAGTGACAGTGATAATCCCGGGAACAGCAATTTCACCCTTTTAATATGTAAAAAAATCTAAACAGATGAGGCATTGTGTTGGAGAATTCCTCCTAGTAAACAGCCTCTTCTGAATGCAGTGGTGCACATCAGCACAGCAGGGTGGTGTGGCAAAGGGAGCAGTTAGAATGTCGCATTCCTTAGTGAAGGAAAAGAGAATGTTAATGGGACCTGAGTACACAACTGTTTAAATAAAAACTTGACTGGAACTTCAGAATTCATCCCCATTCTTGGGGAAAAGAACTACATAAGGTTAAATAGTCACACCTAGGACTTGAGTTTTGCCTGTTAGCTACAAACCAGCATCCTCAGACTCTGTGCTGGCCCACATATTCAGTGATGAATTAGAAGGTAAAAAATGATGCCATTAAGTGAATTGCCAGCATTTTTTCACACAGGCACCTGTTTTTAGCCTTCTATTCATGTGTTTGACCAGGTTTACCTACTTATCTGTGAGCAGCTGGCAACAGCTTAGCCTAAAGATATAACTCCAGACTCCCAGAGCACACAATAAACATGTTTAAAATGTCTCCTTTGTACGCTTATGCTTCCTTGGTTTTAACCCATTTGATAATGTCAACAAGCATAGAAGTCTGGACATAAGGCAAAAGACTGTGAACCTTACCATATCCTTAAAAGCCCCAAGAATGGCTGCCGTAATAATTCCCAGAAACAAGCCGATGATGTTGAGGACTGTGGAGGACCACAAAAGTCTGTACAGGTGAACCACATCCTGACAGCTGCTCACACCAAGAAATTCATAGTAGCTGGAGGACTGGTCTGAACTGAAAGGGAATGCAGACAATGTCACTGCGGTGGGAATGGCTTTGCATATAATATACAGTACTAGAGGATCTGAACCCCTCCTGCTTGCTTTCCTCTTTGGCAAAGTACTTCATCCATGCTCCTACCAAACACTGCTCAGAAGAACTGGAGAAAGCTCTGCTGTAAAACTGGTTCCGCTAAGACTAGCATCAAATGTAGCCCAACTAATACCAGCTCTAATTTGGCTGATTGGTGGCATTTAACAGCATGGACTCTTTTTTATTTTTTGCTCAGAGTCTCTGAACACAGGCATAATCTTGGTATATGAATGCTGCCCTTATCGTTTAGCTACCAGCTAAAGCATGCTTACCTTTGCACTTTTTTTTTCCACAGCTCACCTGCTGGCATCTCTGAAACAGAGGCAGGTAAGTTGCTTAAGCATTAATTCAACCACAGGAAAGGAGATTTTCCAGCTGGCTACACCTGCTTATGGTGTCTGTGGTTACAAATTAAGAAATGCAATGTAATACAGTATAAAGATGTGTCTTTACACTATGGATTGTACTAACCAGAAATCTTTGTTCATATTTCTACACTACATTGCTTATTGTAAATCAGGCATGTTGTCAAGTTAATCCTCATTGTCTTGCCAAAAGCCAGAAATACCCTACCGCAAAATTTGAAACCACAGGTTCCTGCAGTCCTTTCCAGTACCTGCCTTAATTCTAGCCCACTAATGAGCTCCTAGGGCAGCTATTTGAGTTGAAAGGATTCTTTAAATGCCAAGCCTGTTTTTCCACTATTAGGAAATTGCCATCAGATTATGGTGGAAACCAGAAGTGAGCAGTTTGTGCTCACTCTTCTGTTCCTCCCTGCCCAACACATGGGGCAACAGTGGAGATGATGGATTGGGAAAGCTCTGCAGAGGAAGGTAGCAGTGTGAAGAAACACTCAATATTTCTGGGAGGAACCAATCAGGCACAATAACTTCTGGAAATGTCCAACCAATGGCTTTGGAGTGTGATTCTGGCACTGAAGAACCACTGTCATTGAGTTCACTTGGGCCTTTATCATGAGCCCATCTTAACTAAACAAACCTATAACTTCAGCTTCCATGAGGCTGAGGAAATCTGAGTTGTGATCCTACCTACATACCAGCCTATTCCATGGCTGACAACAAGCCCCTCTCTGTGACTATGTCTACTCCTTCTTCTCTCTAGCCATCCTGTGAACTGGAATTGCCAAGTTTCTAGAGCAGCATGACTGTTTATTTACTCTGGATTTGTTAATGTCAGTGCCATAATATTTTGTTGTCCACTGTGGATTGTTGACAACAGCAAAACACACGTTTAGTTATATCGTTGGACACTGTCACAGCAGTGATCAGTCCCAAGTGTTTCAGACAAACTAAATGTCATATAAAAATAGCACTGAGGATCTCCATCTGGAGGGGGAATATGCCTGACCTCTCCTTGTTGTTACTTAAAGCTTTAAGTAACAGAGTTTCAGTCCCTTTCTTTGATAACTCTGCATACTTAAAGCTTTAAGCAACAGAGTTTCAGTCCCTTTCTTTGATAACTCTGCATACTTTCACCCCTTTAGCACCCCTGCTCTTTTCTGTATTGAATTATGCTGTTTGGGTCAGTGTTAACATACAGCATTTAGCTGTGTACGATGGAAGGAAGCCTTCTCAGAGTATACTTGCAAATGTATATGCAATGCATTGCAAATATGGTGCTCCATCATTTGTCTGTCATAGAAATGCCTGATGCCTGATTGGTAAAGCGAGGACTTCTGTCTTTGTTGTCTATCATAGGAAAGGTACCACATCTGTGCATTTTATACCTTTCCCATTTCACTTGTTTTGTATACCTCCATCATATCCTGATTAAAGATTTCTTACATAAGCACAAGATTGTGCTATTCATAGGAGATCTCAATCCATTCCACAGATCTGCACTCGCTTTTTGTCTCCTATGTGCATGAAAAATATGCGTGCATAAATGACTTTCTCCTAGTCCCAATTTCATTTTTCACTTCTCTAGCTCAGTCAGGATCTGGGCAAGAGTTACTTTTTTATGCAGAAACCTTGCATAGTAGCCTGATTGTGCCCCCCTTCTTTCCCTATATACCTTAAATGTTCATGTCTGGCAGCAGGCTATCCAAGGCTTACAGAGGACTGGGGTTATAAAGGGCTACTAGCATATTAAAAGGAGGCAAAAAACCAAAATAAAACAGGAGATGTAGGAAGGAAGAAAGATGAGAAATACACAGGAGGAAAAGAGGAAAAGTGACTGTGGGTGAACTGTAGAGGGTTGCAGAGGTTGCATAAGAGTGCCTGGTAAGATGATACAAAGGCATGCAGTGACAGGACAAGGGGAGATGGCTTTAAACCGAAAGAGGGAAGGTTTAGATTAGATATCAGGAAGAAATTCCTCATTGTGAGGGTGGTGAGACACTGGAACAGGTTGCCCAGAGGAGCTGTGAGTGCCTCATTTATGGAAGTGTTTAAGGCCTGATTGGATAAGGCTCTGAACAACCTGGTAGGTGTTCCTATTCATGGCAAGGGAGTTGGAACTAGATGATCTTGAAGGTCCCCTCCAATCCAAGTCATTCTGTGATTTCTACCCTACTGAGGTGTGCAAAGGGTGAGTTAGGCAAAAGATTCATTAAATCTAATAGGAAAATTGCATTGTCAGACCAAGAGTATATCAGAACAGGGCTGTGACTGTGTGATCAAAATTGATCACACGGCAAAGAGCTTATGGATGTATTTAAAGAAAAAGAAACTGAAATAATACCAACACTAATAAACAACTCCTGACCTTTTCTCTACTGGCATCAGGATGTCAACTGCAGAGAAAGTGGACTTCTCAACATACAAGCTCCTTGTTTTGCTTCTCCAGGCCCTATCATTTACAAGTAAGGATGAACAAGTAAGGGTGTCTCAGAGGCCATGAACTGTACACAGGTACTTACTTCTCACAGTTGTACAGATCACAGCAATAGCACGTGTTGCTCTTTATTTTCAGCTGGCACTTGTTGTTTAAGGTATGACATGTCACCTGCCAAAAAAGAAGAGACTGACCTTTATTCTCAGTGTTTTAGTAGTGTGTGAATCATCCTACTGATCACAAAATAAAAGCAGCTTCTGCAGTGTCACATTTTATTACCTGTTGTGCAGAAAGATCCTGAGATTCCAAAATCTACAACCACAGGCCAAAAGGACATCCCTAAGTTCCTAGGAGTTTCAACCAGGACATCAGCCCCCGAGTCTACGGGCATTTGCTCTATGAAGCCCAGAGCACACAGCAGTCAGGGTTGCAAGAGTTTTCAAACACTTTGCTGCAATGCCTGCCGCTATTCTGCTGAGACCCAATCTGCCACCATGAGACTTGGATCTCTAGAGCTGTGATGCAAAGACCATGTCTCCATGTCCTGAGAGACACACTTGCCTTCAGCAAGCCACTGAAGTGGATAAGAATACCGGTCCATTATAGTGGGGAAATGGGGAAAGGAGCCAATTTATCTGAACAGCTGTCCCGATAAATGTGAGCTCTCTCCTTTCAGTAAAACCCTCCCAAAGAAGGAAATAATTAGGAATACCAGCAAGAACAATCTCCAGCCTCTCAAACAAAACCATTCCAAAAAGATCCAAGCACTCCAGTGAATAGGTACCATTCACTGCAGACTCTTGAATAGAAAACTGGAAAGGTTTATTTGTGTAAGCAGGAATTGCAGGGATGGACAGATGTTAGAAGATTAAAGTCATGCACATGTATGCCACTCTCCATCCAGACAAGAAATCATTTTAATGACTCCTTAAGTGTGGTAAGCATTAATCACTTCTATTTGGCACTACAGACCAATTGAGACATTTTATATGTAAGGCTTTTTTTTTCCCCCTAAGATTTTTAGCTTAATGACTTTGAAATCCTGAAGAGCTGTCAGGTTTTAAAAGCTAGCAGGCCAGAGAATATGTTCTTTCTATAGCTTTTATTTTGATGGAAAAAATGTACTGCAACCACTGAGAAGTATTTTGTTCGCAAAATACAAATAAAATATATTGTTGAATGGAAAATTCCTCATAATGAAAAAGTACAAGGAGCATGCTTAGGAGTACATGACTGCTTTTGAGAAGTTTCTGTCAGACAGTTCTGCTTAGCCATGAATGTGCTACCCTGTGGGACAGTGTCCACAAGAGATGTTAAACAAGATGTTTCTCAGCTGCTGAGTTCTGGATCTGTGCATCCTTTTTACTGTGAAAACTGCCACTGTTGATGAGTCTGTACTCCTCACATGTTTGTTCCTGGCAAAAAGGAAAGCATTAAACACACACACTCAGCACCATGGAGTCTTGCAGATGGTCTCAACTTGCCACACTTGTCCTTAGCAGGATTTGCTTGAGCAGTGGAAGATGGGTGACAGAACTAATATTGAAAGGAGATTAAAATGATGCCTTGGGATTGCTCTGCTGCCCAGGACAAGGCTGTACCTGTGGTTTGTGTCTCATACAAATCAGATCTTCTATCCCAAAATGGAAGTTAGGTTTTAAAAGGACAGTCTCAGTCTAGGTTGTTATCTGGAAATGGAGCTCAAAGCTTGATACAGACACATCCCACTTGTTACAAGAACATCTCACCCTGTGACAGGACCTTGCTTCATCAGCCTTGCTCTGTTGTATCTGAACTTACTGGGATTTCACATAAGGGCTTGGTTGTCACATTCAGCTGCAGCTGTCCTCAACCTGAGCTGCATTTTACTGCAGAAAAGGTGCATGCTACCATCAGTGATTACATCAGCTCAGCCAAGGAAGGGACTGAAACATCACACTTGGCTACTTCTCAGAGCAGTTTGAAAAGTGATCCCAGAGCAGTGTGTTAATGCATCCACTACCACAGCCATTTTGGGGATGCTCTAGAGCTTTAGCACTTAAGACTTTGGTTTTGACCTCCTGTATGCAGTGAAAATGGCCTAGGACCTGCATAGTTTAAATACCCTTTTCCTAATATACATGCATGTTTGGGATAGTACGGCTTTGTAAGACAAAATGGACTGCTAAAAGGTGTTTTGTTCTGATGCATGGTTTACTCTGATGCATTGTTTGAGGCCGATTTCAGATAGGAAAAAAAAAATAGTTTTCCCCTCTCTAAGCAATAATAAGGCCAGCCTCCCTCTTTTAATGTAAAAAGCTAGAAGGACAAAAGGGGGAGATCAGCAAAATCTTAAACATTTTTTTTAGTTGCTCCTAGCCTACAAGACACATATTATTGGCCATGGCAGTTACAGTAGTTGTCTATTTTTATGACAGCATTTTTAAAACATGCAAAGAACAGGACACTCCTTTTTAGGAGAATGATGAATAAAGCAAAATAAACAAGTTACTGTGTGATGTGAGCAAGGGTAGGTATTCTGCATGTCAAGACCTATTATTTAATTTCAGTGACCAGACATTTAGGTTTTTCGTGTCATGGATGTTTGTGACCGTCTCTCTTCTCAGCACCAGCTGAAAGGATGTTCTTGTCTCACAGTAATTGCAAGACAATCAAATTATTTCTGCTTTGAGCAAAGAGAACTGAAACAGGCAAACCAAATGAGCTGTAGATCACTTACAGGTGAGAGATGTCAATTAAAAGGAAACTTGTGCTCAGTAAACAATCTGCCTTCCTATTTAAGTGTTTGCCTGGAATGCAGAGCATGTGCCCTGCTCACTAGCTGGCTAACTTTGGAAAAGTAAAAGCCAAGTACAAATGCCATGCATCCTTAACTCTGAATTAGCACATGCTGACTGTAGATCAGTGGACAACCAGACAAGAATGTTATTACAAACTACCTACCCTTTCAAAAGATATAGGGGTTTTTTTTGCCAGAATAGAGGAAGGAGTTCTGGGTGGCCCAACTTCAGACATTCCCAGAAACAGGAGAGCTGTGGAAAACTGTCTGGCTAGAAGCTCAAGGCTGGGGTCACTTGCAAGGAGTTGTGGTTAGCATGATGCCAACCACATGCTTATTACAGGAATCAGAAGCATTTCTCAGGCTATGTGTCTGAATGTGCATGCAGACTTTAGAAGAGAATGGAGTAAAACAGAAAGAGTGTTGTCACACTTCATAAGTTTGTCTGGGCAGGTCTTTAGTCAAGGAGATCACTGAAATGTTTTTGTCATACATTTTCTGGAAGCAGCAATGGGGTCACCGAGCAGCAAGACTGAAGGAACTGCTGAACCTGGTAATATACTTTGCTAAGCTTTCTAGAATTATTGGTGGTTACATTCCCCATACACCTTTTTTTTAGCCATGGGAGGAATGGTGATGAAGGACATCCGGGTTCTTGAAAGCTATACCACTGTTTAGGTGTTCTTAATCCTGCTTAGCCTTTCTTTTCACTCCCACCAATTTACCACAATAATAAAATCAGAAAAGGAACTAAATCTGGACTTCTCAGGAGGCTAGCCATTTGGATATGGGCACTTTTCCAACCATGTTGATGTCATTGAGATAATAAAAAAGCTGCATTCAAACCACTGATGTTTTTGGCCTGTGGTGGATAAATACAGAGATTTGAAGTCTTCTGGACAATACAAATGGATTAATTTAGATATTTCCTATTCCACTCGGAGTCTACAAAAATCTCCTTAGAGAAAGATGCCAGTGTGACAGACACATTCCAGACAGCTATTATACAGCATAGATGGTCTAGGAATCATTCCAGTCGCAGAGTAATGTACTGGATAGAAACATCAATGATGACTCAAAACCTCACTGACTGTAGTGATTTGTGATCATCAGAGGTTTGGACAAGCAGGGAGTCACTTGTGGGAGAAAGACTCCCACTCTTCTCATGACTTACATGCACAGACATGCTCTCAAACATCTACCTCCCTCCTCCCCAGCCCCTCAAAACACAGCAGAATTGAACACGTAATGGGGTGAATTTGTTTACCTCTGTCTGGTAGGCATCATATAGGAATCCTATTCCACTTGAATAAAACTGGCACCTTTTGTTATACAGAGGTCTGGGTTCCTGTAAAGAGAAGAGCAGCCAAGATAGTAATTGGTTTGGAGGAAATGTGAAGGTACCATGTCCCATGCCCCCATGCCAGATGCTTACAGCTCTGTGGAGCCAAAGCCAATGCAGTCACTTGGGTAAGTGGTTCACACACCCATGTTGGATTTCTTTCCACAATGGCTCACCTCAGGGTTACATTTTTGCTCCTCACTCTGCCACTAAGCTATGTGAGTGTCACTTATTTTTCTCTGTACTATCCTCTCCATTAAGAAGACATCACCCCTGGCATTTAACCACTTCCTTGCTTGATGTCAAGTACTATTGCTTTATGAGAACGGTCCAGTCACTCTGTTTTTCTGGTACAGTGTCTTACCTAGCATCAAGATTTACTTTGCTGTTTATTTTCAAGATATGGGACTTTCTTTTTAAAGGATTTCAACACTGTCCATGAAGAAAACAAAGTAAAATAGGTAATACTTTGAGCATTCCATTTAAAATACACACTTCAGACCCCAAAAACAACACAAAGAATAATGAAGAAATTAGGGCGTAAAGAGAAAGTAATTTGCACTGTCTGTTTTTGCCTTATTTTCCATTTATACTTATTGCAAAATATACATTTGCTGTTCATGTTTCATATTTTGCTTGTAACAGTTCCCACAAACTGATATAAAGGAAGAACACAATGAAATATCCTTGGCCAGATGGACGATGTGTGATTCCAACCTTGGCAAATGGCCACTTTGAAGGCTAGAGGGTGAATATCTCAGCCAGTTTCAGGATTAGACTATATTTGCCTTGGGAAGATTTGATGACTTGAGTCCTCTGTGATCCAATGTCTACCACAAAGCAGTGTGAGAGTTGCTTATGCTTACAACCCACCCCCCCCAAAAAAACCCCAAAAAAACAAAAAAACCAACAACAACAAAAAGGCTAAAAAACCCCCGAAAAAAACAAAAAACTTTTTCAACTTCCTGTCACTTATCTAGTCCTGATCTATGCCTTCAAAAGCACTCAAGTGCTCTCCAGTATGCCAGTCAGACCAATTTCAAGACAAAAGATGGAAACCCACTATCTGCCATCCCCTCTTTCCATGCTAACTTACAAGCAAAGGAATATTTAAGTTGTTGGCAGAAATCTGCACTGATCACTTTTGACCACATTTTAAAGCGTTAAAATCCACCCAGGAATAACCCAGAAACTGCAGAAAGATCTGCACTACTTCAGATCACTTTTGAGCATTCTATGCTTGTTGTATAATGATGTGTGAACTGTATAAATCTGCTGACCCAAAATACATAATTACTTAAAATGCAGAGCTAAGCAGGAATGCAGACAGATCAATGAATAAAGTTCCTCCATCAGCTTGTTTTCCTTTCTGATTACTCTGGCAAACCCAAGGAAGTTTGGACACCAACTCCCAAGGGTTAGAGAAAGGTTAGCTTCCTGTATCGAAAAATATTTATTTATATTACACAAGTGTAAGAAAAAAATGCTTCAGTAACTCTTTTTCTCTAGAGGAAAAGCAAATACCACACAAAAAGCATGCCATGTCTTGAAGTAGATCAACATTCTTCCATAGTCCTGGGACAGCATTAGCCTTTAGCCATGACTTCCAGAGACAGATCTGGTTGGGAGGTCTAACACAGGTGTAGTTTTTCTGCCAGAACAAGGAGCTGACAAAGAGAGGAGCTCTGCTGGATGTCACACTTACACACAAGGAAGGGTTGGTCGGGGATGTGAAGGCTGGGGCAGCCTTTCCCCTAATAATGAAGTAGTGGAGGTTCAGAATCTGGAGAGGAGAGAGCAGGAAAATGAAGGATCCCAATCCTGGATTTCAAGAAATGAGATTCTGGCCTATTCAGTGACCTGCTTGGAAGAATCCCATGGGATGCAGTACTGGAAAGCAGTGAGAGAGATTCAAGGCTCACCTCCTCCAAAGTTAGGAACAGTTCATCCCGCATAGCAGGAAATCAAGCAAAGGCAGCATGAGGCCTGCATAGATGAACAAGGAGCTCCAGAAGTAACTCAAACACAAGAAGAAAGTCTACAAGAAGTGCAATCAGAGGAAAGTCACCAGGGAAGAAAATAAAGAAATTACATGAGCATGCAGGGAAGAGGTTAGAAAAACCCAAGCCCACCTGGAATTCAATCCTGCAAGGCCTGCAAAGGACAAAAAGAAGGGCTTCTGTGGATGTTATTAGAAGCAAAAGAGAGATCAAAAAAATATGCATACGTTACTGAATAAGGCTGGCAACTCAGTGACAAAAGACATGGTAAAAGGCCAAGGTATTCAATGCCGCCTTTGTCTAGGTCTTCAGTTGAGACCAGTGTGAAAATCTGGGGCAAGAAAGAATTACCCTTGTTGAAGGAGGATCAGGTTAGGGGGCATTTAAACAGACTGAAGATACATCCCATCTTCAAGAATGGCAAGAAAGAGAATCAAGGGAACTACACACTGGTGGAAAAGTGATGGAGCAAATAATCTTGGAAACCATTTCCAAACATCTCAAGGACAGGAAGGTGATTGGGAGTGTTCAACATAAATTTACATGAATTACATGCCTGGCCAACCTGTTAACCTTCTACAATGATGTGACTGGTTTGGTGGATGAGTGGAGCTTCTCACTCATTTGCTTCTGGATGTTGTTTACCTTCACTTCAGCAATGCTTCTGGCAGTCTCTCATTCTCATAGACAAGCTGATGAAGTATGAGCTAAATAAATGGACAGTGAGATGGACTGAATGTTGGAAGAACTGCTGGGGTCATGGTGCTGTGATCAGTGACATGAAGTCCAGTTGGAGGGACTCATTAGTTGTCTACTTCAGGGGTCAATACTAGGCACAATATTGTGTAACATCTTAATTACCAGACTGGATGATGGGTAGAGTGCACCCTCCACTAGCTAGTAGATGAAACAAAACTGGGATGAGTGGCTGAAACACCAGTGGACTGTGTTATTGTTCAGAAGGACCTGGGCTGGATAAATGGCTCACAAAAACAACCAGAAGTGCAGCACAGCGAAATGTCAAATCCGGCACCTGGAGAGGAATAATCCCATGTACTAGAAAAGACTAGGGCCTGACCAGCTGGAAAACAGCTTTTAGAGAAGGACCTGGGCGTCCTGGTGAGCAGCAGGTTAAACATGAGCCAGCAATGTGCCCTTGTGACAAGAAAGGCCAGCAGTATCCTTGACTGCATTTTGAAGAGCATCACCAGCAGGTCCAGGGATGTGATCCTTCCTCTCTGCTCAGCACTGGTGAGACCTATCTGGAATGCTGGGTAAAGTGCTGGTATCCCTAGTACAAGAGACACAATGAACATGGTTGGTTAATAAACACACTGGAGCATCTGTCATAAGAGAGGGAGCTGAGAGCTGGGACTGTTCAGCCTAGACAAGAGAAGGCTCCTGTCTACCTTACCAATATGTACCAGTACCTGATGGGGGAAGTAAAGAAGATCGAGCCAGATTTTTCTCAGTAATGCCCAGAAAAAGGGCAAGAGGCAATGGGCACAAACTGAAATACATCAAATTCCATTTAAACATATGAAGAAACTTTTCCTAATTAATTTAGGTAATTAAACACTGGAACGGGTTTCCCAGAGTGATTGTAGACTCCTTGGACATACTCAAACTGGACACAGTTCTGAGCAAACTGTGCTAGCTGACACTGCTCTGAGCAAAGGCAATTGGATTAGAAATCCCAAGGTTCTTCCCAGTCTCAACAGCACTGTGATTCTGTAGTGATAGTTGGAGTCTACATCAGGGTATGAACACACTAACAAGCTCTCTTAAAGTATCACAGGTTGTGACTTTACCAGATATACCTTAGCACCTGGAGACAGATGATTCCTGACCTTACCTTTGCCCTTATTACAGGTTGCTGGTGAGTGATGCCACCACATCACATGAGGCTGTGTCTGACCCTGAATGGTAAGATACTCTCCACATACACCCCTATATCTTGTTACAGGCAGTGAGAGAGCTATCTAATCGACCTCCATCAAGTACAGAAAGACCCTCACTTGGCTTATACAGTTTTTCTACACTTTACACGTCCTTCCTCTTAAAAAAGAAATTGGTCCTTTTATTGGTTTGGTCTTTGTGGTAGAAGACAAACATGCTTTTCATGCAAGTGTGCTTGTGACTGGAAGCAGCACTGTTCCCTGAGGAGAGAGGTGATTGATTAACCCATAGCAGCTAGTATTGTTTCATATTACTGTGCACCAAAAAGGTCAGAGCTGTGACATGGAAGTGACCACTGTGAATGCAGTTAATATATCTGCATGCACAGTCATGGCAAACCAGAACCTTTCTTCATGCACCTAATTTTGAACAGCAAGTCTGCTGCACCAGTACAGCCAGCCTTTTGCATTCAGCCTGTTCTTCTAAACACATCCGTATGTGCAATCAAAATAAATGAGTGATGATCAAGTGTACAAAAATACCAAAGATTAGACAACACTGACTTTGTCCAGACACCCATAGAATTTAAGATCTAAAGCACAAAACTTTTAAGGAGAGGTACACTGGGGATACCTAAAGGTTGCAATGGTAAAAGCTTCCATTTTCATGCCACAGAGGTGCTATGATCTGTCTCTCTACTAAGGTGTTTATATGAAAAATGCACCACACAGACATTAAATAATGTTTAAAAATTATGCAACAGTATGTCAGAGCACATTTAGCACCCACTCGAGTCTCTAATATCTCTCATAATACCAAAGGCAAATGAGACATCCTTTAAAGCTATAAAAGTAGTCCTGACAGACTGCTCTTAAAATACTTCACATTGCTTAAAACAGGGCTGTATGAATATAGGATACCGACAAGTCCTTGATTCTCCTTGATTCTACTGCTTATAGCAACACTAGTAGAGACAGAGCTTTTATATGCTATATATATAAGTATATACATATATAGTATATGTGTATATATATATACTATATAAAAGATCTGTCTCTACCAGTATGTGCATGTGTGTATACGTATATAAAATTTAATAACTAGTTTAATATTCTTTGGTACCATGATCTGCTTCAACTACAATTATTGAAACACACTTCCACCAACATGTAATATTAATATATAATAAATAAATGCATTCCCTTTCTCTGCTTCTTTGAGTAACTTTCTTTACCTGGAAATGGGCAGGTGGGAAAGTTCTGTTGGTTAGAGCTCTGCTGATATATGCAGAGGGCAAAATATGTAGGCTGGCAAAGAGAGGAAGAATTCTGTACAAAAATGCAGTTTTATGCTTGGTTTTATTTACTCACGCAAAGGGAAAACACAGGTTTTATTCATTCCTTCTGGGCACTGGAAAAAGATTATTTCTTGGCTAATTATGTATGATTATGTTTGTGTATACTGGGCAGATACAGTCAGATTGCCATCAGTCTAGAACATTTTCAGACCTGTTGAAAAAAATAAAGACACCCACTAATTCCCCTGAATTTCAGACAAATCTGAACTGCTTATCCTTGAACCTTACAGGGCAAAATGTAGCTCTCTGTCTCCTTGCAGGTTTTATTTCAATAGTTTTCTAGTATGTGTATTAAAAAATTAGAGTGTTAAACAGATGGACAAGAGGGAAAGCTTTATGCCAAGACTTGGTCCAAATATATAGGGTTTTGGTTTGGTTGATTTCTTCATTTTAAGAGTATACAATAGAAAACCCACATTCTTTTTGATGGCAGGAGTATTGCAATACATTTTTTGTGTAAGAAAAGTATTCTTCGAATGGTGTCTTTGATGGATTTGATACAATGTCTATGGGGAGGTTGAAGGGCTCTTAAGTGAGGTATGGAAAGTAGACTTTTCTATGCCAGTTTTTGTTTCCTTGGAGAACAGACATATTTTGGATAACATAGGGGAAATTCCATCTCCCTTATGTGTAAGCTCACTTTCAGAAAACTGAGATATAGCTTAAACTGTATTGATTGACATGTGAGCAATATTTTACAAAACATGGCTAGTAATTTTTAAAAATAATTATATGGTGAGTCCTATTTTTTTCCAATTACAGTATTTATTTAGTCTTAACTTCCATGGCTTCTAGAGGTGTAGATTAATCAGTGCCAGGGAATGTTCCCAAGCCTGAAACTCAACCATCCAGCCCATTAAATTGTTAGAACTGTGTCAGTGATGGCTTTGGCCTGGGCAAACTTTCATTCATCCAAAATAATTTCTGGGCATGGTTTGTAAATTAGCATGGGCCAAGAACCATTCCCAGTAAGTAATTTGGACGTTGCCATTTACACTCCAAGAGAGTAAGGACGTGGGCTTCACCATGCCAGTTGGCCTGTCCTGGGCACATGTAAAAGACAAATATAAATAAAATTGAGGAGTCCAAAACCAGACTAATGTTTTCAGTGGCTCATTAACTTAAAGGTTTTAATTTTCTGTTTTCTTCCTACAACATTTTTTAGCTCCTTTTCATCTACACCATAGCTAACAATGAATAGAAGAGGTTCAGCTGCCAAGATTTTTCAAGTTTAATCCTAAACGCAAACTGAAACATCACCCTTCAGTGCCCGCTCAGCCTTGTGCCCACAGTTGGGTGTTCTGGAGGTTATAAATCCCTTCAAGATCAGGCTCTCTGCTAACTTTCTGAAAGCAGGCATGCAAATATGAACAAATAGAAGTTATTAGCAACCAGCTAGTAGTGTGTCTGCCCCACATTGACTATCTGAGAGCACATGGCATAGGGGAGCATGCAAAACCTGAGAGCTTTCTGACCAAAGGTAAAAGAATCTCATAAAAGAAGGTGCCAACATATTAGGAGCCTGGGAAAGCAAGCAGAATGGATCACTGTCTGGGGACAGCTGGTTGGATCCTACCCTGTACAAATAATGAGAGGAAATGCTAGAAATCTTTTGTAATTCCTGTCTCTCTCCAACCAAGGGCTCTTTCTCAGTCTTTTTTAACAACACTCTCAGTGAGATGGGTGTCTTCTGAGGAAGATCCCAGGGATTTATAGGAACGATTAATTCAAACATCCTTGTGCTTTCATTCACAAACAAATGAAAAGTGTCCATTTTTTAAAATGTTATGAACAGTTTCCATATTGGCTGTGACAAGATTGGTATTAAAGAACTTCCAAGTCTAAGGTCATCAATACTGCATGAGAGGGGATCAGCTTTAAAGAACAAAGCATTTTATATTTCTGTTTGCTCCTCAGGCTTGCAACTTCCACACAAAGTACATGATCATACCGTCTGGAATCAGAAACAAGGGTGGATTTTTTTGACAACTGTTTTGGGCTTTTATTCATTGGCAGCTAAACCTACAATTCAGTTCTCAGTTTGCAATTTCTGGAGCAGAAGTGGCTTTCAGAAAACAATTTATCTTGCAGAATTTCATGATTAAAGACCAGAAATAATACCCTCTGAACTCTCCAAGTCCATATTTCCAGATATTGAACCCACATCAACTGTTGGAAAACAAACTAATTAAAATAATCATTTGAAACTGGCTAGTTTTCTACAGACCTGTATCTTCTCTTCTGTTACTAAAGAGTCTTTAGCCTCCTGGCAAACCAACACAATGCCTTACCCATAATTCATGTTAAATTTTTGTACACATTTTACATATAGTTATTAAAATACTACTCCTCATAAGCCCCATTGACATGTATTTCTGTAAGTAACAGCATTATTTTCATAACCTCTGTATTTCAGACACCAGCTGGGAAGAGGTGGGGCATTGCTCACTGCACTGCATGTGCTCCCGCTGGAAAACATCCCTCCTTGGACAGGCCAGGGCCTCGGGGCTGCCCACCACCACCATGGGGCTCAGTGGGCTTCTCTCCCTTCAAAGTCTGGGACTGCTCTTAAGGGAGTAAGATGAACTTGGTCACCTTAGAGGTCTTTTCCAGCCTCCGTGATTCTTATCATTCCATGGTAATTCCTACCTGCTTCACATTTTGACCATGCACCAAGACAGTCTTTTCTAGAATTATTAACAATTTTTATCTCATAGTCACCAAGCTGCAATGGATTGGAACAATCAGGAATATAATGTTTTCACTTTTATTTGCTATTTTTCTTTTCAAAATTCAGCCAATAATTAGCAAACTATATTAAGAAAATATAACCTCAAATGAGGTTTTCATATGTCCATTTGACCTAAGTTGCAGACTTGGCTAGTGTGTGTTGCTTCAATCTCTACATGTACTGCCCCTGCCCTAAGAGTCAAGAGTTCCCAAATGTACAGTTGAACAAACTCTTCAAAGCCATGCAGAGTGAGACAGAGAGACAGGATGGTTCTGTCCATGCCATACTCCTGCTGTAACTACAACACATTAGTGATCCCCTGATGCAAACAATACATTTTCAGTGTTGTTTAAACACTTAAGAGGCAGTCGTGACAATATCTTGTTCCATGCTTTAGATAAGGTCATGCCATAAGAGCAATGCTGAGGGTTTCACTCTAGACTGCAGTCAACGCTTGCCCTTTCTTGTGTTTCTACATCTGCCTTGCATGAATTCAAGAGCTAATCTTCTTCCAGAAATGTTGTACTCCAGCCTAGGGACCCTTTCTGTTTTGTTTGCTATGCTGAAATAACCCAATTTCAGTGCCGAAAATAAGAACAGCAGCTGGTGGGGTTTAAAAACTTTACTCTCACAAACCAAATTAATTTCACACTGTGCTTTCCAGGAGCTCTTCTTAGGATTTCTGCATAATTTGAAAGACTAAATCCTGCAGAGTCCTCTTCTCTTAATGCTTGTGAGCAGTAGATACTCATTTCAGGTCTTTCAAACCAGTAAATACTCAGAGTACCTGTATACTATCATGGATGAAAAACAAGCATATATGGATCTGTCTCACTTTGCATTTCTTCACTGATATATATTTTATATAAATATTTTGTAGTGATAGCCTCAGTCTCACTCTTCTTTATTTCGGTGAGGTCTGTGGTCTGATAGCACTGCTACAGTCAAATGTAAAGCCTTCAGCTGCTGGAGCTCTCTTATTGCTAGACAATGTGCACAAACAGGTCACTTCTTGGTGTGGGCTGACAGGTCTGTTCTCAGATGGATGCAGATCTATTAGAAGAGGTTAATTCATCTTCTTTCAATGACTTTTGGCCATGCTCTCTGTGGCATGAAGGTGGGAGGCAAGGCCCATCAACCTTCACAAGCAGATGGAGTGCAGTGGAACAAGCAGAAGGAATGGGAACTGACTCCCCTGCTCATCCCCAAGGAGGTTCAGCAGCTCCAGTGCCTTTAGCTGATTCAGCCACAGGTGGTGTCAGGAAGAAAAGGTGTGTGTGCAGAGCTGCTGAGTGACACTGTGCTTGGCATGCCATAAACATGTATGGCATCAGAGGGAGCTGCTCTGGCTGTACTGGGGATGAGGGACCACACAAGGCTCTAGAGAAGAAGCCTACTCCTGCCTTAATACCCCAGATCTCTGGCAAACCCAAGCCTGGCACTGCAATAAGCCTGCTTTTCTTTAGTTAAGTCTCTCAGAATGAGGCTGTAGACATTCTCATGATACCTGCAACAGCTATTTTGCGTAGTTAAAAACTTAGATTTACCACTGACTTTTACACAAGTTTCTAATGATGCAATTAGCTGATATTATTCAAGGCTGTAATTTTAGTTATTGCTTGATGCAGTTAGATATTTAATTGCTTATTATAGTTGATTACTTACATTGATTACATTACTTTGATTATAGGGTTTGTTATATGAACTGATTGCTGTGTCTTGATTATAATGATGTTGTGCCACGTGAGTAATTAACGTTTCCACAAGAATGCAAGAAATGTTTATTCCATTTCTGCTAGCGTAACTCAAATACATGAAAAACTGCTCCATCTCCTCCCTTTTTCCTGAATGCTATCATAATATGTAAGAAATATATTAATCTCTAAGTCTATTACTACAAAATGCCATTTTACAAGACACTAGCCTTTAGACATCTGAAATACAGAATATCTTGCTGACTGAAATGTAGGAGAGTTTCCTTTATAATGCTCTTTTGGATTTGTTTTACATTAAAGAGAAGGAAAAGAGGTTGCACTAAATGCACCTAGTTGAGCGATATCTATATATTGAATATCTACATCTACAAATAAAATGCTGGATGCTTAATATTGCAGTGTTGATTTAAATTTTCAGGGTTTGGCACAAAAACGTTATATTATAATTTAAGTAATGTAATAACACCTTTATGCATGAAATTTTTATGTTAGTTATTGAGTAGAAAACAGACAGAAAACAGGTGTTTATGCCCAGCAACTTGCCATCAAAGTTCCCTATCATCTCTGTAAGGGTAGACTCCCACCAACACACATGACATCACACTAGAGGCCAGGCTGACAGGGCTCATCCAAATGGAAGGGACTGCAGGACTAGGCTCCAAAATATATGAGAGTAAGAAGTCCACGAGAGAGGCCTCAGGAGGAATGGAAAGACATGAGTTGTAAAACTAAGATAGTCTAAACAATTAGTGAAATGGTTCATGCATACCCTGACCACTCAGGTACAATCAACTTTTCCCCATCTCCACTGGCTTGTCATTTTGAAGCTCACATGCATTTCAGAAGATCAGAGATGTTCAAATACATGGTGCTCAGTGCTCCAGAGCAAAAATGCCACTGGATATACTGGTGGCTGGGAATGTGGAGAGAACTACACTGAGGCATACGCACAAGAAAATTCTAGGCAGATTAGGTTAAAAAAAAAAATCTCTTAACTAGGTTACCTTCTTGGAATTTATCACAAAAGACTAAAATATATTACAAGTGTGAACTTCCATAATCTATGAACGTTGATGCAACACATTTCAATAAGCTCTTAATAGAGCCGTAAATAATCATCAGTCAAAACTTTGTTGAATCCTGGGATCATATTTTCCATGGACATTATATGCAACTGAATAATCATCCACCCACAGAGAGAGAAATTCCTGCTACATGATATTATTATGCATACCAGTGATGGTTTCTTTTTAAAGATGAAGCAAATAAAAAATTTTGCTAGGGCAAATTGCAGCATACTTAAACATCCTTAATTTTTACTCTAGTAAAATTTAAGGACTTTTATGTGCTTTGCTAATTTAGATTCATGTGAATAAACAACACATTTTCCTTTTTTGTTTTATTACTCCACTAGTTTCTGCACTGGGCAATTCAAAACACTGTTTTTCCTTTGACAAATGATGAAAAAAATCAAGTATTTTTGCTGTAGTCTGGAGTCTGCAGGTGGTTACTTCCTCTCCCTCTATGTATCTGTGTAGAAGCTTTGATTTTTTAATTTTTTTTTCATAGAACAGAAACATCTGTTGTTAGTCTAGAAACATTTCTGAGAATAGGAAATAATAAAGGAAATCATCTTCTGCTGGCAGAGCATCAGAGGAAAGAGATTATGCTTTTCAGAGCAGACTGCAAACCCTTGTCTCAGTCACCCACCTGTTTTAGGATTAAAGTGTAATTAACTCGCTTTGTTTGCTTTGCATAAATTGCATTATGCTTTGTAAAGTAACAAAATAAAGACAGAAGAAAAGATGGAAGTAGACAGTAAATCTCCCCTGATCCCAGCTGCTATTCTACATTGCTAAACAAATTCTGGAATACCTGCCCCCTGCCTGATTTTTGGATGTACAGAAGCCATGCAGATGCAGAAAACTCTAATCTATATAACGTACAAATGCAGAAGACTATAATCTAGTCAAACTAGAATACCAGTGTAATTTTAAACTCGGATCAAATCCTTCTCAATTTCTCACATCTTGTATTATTTCTTGCAATAATAATATGGTTGTTAGTATCAGTAAAATGTATAGAATTTCTCTCCATATGTTTGGAGTTGATTGACAATGTACTCAGTGGAGTACATACCTATCTAAGTACATTGGGAACAAAGCTAAATGGCAATAATAAAATGTTCACAGACAAAGAAATTGGAAGTGCCAGCTTTGCTATTGCCCCAATGCACTAAAAATTCTGCGCTGTTGTACATTGACATTGTGCACTCTGTGCAACAGGATCATGCAATTAAATGGCAGTGGCATTAACCATTAGCTTTCATATACTCGAATGGGTCATTCTCTTTACATTTTCTCACAGTGGCCAACTCTCAATTTACAACAAAAGAGTACTCTTCCTCCCTCCCTATTGTATGTAATTGTAGTAAGGTATCTCTTACTGCATCTTCACGGGATTCTTCCCTCAAAGCTGCCTTGCTGCAATTTGAGTGACCAAAGTAATGACATTAACGAGGGTCCTCAATGTGGTCTGTTACATCTCACAGAGGGAAGCCAACGGGCCAATGTGTATGTCAGGGGGCTAGGGGATGCTGGAACAATCCTTGTTTTTGCCAGGAATGAAGGCATTTGTCCCACACAGTGGTGCAGATACAAAAGGAACTGGGAATCTCTCTTTTTCCTTCTCATTGACAAGTGAATTGTTCTTTGGCATCCAAACACAGTGTTTGTGCTGCCTAATGGTTTAGACATTTCTGTTTGGTTGGCACAATACCAGCCCTTTTCCCTCAGAAGAACAAGTCACAGCAGGGAAGAAAAAAGGGATTTTAAAGAATTCGCAAGTTGGCTAAACCTGAAAGGAATTTCAAGGGGAAAATAAGAGCTGTATAACCAGGGGGCTTTGTCCCTGCCAGAGTGAGAGGCTCTGCAAACTAGAGGGGGAATATTAAGAAGTACTCCTAGAAAAAGGGTTAACATTCTTTTTCTTACTGCAAAATATCTGGCAATCAAACTAAAACTAAAGTCTGTAGTGTCAATATATTCAGGCTGTATGCATTGTACCTACCTGTGTATCAGATTGCAGATTTGTGGGTACAAACACCCTGAAGCCCTTCCCTGTCTCTGTATTCTAGATGGGAAAACATTAATGAGGTGACAGTTTTGCTGGCAAGTCCTTGGATGCATCCAATATACTCATCACTGGGTTGTCTTCTACGTCATCCAAAATGTGAGGAATTATGGTTTTAGTAAAGATATCATTTCAGTTATGTTCATGTTAAAGACTGCATTTCCTCTTTGGTTTGAAGACCAGCAAACCTAGATCAGAAATCTTGATAAATGGTTTTCAGGTGGTTTTTAATCTATGAACCCCTAAGCATTTTCCAGTAGGGAACAGGTCCTGGCACCATCCAGACAGACCTGCAGACAAGAGGCAACAGAGCTTTCACCTGACTATAGAAACAGTTTGCAGGACCCTTCTTTGAAGACACTGCTCTACAATGACCTTCTGAATAACAGCAGCTAAACAATTTCATCCCAAGACATATGCATCAAATTTGTAACTTCCAGATAAGCTTCACAAGACCACATTAAAGGAAGATTTGGATTGAAATATTTCACTGAAAACTGTCCATAACCTTGACAAAGCTGTTTCCATAATTCAATATTGTCAAAACTGTCTGCTTCATGGTTTGAATCAGTTTAGCATTGATTTCAACTCACTGCACTTACTTTGGTTTTGTGCGAGAGACTAAAAGCCCTCTGCTATCAGGTAACCTTTGATTACACAGATACCTTAGAGAGGCCAAGATCAATTCACCTCTCAATCTTTTCTTTGTTAAATGAAATGAATCAACCTTCTCAGTACTTCTGTTTCTAAAAGGTACCACTCCAGATTTCTGATTTTTTTTCTCTGAACTCCTTCCAAGTCAATAAGGACTTTTGAAAAGCACCAAAAAATACCAGGGCTGGTGTCAGTAATCTAGCAATGGTCCCACAGGCTATTCCTATATTGCCAAATAAAAACGAGAGACCAAATGCCATATGGTCCCACCATTTTGCTCACACCAACACAGCTTAGCATTATCCGTCTAGTTCAGATTTGGTTTCAAAATAGCTTATGGTGGTGGTCTGAAACTGTTCTGTAATGTCAGTACATTCTACTCTACTAGATTTTCTTGTGACTTCTTTTGTGAGGTTTTTGACTTACGCACCTCTGGTTAATTCACCTTTCACAAGACTGGGCACTCCCAAGCTGTAATGTGCTTCACAGGGAAAATATGTGTAACAGGAACAAAAATGATAGTACAACAGGCTTCAAGTTTCTCAGTCCCTCCAGGAAAATTCTTTTTCAAAGGAAAGTATTGACTCTTCAATCTAAGGTATAGTCAACTGCATTTCGATGCATGACCATAACTGCTATGTGAATGTGGTCATCTTGCAGTACAAAAGAGAAGTCTCGACAGAAGGTTGCAAGAGTCCTCCTCTGCTCTAATCCTTAAATTAGGTTCATAAAGAAGAATTAATGCTCCCTTGTAAATAATTGGTCCTTTAACAATGCAGCCTGTGCTTCCCATCCCAGTGTCAGATGCAAAGTCTCATACTATGATTATTACTGTGGGATAGGTGGCCATTGGCACATCAAAATGCACTGCTCACAAACTTAAGCACTTTTTACTTAGGAAGAATAAAACATTTTCACCTCACTGGACCATCAATATAAAAATCTCTACTGAACTAGTGCTATTTTTTAGTTATTAATGTTTAGTGCTCACTCTGCCAAAAAAAAAGTACAACTGCAAAACCTTTCATAGAATCATAGAATAGTTTGGGTTGGAAGAGCTCATTTAATAGCAATGAACAGGGACATCATCAACTAGACCAGGTTCCTCAGAGCCCTGTCCAACCTGACCTTGAATATTTCCAGGCATGGGGCATCCACCAGCAATCTGGGCAACCAGTTTCAGTGTTTCACCACCCTCACAGTAAAAAACTTCCTTATATCTAATCTAAATTGACTTCCTTCAGTTTAAAACCATTTCTCCTTTTCTGGCTAAAAAATTTGTCTCCATCTTTCATATAGGCCCCCTTTAGGTACTAAAAAACCACGATCAGGTTTCTCTGAAGCCTTCTCTTCTCCAGGCTGAACAATTCCAACTCTCTCAGCCTGTATTTACAGCAGAGGTGCTTCATCCCTCTGATCATCTTTGTGGTCCTACTCTGGGCTTGCTCCAACAGGTTCATGTCCTTCCTGTGCTGAGGACTTCAAATCTGTATGCAGTATTCCAGGTTGGGTCTCCAAAGGGCAGAGCAGAGGGGCAGAATCACCCCCCTTGACCTGCTGGCCACACTTCTTTTGATGCTTTTTATGGTATATGCTATGCCATGCTATTATATTAATGAGTCATACAGGATGGAAATGGAATTAAAAGTAATTAGCTGTAATTTTGCCTCATGTGGCAGCATGGAGAAAGTCAAATGCATTTAGTGTTGTTCTCCAGAGAATCTACCTAACTTCATTCCAGTGAGAAATTACTTATTCCCTGAGTTGTGTTTTCTACCACCAGTTGTCAAGGTAACAAGTTTGTTAGACGTATAATACAACTATTTGGTTTTTCTCTTCAAAGGGAAGGCAAATAGGCTTGCTCAGAACATTTTCAAATGTTTTTTTAGGACATCTGGCTTGTAGTGTGCAAGACTGTGGCCTGTCTTACATGCCATGGCTTTGTGAAGTCACCCTGTAGTAAATTGCAGCTGTGGTTAGCAAAGCTGTGGGTCACTCCTGCTGCAGTTCTTGCCCACATGTCTGTAATCTGCATGAGAAGCTTCAAAGATGGGAAGCGGACTGACATCCTCGGTCACTGCACGTGCAACCACTGGCTGGTGCCACCAGCTCTGGAGGGAACACATACACAGCACCAGCAACTTCTGCCCCAGACCTCAGGAAGCAGCTGGGAACCTGCAGATCACTGTGGTGGGTGTCGCTTCCTGGAGTCCTGTTTTACCATAGGAATCATCAGATCTTTGTCACACAGAATGTATTGATAATGTAGTTATTTGTTCACTGGATAGGGGCTGCCAACTTGATATTACTTAATACAGCAGCTTTGGAGCTCTGCCAACCAGAGCTCAATTTCCACCAATATCCCCCAGTTCAAAGACTCCATTTTGCCATTGCCTTGTCTCTATGTTTCCCAGAAAGTGAGTTTTCATAATGCCTGTCTTATTAAACAGGATTTTGAGTTAACACAAAGAGAAGCCAAATATCTCAAGTTTAATTTCTAAACTCCCAAATCAGTAGGTAATTAACCAGAAGACACACTTCTGCAGTCCACAAGCTGCTCTTAAACCATGTGGATGAAGATCTCAAGTTAGGAGTGTTCAGTGTCCTCCAGTTTAGCTACAGGTTCATTTCAGGGCTTAGCACCTGATGACACGTTCTATTTTAATTAATTTCTTAAGCCATCACTATCAAGAGGAAGAAACTAGATCAGCTGAAAATGACATTAAATCAATGTTACACAGAAGTGGCTTTGCAGAAGAGGAGAGGAATCCAAAGGACAACTTAGCACTGCCTAGTTTGGTGTGCATTTTTGATCTCATGATGGACAAATAACTCTGCCTTCCACGGCATTCAGCTTTTCCTTATACCTCTAACATCCATGATCTGTGGTAACTTCAGTCACTAATGCAAAGCTGGCACATCAAGTCAGAAAGAGTGAAAAATGGAAGCCCAGGATTGGAGTCTGACTCTTACCTGTTCCAATTCTTGCACATCTGAAGTGTTGAGAAGGGCTTATGAGAATCTGCTCTTGAAAATCAGACTAAGGCATTGTCTCTGCTTTTAGACAGGATGGGATCTGAACCTTTGCTTGAAGTGAGTGATATCATGCCTAAGGCACCAAGAAGCCTCTCCTCTGTATTACATGCAATCACATTAAAATCAACCTGCCTGGATGTGGTCTGCGAATTTCACTCAATATGATCAAAAAGCAGTTCTTATAATCAAGCAGAGGGAACTTTTTCCTGCCTGAGCCCTTGGTTTCTCCTAGAGCTTTCAGGTATGTCTGAGTCCCTTTGTATTCCATACTTCAGGAAAATGTGACTGACCATGTGTCAGCCCCAGTGTTCCATTATTCCTAACTGAGCATTTGAAAAGATGATACAAAGCATTTGTCTCCACAGCTTAAAATATCTGCCCATGCTTTTGCTACCTGTTGTTTTCCTAACCTTCTCAGGAAGCTCTTGCAGGCAATTTCCTCACTTCATAACTGGATTTCTTGCTGCTGGCTATTTTAGGTTTTTCCTGGAGAATAACTGGAAAGCTAAGGATCATGTGGCAATAGCCAAGGCTTGCAGTTGTGGATAGGAAGGTAGTAGGTACTGCAGAGAATGTGTACATGAGGTGGGACAGGAGATCTCTGTGTGGTGAGAGGAGGCTGTTGAATGATCTCCATTAGCACAACTGGGCTATTCTCATCTGCTAAATAACAAAATGTCTCCAGGAAACACAAATGCACATAAATAAATCCCTGTGATCAACATGTTTTTCTAAATATCATCACTGCACATTCATTTCAACTTTGATTTGTTTCACTTGATTCTGGCCTTTTTTTTTTTTTAGGTGAATTACATCTGCATTATTTTTTGAGTAAGCTATTGCTATTTTAAAGTACGCTCCTTTTCCTTCAGTGATCTTAATTTTATAAGTGGTGTGCTTCAGAGCTTTCTGTAAAGCAAAGTGAGTCTTAAATAATTTAAGTATCTCTTTTCTGAAATACATCTCTTTCCTGAAACAATTTTTGCCAATTTTATGCCTTCTTGGGAAGAAAATAAAACAGAGAAAGTATTTTATTATTCCATTCACTGTTTTACAAGTGCAGGAGAAAATGTGCAACAACAATAATCTCCATTCCACAGCAGGCACACACTAAGAAAAATCTATAATTATGTGATTTGTCCTCTTCACATCCTTCCCAGCTCAAATGAAGATAAAAATAAAATTAAAACCAGGATGCATTTCTTACCAAATTGATGTGAAGGATGTTGTATTTGTTCTTGGTCTGAGAACTGCTTGGTTTCAACTAGCACTTCTCCCTCCAGGAGAAAAGGAACCTGGAGCCTTGGTATCAGCAGCCTGATACTGGAGACAGAATAGTCAATGCTGCCCTGTTTCTCCTCACAAAAAGTTTATGGCTTTAGTGTAGACCTAGGCACCTGCTCTGACATGCCAAGAGTTTGTCCTCTCCCCGACTGGAGGACAGTTTAGTCCAACTCTCCAGAAGTTATCCCTCAAAGGCAGTGGCCAAAGTGGCAACACCACAACACAGATCTGAAACGGCTGGTACCAGCCTGCGTGGAATGGACTGAATGTGGTGGAACTGCTCTTCCTGTAGGAAATGAGGTGTGGTACAAAGAGGATACAACACAGTGGCAATGACACCATAGTCTCCATTGCACACCTTCTTTTGATAAGGTAAGGCCTCACCAGTACTGTAAGTTAATTTGGGAGGTACCACTCCTACAGACTTTCCCAGATGTGTCAGAGAAACTAGGTGATGTACACCTTTATTTCACCTAATCCTATAAGGTTCCTTATTAAACAGAGGAAGAGAAGGAGATTGACTATGAATATGTTGAGATGCACATTAGTTTTTCAACAAAAGTTCTATTAAGTATTTCTTTGATCTGTAATATGTGAAGGAAACCAGAAGAGACAGATGTGACTAACAAAACTCAGCCCAAAGGTAAACAACAGGAAATGGATTTCCATGAAGCCTGTCATTACATGACTGCAGGTTCATGTCATTGGGTTGTACATCTCCAGCATTCTGGGGAATGGCTGGATAGTGCTGTGCCCCTTCCAGCCTCCATCTGTGCAGAGATGATGCAGTTATACCCAATCCCTGATATAACCAGATACAGAACAGCACCCCAGAGTGTAAGATGCTTTTTTCTTGGGTCAGTGCAATGATTTTGTGCCTTTATGTTCTCCTACAACATGCTGACCCACTTTCTTCCCAGAGAGCACTGCAATGAACCAAATCACCTTTAATTTATAAACACACACCAAGGGCATGCCATGACAACAAGCAATGTCATGCAGCTAATTATACTATAATACAGAGAAGGTGAATATAAACTCTAGTATTGCATATGAAGGGCTGTTTCTTCAGATATAAGGGTATAATAATATTCTAAGATGATAATGTTGTTTGATTTAGATAGGAAGCAGTGTCATTTCTAGGATAGCTAAGTAACATATGTGAAACCAGCTTAGAGCCAACAGAGTGCAAACTGCCAAAGAAACACCCAGAAAGGTGTCAGTCTCTCTGAGACTGAGCACACATGTCCTCTGACACAGTAACTCGCCTCAGAGAAGGCGACACAGTGCCTAACCTCAGCAGTGGGGGGCTGTGGCTGCACAGCTGCCCTGCAGTTGTAAGGTGTAAGACTGCACAAGTGCCATCTGAACACTTCCCAATGATCTCATCAAAACAGGACAAAAAGAAGTCTGGTTTCCAGGAAATTACTGAATCACAGAATCACCAAGGTTGGAAGAGACCTAAAAGATGATCTAGTCCAACCATCAATCCAGCACCACCATAATCACCTTAACCATATTCCTGAGTACCACGTCCAGATGACTCTTGAACACTTCAAGAAACAGTGACTCCACCATCTTTCTGGGCAACTTATTCCAATGCTTAACCACTATTTCAGTGAAAATTGCTTTTCTAATATTCAATCTGAACCTTCCCTGGCACAATTTAGAGCCACCTCCTCTCAAACTTTCACTTGGGACACAGCAGAAGACACTGACGATCATCTCATTATAACCTCCTTTTAGGTAGTTGTAAAGAGCAATGAGTTTCCTTCTTCTCCAGACTACAAAACCCCAGTTTCCTCAGGCACTCGGGGACAGGTCCAATATTTGAATAAGTGGCAGTGGTTTCCCAGGGCACAGCCACTGAATTTTCAGGATCAGGAAACCTATACAGGAATCTGCTCTCCTCCTCTTTTAAGCAGCTCTCATGGAAAGGCTCCCTGGTCTTACACTAACCAGAGACCAAGTTATATCAGGTGTCATCCAGAGCAACCACAGGGCAAATCCAGGTAAAAGCAGGTCACTTCAATATCATGCAGGCTCTGTATAGCATAAAGCATGATTACAATACAGAGCATTTATTCATGCTCATTTCATATCATTTGTTTATACCAAAGGATATCTCCTTCCTTGTGCAATGCACATGAGGTTCTCAAACTCACATTTGACTCAGTAACAGTAAAAGAGAAATCTGTTTATAACTTTATGCTCCAAGTGATCCAAAGCCTAATTATTCTGAGGTATTTCTTAACAGAAATTCAAGTAGGGTTCTACTGATACCGGTGGAGTTACACTGCCCCTCAATGAACATAAGCAGAAAGATGAACAGATCCATGGCATTTCATAGCAGTGAGGGGGCCAAATACATCATACTTGCTGTATTATATAGCATGCTACATCTGACTTCTAATGTCTATTAACACATAACTATTTATTTCCTGATGATTTTGGAAATAAAAGGTCAATTAAAAGCTTGGATTTATATGGATTTTAGGCATTCTATCACTATAGATAGAACAGCAAGCAACACGTTTTTAACATGTAAACTGGCATATTCAAATCCCATGGGGTGTTCTGGTGCTCATCACTGTTGGGTGCCTTCCCAATCCTTACCATGCCCACAAAGGCTTTGTGCAATAGGAAACAAATGCTGATGCTGGTTGGAGTGTCCTCCTTTTTCTAAGCAGATACATCTTTTGGCATGCCTTTCTTTACATTATTTCATATCACCTCTGTATTTGGGATCTCCAACAAGAACTACCAAAAACTCTAATATACTCCTACACATAAACCAAAAGAAAATACTTTTCTGCTAGAAATTACATAAGCAATCAAAAATGAAAGATGACAAAATCACAGTACTTACTATGTGTCGTGCTGCGAACACTCCATCAACTATTGCACAACAGAATGCTGCTACCACACCAAAGCTGATAAACACGATGGAGGCTACCAACTGAGAAGAGAAAAACAGACTGAATATAATTCTCTAAGTAAAACAATTACACTACTTTTTCTAGTATTATTAAGTGGTGGTTCCCCCTGCAGTAATTCACTTTAGGTCAGTGTATCAGGATGAAAGTCATGCACTAGTAAAAAGGCAGAAATTCTTGATGCTGACTTGACAAACCATCAGACCTACTAGAAAAGCACAGTTCTTTCAAGAGAAAACTAGGTCAGCTGTAGGAGTTATTAAATTCAATGGTGATTTCTTCCAAATCAACTGACTTAATAGAATAGCAGTGGTTCCATAGGGAGCATGGCAAAAAATCATGTTCCTGTTGGCTCATATAAATCTTTAGAGCTTTACTACAGTGGTAGCATTTCATACCAATAGATAAAGACATTCTAGCAATAAAACAAAAGAAAACATAATAAAACATAATAAACCAGAATAGAATAGAATAGAATAGAATAGAATAGAATAGAATAGAATAGAATAGAATAGAATAGAATAGATTAGAATAGGTCTGTGAATGATCAGAAATCTTTTATCATCCCAAATAGCTTATGACAGCTTATGCCACAACTAAATCAGAGACTCATAGGACTGATACCTCTGGAAAGGCTGGGGTGTGTTGCTTTGGCTCTTGCCCTTGTTAGGGCTCCCAGCCTGACCCTTAGTCTCAGAGTGGTCACAACAGAACACACCAGAGCTCAGTGAATGTCCCAGATGCAGTACAGACAGCACACTGTCTTTATTAGCCCACCAGACATAGCTTCAAACATCATTCTGCCTGCCAAGCTGCTTCATTCATTAAGCATTATTAATTCTTTATCAATAGGACTGTGGATGGTGCAATGCTACAGCACAGCTCTAGCACAACCAGTGGTGGTACAAAGGGCGTGGTGGGAAAGGCTGTGAAGGGTGGGCATGCTGAGCCCCCTGCTAGCTGTGTTGCAGCTTAACAGCAACTGCAGGGCTGGCACAACCCCAGACATGGCAAGCTTACTGCCCAATTCACTCTGAAGAGAGCAGTAGGACTTGAAAAGAATGTGGTATGCATCTACATCAAAGACCAGTCAGTGTGCTGTTAAGCACATGCTTCTGAGATGACAGTGGCTTGTTTTGAGGTCATGTCTGAAGGTTGAAGTGCTGGGAGCAAGGTGAGATGGAGTCCTGAAAGACGAACTCTGTACACTTGGCAAGGTGCTCCCCTTGGGCTTGTTAGCCCCAATGTAATCAGATGAAGGAGAGATACTGTCACTCCTTCCTCTCTCAGATTAGAGTTTTGTGACTTTGAGGACTCTGCACCCTGAGTTTCGATGAGTGGGTACCTGCAGGATAAAAGGTGAACCTAACCTGCATTCTCTGGCTATATTTTTAATGTAAGGTAATCTGTATCTCTCATACCTCTGGCATTTCTCTCTCAAAGTCACAAGAGGAACCCTTTGAAACATCCTATATGGTAAGTTAATTTTAAATTACAACAGTATTAAGTTATAGTTAGTACCTGCAACAGATTAAAAAATTTCCTTGAAAATTGACAAAACAGCATCCTTAATTGATAGATCACATGGACAGGGGATTCAGTTAGGAATGTGGAAATTTTTGGTTATTTACTAGTCACTAATTACTCCTTCACAACATGTATTCCTGAAATGCCCACATATAGATTATCAAAATTACATCCACACAGTTCATATATCCCTTTTGCCTATACAAAATCCATATCTGCATTACTTAAATACTGTTTTCACAAGTGTAAAATTTGTAAGGCACCACAAAGCCACTTGAAAAATAGTCTTTAGCTTATGTTAGGTTAAGAACAGTACAATGTCAATGGTGTTAACAGGGGACACAGCATGGGTGACTTCCTTCAAAAAATTACAATGGGCAAGTAAGAAATTACAGCCATATAAGCTCACAGCACTGGACACGCAGGTCGAAGCATATCACCTACTTGGAGATAAGAGCTCTTGGTGAAATGAAAAAAGTACAGCTTAAAAGCAGAAGAATCACATGGCTTTCTGATACACTTTTGATCTCTCATTAGCTCCTGTGTTATGCAGTCAGAGGTGAGTTGACACTGCCAGAGGGATTGCTGTGGAGTTGGAATGCTGGCTTATCTTGGGAACCTGCTGCATTTCCCCTGCTCCATCATGCTGAAACCCTAAGAAAGCACTATTGTCTGGATCACCCTTAAACTTTTGCTATCCCTTGCTCTCCAGTGTGGCAGGTCATGTCTCATGAATTTGGTTGTCTAAAGATCTTGGCATGCAATTCATCAAACCAAGAAGGCTGTGGGCTCCTATCACTGCAGACCAGTGGGCTGTGCTGCCCTGTGGCAGCTGCATTTGCTACAGATCCTGATCTCTTTATTTGAAAAAGGAGCAGTGTTTAAAAGTTCTGATTAAGTCATTATTGTCTCATACCTCTATCTTGTTTTTCAAGTCATAGCAGTCAATCAAATAATTAGTGGGCTTAGTCAGGTGTTTCCAAATTGTCTGAGCTCAAGATGAATTTACTGGAAGCTGACCTCAAGGTGGCTTTTCATTTCACACATGAGCAGCTTATTGATGATCTACAACCCCCAAACCAATATTTTCCACTCATAGAGGTAGCTTGAATCACCTAATGAGTATGCTGGCCTTTCAGTTTCACCATATAGCTACAGGAGACCACATATAAAGGTGCACAGTAAATTGTAGACAGGAGGTATGGAGTTGGCTTTGCACCCCTCAGTCATGTTGGGGTTCATCTACCGATTCTAAGGGGTTGTGTGCAAGGCAAAAGTTAGCAGCCAAAAGTCTGCTGTTCTTATCCATCCCTACAGTGAGCAGTCCCTTTGAAATCAAGAACATTTCTTGACTGAAATAACATTTATTAAAATGCCAAAGAGGTAGAATGTGACACTGGGAGGTTCTTATGACTTAAATGGCCTTATATATGTATTCACATGATAAAAGAAGTAATAATACAAGAATACCACCATAAAAATTCTTAAAATGAAATTACAGATTTATATTCTCTCAAATCTCTCACTGTTTATTGAGAATGTGAGAAACACGTAAACAAATTACAAAATCAATTATTTCTAAAACCTGCAGACAAGACAGCCAAATGAGGAGCTGTTGTAAATTCAGAAGATAGTTTTCCTGAGTAGAGGGTGATTGCTATCGTTGTGAGTTCACAAGCCTAGGACTGTCTAGAAAGAAAAGCAGTGCAGTTCATTCAAACACAGAAACACTTGTTGACAGGTAAAAGAAATAGCACTTAAAAAAAACCCAAAAACCTGATCCATTACATCATCTCATCACCATTTTTAATAGCAGTATGTTTTGTCAGGAAAACTATTGATTACTCATAGCAAAAACAGTTATTCAAGAAACAGTTTTGCTTTTGTTGTTCCATTGCTGTGCCAGGCTTCTCTACAGCTATTGCTATCAGAAAACATTTACGCCTGGTTTTGGTACAAAATACAATAACTTGATTATTAACAAGGGAGCAATAAACCCAGTTATTAAACACTGAAAACTGTATTGTGGGGGCCTAACACTCAAAGCCGAAAGACAGCTGTTTAACAGAGGTGTTTTAGCAAAAGGGAGAGCAAAATAACACATGGACTTCTGTATACAGTATTAACTGAAGAGCTGCTATCTATCTTCAGACATGTCATAGAAATATGAAAACACTCAAAAATGCAAAACTAGTGAAAGACTGAACTGCTAAATACTTGCATGCTGCCTTCTTTCAGAAAAGGTATGCATTTTGTTGCAGAATTCACCTGTCTTGGACAACTTTGTGTCTTTCAGCAGGCATACAACAACACCGCCTGCACTGTCACCCTCCTGTCCAAGTGAGAGTAGTGAAGGCAACAGGGGACACACAGTGGCCATGAACACTGGTCACAGACTGTTCAGCTGCCAGAAATGCACCTGGCACAGGCAGCTGGCAACTAAGTCTCCCACAATGATTCCTAGTCATGGTTCTGGAGTTGAGGTGACCCCAGCTGCAGCCACACTCTCACATAAACACTGCATCTCAGGTCCCTGGGCACTTCATGTGCTGAATCACACTCTGCTGGTGCCGTGTCCTCCTGTCCCTTCCTGTCCCTGCTATGTGACATGCAGAGATGTGCCACTAATGTTTGCCAGCAGACACAGAGAAAATTACGTTGCTCCCTAGCATAAGCACATGCTGGCTACAGGCTGGTACACTGCAAGGCGAGCTAGACTCCAGGTCTCCACTCTGGCACATCCCTGTTTTCCTTATGGCTCTGATTTAGCCCTCACTTGTCCTCAGTGTAAAGGCGCAACTTTTCAGATAATGACAGTCATTTCTACCACCAGATGCTGTGTGAGATGCCTCATTCGCTCAGTTTAGACTAAGTAGATCTGGGACTTTGAAAAATGCATGGATTTTTGTTTCTGAAATCACCTCTGTATCAGAAACAAGTCACATTATATCAAACAGACTCACTTTGCTAAATGGCTACTTCTGCATTGCATAGCCTCCAATATCTCCAAGCATTGTGCATTCATCAACTCTCTCTGGGATATTTTTCCATGCAGAGAAACAATCAAAATTACACTCCTCAATGTAAACTGAGAAGCACTGTCATCCAATACTTTTTGCTCTAGAAAGGGAAGTCTTTGCAAAAAGCTGTGTAAATGTTATGCCACAGGTTTGTAAACTCCTTTTTATCCTCATACAGGTTCAAGCAAAAGTATTTGGAAAAGAAATGCATGGGGCAGTTTGTCGTAGGATGCCCCTAACATTACATTCCCCAAATTAGTGCTTAATTCTGGTTTGATTTCCCTATGTCTCCAAGATCAGAATTTAATATATGCTTAAATAAATCAGCCTCACTTTTTCAGTACTACAGGGATTATGATGTAAGAGATGTAAGAGTTTACAAAAACTTGTCACAAATACAATACAGAAAATTATTTTCCACCCTGGTGCAACCAGGGAGCTGGAGCTGCCAATCTCAACCAGGAGCTGCATCCTTTACCGTGGCACCTCAGCAGGTCTGTAAATTAACAGCCTGTAAAGGTACAATAATTAAACTCATTGCATTGCATTTCAGATGCTGCTGTCAACTATGTGCTGCCTGTCCCATGAGATGGGACTGTATATAAGTGCTTTTAATTGTGAGTTAATTTTCTCCAATTTGCAAAGTCTCTCTCCTGTGTGGCCCCTTCTCACTTAACAGCCACTTCTTTTCCCTGCCCTTGGGACAGAGGTTTTGTTGCTGTAATGAAAATTAAGCTTGGGCAAGGCTACTACTATGTAAGTTTTCACAACTGAGCTAATTAGGAGATTTCTCACTACACCAGGTAATGTACTTCACAATTTATGGCCTGACAAGGTATCTTTTCCAAAGGTTGGTTCTTAAGTAATGGCACTACTGTAGTTGAGGCTCCTGCTGGAGGGATGTCACACCACAGGAGAGAGAATTACGTCATGTTCATTATTCACTAGTGCCAATTCCAGTCAGCACCAGTTACACTGACACAAATTCATAATGATGAAGGACTTTCGTGACTGTCCAAACTATGCCTTCCAGTTCCTAAAGGAACTGAGAAAAAAAAAGCTGGAGAGGGATTTTTCGTAAGGGCATCTAGTGAGAAGAAAAGACTTCAAACTTAAAGAGGGAAAGTTTAGGTTAGATATTAGGAAGAAATTCTTTAAAGTGAGGGTGGTGAGGCCCTGGAACAGGTTGCCCAGAGAAGTTGTGGATGCCCCATCCCTGGAAGTATTCAAGCCCAGGTTGGATGGGGCTTTGAGCAACCTGGTGTAGCAGAAGGTGTCCCTGTCCATGGTAGTGGGTTTGGAACTAGACAATTCTTCTCTTTAAGGTCCCTCCCAGTCCAAGCCATTCTATGACTCTATGATTCTGTGTTGTTAGGTATTTAGATCAAGTCTTGTGCTTACATAAGTGACCAAGTTAAAAAAGTACAGCCTTTCCACAGCATAATCACTGCTGAATCCAGCAAGTTCCATCATATGCTGTTCAATATTATCAGGAAAAACAGAGATCTTTGATTTGGGTTTTCTTCCCTCTCTATGCTGTTTAATAGCACCTCAGGGTATAGACCTGAGCCTAGGCAGCTCTTCATTGTCATCTGAAATAGTGTCTTGCTCTACAGCCCTTAGTTTTATTCCCCGTTGTCCTGTCCTTTCTCCTGCTCTCTCTCCCAAAGGGCTGCATCCTAGCTCCTGTGCTTGCCCAAATACAAAGCAAGCCAGTGCTATTCACTCAATAGGCAGAAAACTACTTGTTCCCTAAAACTAAACCCTATGCAAATGAGAATGTGAGACCATGTAGCCACAACAGAAGGAAGGAAGTGGAAGTGTTGACAGCAACTAATAGGTTGTTTCACCTGTTCCATGCAATTTGCAGTCCTAGGGATTATCAAAATAAAAGCTAGGTTTTATACATAATGAATAAATCATAAGGACTGGGGATATTCTGTTGTTTGTGGTCGACAAGACTTGTTTTACTGCCTGTGAAGAAGTCTGCTGTTTTCCAGTATCATGTCAGAGATAATGAGGAAAAATAGCAACATGAAAAGGCCAGTTGGTGTTACACAGGCAGGGGAGAGTTCCCATGAGAAATTCAAGCAACCTCACATACATAAAAAGGTTGAATTAATTAGATAAACAAATGGGAAAGCCTACAGAAACCACATGAGAGCTATAAATTATTACACCAAAGAGAAAAAACAAGATCAAAATCCACTTTCAAAATCAAGGTGGCATTTTCATTTGGAAAATTTATCTTTTTTTCTTGCCCCACATCCTGAAGGGCAAAATTGTGAAAGGCAGAATTTACAATACCTCTTCTTACACCTTAGGTACTCACAGTGAATTTTTGTCATATGTAGGTATATGATAATGAACATTGCTTTCTGTTTTTCACTTCCAGTGGTATTGATGCTCAGCTTTTGCAGATAAGTCATCAGTTAGGCTACATACAAGGGCAAGGGACCACAGAAGTATCTATGGATGGGAAATGTGCATCAAGGTGACTTAGAGGTCCCAGCTCTCATCCAGCCCAAGAGGGCTTACACAGCACAGCCCAGTAAGACACAAAATCAGCACAGGTTCTGAGTCTGCTTAGTCTAGCTCCTCCAGACCCACACAGAGATCTTTAGCATAGGGACTACCTCTTTACTGGTCAGATAAACAGAGTACCTGAGCTGCTGGGAACCTTACTTATGCCATTTGCTGAGGCAGTTAGTTACGGAGATGGGGCAATTCAGCATCTGACCACACTGACACATGCACAGGGTTGTGTGATGGGTGTGCGGGGTCCCACAATAGGAGGTGACTCACACAGCCATCTTTGCTTGACATTTCTCTTTAGGGCATGAAAGTCCATGGTTCAAAACTGTCCCTTAGTGCCTTTGTTAAACATCTCACAAGGCCTTCCCAGCCATCCACCGTTGAGCATCTTTAAGTCCTTCCCTGCTCTCTGCCAGCAGCTGTGCCATTCTCACAGGTGATGAGTATGGCAGCTTAAGTCTTCTGCAACTCCACTTACCTAGAAAAGTAGCATGAAAACATTTTGCCTTTACATTGTATTGTTCATATAATACCTTGTATGCTATCTCTGGTATTTTCCTGGTCTAGGTCTCTCTGTTGATTTCATCCTTTAGAAATGCTTTCTTAATCCTTAATTTATACCAATCCATTTGCACTACTCTTCCTGTAATTCATCTTGTCTTTTCTTCTAACCTTATAAAGCATTCAAAGATAGTTTCTATGAAAAATCCTATATAAAATAAAGATAAATTTTCCTATATTTTTATCTTCAGGCAATGAAAAAATGGTGGGAATTAAATCAACAGCCATTATGAAACATGAAACAAAATTACTGAAAAAGGTTACCTGATTAATACATTCTTTCTTCTCCCATAATCTAATATCAGCTACAAAACCAGACCTAGAATAGCTAGGAAATTATTTCAATTGGTTTTACAAGAAAATCTTTACTAGAATGACCAATCTACTGAATAAAATAACCTATATCAAGCAGTTTCTGTGCCCTTAGACTTCGAAACTGGAGTCACCATTACATTGCAATCAGAGAATAAATTCAATATACGTGTAAATGAACACACATTAAATTCAAGATAATCTATTCACTGATGAGCAAAATGCTTGTCTCCACTCAGCTAAAAATGCCACCACTGCTGATGCAATATCAGGTCTCCTGGGAGTTTGGTAGAGTCTTAGAGCTTGGTAGAGTCTTAGACTCTCAGCCACTGGAGTCCAGGAGATACTACTAAAACAGTTAAAAAATAATAATAATAATAGAAAAAGACTGAACTGTACTTGCTTCACATTTTCCAAGCCAAGAAACAACCTAAAAAAAGTATTTTTTCCCTAGGGCAGGGTTAGTTTTATTATCACTGTTGTTTTAAGCCCCCAGGGCATCTGAGGAGTGCAGTTCATATCCCACCAACCATTACTGCAGTTACTCTTTTCCTTCTAGCAGCAGCACATCTCAGCTTTACTCAGCTCATTCAAACAGGCCCGCTCTATTTTCTCCCTAGTCTGAGTTCATACAACCACTCTCCTAATGACTGACCCTCTCTAGTTCGAGCCGGTGTCATACATATTCTCTGCTCCACCCATGATTTTGCTCCTTTTAGAAATAACTTTTTTTAATGGCTGCTCTACTTTTCTTCCTGCCCATTAGGGTGCTGACCGCATGATCAAACCCTTTCCCTCTGTTTCACACTTCTACTGCCATGTAGAGGAACACTGAGGCTTCTCAGGACAGTTCAGTGTAGTGTGCTGTTCAGGGAAAGGTGCTCTCTGGCTGTCTTCTGGTTTTGTGAGTCCTTGTCTCCCTATTCCAAAGTCACATTCAGAGTCAGAATTGGCACACACAAAGTATTACTTTGTTTCAAGTGTTGTCTTTTGGCAATGTACTTTTTTATTAATTTTCATCTTTTTACATCTGGATTTTAGCTTTTTTGTTTTCATAGAGGTGTATTGCCATATTCTATAGCAAACCACATGAACTGATTCCAGACTACTTTTGAGACCAAAATTATTGGTGCAATTGGTACTTGGGTCATTTGTGCAGACAGAATTATAGGCTGAGACACATTCAAAACCAGACCAGCAGGCCTTCACACAGCAGATGGGGCTGTATTGGCAATCAGCTGGTCTCTGCTCAGTAGATGCACAGGTTGTGAAACCTCAGTATGTCATTCTGAAAGAAGAATGTTGTGGTGCTCCATTCAAAGTAAAGCAGTAGTTCTTATCCAGGCTGCTGAATGGCACCAGTTGTAGTGTTTTATATGTGGGGAAGCTGCTAAGAAAATTCTCTTCAGTGGTAGACTTCATCATATGTACCTTCAGTTACTTAAAATAAAGGTATTTGTGTCAGGTGGTTATCTGTGTTTCTCTGTAGTCAGTGGAGAGCTAGACACTTCCAGACACTTTCTACACCTACTATGAAAGGGGATGAATCACCTTCTGATGGCATCTGTCTTTTCTCCACTGCCTACAGACGCCCAAATGAGGAAGCCTCTGTGCAGCCAAAAATCAATATCTTGACAATAATTCTTTCATTCCTTTGGTAATGGCTGCTCTGATTTGTGCTTTTTCTCCTCCACTTCAGAACTTGCCTTCAATCATTTGCCTTGGACTTGAAAGGGAGAGAGGGGAATAAAGTGTAAGGAGAGAAAGATGCCTAGAAGAAGACAGTGATGTTATACAGACAGGAGAAGAAAAATATCTGGATTTCACAGCTGGAGAAATGCTAATGGTTTTGAAATCAGCCTAAGTAAGCCTTAGTCCAGTAGGCACTTCAAACTGGTAAGAATTCCTCCTTGTAAACATCAACAAAAGCACTTATCTAAAAATACTTAAAAATTATTACACATTTTAAGGACATAAAATTCAGTCTAGAAGCAAAAACTAAATACGACATTAAAAGGAAAGGAAACAAAAGTGAGAGAAATTTAGAGTCGCTGATCAGCAGTGCTGGCATTATAGAAATTCATCACATATTTCCTTTCATGTGATACTCTTTTATTGATTCAACTAGAATAAGCTTATTTCATCACTTAAACGCAGGTAGGTGTTCAGAGCAGTAGGAGAACAATAAACCAAAAATACACAGCATACTACGTGTCATAAAAGCTTATGCTTCCTCATAGAAAATGGTGGAATTGACATAGATCAAGACTGTTACAGCTGACTGTTTTATCATCAAGAAGTGTTTTTACACCAATCTGTGTTTTTATAAATCCTCTTTCACTATACAGTGACTGCATTGGTTTCTCAAGACATACACACTCCATACCAGAAATGCATTACAATTACAAGCTTTCACATAGTAAAGTTCTACCTGTAGAGTCTGGAAGATTGTATCTGGCCATCAGAGATGCTCAGCTATTTGATTTGAACTGATTCTTCAATAAGAGGCTCAGAAACTGCCTGTCCTTTTCACAGGGCACACCTCACCTCACCTTCTCCATCATGCACATTTATCCCAGATTCCTTACCAAGACTTTCTATCCATCTTGTGCTCCTGCTTGCTAGGGAGAGTAAGCAACTTCTTTATTGTTTCACAGAAACATTTCATGGATCATAAAGTTTACTTTTGCTTTCAACTGTGTGACAGTAATGCTTTCATTACATAAACAGCCCAGGAAAACAAACTGGCAGTTAAAAAGTGTCCTATTATGCACTTAATTCTGTGTGCTGTTTCCAAGCACACATCTTAAAGGAACTATATCCCAAAAGACTTCCACTTAATAAGACAGAGGACTTAAACTGAAATGGTGGCTTGAGTCTCTGATTCAAAAGAATGGTGCCAACCTTCAAAGATTGGAGTGTCAAAAATAAGCTGTGCTGGTGCATATATATTTTCATACATATATATGTATATATCTGTATGTATCTCCCTTCTGTTTCTATTGAATTTAAGCTTCCAGAAGCAAACTAAAGTAGTTCTGATTGCCAGAAAAGCTCTCTGAATAGAAACTACAGTATGTCTTTCCAAGATTTTCCCCTTTGGAATCAATTTTCCATTTCTTTCTACCAATGATAACAGCAAAAATATGGTAGTTTATCTGAGACTGAACTAACATTATGTTGTGTCACAAGCTGAGGAATCTGGAAAGGGTACAACATGGGACTGGTACAACCAATGGACCAGCATAGGGTTGTGTGAGAGGGAAAGAACTACAGGGCTAGGCTGCAGGTGGATGTACTGGGTGACATCTCCAGGTATGTCAGACAGACACCGCCCTGATGATGGAACACAAAGATTATACAGACTTGACTGTACTTCCCATAACAGCTTTACAGCTGAAACACCCGCACAGACACATTGATGAAGAGTGCAAAAAGCATTTTACACAATAAAGACAGCGTCAGCCAGCACAGTGGTGTGGACTTTTTTGTCATTACGACAGGTATTTGCCAGCACATGTGTCAGTTGTAAATACATCCTTGTACATATATTACAGGTTATATATTGTATGGTTATAATGTCATAGTAAATCTCTATATTAGAATTTTTACATAAAAATATATATTTGCATGATAAGCTGATGAATCTGCACTGTTAAAATCTGAAAGCACAGACCTATAGATACATGACATGAAACACTGATCCATTGGGAACTAGACCAGAGAAGAGCTGAAACATCCCCCACACTTCCTTTGGTAATTCACACAGTGAGAGCATCTATCCTTGTCTCCGAGTCCCTGAACTTCAAAATTCTCAAAAACTGTGTGAAAATTTACGCTATCTAACTGCAGGCATTTAACTCACTGACAGCACTTAGATTATGGTTTGACAGCACAGTGAGTTGACAGAACACTTTATTCCTAGCAAAAGGGACAAGTCTTGTTCTGTCCTTCCACATATTCCTCTCTACTCTCAGGCATGCAGCCCCACCAGTTACTTTTGCTATGCCTCATGCTCCCTTGGCTATGAATATTTTTACTCACTTAACCAGTGGAAACTATTTTTGGCTGGAGCAAGGAAGATGGGAAGAAGGAATCTGCAAAATAGGGGAGAGAGGGAAGGAAGGAGAGGAAGGAAGATCTCTCTGTGTCATTGGATATTTGCATTTATTACAAATTGGAAATCCTCACATTAAACACACAAGGTCAAAGAACTGCATAAAAAAAAAAGTGCCAATATATTTAATTCAGTCCTTTATTAATGGAATATCTAACACTGTAAACAGAAAAATGTCTCCCATTATACTAAAATAAATTAGAAACAACTTTTCAACTATTTACATTTTAGTAGCCCATAAAATTTACTTCCTTTAATTTCACTCATCTTCACCTTGGATGGTGCTTTCATACCCACAGACATATCACCTGCCCTCCGTCTCTTCAGCTGATACAACTGAGCCTTCAAAACATCTCCAGTTACTCATCTCACTTCTATTCCTGACTTTGCTCAATATTCTTCTGCATTAAAAGGAATAACACAGATTTCCTAGACCTACCACGGGTAGACCACATTTCAAATCCTTCCCAAAAAGGATTAAAAAGGGGTCTTAAAGCTGATTCCTGAAAAATAAGGCAGCTAATACCCAGGACTGCACCATGTCTGTAGCACTAAAGGAGACTGGACAACTCTATACATAGAATGCTCTCCTCTAAACTCAAAACTAGGCAAAGTTACAGTATGATATCTTCTGTAACCTCCTCAATATTATAGAAGAGAAATATAATTGTCACTTTTACAGGGTTTTTCTCACCACTCTTTAGCTACCAAAAACTCCAGAGTCTAGTCTAAATCACCCTTCCAGGTTCTTTCCAGAACCTAGGGAGAGAATGAGATGCCTCCAAAGGGCACCTTGTTACAGAGGTTTGAAGAGTCAGGCATGAGAGAGCAGGAAAATGCTCTCAAAGAATAAGCTGCTTGAACTTCACAGCTAGTAAGATTCTTTTGTATTTTGAAAAGAACAAAGACACCTAAAGAAGAACCACTCCAGCTTATGCAAGTGTCAGCATCAACCTATAATGATTATCATATAAATATCCTTGTCTATTTCTGAAATATGCAGTTAGATCACACCCCAAAACCTAGAACACATTTATGACTGAAAAGTGTTTGAAAACTTCTTCCATTATTATCATTTCTACATCAGCATTAATTGCTTTTCCCTGAACTATATTAAATACGACCACACAAAAAATCAACACTGAAAGAAAGAAGTGCTGTTGACTTTGTCAGAACCTTGAGTTCATGAGAGAAATTTTACCCTGGTAATGACAAAGATTACCTTTATATTATCTGCATTTCCTCTGCACCACAGTAAAGACTTCTTCCATTTATTTGTACAGGAACATCAAAGACAGTCTCAGAAGATCGACAATTTCAGTGGTCATTCTTTATGTAAACAAACTGCTTTAATTACCTTAATATGTGATATGAAATCTATCAGAAATTAGCATCTTTGACCAAAATCTGCACTACAGCCAGTCTCTCCCAGAATGTTTGATTTGCATGAAATAGCAGATGAAACAGAATAGGTTTGAACAGAGCAGATTAGGTACACATAGCAGTTTGGGTTTGGTTTTTTTTTGGTGTATGTGTTAATAACCACCACCTTTACACAAAGTGCCCAGTAGGTTTTCCGATTAACATAATCTATTTACAAGATATATCGGTTTAGAAAAGTGAAAGAGGTTTGGCTGTTCTGAAAATTGGCTCACACATGTAACTGCTTTCAAAAAACTTTTATTCTGAAACAAATGCAAAATCTAGTGACACGAGATGATATTGAAATACTGCCTCACACACATGTCAGTGCAGGGTAGGAACACATGTATTGTCAGGGAATCTATCAACTGAAAACAAAAAGGAAAATTATTGCTTTGTTTCTCCAACTTCTGCTATAGTTGCTTTTCCGTACTTCATTTGAAATCTCACTCTTGTTCACAGAAAGTGAGAAGCAAGCATATTAAGGCACCTAAACTTAGTATCCCTTGAGAAGCCTGAAAAAATAGCTTTGTCTTTTCTGTCTGTGTGCAGAGCTCCATGTTTTAACCTTCCTCATGTTTTTGAATGCTGCTTTTGTCAGGAGCGATGTCTCCATCTCTCTGAACAAGTCACAGGCCAGGCTGAGCTGGCTGATCCAGCTGAGCATTAGATTTATGTCTATGCCCTAGACATGTCAGCAAGAAAATGGAATGTTTGCTAGCATGAAGAAAACATGAGCAAGACTTAACAGAGGATGAATTTGGGGCTCAGACCCGCTGCAGACAATTGCCCCCAAGTTGTACCTAAGTACCAAGGTTTGTGCTAACTCAGATCTTGTGAGAGGCCAATCCTGCAAGTTGGGGGAGGTGTAAGTTGGATAGCAGGAAAAGGTTTTTGACCTAGAGGATAGTTGGGCACTGGAACAGGCTCCCCAGGGAAGTGGTCACAGCACCCAGCCTGACAGAGTTCAAGAAGTGTTTGGACAATACTATGAGGCACATGGTGTGACTCTTGGGGTGCCCCGCACAGGGCCAGCAGTTGGACTTGATGATCCTGAGGGCTGCCCTTCAAACTCAGCATATTCAGTGATTATATGACCCCTCCCAGTCCTCTCTGTGTCATTTATGCTCCTCTACCTCCTCCCACTCCCTCCCTGCCTGTGCTGCTCTCTGCCATAGCTGCATTCCTGTCAGTGTGGCTCTCACGACCCTAGTGAGGGCTCTTGCAGGCAGCCTTGTGGTATTGCAAACATTCAAAACCCTGACTGCTATTAGAGTGCCCTTGCAGGCAGCCTTGTGGTATTGCAAACATTCAAAACCCTGACTGCTATTACAGTGCCCTTGCATCTCCCAACCACTCTTGTAGGCACCACAGCTTCAGTATGCTCATTCTCAGCCTTGCAAACAGTACAGCTTGGTGAGGCTGGCATTGGAAAGACATGTGAATGAAACTGTGAGCCAGTGCTTGGTTTATCCATTGGGTTAGCTAAAACTACACACATGGTGTCATATCGACATTGCACATTTAGAGAGTGCTTCGTTTCTAGGTGCTTGCTCATGCCACCTCCACATATTTTCTGAGGAGAAACATGTTTCAGCATTCCCTCGGCATGGATTTCTGCTCTCAGCTCAACTGCTGCCATGAACCCCCTGCACAGTCAGCCTTCCCCATCTCTGTATGTAATTTCAGCATCTCATTTCCTAATTGGAAATACTTTGTACTGTAATGTGAGGAGATGGCAAACAAGCAAGGACACTTCACATCTTACAACCAAATCCATTTGATTTGAGCCGTATCATATTTTCCACCGATCTGTCTGGTGTCTTTGGAATGAAACAACATACAGCTATGTGCTGCTCTTCAATCCATAACCTGTTTTTCAGGGTACAAGAGATCTTGCAAAAAGGGACTGCAACACATTATTCTTCAATGCCTTCTGCTTGCCAGTTAGAAACATCCCAAGTCAGTGCAAGTCTTTAGTCAAAGGGAAATTTTGTTCTGCCGGTGCCAAACTTTGCATAGCAGAGCCAAGCACAAGTGCTTAAGAGTTGAAGTGAAATCATGCTAGTCAATGAGGCAGAGCCTGCTTCTGCAAGCAGCAGTTCCTTTGAATTAAGGGTTATACCTTGGTCAGCACATTGAACTCCTACTGTGGGCTCTGGGATGCCAAGAATGAGGTCAAAGAGGTGCAACATTATTAATGTCATGTTTTAAGAACAAACCGTTGTCCATTCCGCCTAACTGTGCTTTCATTCCTTCTGAAACTCTACACTCATCAGTTACTGAGTGCTGGGGTTTTGCTGTACTAGTTTTGCTAATCATATATTTTATATTACATTTAGCATTTCATCAACCATGAAGAAACTTGGACTTGCAGAGGACAAGTCACAAGGAAATAGAACTACAAGACAAAAAGAGAAACAAATTTAAGTAGAAAGGTCAGTTTAAAATAAGGAATTTTTTTTCCCTAGTTCCACTGAATCTGCATTCATTTTCAATTTAAATAACAAATAAAAAATGAGGTATCAAGTAATTACAAGGGCCAGACAATTGTCAGAGCTACACTGGGTTAAACTCAAATTATACTGCAGCAACTGCTCTTAGGAAGTCTAGTTAAAATAGAAGCAACTGAGTAAAAAATTTCTTTTCTTTTCCACTCCCTTTTGTCCTTCTGCAATGCACAGAATTTTTGGTTACATGAATATGACATTTATGCTACATTGCTTAAATAAATCTTTTCAATCTTACTCATGGCTGCAAGTTTGTTAAAGCTGCCCTAAACCCTTTCAATCAAATATACTCAGTTATGTGCCAGGGAATAATTACCACTCTCTGTTGTGCTATGACATAAACCCTTTCAATCTGATTTCTGCAACGTTTGCAGCAAACAGCTCAGCCTCAGCAAAGACAGGGTTAAAAGACCCACAGTGGATGGTGCTCAAGGCTAGAAGCGTAATTAAACTTTCTAGTTATTCTCTTAGTCTGTTTCCCAGAAATCCAATCTTTCAACAGCCAAATCATCACTATGTGTTATTGACAGAAGGCAGTTTTCCTTGTTCCATGCTGGGAAATGCAAACAGGCACTAATACCAAACATACAGGACACTTATTTTTCCACAGTCCTTTTTTAAATGACACAACACACTGAGGAATTCATAGTTCAACCCCTGCTTAACCACCTTCTGACTTTTTCAGACATTTAACTTTCTACTAAGGACAGAAGCAATAGAAAACTACAAGGCAGATTAGAAGAAAACTGAAACATAAAACAATCCTAAAGTGTTATGCCTGTTAGTAAGGCAGCATGAATGCTGTGGAAGATAAAGCTATTTTCATCTGCCCACCACTGAGTCTGCAACTTGGAACCTGCTGTTCATCCTCATCTCTAATGTACAAATCAGGGGCAATAGTTCTTAAATAAACTGTTTTGTTAGTAGCAAAACTAATGAGGCCTGCCCTGCTGCAGATTTTTGTCTTATAGGTCATGTCCAATTTGGATTCTCTGCTGTTTAGTAAGTGGTGAGCTGACATTGCAGCCTTTACTACCAAGAGTCTCCTCTACCCACCTGTGAATTTTCATGAAACTTGAGGGAAATGCACACCTTTGAAGTCTCTACCTCCCTCCTGAATTTGCCTGAAATTGGTCAACATGTTAAAAAAATGGAATAGGGAACAGAGAAAGACACAGACATAAATATTATGACTTTATAAATCTTTTTTCTTTGGGAAATCCAGCTAGAAGCAAAAGTTAAAAGCAAAGGAATACCTGTAAATAACACCACTGACACAAAGGCAATGCAAAAAAAAGAGTGATATTATGAAAGAAGTTTGCCTACAAATAGTGAGATCATGACTTTATTCTATGAAGAACAAGACAGGAAATGACAACAAAATACTTGTAAGTAAAGCAGTTACTTGTTAGCAAAACACAAGGTAAATCCATCAGTTCCTCCTCTGACCTTAAGACTACTCTTGATTTATAGCAATGAAACCTCTGCATTATGAAATTAATCATATTTCATGATGCCTTTCTATAACAAGTCTGCTATAAAGCGCACATTGGACATTGCATTATTCAACCAAGACTGCTATGTTTTTGCAAAGGGCAAGGAAAGTGTTAAGAATTTCCACAAATTCCTTCATTCTTCTTAATACACCTTCCTTTACCCAGATGTCCCAGAGATTTTCTATGAATTCCTCATATAAATAAAAGCAAAGGACTTGGAGAGCTGAGCTGAATCTACAAACAAATCACACATATCTCAGATCCTATCTGATATAGCCCAGGAATCTTGACAGCAAGAGCTCTGGGTTTTTTTTCCCTATTTAACATACAGTTTTGGGAAAGTGTTCCTAACTTAAACTTCCTGTGCAGGATGAGATTAATGTTAGGGTAGAGTTGATCATGTAGCTTGTTGCTGCTCAAATTCGTATTTTGATCTCTCTCCATCCTTTTCCCAGCTACATGGTCCTGGCCAAGCTCTGGAGTTTATCTAATCCTGCCCTTGGTCAATTCAACTAACTAAACCAGGAGAAATGCAAATTCAGTAAAACAAAGGAAGCTGCTTTTGTCTTGGCCAATTCATACTTCCCTAAAACTTCTCAGAAGTGGTGAAACAAATGACTAACATTTTGAGGCAGACACAGCAGTTTTAAGTAAGCTGGAAATCCCTGCTTTTCATGTTTAATACATCCTGCTACCAAAAAAAAAAAAAAAAAGGGAAAAAGAAAATTAAAAGGGCTGTTACTTACTATTTGTCTTCTGTTTTCTACCAGGTAGATGCCAACAATCCCTAGGAAAGATCCAAAGCCAAGCTAGAGCAAAGAACAAAACCAACAGAAATGCATGAGGTCAGCTTATTTGGTCAACATACCAACACATACAGTGATATCTGAGATGATGCATCACAGAGACAGGCTAACTGAGGTGAGTCAGGGGAAAGGGTGGAAGCTACAGCTAGATATAAATAATATAATGGAATAGGGAATGGCCAGAACTGCAGCTCTTTGATAATTCAGTGCAAAATTTGCCACAGTAAACAGAACCCTGTATAGACATGCTCCTATAACCTGACAACTGTTACCATTTTCACATATAATTTTATACACTGTAAAGCAAAAATTAAGTGAAGTCAGAGAAAAGAACATTTATGTTTAGTCCATACATCGTTATTTTGGAAAATTGTGAAGCTTTAAGCAACTGCAAAGTTTTCCTCCAAAAAAACTGATGTGTTCTTCCCATGCAAATATGCAAGTTCAAAGCCTTAGAGTTAGGTTTGCTTGAGTAAACACTATCACACATCCCGGGAAAACTCCTTGCTAAAATGCTAAGAGGACCAGTCCAGTCAGCTGCATCACCAACAGCCATGGAAGAGACAGAGTAGGAAGGAATGCTGGAGGCAGCTGGCCCTAATGTTCCGACCAGTGTTGCTTCAACACTGGGATGGTATCAAAAGCCCCCTCCTTATGATGGATCCATGAAGATTTGGAGCAGCAGACACAGCTTGTTTTCATGGCTAACATGAAGTAAAGCAGCAACAGGTGAGACTGGCCTTTCATCAGACCTTTCTGGAGTCAGGACTCCCACTGGGCTTATGTTGACTTGGAGAAACAGGGTCTTCTTGGTGCCAGACATCCACAGCACAGCTGGCCACAGACTCAGAAGAAGCCACAGCAAGACTACAAGTGTCAACAGGCTCTTTCCATAGGGCTCCCTCCTTGCCTTGCCTGGCTGCTCGTTGTCCTGTGGTCAGCTCAGACTCAATTCCATATCACTTCCATGCTCTTTGCTCTCCTCTTCACAAGGGCTGGCATTCCTCCCTGCCCAGACAAAGCCTCAAGTCACCCCCTCAGCTTCCACCCAACCCACTCCATGGACGAGGCAAGACATTTCTGCTCAGGAATCTAAGCCACTCTCTGGAACAAGGTCTCTGAGCTGACCTCAGAGCCTTTCCTCAAAGAGCAAATTAAGTTCTTAAGGACTGTGTGTCCCAGCCAAGGGCTTGGGCAATGTCTGTAAATTCTTTGCTGTTATGCACAACTGCTCACAGCAGAAAGCAAATCCCCCGCAAGCACTTTACTCGCTCAGTATCACAAGAGGAATCCTTCACTCACTTTCAAGAAAGCAAATCCAGGGAAAGAAGATTTACTCTTGAGTGCTTTGGGAAGATTTATGTGAAAAAGGAGGCACAAGGACTAAAAGCAGAGGCTTTGAAGGCATGCCCAAGTTCACCCATGCTGACAGAAAAATAGTAGAGAGGCTTGGAACCGTGAGCAAGGACACCCTGTTCAGAAGACAGCAACTTCATAAATTGAGATAACTACATCAAAACGACAATTGATTCCAAGCGCCATTTTTCATTCTAACAGGAACAATTCATAAAGCCCCATTTACAGCTGATGCAGGGGACACAAAACGGAGTAATAATATCCATCTGAAAAAAAAAATTACAAATACAGAACAATAGCAATTAAATCAGAAGGACCAGAACCATAGAGATCACAATGTAAGCCACAGGATTCCTGAGACTGGTTTAGGGTCATATGAGCTACTTTTTTTGTCTGTTCAGACAACAAGATATTTGACTTGGGAACTCTGGGAGTCCAGGTCAGTATGTTGACTGGGACAATTGGACCCTGTTTAAAGATGATAAAAATAGCAAACGAAAATAATACAAGCAGTAGTCACAGAGAAGTGACATTAAACATTTAAGCATAAACAATATTGATATGGAAGCAAGACTGAAGAAGTTCCAACTGTCTTTGCAGACCACTCCAAGACAGCCCATACTGATGATCAAGCAGTAATCTGCTAAATGCAGACACCTTCCAAAGTGTAACATTATATTAACTCATCTACACACAGAAATATTTTATGTTCAATTAGTTTGCATAAATGCAGATAATACCTAGCTCTACAAAGATGTATTTAGAAAAAAGATTTCCCCCAAACATGATAAAGACAAATGACAAATGCAGAGAAATTAAGGCACCTAACTCTCCTCAAAGCCAGCGAGAACTAGGCAGAGGCCAAATTATATTATAGATATAACCCTGAAGCCCTCTTCTGCAAACACTTCCAGGTGCAAGTAAATCTATGCCAGTGGATAGTATTCATCTTCATATGTGTTTGCAAGGTAGGGTTAATTCTGCATGTTTTTTAAGATCAAAATTCCTTACCTAAGGTCAGCAGAGATTTACATCTCATCTACCAGCTGTAAAATTAATATTTTGCTACTGAATTCTATGAGAATTAGACTTTATTATTTAATTGAAATTAACACTGTCCTCATATTCTTTCTTTCCTCTGAGCACAGCAGTTAAATATGTAGTGTTGAATTCACTCCTCTGGCTTTAGGCATCTAGACGTTTGGGATCAGTGCTATGCTGGTTTTCTAAGCTCCCTCTACCGTTGGCAAACAAGAGAAACACCTTTTGAGGGCTATTCAGCTCATTCTGAAAGAGGTGGCTGACTCTGTGCAGAGGCGGAGAAACCATTGCATGGTGGTGGTGGGAGGTGATTCTGCCCCTCTTCTCCGCTCTGTTGAGACTCCACTTGGAGTACTGCATTCAGTGGGGCCCCCAGCATAGGAAGGACATGGACCTACTGGAACAAGTATGGAGGATGGCCACAAAGATCATCATAGGTCTGGGGCACCTCTCCTATGAGGACAGGCTGAGATACTTGTGGTTGTTCAGCCTGGAGAAGAGAAGACTTCAGGGAGACCTTATTACTGCCTTCCTAAAGGTGTCATACAAGAAAGCATGTAGTGAGAGGCCAAGAGGGAATGTCTTCCAAGCGAAACAAGGTAGGTTTAGGTAAGATATCAGGAAAAAATTCTTTACTATGAGGATGGTGAGGCACTAGAACAGGTTGCCCAGGGAGGCTGTGGATAACCCATCTCTGGAAGTGTTCAAGGCCACTTTGGATGGGGCTTTGAGCAACCTGGTCTAGTTGAAGGTGTCCCTGACCAAGGCAGGGGAGTTGAGATGGATCTATCCCAAACCATTCTACGATTCCATGCATCTGCCAACATTACACTGGAGTCAATCACCTCTGGCAGTGAGGCAGGAATACAGCAGTGTTGTCACACACCTCTGACTAGGCTTTTGTAAAGATACCATGCAAGATTTGCATAGCACCTTTAACTCTTGATAAAGGTTTGTGATATTTAGTATCTTGATGACATTTCCATTAAGAATTATGCATTACTCTTTCTCAGCTACTTCAATAATCCATCACATGTACACAAAACCAGTAATGAATTTTATGAAAGTTATATAGCTCAAATAATCTTTTGAGATGGAAAATTATTAATAAAAGGTTTTCTTTTTAAAGTGTTCTAATAAATTCTTATCATTCTATATGGTTACTAATGACTCCAAGATTTGGAAAAAAATATTTATTAGATGACATTTTTCAGATGATTGAATAGACATTGTGTTATTCCTAAAATAAACTAAATACTGAAATAACCTGGTTTGTGCCCATGGGTTTATTACTTATTACACTTGTTAAAGACAACAGTTTAAAAATGAAACTTCTTTTTAGAGAATAAATGAAGATAATGTGGTCTTTTAAAAGATTTTAATTCAAATTACAGAAGAAGAAAGAGTGACCTTTATCTATTTTAGGTTAATGAAAGGGAAATTCATTCTTTTAAGGTCTTATTCTTGGAGCTGCTTTTTGTTCTATTTTTAAACCACTACTCCTTATAGATCATTATCCCAAAATTATCTTTCTGAAAGTCCTGTTCTCAGCATGACACTAAGATGTAAAGGGCCTGTTTAGGAGGAGCAGTTCTAACTCACAAATTATTAACAGCAATGCAAAATGTATGCACAGTATTAAAAGACACATATTCCTGTTCTCTGGTCATTTAATTCCACAGAGAATAAGGGTACTTTACAATATATTTTGGCAGTGGTGGAGCCACATACCTAAGCAGGTGTCTACATCTAAGCAAGTGAGTTTCTTTCTTCACCGTGTACGCTCTACCTTCACTTGGCTGACTCAGACCAAATGAGGCAGATGGGTCCTTCTCTATTTGCTGCCTGTACTCCTCTTATTTAAAACTCAGCCCAGATATTTAACTTTTTTCTTTTTCTTTTTTTACTCTAGGGGTCTCCATGCTTTTGGATATGACTGGTCCCTTCTTCTGAGGTCAGAAAGGGCCATGGGGGTAGAACCAGCAAGGGTCTATCAGGGCTATTCCTCCCCAGAAGTCACAGAGGCACCATAAGGCAACGCAGGCAGAGACCAAACCTTGCGTCCACTGCAGGAACCTGTTAAAGCATTTTGTTCCCAAGGCATAAAAAAGACTAAGGATTTTGAAAATGAGATCTTGTAGGAAAGGACTTGCAGCAAGGCTGCACAACAGGATGCCAACCAGGCTCCAGGGAGAAGCCTCCACATACCCATTCATGGGGCTTTCCCTGCAATGGACCCAGCAGGATTCCTGGCACACGGACACAAGAGTTGGAGTGGCTCTTTCTGCCATTAGAGTACTAAACTTAAGGTTGCTTAAATCTATGCCATGCTTACTGTCCAGTCACACCCCCACATTTAATGGAGACCAGTGGTAAGTCTAACACAGGTTTACAAAAAGGTCCCTGAGCCCAGCACACTGCAGTGCAACCTTGACCTCCTTCTCCCCCTTAACAGCCCTTTGGGACACTTCAGAAAAACAGTTTATCCCACTACGTTATCACACGCTAGAACTAGATCAAAACAAAGGAGCATCTCCCTCCTGTGAAGTGCAATGGAACTAATTTTCTTTTTTTTTTTTCCAACCAATCGGAGTTTCCCATTTACAGCTGATAATAATTTATCTGGATGTACCTAATAATCTAAAATAGGTTATTTACTTACAACGATGCCTGGGTAGTAGCCTCCCACAGTAACATTTTCTGTTCTTGTGGTAGCTGCCAGACCTATGGTCAGTATGAAAACAGACACCACCAGCAGTGCGACTGTGAACCAAAGCGAAGTCTTCTTCCTTTTTGCAAATTGTCCTGTACGGAGTGAGGAGGCAAAAAAGAAAAAGAGCAAAAAAAAAGAAAAAAAAAAAAAACAAAAGAAGAGTTTTTCATTGCAATCATGGCAGAAGAAATATAAAACAATAGACGATTTTCTTTTGTTAATCTTTTCTGTTGTTAACTCACTGATGTTCTCCCACTAAGAAAAATTGTTAGCAGATGACAGCAGGAATTAGAAGCCACAGAGTTAGCTACAGTTCAGCATAGTTTAATGCACACACATTTGGTACAGGCATGAGATGAGTTTTTTATTAAGCTGAACTGTAAGTCAGTGACAATGATAATTATGCCTTGTCTTCAGTAACATTTATAATTAAGTGTTGCTCACACTGGTTAGTCAGATCCTGCAGGCCTTAAACATTTACTATATGAAGTGCCAATTTAATTTTACCTGACCAGAACATAAAAAATTTATATTTTAAACAAGATTATCAGAAGCCCCGTGTGCTATCATGAAAATGAATGTGCTCTTCATATTTACTAGTGTAAGCAATCTGTACCCCTGAAGCAAAGCTGTAATATAGTTGATCAGGTAATGATATATGAGACTTTTCAAACAGTAGCTGCTCAGTGAAATACATTCTGTCTCACTGGGATTTGGATTCAGATACCCCAAAGTGAAAAACAGCACACTCACCTACAACTTTCAGCCTGCTTCGAGGCACTTAGCCTTGTTATTGTGGTTACCTACCTGAGCTGCAGCCACAGGTTACCAACATCAGGCCCCCATCCCATAGCACAGACTTACGTAAGGCTGATTTTAAAAAAGCCATTGATACATGACCCTGACTAACAAAAGACACCCAAGTGAATCAAACTGTGACCCCCATTTTCTGGTGTTCTTGCTTTGAAAGGCAAGGCAAGAGTGTACAGGATCACCCTTGGAGCACTGGGCTGTGGGATGCCATGCTACCTTAGACTGCACCTGGGAAAGGCACAGCTCCTGACAGAGCACAGCCTGGCCAAGCACAGGGCTAATGTCTCTCCCTCCATGGTACCATGAATCCATGTCCAGTCTTGGGAGAAGGCAGGAGCAGTGATATTCACTGAATACAGGAGGCAGCAGGGAGGAGCAGGGGAGAGGGGAGGGCAAGTTTGAATGTATTAGTTAGGCTCTGGAGCTGCTGCTGTAAGCAAACGCAGGGGAAAATGCAGGAAAGTCAAAAAGCAAGCCAAAGCCATTTGCTTGAGTTGTGTGGCCAATTTAAAATCAGGTAACTCTGTCAAATGTTTAGAGTTTAAAAGCCAGACTAGATTAGTCATGTCTGCAAAGCAACTCAAATAATTTTAATTAGTAAAAAAATACATCTGTAACAAAAAGCCATGTTTGCTGACATTTTCACAGTGAAGCAACCAGCCAAAATGAGTCCAGTCTTTCAGTATGAAATGCAAGCAACTTTTCTGAAGACGAATATCATCTACTGAGCTTACGCAAGTTTCTTTCCCTGCATGTACAAGGTCTTCCTGCTAAAGATCAAGAAATAATTCCTAAGACTCTCCAAACACCTCTTCTCCAGCCTGTGTCCCTGCTGTCTGCCTCTGGCAATTTCCTGTTAACCCATGGAGGGTCACTGGGGACATGGAAGGGGAGAGGTTCTTCATTAGCAACCACTTCTTCCCCTAGTGTATGGAGTTGAAGACAGTTCTTTTAAGGAAGACAGTTCACAGGGTTAAGAGGGAAAAGCAGACTTCAGATGTGCAGCTCCAAAAAATCAGCTGTCCTTCCCATAAACTGATTCAATATATCTACCAGACTGTAAATAATACCTGAATGTCCTTGCCAATACTCTATCATCTTTGAAAAGTCACAGAGATTGAGGAATCCCCAGTAACTGAAGAAAGGCAAATGCTCCACCTGTTTTTAAAAATACCAAAATGATGATTCAGGGAATTACAAACCAACCAACCTCACTTTGGTTCCTGGGACCAAAAATATGGAGTAAACCCTCTTGTTGTGGAGGATTTCTGTCCACTTAAGGAAAAGGCGACTGGCAACAGTCAGCATGGATTTACCAGAGCCAAGTCATGTCTGACCAGCCCAGCTGCCTGCTATGGCAAAAAAAAGTGGACTTGTGGAGCAGTGGATGTCTTTTCTCTTAATTCTAGCAAGGTTTCTAACATGCTATCCCCCAACATCCACATAACCCAGCTGGGATGTCATGGCTTGGATGGGTGCATAAGTAGATGGCTAAAAAAATTAGCTGTATTACTGGTTTCAGGGTGAGTGGTTAAGGAATTGTACTCTACCTGGAGGCCAGTAACAAGTGCAGTACCTCGGGCATCTGTGATGGGATCTGTCCTGTGTAGTGTATTCATTCAATGTCCTAGAGAAAGGCTTACTCATCAAGCTGGGAGATGACACAAAACTGGGGGCCACTCAGCACCCTGGAGGGCAGCATTCCCATTCAAAGGGACCTAGGCAGGATGGAAAAATGGGCCAGCTTGCAGAAAAACTTGTAAGTAGAAAACTTAGAGATCCAACAGAAGATGCAAAATCCTGGGCAAAGGAAGGAAGAGTGCCTTGCAATGATACAGGTGGGGGACTGCCAGGCTAGGAAGCTGCTCTGCGGGCAAGGACCTGGGGGTATTGGCAATGAGCTGACATTAATCAGCAGTGTGCCCTAGCAACAGAATCCTTGCCTGTATTAACAGGAGCATCATTTGCAGATCAGAGGAGCAACTACACCTATCTATTCAGCACTTTTTAGACCACATAATATTGCACTCATTTTTGGGACTCCAGTACAGGAAATACATAAATTAACTGCAATTAATTCAACAGAGGACTGCAAAGAGGGGCTGGTGCACTTGCATTATGAGAAGAGGCTTGAGAACAGGGCTTGCTCAGCCTGGAGATGAGATGACTTTTGGCAGGGCTAGTAGCAGTTTTCCAATGCCTATGAGCTGTTGTCAAGAGAACAGACTCAAGCTTTTCATAATGGTGCACAGCAGGAGAAGAAAAGACAGCAGACAAACTGAAAATACAAGAAAGTGTTTCAGACTGGGTATAAGGAGAAAAAAAATCAACATTATGACAGTCAAACATTGGAATGGGTTGCCCAAAAATGTTTGCTGTCTCCATCTTCGGAGGTTTCTAAGATTCAACCAGAAAAAGGATTAAGTAATCCAGCCTGACCTCATAGTTAACCCTGCTCTGAGCAGGAGGTTGGAATAGAAACTTTGAGGTACCTTCCCATCTGTATTTTTCTGTGATTCTATGGGTTTATGATAGTCAAGATAGCTAGACTGAAGGTGGGTTGGGTTTGTGTGCTCATAACGCTGTTACAAAACTGCAGCTGCAATGTAGACATACTCTCAAGGGACACAGGAGCACAAACTTTCTGAAAGTCAATGCAGCCAATGCTCCTTGGCCAAGTGTTTTTGAAACTACTGAATGCTTTTATGAAAAGTCCTGAGGAGTCAAGCCTCCACATTTTTCTCAAAGTAACACCAGTACTGGAAAAGGTTGACTGGATTGTGCAGAGATAAACTACAAGCCCAACCTGCCCTCCCGAATTGTGGTTATCAATAATGAAAGACATGAGTTTGATTGCCCAGACTGAGTTTGCTGGAAAATGTCTTAGGAAAAGCACACTCTTATTTGTGATTGGAGTAAAGTGGATGTGGAACTGGTGAGACAGAGCAGAAAAGGATGTCATAATTTGTAGGGAGATCTCTTGGACTAAACTACACTTTAACTTTGAAATTGGTACACACTAGAAGGCAGTTATGTATATCATACCCTTCAATCCTCACAGTTATTGATCTTTTACCATCTGCACCTCAAAACTGAGTCAAATACTCAATTGGATTTTCTCTTTTTCCTAGTCCAGTTTGGAAACTCTGGTAACTACATGTTGTTAGCGATGAACTCCACCGTTAGGAGAGATGACATACAGGCAAGGAGCACAAAAAGGCCCCTTCTGGAGCAGAGACTGGCTCATGCGAGGACTTGTTCTCAAAGGCTTCCATATTCTCAGAGAAGATGTAAAGGACTCAGGTTTAAATTGGTTTCTTCCCTAGCTGTTCAGCTTTCCTTAATCATGACAATAAAAATCTTTTCTCTAGCTATCAAAATGTGTGTAATTACATGCATATAAACGACCAGCATATTGGGAACCCTATGTAATATTTGTACAGCAGTATATCATCTCTGGATGAAAAACGCTGCAAAGGGTTCCTATTGTTAGATTCCCTTCTGCAGTTTCAGTCATGTTGGCTCCCAAGATCTTTTGAGTCTTTGTTTACTGCTGTTTGTAGCAGTTGCCATGCAATTTATTTGGATCTGTTTTTAATGTACCTGACAGGCAAAAGCCAATGCCAGACTTTTCCGTCAGAAGCCCTGTCCACAGCTCAGACAGTGTGCCTGGCCCAGCCTTCTTCCCTGACACTCTTTCGCAAGGCTTGGACCAAAGGCTGGCCATATATAAGAATAGCAGTTAAATTAAGATCACAGGAAATGTTGCTCTCAGCATTCGTAGGCTGAACTTTTTTCCAACACCAATGTTCTTGGAGTGCAGGAAACAGTTAATGGAGGCTATTCACTTCCCAGTATTTTAATACTGGCATTACTCTCAGAATAATTTGGACATTTATTACCATTAACTTCTTTAACAATTATTCAGTATAAATATTATAAACTCTTAGTCTGGACCTTAATGCAATTTAGTTTTAACTTTGAATTCTTATATTTAGCACACCAAAAATCAAGCTTGTGGAAAGAAATGTTCTTCTCATATCTTTATTAGCACTAGCTTGAGGCTGAGGTCCATAGAGAGTGTGAACATGTTAATACCTTCTATTGGCAATATTCTTCAGCAGTTTTGGCCAACAAAGTATTAACTGCATTTCGATACTGCAGCAATGGGCACTACAGATAAATTAGAAAGGTAACGCTGCTTCCACATCACTGGCTTGTCCTCTGTCTGGCACAGACCTAAATTGTGCACCAAAAGGAACAGTTCCAGAAACACTCTCTGCTTTGCTAGCAAAACATTTGTCAGGCAAAGGACCTGCTAGAGCTATTCAGCCCTGCTACCACAATGGAAGGAGAGAGAACGCTATCAGGACAAAGAGGAGAGACACCAGACTGCTGCCTCCTTGGGAGAGAGAAAGGCCAGTGAGGAGAGAAATTGCGATCACTCTCCAGCCACCAAAACGTGCCTGGTAAAGAACATGCTCTGCTGCGCTCAGAAAAAAAACTTCTGTCCATTCATCAGCTGCAGAAAACAAAATTATACTTAAAATGCTCTGTTCGCAATGGCTGGGGGCTAAATTCAATCTGTAGGAAGACTGTGGAAAAATGAATGGGTTTGTGGGGAGGGTATATATGAGATTGCAAAGGGGTGGATCTAATGATGAACGGTAGGGTATGGATTTGAACGAAGCAAAAGAGCAAGTTTAAAAGAGAATGAAGTAATTAACGACAAAACATGCCCATGATACAGAATGTGTCCGGTGCTCCAGGGAAAGAAAGAATAGAGTGAAACAGCATCTTTCCATGTTGGAAAACTTGCATACGATCTGCAATGAAACTGAAAAAAAAAAAGCCTACATGTAGACTAAGGCAACTAGACTTTGCAAACTTCACTACTCCTTTTTAAATCTGTCTTCAGACATCATGAAGTCTGTTAAAAAGTTTGGAATAATTTTTGGCAAGGAAAGAATCGCTGTAGGATGTGGCACTTTGCTGGGATCACAATCACGCTTGTTGAATATTAGCACTACCTAATTTCATACCTTCTTCTTTGGTCTAGTTAAGGTAATCAAAATGGAAACACTTATTTCAAATAATGTCGTGGCCCAATGTGCATTAGCATCTTACCGTGAGAAAAAGGAGGGAACTTCTGTAACAGAAAAAAACAGTGTGTTTTTATTATGTAATAAATACTACTAAAATTTGTGACATGTTTTGGAGAGTGGCAGGAACCATATATAACAAGGTAATTTAAGTGGAACTCCACCACAAACAGACTATAGTATCAAAGGTATCTGCTGCTTTGCTGCTATTGAGAAAATATTTAAGAGAAGATGTCTGAAGCTAAATTAATAATTTTTAATTACTGCAGTGCTCACTTCAGTACCATCTCTCTCTCAGCTAGTTTTCAGTGTGTGTTTTCCAAACTGTTCTATGCCAGTGAAACTGAATTAATCCTACATTGCCTCCCTAAATTAAAAGTGATGGATTGAGATGCTTAGAAGAGATACTCACACCCGCTATTAGTGATTACTTTCCCTTTTCTGATTAAATGCTTGACTTGTCCAGAGTGCTGAACTAATTAAACCAGATGCAACAGTATTCGTTTCAAGCCACAAGACAGCGGCTTTTATCGGGCTCATCTCTTACCTTTATATGTTGAGTAAGATTCCCCTGTGTTATACATTCAAGACCAGGAGTAACAGTTTACAATTCTATTACAAAAAAAACCCAAACAAAACAAAACAAGAATGCAATCCCACAAATCCTGCTATACTGTGTAGAATAGCAACAGTAAATGATACCATGCAGTATCACTATGACTTCGCTGCTTTGGCAGCAATTGTTTCACCAATAAATAATTTAATGAGCACCTAATCACTAATTTAAAGCTAGCATACAGATATTCCTTTTTCTAGTGACCACCTGAAAACATTTTTAAGTTACAGTACTTCTTCCACTACTACCTTTTCAACACCAACATAGTTTTTGTTCCAAGTTTAAGACAAAAATTAAGACCAGATACATTTTTTTATCCATCTTTTAAGATCATTGAGTGCACAGCAAAGTCTCTGCTTACCCTTTCAAACACTTCACGGAGCAATTCCTAGCAATAAGTTCTGTATTTTCTCGACTTCCATGAATTCTGCTGGGGTAATGAAATACTTGACCTTTCTTTCCCCTGCATGTTTGTATTTTGGGATGTACACTGTAAACACAAGCAGCACACCCCTTCAGCAGCGCACCGCTCAGTAAGGAGGAACAGGAGGAGGGAAATTAAGCCAGCACCTGTCCCCAGCGCGCCCTACACCTGCGGGCTCCTCCACCTGCTCCGGCACGGCCACCGAGCACAGCGGCATGGCCCTGACATTAATTTCCCATCCGCGTCCCGCACCAAGCTATTCCTTCGAATGCTAAACCTCCAGCAAAGGGATCCATCAGGCGCGGCTCAAAGCTCCAGAGAAGAACCGCTGGTTTTAAACACCTCAGCGGGCGAGGGGATGAGCATCACGGGCTGAGAACCCCGGACCCCGCGGGGCACAGCCCGTACCCAAAGCGCCGAGGCGCTCCGGGGGAGTCCGCATCCCGCATCCCGCCGGATCCCGCATCCCGCCGGATCCCGCATCCCGCCGCGGTGTCCCCGGCGCTCCCGCTCTCGGCGGGGCAGGCGGGGGGCTCACCTGAGGGGTCCAGCACGGCCAGCGGACCCGGCCCGGCGGGGGCGGGCGGCGGCACCATCATCACTCCCCGGGGCGGCTCTCCCACTCCGCTCCGCTGTGCCCGCGGTGCGGTGCGGGGCGGTGCGGGGCGGTGCGGGGCGCGGCGGGTCCGCCCGGGGAGCGGCGGGGCCGGGGCGGGGCGGGGCGAGCAGCGCTGCCCCCACAGAAGGGGGGTCCTGCCGCCCTGGAGCACGGACCAGGTGCTTGTTTGTGCAGCCACCCACCGCTCCATCCCTTGCGCGCTCGACCCGTGCCCCAGCCTTGGCGTCACTTCTGGGTTTGTTCTTGGCCGGTTTGGGTCAGCTGGTGGGGATCAGAATTGTCAAACTTTCCTTTCAGCCTTCGTTTTCCCCTTTCTTTAAAAAAAAACAACCCGGCAACAATATAAATCAGAAATAAAATGCCATGACAACCAGAAATACATATAACAGAAGCAGGCATCTCCAAGGCATAGGTTAAAGCAGGCATAGGCTAAGACAGAAAGCATCAGTAGTCAAGAGATACACTGCAGGACTAGTTTTTCTTACATGTTGTCTTATCAGTTTCTCAACCTCGATGTCTCAGTTTTTATTCCCACTGCAGATCCTGACTCTTGTCCTGTTGGTACCCAGGAACTGCTTGTAGTGCTACTGAAGGCAGGGTTGTGTGACTTCTGTCTCAAAGAGTCTAGCAACAACTGAGAAGAAACAGCCAAAGGCACCGTGCTGTTTTGGTGCCTGCTATTCCTTTTGCAGGACTTTCCTATAGCAGAGAATGTAATATTTTTTTGTAGAAGATCTTTTTGGTAGGCTGCCAAGCACTTTGCGTACATTAAGGTGTGTTCTCCCACTTGCAACAAATGGAGCTTTACTTAACAGTCTCGTTTTTCTTTTGCTCCAACTTGCAAATGTACGTGTGTATATGTATTGAAGTTTTTCAGTCTTTGGCTGATTTCCCCAGGAATTGGTTAGGTGGAAAGAGACAACTTTCTCAGGTACTATCCCTGTTGTCTATGAAGCCAAATAAGCCAGCAGCTAAGGCCAACCACAAGACTACTTTTTTTCTCTTTGCATCCTCTAATTTGGAGAGGTTGAAGAAAGGAGAAAAAATAAGACAGAGGTAGTATTTGTGCTATTAATTGCTAATTTTAATAATATTTATGAAGTAATAGATTGAGAAGGCAGAGATGATGGTGGTTCAAATAAAACATTTATTTCAAAATGAAGTGGATAACAGCAAACAAAATGCCCCAAAATCTGACAAAGACCCTCAGGTTCAGTAATAGCAATGGATAGAGATTTTTATTAATACTAAATAACAGCAAGAGTTGGGAAAGACTTTAATTCCCTAGACAGTTTGGAAAACAAAGACCATATGCAGCATGTATTATTGAGTGTGAAAGGGCAATAAACTTTATTTACCAGTAGCCCCTGAACAGACTATTCCTAAAGGGAAGCTGTTCTATAATTCTTTTCAGTAAAATAAAAGGATATTATAAATCCTTTTAAAAATAATTTGATTATAGAAAATAAACTTTGATGAATGACTCACATTTTTTTCTGCAGATTTCAGGAAAACCAAGAATCGATCTGGTCCTCCAGTCCTGGGTACCTAAGGTCAAACACTAAGAAACTATGGAAAAATGATTGGTGAGGCTGTATGGACCTAAAACCTCAGGCATTTCAGCATGGAAGAATCATGAACCTACTTTAAATCCAAAATAGAAAATCCCGTATAGCACTTTCATCCTATAAAAGAGATTGGAATAGGTCAAGAACAACTGTAGAGGTACTGCATGAGTAACTACCTGAAAAAGGCTGCTAGTGAGTGAAGTTGCAGGAAAGGAAATAGGAGAAGTACAGTTTGCAGGGTTAGAAACTGTAGGATCAGAATGAAAGGATGGATAATAATCTAGTGGAGCCAGATGTTGCAAAGAAAAGAATAACAGATAACAAAGATTTCTTCAACTATATAAATAAAAATGATTCAAAGAAGGAAGATGTATGGTGGCTAAATGCCAGGGATGAGATGAAGACTGCTCCAAATATTGAATGAAGAAATTGCCTCAGTTTTCAATGAAAAAAATTATTAATGTGAGGGTATTGGCAGAGAACCTAAAATAAGCAAAGATAACATAAAAGATGTCATTAGCAGGTGTGAAGTGGAAGGATAAGTTAGGCTGTTCCTTGTATCAGGCCATGGAAAATTGCACCCCAAGTGCTGAAAGTATTACTAACTATCTTTTCAAGTCCTGAGCGACATTTTTGATGAATCAGCCAAATTGGATGTAAAGTACCGTTATCGGAGAACAGGAAACCCATCTTCTAAAAAGGCAGAGGGAGTGAGAGGAGCAGCAACTCCAAGCCCTGTTAATTTGACTGAGAAAAGTCTTAGAAGTAAGTGAAAAATAGGTCCTCGGGGACCAGTCTGGAGGTGAGATCACTGGTGCTGGAGTTACGGAGCATATGTGTGGCTATGAAGTGTGTGGCCATCACAGAGCTAGTAGACACAATTCTATTACTGCTCTCACAATTTCTCTTATTGAGGACTATGGGAGCAGGAGCATTCTAGCATGTTAGAAATGTGTTGAAGAGCAGCTTACACATTTAAAAGCTAAAAGTGAGAGCTTTTACTGTTATTTTGGAGTCTCTCCAGTTCAGTGATATTGTGGAGGAATTTATGTATCACTGACAGTGCTTGAACAATGTCACTGAGAAGACAGCTAGACAGGTGTGTTCTGGGATGCATTATTTAATACTTGTTAATTAGTTCAATGCATTGAAAGTGTGGTAGAACTTAATTTTATAATTATATTGCTGGTTGTCTCCAAAACCACAAGGGCTTTTTTTCACCATTTTGATGTGTAACTTGGACCTCAATTTTCTCAATTAGTATTTTTAAAGTCTTTGTTTCTCAGGTGCCTGGCTCATGTACCTTGTTCAAATGTCAAAATTAAATAATTTGCTGGATTTGTGCCCAGAAGCAGCCCCTACACTCCAAGGTTAGTCTGACAAGGGCTGTTAAGAGTTCTTTTAATGTGTGTGTCTGTGGCATATTTGTCAGGATAATCTTTGCATTCTCACCTAAAAAGTGCCCTATCAGCTCCCTTTTTTATCCTTTCTGTACTATTGTCATTTACACTATTTCTCTCTAGGAGTGTCTAATACTAAGTTTTGATTTATTGGGTTCATTCTCTTGCAAGAGTTATTTTCTCAGTAGCCCTTTTTGGAAATCTGCTGTGGGCTTTTGGTGGTGGTGTTGTCTTTGAGGGAAGTTTGTTTGTTTTTAGTAAAATTCAAACAAAAGACCATTCCTTCTAGGCCTCCTCTATCACTCCTGCTCTTAGCAGGAAGTTGTTTCCCAGGCTTAGAGATGCAGTCACAGAGACTACCAGTGTGAAGCAGCTTAAACGACCCCAATGCACTTGGCTCTTCACCACAGCACTCAAACTATTATTGTATTCCTCAAAACGTTTGAGACCTGTCTCCTCCTCCTCCCATTATTTGAACCCCCAGCAGAAAGGTAAGCCAGCCTTTGCTGGGGTTAAACTCAGAATGCTTAATAAACCAGCTTGCCCAGTCACACAGGTCATAACAATGAGATAAGTAAATTTCCTTTGTTCATAATTTATAAACAGTATTTATTGGCATGGTTACTGGTACAGTCCCTTGAGGAATACATTGGTTCAGCTGGGTAGCATAAGGGAATTACGCCAGAAGTGAAAAGAAAAAGAGAAGTAATCTTGAGGTCAAGGTAAATGGCCACTGAGTATTTGACTAAAATAGCTGATAACTATTAAAAGGAAATTGCTGGGCAATTCACTTCAGAAATTCTGCTTCCTGGTGCCAGCTGGTTTCCAGGGTATGGTGTAGTTTTATTAGCACAAGATTTAAAAGACTCTGACATCTTTAAAAGGGATTTGAGAAGGTAAAGCTATTCATAGCATTGTTTGGAGGCATTGCAGATAAATGAATGGCACATTCATTCAGTTAAAGAAGAATCATGGAATATTCTGAGTTGGAAGGCACTGACAAGGATCATCAAGTCCTTCTCTTAAGTGAAAGACCCATACAGGGATTGAACTCACCACCTTGGCATTATTAGCACCATGCTCTAAGCAACTGAGCTAATGGTATATGTTTGTTAAAAGCAGGTTTAAAGTTTTTAATTGCCTTCCATAGGTTTTTTTCCCCCATTAGCTTGTACAGTCAGATTTTGAACTCTATAAGCTTTTAGCATTCACAACATGTTATGACAAGGAGCTCCATAGATATCCATGTGCTGTGTGAAAACATGGGATATCCCAATGGGAGCAAGAAGCAAACTGAAAAGAGCAAGCTAAAAGTCAAGCTAAATGTCAAGTTTATTTAGAGTCATTGGAGAATGTACCTGAGGAAAGGTACATTGCCCCTACAAAAGAAAAAAAACCCAAACAACAAAACAACAAAAAACCAAAACAACAAAACAATTGCTACATTATCTCAAAATTCATTGTGTTACTTATTTCTTAATAAAGTTAGATAGTGAGAAGTCGTATGAGTAATGTACTGAAAACCATTCTTGTGGTGTAGTTCATAACCATATCAAGACAACAGTATTATAATGGTCTTGACTTTGCTGAGGTCTGATAACTGCCTTTGAGGTGTGCTGGTGACAATGCTGCTTCCTTTGGGAAAATCTTATCCCTCACTGAAATAAGGGAATTATTTTCATTCAAAATGTTTAAGAAAGGAATACAAAACAAAATACAAGAAGTAACCAAAAGACAGAGATGAAGATCTTTCACAGCAGTTTGGAGACAGGCATAACAAAATGCAAAGATATCAAATATAATGTATTCAGAGTCCTAATAATTATATATCCTCATTAACACAGACTATGAAGACATGAAATATCAGAAGACATACATCTGATAATATGAAATGTGCTACTACAGGAATGAAACATGCCTAGGATTTGCATAAATCTGTAAAAACTAAGTGAAGTCACTATAACCTCATCTTACTTCATGGAACAGTCAATATGGTTTTGGTAAAATAAGAGAATATTTTCTCTCTCAAGTGCCTTCCAAAGGATTTACTCAATACAGAATTAAAACCCCTGAAAATTGAACTAGTTCTTTGATAGATAAAAGTGGCTTTCTTTGGATAGGAAAATGCATCTTAAATTTCAAAACTAAGCTGTCACCAAAAGAATAAATCAATCTGGGATACAGATGTAGTAATGAAATTTTTATAACAGGCATAATTTCAATTACACTTCTAAATAGTTAACATAAAGTTTGATTAATTATTTTTACCATCTCAAAGCATCTTTAAAAGTTCCTTTAGTAGCACAGTGAATTATACGATCCATTTAAATTATTAAGTTTTTTAAAGCCCAGAAGTAAGTGAGACATCCTGTACCTTTCCTTGTATCAGCTGGTGCTTAATTTAGTCAGGTGCCCTTCATTCCTATCTGCTGTAGTGACACAAAGTCAGGGACAATGTATAGTACAGTATCAGTGAGGGAAAACAGCTCCTTGCACCTCTCTCATCCCATGAAAGGTTGTTTCCTCTATATATTCTGACCATTTTTGCTCGGTTAAATTTTAAAGTCTCTGTTTTGAACTCAGTTCTCCTCCTTTCTCTTGACAGGCAGTTTTATAGTTTAATGGAAATTGAGGAGAGTCAAGAGCCAAGTTCCACACTGACAACCCCTCAAAAGTTGTACCATGACATTTGTCAAGATGATTTCCTAATTGTTTTACTGATGTATTCCTTTAACTTAAAGAACTCACCATACTCTTCATAAACTCTGGACAATGAAATATGAAATTATCGCAATATCCTGACAGGCACTGCAGTTTCCACTGTATCAAAAATGCCTTCCTTGGTAAGGAGAACAGTGAAGTCTGGAGAATGTCGTAGTGTGGCTTATCTGTGAAGAGAGAAGAGGGAGAGGGTGAGCAGAGATGGATGTGTTAGCCTTTAAAGCTCATTCTACAAGGAAATCTATGAGCTATGGAGAGGTATCCCAGTAATGTGAGTCTCCTTCTCCCTCCCAAAAAGTCCTTAGGAACAATCTACCTTTTAGCGGGGTCTAAGATGGTGGGCTCTTACTGTTGTCCAGTGTTTCAACATTTTCACAGCACTCACATTCATTGAAAAGAGCACAACTGCAGCATTTCTTTCACATGTGAGGGAAGCAGCTTGCCAATTCTTAAAAGCTTGTGTTTAGAATTTAATAAAGATGTGGAGGTGTAACAGAAGGAAGGCCATAAAACCTGACTTGTAGGCTGGGTCCTCCTTCAGAGCATAGTGTGATGTTGGAGAGATGAGGATTCCTGGCTACTTGGCAGAATAAGGCAGTGAACGGGACAAATCACATTTAGCTGGAGACAGTGCAGGATATGCAAACAGCAAGTGGGTTTTGGATGTCAGAGTCAAGGTGGCTCAGACAGCCCAGTGACTTACAGTGGCCACTGCTTTAGCACAGCTGCACCTCTCAGCACTGGAAAGAGTCACCTTTCCACTATCCCCCTTGTGCCTATAGCCATGTAGCTTGAAAACAGCTGAGGAACTTGGCCTTGAATTCTAAAAAGGAAGATGGTGCTCCATTCCCTGTTGATACCTCTGTGGGGAAGAAATTCTTCAATTAAAAGTTAAAATGTCAGCACTCTGTCTTCCCAATGCCTAGCTTGGTTCATTGTGGCAGTGTAAAGGAAGGGCTACAGCCTAGTTTATTTCTTCTGCTTGATTTGAAAGTATCAGAATTAATGGTGCATATGGTGACATGGGCTGCTTGTGGAGATAAAGAGATGTAGGGTTGAAATTAAGAAAGATGACAGGTTTTAAAACGCATTCCTTACCCTCAGGGGCAAGACAATTTCAGCAGCAGTTGAGAGTCTTCCAGGCACTTTGTTTGGTAAAATACTAAGTTGTCAATAAAGATAAAGGAGTTAAAAGTGGCTGGTAGACCATGACTTGCTGCTGGGGAAGTTTAACTGTCCGGGAGATGGACTATGGCTTGCTGCCATGCATGTTTAGACATCCAAGTGGAGGACAAAAGATGCAAAGCCACTGCAGTCCAGAGTGTTTAACAAAGGAAAAAAATGCCTGAAAGAAAACTGCATTTGGAGATTTTTCAATAGTGTTTTCTTTCCCTTCCCTCTTTTTTTCATCTCTGTGGCTCTCATATTCAGAGTGGTTTAGGGAAACGTGTTATATATCTTCTTCTATTTCCTTTCAACCTCATTGTACAAATTAAGTGTTCTGCGAAATCATCATATTCTGGTGCTAATAATAGCAAAAACTCAGCCTAGGAATAACATATCACTTCTAGGTTTCTTCTAGTCACAGTTTTTGTTTCCTTCAGGTGTCAGTCATAGACTTTTCTCCTGATGTCAGAACTGTCACTTAACCAGCAGGGTCCCTGTCCCTTATCTGGTAAGACCGCAAGAACAGTATTTTCCACAGTGCACGACAACATCCACAAGAACACAAGAGAAAGCTCTCTAGGCTGAAAGGATTTAAGCCATGGATAGGTATTGAGACTGGATTAAACCAACCATGAGTCAGACTAGTATTTGCAAGACCTGCATCCCCAGTAGTAATTCCCCTTTTGCGTGTGTGGGTCTCCACAAATGGAGCCCTAAAGTCAGCAGATGCATTTTGTGTAGAGGTGAAGAGGGTGCTACTGAAGGAGTAGGACAAAATCAGAGCCCTTCAGTCTTGCTTGCTCTCCATGCAGAACTTCCTGCTACCCCGGAAGAAAGCCCTGCCATTTTGGCAGTGGTACAGGGTGGAGGGTGACAAGCCAGCTCAAAATGTGGTTGCTCAGGAGGAATCAGGGACTCTCTGAGTGCAGCCACTGAAGACAGCCCCCTTTTAATGAGCTGCTATTCCTCCTCAGCAAACAAATTACAGCACTGGGTAGCAAAACAACAAATACATTCTTTGCCTATGCACAGATGAAAGCAGACAGACAAGAGGACTAGAACAACAGCAGGAAAACCAGTCTCCCTATTATACTTTTTCAGTGTGAGTAAAAAAATGGTCACTGAAATATGGGTGGGGAGAAAGAGAGAGAAAGATTAAATCCTTCAGCTTGTGTGGGCCGGATGCACTGAAACAACTGTGGAGGTAAACGTGAAAATGGAGCCCAGCATCATGCTTGATTTCATAGACTTTTAGAGGGAAAAATATGTTGTATTTGGAGATGAGCTGACTATTCACAGTAAACAGATACCATGATAAACGAGACCATCCTTTTGCCTCAGACTATGTATGATGGTTTATGTCTGATATTATGTTAACTTTGTCCTCTCGCATGATTGTTCATTTGAACAAGTGTAAACCTAAGGTGGTAAGTAGCCATTACAGGTTTGCCTCCAAGGTCCCTTACAGTTTCTTCTCAGATTTTGATAATTTTTCAGGTCACTACCCTTAGCCATTGCATCTGCTTGGTTCCAGCATAAATGCATCAGCTACAAATGATTCACAGATTTCTGGCCCTTTTCCCTGAGTATCTACAAGACTGTGACTACTTATCTGCAAATTGAGCTTTTGTTTATGTTGGTAAGATAAACAAAGCTGCAATAAACCTAATTTATTTTTTTTTTCAAAAATCATCTTCAAACATCCTTTTTTTTTGTTTCTTTTCCCCCCAGTAGATCTGTTGTGCAAAAAATGCAAGGGAGTTTTAGGAAAAGATGCTGGCCACTTTCAACAAGAATGCACTATTGAACTTTTATTTCTGCTAATAGTCACATCTCTCCCTTCCCAGGAACAACCTGGATATTGTCTAGTTTTTACAAATAATTTCATGCCATGTCAATGGCGTATCTTTATTATTATGTTTTGCTGTATCTTCCCATCTTCTGTGAAACTTTGAGTTGACTAAACGGAGAATATCTCTTGTCATGTAGTTCCGTAAAACCTTGATTTCCTGTATATATTTTTCAGGTCACATGTGAAAGTGTTATTTTATAAATTATTTTTGTTACCAATGAAGCTATTGAAATACCTACTGATAACCCTTGATCCAGCAACCTAGTAAGCATATACTTAACATCCTGCCCTCCAATTCATCCCTTTGACTTCCATGGACAGCCCCCCAGCAAAACCAGTGTCAAATTCTTCTGACTTCCACCTGGCCAGTGGGCTTCAGAGGGTGTCTAAACTATATAAATGCCCTCTGCACACAATTCAGTGCAGGACTGGGTCCTCTAATCTTACAAGCTTTAATTTTTGAAATATATACAGAACTGATCGCAGTGCAGCAATAAAGATTTATTATCATGACTGGGCAAATGCCTGAACTACTGGGATATGGTAAAGTCCTGACGGCATCCAGACAGGTCATACTATCTCCAAGTGGTGCCTTAAGGTTCATAAGTATATAGATTTTCATGCAGCTTTTAGCACTTTTCTATAGTAATTTTAGGATAGAGCTTTTAATTAAAAACTTTCATACCAAATTCCAAAATGCTGTGTATGTTTCTTGTCACAGATTTCAGTACATAAAGATTTTTTAGCAAGCTAAGATATATCTAGTCTGAAGGAAGTGTACCAGAAGAAGGTATATCCAGCACATTCCTTGATATAACTTCAATCAAAGCTATTCAGAAGGCTCAGAATCCTTGAATTTGCTCCAAGCAGGACAAAAGGCCTGAGAATGATGAAGAGTGGGAGGAAAGAAGGGTCATGATAATACACCTACCCAATTCAGGAAGGCAAGCCTATGGGCGGCCCTGAGGAAGGTCCTGGGGATGTACAGATTTCAGGATGGGTGTATCCTATTAGATATGACAACTAGCTAGTGTTATAAACTTGTAAAAGCTATCCTGTGTGTGTGCTAATGTATTTTTTGCACCTTAAAGTGTTTTAATTAAAGACATGCTCTCTACCTTAACTATACTAAAATTATCCAGAAAATTTTTCTTTAATTTTAGGCAAGACAAGCAGTATCTAAACAGTATGGTATATGTATCAGGCAGTGGCAGAAAAACTGCTGGAGGTACTTGTTTGCAAAAATGCTTAAGAAACTATGCTGCTGACAGTTTTCTCTGTCTTCCTGCAGAGGCATCTGCCTTCCTATAGAGGTACGAGGCTCAAAAGAGGGTGAGAACCTACTCTGTAAGATTCTGAATTCTCTGGCAGTTATTTATAACTGCTTTTCCATGAGCAGTAATACCTCAGTGTTAGGAGCTGGGCCATCTGTCAGAAGATCACCTTTAAAGGTGGGAATCTTCATTTTCATTTGCACAAATCCTTCAGTCCTCGCTTTGTTGCATGTGTTGATTTCAAGTGTTAAGCCTGACTATTTCAGGAAAGGATGCTAGGTTGCCTCGCTGCTGGAGTCACTGGCAGGGATGTGAGGAGAGAGCATTGTGGAGATGGAGTCAGTGAAAAATCCATTTTCGGAAAGGGAACATTTGCTGAGAGCTCATACTAGTCGAAGGGCTTCACTTGTTCATCTTCTGTGGCAGCAGCAGTTTGAAAGTGTCAGGAATTTATAGTGTGCAAACTGGGCCCAGAGGATACCAATGAGTGGGACAAGGTGCAGATGAGGCTTTTAAAATGCATGGTAAATGAAATGTAATTGCACACAGCTAAAACTGTCACACTGCCATAACTCCCTTATATAGGCATATCTATTTCTGTTTAAGTATGTATACAGGCATGCTCACATGTCCCATTAAAGCACTTTGTTGGATCCAGCCATCCTGCAGTCCTTAGTTGGGTTCAGAGCCAATATGTCTTTTTGCACCCAACTTCAAATTTAAAACTGTAAAACTTCAAATTTACTTCGACTCTTTCTTTATGAATTGATGCTGAGCTCTACACATATATTTGTTACCATAATTAATCCAAATGATACAATTTAATACAAGAAATAAGCCATTCACTTCATCTGTTTGTTGTTTATCTCTTCTTATTGTTTGTGATGTCATCTACCTCCATGGCTTTGCTATGATCGCAGCATGGAAGTGCCCAGAGGGAAGGAATGAAAGATTTCCTCTCAGAATTCTCCCTGGGTGGTGCTGTACACTCTCAGCCTTGTGTTATGCCTGCCAAGGTACAAGGAGACACAAGACTTCCTTACCATGCTGGAAAGAGATCTGGTGGCTCCCAAACCCAAGGTTTCAGCTTCCATTGCACAAACATACCTGCTCCTGCCTCCATGCCTCTGCACCTTGCCCAGGAAAATAAAACTTCTAAGACAAACTCAAATAACAATTGGACATACCCATATACTAGTGTTTGCTCATCAATATATGTGTTTATACAGAAAACAGCCATTTTTTGAGCCTCTGCAAACGAAAAAATCTCACCCATACAAAGATTATGAACAACATGTAACAAAAGTTACACTTTTAGCAGTTATCAAGAAGAACAAACCATCAGATCTTCAAACTGGGACTTTGCAATAATCCTGAATTAGAATCATAGAATAATTTATGTTGGAAAAGACTTCTAAGATAATTGAGTCCAACTGAATTGCATCAACATTCACAAAAGAGAGCTCTGGCTTTGGGGAAGGGTGCAGTTTTGTGGTTCACTGTATTTGTTGGGCTGCATAGGACTGAAAGTTGACAGAGGACCTAGTTAAAAATAGTTGCTTTCTGCATTTGAATAACCAGCTGTCCACGTTATTTTTGTCTTTCATTTTAAATAATACTTACAGGAAGGTCCAAATGAGTCAGTAAATGTGATCATAGCTGCTAGTATGTAGTAGTTTATCTCAAGTACTACAGGTACTTACTGCTTTCTCCTTTCATAAAACTTTTAAAAGGGCCTTTATTGTGCTGTTAAATTTCGATTTAGGTCCTTTGAAGTAAAGGCATTCTTCTCTAAACATAACTCCTTTAGTAATAACTAAATTTACTGATCCACTTGGCTCTTGCCCCTGAAGTGCTTCCTGACCATAGCTTGAAGATGCATGTTCCCACTGTCACTTTTTAGTGACTCAAAAGCCTTTATGTCCTAAACCAACTCTGCTTTTATTTTGCATTCCCTTTGTATCCGAATTCCTGGTAAGCATAATGGCATGCATGATGGAAGTGGCATCAGATCCAAGGGCTCTCTGGTCTGACAGTACAATTAGGATAACTCAAGATTTAGATCCTGGCCCTTCCTCTGTGCTGAAGCTTTTATACATGATGTCAGAATTTGGCATACTTCAGGTTAGCCAAGTGAAATGAAGTAAGCCAAAAGCTTTGGAAACCAGAACTTTACACATCAGAACAAAACAAGGGAGGTACTGATGGCGTTCAGGGTTCAAACTGTTCTGAACACACTCAGAGCTAACTAAGCTGGAATACCAACTCGGAAACTGTGACATTAATGTGAAAGTTATTTAATATCAGCATATAGGAAAACTTCTCTGCAAACTGCTGTCAATTATTCCCTCAGATCTTATACTTCCCTTGTTAGCAGCACATAGTTGTGTCACAGACCAATGGTTTGCACTCACCATTAACAGTGGGCACACCATTAATCCAAGTCCTTAGTAGCCCTTGACTATAGTGAGATACAGAAATACAAGAGCTTCTCTCTCCTGGATACCTTTGGAATATGTTTCTGGCATTAACATCACTGGGTAGAAACTCAGCCCCATTTTAGTTCATTTGTAATATAAGAGAGGAGAAATCTAAATCCAAATCTTAGAGTATAAGATTGCTATAAACCACTCTTCATGTCCCCTGTTCAGTTGTGCTCAACTTTTGGGATTCCATGTGAGAAGGCCTAACTCCATATACTCTACATAAAAGTCCCTGGGACACCTCTGTTTCAGAGGTCTGAATTCGATTTGTGCAGAACTTGAGAGATCCTCAGCTTGTAGGCAAACACCCATTTTACTATGGTTTTAACTAGATTTTAAATTTTATATATATCAGATTCCTGCCTTGTCCATATGCATGGTTTTTATCTAAGATAAACACAAGGCCACTTTCCATCTAAATGGGGGGAAAAAAAATCAATTTGAAAAATTATATTAAAGCAATAGGAACAATGGGAATAAAACAAGAGCTGAGACCAGGATTCCCACTATAATGCAAGCAACTTTTGAAAGGAGTCAAATAAAATTACACAACTTTCTAATTTCTTATTTATTTAGCTTGTTCTTTCTTAGCATAAGCATTCGATAATTGTAATTACTACAGAATCCTCAGAAATCTAGAGGACTTCCACACAGTTGAACAAAACTGTCTTCATCAGTCTGGAAGATTATGGCCACCTCTTGGCAGCAAATCTTAATCTAACCCAGCCTTGAGAGATTTTTAATTATCAGCAAACTATTCCCATGCATGCACATGGATGTTCAGCTCCGCTTTGGACATTGGTGCCGACCATTTCTTTTGCCCTTTTAATTATAGTACACATAAATAAACATGAAGCATTTAATATGAAACATCTCCTTCCTAGGGCACTTTGTTCAACTTTTGACTTCTTACTTAGACTTCTGTTTTTTAACTAAAAGCTGTTTGTTGATTTATAAGCTGCAATCTTCTTATTGTGTTAAAAATGTTTTGCTACACAGCATACTACATTTTGCCTACCAAGCAAAGATGCCAGGTATTTAATCTTAATATTACCTCCTCATCTATTTATATATGACAGTTGTTTTTAGAAACGTCTATGCTTTTCATTTTGATGAAGGACACTTTTAAGACAGCACACTGAGTTAGTCTCATGCTTCTTGCAATACTCAACAGGTACTGGATTCTCATTCGAGGATAAAAGAAAGACCAGAGTCTGCTTTAGAAATCCTAAACCTGAGGAGAAATGCAAATGGAAAGAAAGGAAATGGGACATGACAATCTTCACTGGATTGGAGATTGGCCACATGATGCTTACTCAAGAAGTTTTATATTGATTTTCTGCTCTGGAAATGTGGCTGCTTCAGCCACATTCCCTGCAAGTGTTTTTTGGGAGGTGTTTCACTAATAACTTTTGAACCCCAGCCAAAGGGGCACACCTGGACTTCAGCTCAAAGCACACAGCACAAGTGGTTGGACACCCTCTGAGATGTTTAGGGTATATAAGCTCAGGGACAAGCACAGATGGACATGTCGTGAGGGATCAAGGGACAAGAGGTCAAGGTAAGACCTTGGCAGAGAAAGGAGAATGCCAGAAGAATGATTTAGAGAGAGACAGGAGGGAGACATAATAAATGCTGCAGCATTTTAACTCCTCAAATATTGACTATGCTTTCATCAAGACATAAACTGACCCCAACCTTATGGTGACTTTACAAATAAAAGATAACTTTTAATTAATTGCACAGTGAACAAGAGAGAAATGAACATTTCTTTTCTATAATGATGATGTGCATATGGTAGTGCTCTACCACTGCCTAAATAAATGGTAGGCAGAGTATTGTGGTGCTCTGGCCATGCTCCTGGAACTGGATTATCTCCCTTCATCCACTCAGAATCACAGAACAGTCACTCTTAATTGCACCTTCTATTTGATTATTAACCACTGCTTCTGATCATGCTCCATCTCTTCCCTTATCTGCTTTTCATCTTCTGCATTGCCCCTCTGTAATTGCAACAGACCTGCCTCAAGGCCTCAAATTATTTCCTATCATCTTCAGGTGCAACACATTATTTTGGGCATTCTGATGGCTCCTCTTGTCTTAGTGAGGTTCACGTCTTGCGTGAAGCTCTGATTTTGTTATGATCTGAGTCTGGCCAAGAGCAGAAGCAGTTGCTACAGCCACTGGCAAATTGAACTCTGTCTCAGGGGATGACTTTCCCGAACCAGCACAACCTGCATGTGTTGCCAATCTTTGAATAGCTGGGCAGGCCCAACAGCAAAGCTACTGTGAACTACAAAATGGGAATCAGTTGGCACCACACTGCCCCGCCTGTCTTAAACAGGGCAAATATAAAATGTGGTGCTGGCTGCCAGCCTGCAGATGTTAGGTGAAGCAATGATTTTGTGTCATGCTCCAGAGGCTCTAACAAAGTGTAAGCAGTGCATGCCACAGGTTAAGAAATGCACTCTTAAGAAATGCTTCATATGTGCAGTCATTGCCTTCTAAAAGCCCTCACATCAGCCCTCCATGACGCCAGACAGGAATAGCCTCAAAGTCATTGAATTAAATACATTTATTTTTTAAAATCCTAGGAGACTGCTAGCCCTTCTTGCCAGGAAGATGATGAGGCCATCAGCTGGAGGCTGTAGCAGAGGAAAGGAATAAATGAAAGAGATAATAAATCCCTCTATTCATATTGCAGACCATAAAAGGGGAAAAACTGGCAAGAACCTGCCATGTAAGAAACTGGTCTGGAAGCTTGAAACAAGCAAGAAAGACCTTGACTGGAGCCAGTCTTCTCTGGAGGAGCAAAAATACCCCAAAGCCCTAAGTACTGCAAGTATCCCATACTATTAGATAGAAAATACTCAATGAAAATAAAATTAATATTGGTTATTAGATTGCTAACTACCCAGTGGCAATCAGATCTGAGTTGCAGTGTTGAGTAGAGCAGTGTCAGAAATTTCAGACAGAGCAACTGAATACGGAGTCTGTATTGCTGCTATCAATTACTTTGCTTTCCTTTATAAATAATGCTGGGTTGCTTAGACTGCCAGTTGGGAGCTCTAAGACTATCTGGGATGATATCTCATTCCTGTAGAAAGACTTAGTTTAATACATTATACACTCCAAAGGGCACCACTGCAGAAAGAGGCACTAAGGCCACAAAGCAAGAATCTGATGCTTGGAAAAAATGGGTTTTCATAAAGAGTCAGGAGGAATTTAAGGTATTCTGTCCTTTTTCCTGGTGAAAACCTCTCAACTAGTCAGTCAACAAAAAGTTGAGTTTACCTATTGGAAATGCTCTGGTCTTTTGGACCCTGGATCCAGAGTCGCATTTACTGAACCAAGAAAACAGATGCACGCATCCTGAAGAGGCCTGAGATAGGATATGCCCCCGATAGGAGCTGGTACTTGACAGAAGTACATCTCTGTTGTAGGACTTTGCAATACATCAACATCTACTCATGCATACCGGCACATATGCAAAGTGCAAGGACTGGTGAGCTTGGCTTAGGTGAGGTAAATAAAGTACAAGGGTTTGTGTGTGCAGCTACAAATAAAAGTCCTCCATGCAGCTGATCTGCCTGTTGAAATCTGGGAGAGGTTTGGCCTCTTTGAAATTGAGGTCCCATCAAGTGAGGTGTCTACCATTCTTTCATGCTCCAAAAATCAACATTGGAGGCACCAAATTTGTGGTTTTCTTGAGTCTCTATGTAATGAATAATGGTAAGACCCTTTTCTTTTGCACATTATTGTTAGCTGGTATGTATATAACATAACTGTTCATACAACATCTGTAGATCCAGCTTTGTGTGATAACTGTCTGCAATGCAGGGATGTTCTTCCACTTCTCTAAGTGGAATTTGCCTGGTAAAGTTCTGCTCAAACCATGTTTTTTAGGCCAATGAATGCATGGACATTTCTTAAATGAGGTTATTTTTCTCCTTTTTGTTCTCCCAGGGGCATTTTTATCCTTGTTTCTCCTGAAGCTGGAACTTACACAATTGTGCTGCCTATCAATCCCCTGTAATATCATTTGAATCCAGTGGCCAAATGTAACCACACTTAGCAGAGGGCTGGACTTCTCAGGAACAACACACCTGGGAAAAGAGGCAACCAAATAATGAAGGGAGAGGGAGTAAATGCTTTTATTGCAGAAGAGTTTCAAGGAGATATTGACCACATTGGGAGGCACCAGAGAACTAACACAGAAGAGAGAAAAATGGGAAACTGTCTCTGCTGTCTCTGCTCATCACAGATCTGAGGAGTGTTAGCTTCAAAAACCCAGATGGACCATCAACACAGGCAACATCAAGTGCATGGCTGCACGTAGATGAATTTCATGTTCAGCTTTCATCTTTCCAATAAATTCATAAACAGATGGGTATACTGGACTGGTTCAGTTCAGCTCAGTTTTCTTTTATCTGCAGAATCAGATTTGTTCTTCTGTGAACAACTGTAATAGTGTTCAGGAGGCATCCCTGGCACAGTTCCCTGCAAGAATCAATTGCTGAGGTCTTATAACCAAGCACTTACAGAAAAGGAATGTCTAGTAAAACATAAGTCAGCTTCCTTCCTCTCTTGTCATGAATTGTGCTTCTCAGTCTATCCCATTATACAGAAGAGGATGGCTTTTCTTCTTTACACAGTCCATTTGGCATAGTCACATTGAGCAAAAGTGGTGGCATAATGGGTGGTTTCTGGAATAGAAAGCAACTCTGCTGATTTGTGTCACAATATCTCATCAATGTCCTGAAAAAAATTATGAGGCCATTGGAAGCAATTATTGTGGACTAGAGGTATAGAAAGAGAGAGGCAAAGTTCTTCATCAGAACCCCGCAAAGTGACCTGCAGCAGCTGGTAGTACCTCCCCAGGCAGGTTAGTGCTGCTTGCAGAGGGACCTTCTCCCAGCAGGAAAGAAGGTTTTACATTCCCTTATTATGAAAGGACATCTGATAGTCCAAGTTGTTCTGCTTCACAATCTATCATTTATTTATTTGTCTTTAATGGGATTGAATAACTGTCTTCCCCTCCTGGATGCATCCTGTGTTCTGCTCTGTAAGTGACCAATAGGCACCATTATTATTGCGGTGAACAGACATTGATTTTAGGGGGAGATGTTTCTGAAGTTGGATACTGTGTGCTTCTCCCCACATCCAGAATGCTACAGCAGAATAGGAAAAGATGCAAAGATGCTCCTGATCCATCAGTGTATCATCAGTGAGGATAATCAAAGGTACCAAGAGGGCTCTGCACCAGAAACAAATCCAGGAGGGCTCTTCTGTTTGAAGAGATGAGCAGGGGTGACATGAAGGAGATCAATAAGACCACGAATGGCAGTAAGAAAGACAGCAGGGGACAGTTGCCAGCTATCTCTTTTAATCCAAGATGCAAAGGGCAGCAAATGAGCCTGTCAGACAGTAGTTTCAATGGACAGAAAAATATCTGTGCACACAATATGCAGCTAATTCATGGGCTGCCTTAGCAGACACCTTCTGTTTGTAGGCTACAAGGTTGCCTGGGCTCAGAAAGCACACAAACCTGCTGAGAAAAGAGTCATCACCACTGGTTCAAATGGTAGAAGTGTCCCCTTATCCCTTGACGTCATTTGGGTCCACATCTTATGCCCAGATATGATGGCAGGTAGCTGGATGAAGGCTTCCAGGAGTCCCATGGCTGTCTCCCACCCCCAGCCCAGCCTGTGGTGGCAGCTTGAGCATGGGGATGTTCAGGGCTTCCAACCCTGTGGCACATAATGGGGCTAGATCAGGCCAGAGGGGTCCCCTCTTGTTTCTTGCTGGGAGTGTGGTCTCAGCATGTGGAGCAGTTCCCTGTTTGGTGCGTGTTGGACCAAGAGGCCCCATAGGGCTCAGACACTTGATCTGGGGAAAAAATCCATATTGTAGCTGTTCTGAGATTTCCTGCAAACCATTTGTACTTAAAAAAAAAACACAAAAAGTAACCTGAATGCAAGTGTGTGTGCTGCAAAGACCATCCCTCCTGAGGCCTTGAGCATGCATGATCGTGTTCAGCTCATTCAGCACCCCACACATGCACTGGTGTCACCTTATATACCCTCCTCAGGTAGCTCCTCAAATAGTCACACTGACATTATTTAATGATTGTATTGGTTTGGTATGGCAAACAAAAAGTTTGTGCAAGATCAACCCTTAGAGCTGAAAAGGAGGGATGCTGTACAAGCTGTTTGCTGAGGGGCTGTACTTTCAGTACTCTCCTTGAAAGACTCTTCATCCTGCTTCATCCTGCTCTTGGGGGCTAGAGAGAGCCATCCTCGTTGCCCCTACTCCTTGCTCTACAACACACGCCATGAAACTCTACCCAGTCTTTGCTACGGAGATCTCATAGCTTGCAGTTTCAGAAGCTGTTTACAATTGAATAGAAAACCTGTGGATAAAGTCCTCAAGGAGGGCATATAAGCACATAAAATGTTGATACTCAGTACTTCACCCTTAGCTCCAGAGAAATTTAATTTCCCTGGTTTTAAGACAGTAAGTAGCAGTAAAAGCAGCTTCAACGGAAAAAAGAACTTCACCATTTTAATTAGACTATAGATTTTTTTTCTATTAATCATGTCCTTTCTGTAAGGTGACCAATAATTAAGGGTCAAACATACCAGTGCCAGAAAGCTCTGTGTTTCTGCTCCTTACTCTGTGCTGAGGACACCTGTATGGACAGGTACTCACCCCCTCAAAGCAGGTCTGATTTTGCTGGTACAAAAATAATCAGCACAGTGGCTCTCAAAGCAGCTGTTACTCACATGTTGGAAAAAATGACCTAACAGGTTTCTCCATCTGCTGTTCTTCACACTGAACTTTGCATCCATGCCTGCTGTTCTGGAAATGCCATACCAGATAACACGTAATCAGTAGATTACAACCTGATATCTCATCCATTCTCACTGTCTAGGAGGAAGGAATATAATCACCAAATTAGCCCTTAATCCTTCAGATCAATGCAATTCCATATGTGCATCCTTAAAACGTATAGCTTGAAAGGCAACTTCTACCAGCTACCACACATGCTCAGCTTTTACTCCCTGTTGTGTAGGTATGAGGGGGATCAATGCTGTTTAGTATACTCAGTGATAGTGAATATTGATCCCCTTGACTGGTTGAAATGACATCGATTTAAAAATGTATTTGCAGAAATACTTAGGAAGGACCTGCACATGCATTCCTCATGGACATAAATAGAGAAATGCTGTCAGCCTACATCCACACCCGTCCTTCCATACCCCTAGCAATATTGGATCCAAACTTTTGGCATTTAAGTGCAACGACACCACCTGGGAATAAACAATGGGGGTATACTTACACACACAGCTACCCTGCTTCTGTCCAGTATGTCTGCAGGGTGTGGGAGCCCTTGTTGAGTGTTGGTATCTGTTAGTGAGTCCTGCAATGCATTGCTGGAGATGTAAATACATATTCAACTAGGAACACTCTGGACACTTATAAAAATATTTTTATATTCCTTTCTAAATAAGACAGAGTTTTAGTGAGCCCACACTTTTCAGGCATTTAGTAGACAGCAAACATTTTCAGTTTGTGCATCACCAGAAAGTATCTGCTCACTTGCTGAGCGCAAGCACATCCTCTTTGCAGGGCTTTTGATTGGCAATTTATGGGGAATACTGTCTACTGTGCACTTTGCACTTTGGTCTGGGCTCTGACAACCCCTCAAGCAGTTAATATTATTGAAACAGAAATCCCCTGAGCCAGCAAGTTTACTACAGTCTTAAACATGAAGACAGCTGCTCTGTCCAAGAACAATGCCAGATGGCCCTGCCAGAGGCATCTCATAGGCAGCAGCACAAGACAAACCTGAAGGGAGGCAATGAGCAGTGGAATATGTTGTGGGAGAGAAAACTGGATGAGCAGCAGGATCTCTGAGCAGCTGGAAAAGCAGGGAGGATAGGCAAAGAACTAGAAGGTGAAACACAGGAGAGAAACAGAGCAACAGTCAGAGAAGGGAGAAGAAAGTGTGAGCAACCTCAACAGGAGAAAAATTGTGTTATTTGCTACCCTTAAGGGACATCAAAGCTTTCTTTTCTCTCTCAAAGCTTGTCTGCTTCATTCAGGTCTCTACCAGAACTCTGAGTCCCAGATGATGTGTGTGTGTTCTGGTGGTGGGATGTGGTAGAATCAGAAATAACCCACATTACCCCACTTTTTTGGCTATGTGGGTGTAGGTGTTCATTGTAACCAGGGTGCCTCTTGTTACAAAGGGCCTGGGGAAGTGCCCCTGTGGCTCTGCACAGCCTGAAGGACAAGGTGAGAAAGACAAGGTGACGTGAGTAAATACTGTCAGACTCAAAGAAAGGGGCCCCAGAGCAGCTGCAGCCCCCAGCACTGCCCCCAGACTGCAGTCAGGGCTGCAGCCCAGGCTGCTGCCCCAAAGGCCAGGGGAACACTCTGTCCACCTACTCACAATGGCCAGATACTGCCTCCTCCAGTCTGCCAGCAGCAACACATCTATGGAAATGATCCAAGGTTAGGAAAAAAGGGTAAACTGGGTCACTGGGACACAAGAGGGCTTGGAAACAGTCTCAGGTGCAGTTGTTCTGCGTGACAGGAGTGGAGCAGCAAAACATTGGGGAGCTTCAGACCCCAGAAAGGACTTCAGCCATCCTTTTCAGGAGTAGCTGATAGCCTTTACATCCATCCAGCTGCACCCCACACCCAGCTTTGGAACCCAACAGGTGACCACAGAGACCACAGTGGTACATGCCCCCAAGAGCTCCTTGGCCTCAGCTCAGGTCTTGTGACCTCTTACTGAAAGTCTCCATATCGTGTTACCAATCCTCAAGGCCTCCCACTAATGATTAATTTATTGATAACTGCATTTTGCAGTATTGGCAGTTACAGTGACTTTACTGAGTCAAGGAGAAGCAGCAGTTTGTAGGGGCACAGTCACAAAGCAGGCAGAAAGCAAAGATCATCAGTGAGCCCTTCTGCCCTGTACACCCCCACCCAAGAGAGTGCTGCAGTCCTGGGGCTATGGGAAGGAACAGCCTGCTCAGCTCTGTTGCCCTGGTGCACTGAATGGTACTGTTGTCATAGCTGAGGAACTGGGACTATGATTGAATTTGAGGATATTATGAAAATTTAGCCAGAGAGGAAAACAAACATACTGGATGAAATCTATTTCTGGGCATGTGTGTTTCAGGGCTGGAAAAAGCCTCTCTACAATTCTCAAACACGGTCCTGTCCAAAATATGTTTTTGGCACATTTCATGAATGATCCCTGTCTCTCTGTCCCCTTCTGTAAGCCTGCCATAAGGGTGCTGGCCCCACTTTGAGAATGCTTTAGGGTGCTGGGTAAGGGGATGTCTGTCGCTGCGCATGAAGCAGTGCTGTTATTCATTACGAGTACACAGAGCACTAGGACTAGAAAGCTTCATTAATCAAAGAGGCCAAATCCTGCACCACAGGTTTACAAGGGCAATGGGGAGCTTTGCCCTGGGACCAAAAGCAATGGCTGACATGGTGTGACCCCACACATGTAAGCGCATTGTTTATCCAACACTTGTGAAATGCAAGCCCAGCCTCCCTCCCCTGAGTAGTACACGGCCTTTGGACAAAGAAAGCTGTGAGTGCTGTGCAAGGGTTCCTGTGTAGGAAGCAGACCAGGTCCCCAAGCTGCCCTCCTCAGGCCACCAAAATGCCTGAGTTGCAGAAGACTCCAGCAGGAGGACTCCCATGCAGGCTTCTCAGCTTTGGGTGTTGCTGTGCTGTGGGTGCCTGCCTGGCATTGCCACAGGCAGCAGTGCAGCCCACGATGCCCAGGTGGAGGGAGTCCAGCAGGAGAAGGGCAGCACAGAGCACACCAGGCTTACAGAAATAAGCCGTGTGACCCTGGTATGGACCACATCTTCATGGGCCTCTGGTTGATCTGCAGTTTTTTATAACTTCACATGATTGCACAGTTTCTTTACATAAACAAATTTAGCTCCTTTATTTAAAAGATGCCAATGAGCAATTCTGTGATCTTTCACTTTCCTTCCTGTATCTCTTAATTGTACTTTTCCCCCCAATAACAGCAGTTTTCTGAGGGCTGTCATTATGCAGATGTCTCTCACTCCACTTAATACCCTTTGCAAGAAGAGCCTCTACCCAGTGAGGGTGAGTGGTGGGGGGAGCAGGACTTTTACTGAACTCTGTCACGAGTTTCAAATAGGGTCTTTCAAGTCATTGGGGTAGATTTACAGCTGAATCAAATCTGTTGTTCCCTCTTCAGTTGATGATTCAGTTTTACAGTTTTGGCTTTCTGGCAATGCTGTACGTGTCATTTGGGAAACAGGTGCACTGTTTTGTGAGGTGGTCAACTATCTTTGCCATGGATCCTGCCAAATCCACCAATCTTAACAATTATTTTTAGGAAGGAATAAATCTAGCTACACATTCACAGCAGCTGATAAATGTAACAAATACATATTTGTGCCAGTCTTATAGTTTAGGGACAGAACAAATTCTTTTTAACAACTGGGATGTATTTCAAGAGCCAGACCTGACATTCACAAGTATCTTCACAACTTCTGCTTACAGGAGTAGTAAATTCTAAATAGTGGTATTTCATAAGAGTGCTTTGGAATCACAGGCTTCATTGTCCATTATGGATGCTGATCCCAGGCACTCGGATCAATATAAAGATGCACTGATACTGAAATTCTGATGCATAGCCATTTTCTGAAATGTTCCCATCTCAGCAGGATGACAGCTAAACATAAAAGTGCCATAAATGCTCCTGTGTTTTAGTGGAACACTCAGTTTTACAGTATTTTTTCCCAGTTTGGTGTTCCCTTGAGACATTGATCCATTTATATTAATGGTATCTCCATTAAAACTGTTCACCCCATCTCTCTGAAGACTCAGTTTTTTAAGTCTTGTAGACAAATAGCCAAAAGTAGAACTGTTTCATCTTTACTGTCCATTTTTAATGCCAAGTTGCTAAATGCAAGATTTTGTCAGAAGACAGTGTAGCTTAGACTGGTGGTTTAGTGGCTCCACAAGTAAGTACACAGAAATAATTTGATACAAAAACCTGCTTGTGCTCAGTCCTTGTCTTCAGATTTCTCTCACCTCCTCTTTTCTTGAGGATCCCTCCTTTGCGCTTACAGTCACACTATCAGGAAAAATCTCATCATATTTCCTGTTTACCAACATTCACAGAAAGAAGAGAAATATTTCTACCTCTGGACAAAGACTGAATGCATTATGTTTGCCATTTCCTGAATTACTTTGGCACCATTTTAAAATGCCTCTCAGCACAGGCAGTTCAGGAGCTGTGCAAAGCAAGATTTGTCGTGGTTCCTAGAGCTGTGCAGTCACGTGCAGCTCACACAGAGGACTCTCAGGGCTGATCCCCCTGCACTGCACCCTGGAGGGATGCTGTGGTGCCCACCCATGTCAGCACTCTGCTGCATGTATGGGTGCAGGATGGCAGTGACACAGACCAAACATCACCCCCACTGTAGCGAGAGGCAGTGAGAGTTGAGTCTTTGAGAAAAAACTGGTCTGAGTTTGGGGTCCCTTAAAACATAGCACCACTACATCATGCTTTTTTGGTAGTTCAGAATACTTTGTTTTACACAAACAAGTATCTTTTTATGCAGCAGCAGGAATGAATCTGTTGTAACAAAGCCAGGAGGACAAATGATCAGCTCTGGAGAGACAGGGAGTGAGTGTAAAAGGATGTATGCATGCTAAAGTGAGCTCATTAACCACTAAAAAACCACTGTGATTTTACTGGAAGATAATTCTACATTTTCTAGCTGGCCTAGTTTCCTTGTATTAACCTGGGGAAAAAAGACCCTATATTTCTCTATATATATTTATTATTTTTAAGAAATACATATTAATATATTTATTTGATTGTCAGCCATAGGGGAAATAAGGCCTAAGGGGATTTTTAGCAAATATGCTATTACTCAGACTGACATCAAAGGAGGAACCAGCCATGCATATTTATGGGGAATTTTCAATGAGGATGAGGGACATCTGTAAAAGTGGATTTTCCCAGTGGCATTTTAATACCCACAGCTTGAGACACCACTTTCCACTCAGTATTGATTTTTAACCCAGTTGAAGCTGACCTTTACCTGCCTATTCTGACACAGAGTTGAGGTCCAAACCAGCACAGCCAAAGGCTTTGAAAACCTGCTGTGTGCAGGCAAACCCTGATGGCTCCAGGCTTCCTCACCTTAGCTGGGCTCCCTATGGTGTTGGGCAGGGCAGGAACTTTCAGTGCCTGCTGAGGACTGGGTTCTGAAGACGTGACAAAGAAAACAATTATCTTGTCACCAGGGTCTGGCCTGGTTACACCCTTTGCCTCTTCTGAGTGAGAGGAAAGGGGAGATCACTCCTTGCTTCATCTATTACGCAGGGGAAAGTTCATGCTGCAAATGGCAGACAGCTGTATTCCAGTATCAGACATAGCCAAGACTGGTTGCAAGTCAGAAAAAAAAGGGTGCTCAGGTTAAAGAACATATACATAAACAAGTGTTTTCCAGACAGCCAACAGCAGAGGAATTCAGCAACGAGAAAGAGTAATCCTTGAAAATCTATTCTTCCTCCAAAGGTTCAAAGATAGATAAACACACCACCTTAAAAAGAGAGAAAGGAAGGACCCAAGGAAAAAGTCAGTCCCACTCCAGTGCAAATGAAGATGCTAGAAAAGGGATTATACCATTGGTTTACCTACATGTTAATAGGGTGATTTAAGTCATGCTGAAAATGCTGAACCAGCAGCATTTCTCAGTTTGTTTAGGAGGACATGCTAAATTGGGCATATCTTGGTTTGGTGAGGTTTTTAGATTGTTTCATGCAGCTTTTCTCCCAGCAAACTTTGATAATGTGATCTAAGTGAAATGGCCATTAGGTGAGTTGACAAGCACTGGAAAACCTCCTCCCAAAGGAGTTCCAACAGTTATCTGAACTTACCCATGCTTTCCCGTACACTGTGAGGGTATATTGAATGAAGGAATTGATAATTCTTTACTTCCTTATCATTACATCACTACCTGAGTTAGTGATGCATTTATTGAGCAGTGTAATTAATCACCTAGAAGAAGCTGAAGAACCCTTTTATGAATTGGAAGGATATCATTTGTAACAGAGACCTGCTGCATCAGAACAAGGTAGTGATGGCAGACGTGAATGGCAGGTGGCAGACGTGTTGAGTGCTGTTGCACACAGTTTTCCCCATGTCTTCTCTCTGGTGTGTAAGAAAACTGTTGAGCCTTGGGAAGACATGCTTTGAAGTAGCTGGATGTAGAGTTCCTTTCTGAAAACCAGGTCCAGGAATTGAACTGTGTGTCCTTTAAAAATGAGGTCCATTTATAAATGAACCACATTCAGTCTAAATGTCTGAACTAAGCAAGGTATATTAAGACAAAGACTCTGCATTGTTACTTCTTCGTCTTGGTTAAAAACTAATCTGAGAGTCAACTATTGAGGCAAGAGAGATGGTCAGCCCACCTGCAGCAGACTTTGACAACAGAAACAGGAAGGTCTGGCAGGATTAGAAACCTGGGCAGAAAATAACATGGATTGCAGTGTGGCAAAGTACAAGATATAATGCAAATATTTGAATGGCTAAAATCCGATGGGAGGTGAACTGCGAGAAGCAGCAGCACTCAAAGCAGTTTGGAATATTTGCTAAATAGTAAATACAAAAGAATTTGCAAATTAATGTGTTAAAATGTGTTTAAAAAAATCCCCATGTAATTTTGAGTGGCTCATGCTGAGACATCATGTTATCAAGCTGAAAAAAGCAGTATTCTTCTCTTTGGCCAGATCCCAAAGGAAATTTAAGCCAGTAGGCACATTGCCATGGATTTTAGAGGATTTGTGGTTGGTGAGGCCACATCTTGAACAGCATTCACTTTTGGACACTTTATTATCCCCTAGACATTGATGAGCTGGGAGGAGTTCAAAAGAAAATGGCAGTAACAGAGTACAAGAGAACAGGCTTAGGAAGTAAGACTTAAGAGTTATTAAATTATTAATAGCTTGGCTAAGCAATATCTCAACAGTCTTTGAAGTAGGGAGGCATACAGGAAGAAGTGAAAGGTCAGAGGGAGCAATATCTCACAAGGTGACAGTGCCTCAACACCCATGGTGATGTCAGGCTGGGGGAAGCCCAGCTTGGCACACTTGGACAGGTTTGAAGGCTGAACCCTACCTAACTTAGATATGGTGGGACTTCTCTTCATCTGAGGGATGCCTCTGGCTGTCTCTGCCATCCACAATGCCCCACCAGCAAGACACCACCAACCTCAGGACCCCAAGAAGCAGGAGAAGGGGGAATCCAACACAAAGGTAAAAGGCAGAGGCTAAAATGTGTGTGTGTATGATTTTAACTGCAATATTCTTTCATGTAACAGCTAGATTTGGAGTAATAATGATTAGACTCTTAGGATTTCAGTTATGTTATTGATAAATTCTTGTCTTTACGTAATGAGCACCATTTTGTCCATGAACAAGATTTTGAGTATCACAAGAGCCAGGGTGCAGCTCTGCAGATGGGCGTTCAGCCGTGCATGTGGGTTATGTCCTTGCAACAGTACGGCCTGCAATAGCCTGTGCAGATGGAGAGATCCCTTCAGTGGAAGTTGATGAAGCCAGAACTGCTGGAGATACTTCAGGCGATGTTTAATGTTTCCAGTGTTACTCACCATCTGAAAGACACCACAAGAAGTAGTATGTTGCTCTCAAACCAGCAGGATTTGGTTGAAAGAAACACCACTGGGTTTTTTAGGTTTATTTTCGCATTCAATTTAGCAGTTTTTCGTAGCAATCATTTCCTTTAGATGCTCAGGATGTAGAGGGGAAGTAGAGGGCTGGGCTCTTGGTGGTGTCAGCAGCCTTTGGACAAACAGGAACAGGACAGAACAGTGGAGACCAGTTAAGCCCTCAAGAGTGGTTGCTTTGTATTTTCTACAGCCCTGATCATGCTGTGCTATCATAAACCCAGCACTGAACTTTTGCCAGCACCTTCCCTAGCTCTTATCACTTTCCCCGAGGCTGGAATCAGTGGGACAACAACTGCATATTTTCACTGTTTACTTGCCCTGAATTGCTCAGACTGCAGATCTGATACCTTTATTTTCAAACACAAAATGACTGTGCTCCCCAAGCCTGAAAAAATGCTAACATGTTTTCTTTTGTCAAACTGTGAGGTAGAGGGGAGAGGCAAATGAGAGGGATTGTTAGTGAAACACAGTGCAGCAAAGAAAGCAAACAACACAAGACAAAAAAACATATAAAAAAATTACACCTCGAACTCTGAAACTAAATAGAAAGCTGGACTCAAACAATATCACACAGTATCATAGAAAATGCCAAGTTGGAAGGCAACCACAAGGATCATCACATCCAGCTCCTGGCCCTGCACATCCCCAAGAGTCACACCATGTGCCCAAGAGTATCATCCAAACACTTCTTGGACTCTGTCAGGCTTGGTGCTGTGACCACTCCCCTGGGGAGCCTGTTCAGTGCCCAGCCACCCTCTGGCTCAAAGACCTTTTTCTAATACCCAACCTAAATCTCCCCAATACAACTTCAAGCCATTCCCTCGGGTCCTATCACTGATCACCAGAGAGAAGAGGTTGATGTCTGCCCTCTGCTTCCCCTCACATTGAAGCTGTAGGCTGCAGTGAGGTCTCCCCTCACTTCTCCAGGCTGAACAGACCAAGTGACCTCAGTTGCTCCTCACACGGCTTCCCCTCAAGGCCCTTTACCATCTTTTTCCCTTCGCTGTGCTCCACCATCAGGCTCTGATGTTCTCTTACATTCTAAATTTTGTATTTCAGAAATTTTCAGAAAATTTTGCTGTCCTCTCCATGAGAAAGGCAGAGCAAGCCTGGCACATCCAATCACTTGCTGACTTTTTAATACAGACGACAGTGATAGGCCAATGAGAAAGGCATAAACCTCATTTCTGCCACAGGAGATGAACTTCAAATGCCAGCCCTAGCATAGGACCCCACTGGCAAGCCTCACATACACCAGGCAAGCCTCACATACACCAGCCCCAGGCCCACTGGACCCTCCCCCAGAATGGATTCTCCTCCCGGCTGGCACAGTCTGTGTTGTGCTTTGGAAAGTCATCAAGACAGCACAAGATGAACACCTCCTTCAGGGAGACGGGCTGAAATCATGGTGCTTGGAGAGACAGCATCATGGAGCCACCCAAAACCAGCAGGCTGACCCCCTATCAAGGTGCTGGTGCTGCTCCAGTAAGGCAGCAACCTGTTCCTCCTGGTATCCCCCACCACCACCATCTCCTACACAACCTCCACAAGAGGGAGGACTCAGTGCCCTTATCACAAGTAAATAAAGTTAATGTTTTATTAACATTGACACTGAGTTCCCAGCCAGTGCCAGGTGAACTTAAAGCAGGTCAAGCTGGGATGGCATATAAGGAGCCCAGTGTAAAGCCAAGCCTGGCCTGCTGAGGTGCAACATCTCCGAGCAATAGCATCTTAGCCTGGATCCAACCTTTTAGTCATGGTGCTCCAAAAGTGACCTTCAAGCTTATTACTCAAGCGTGCTAATTGTGCAAACCACTGGAAGAGGAAGGGGCTTCACTTCCCTCTTTGTCAAAATAAATCAGCTGCCTCTAGTCACAGCAGTTTGGCTCTTCAAACACATTCTGCATTGCTTTTTTTGGAGAGTCTGGGTCTCCCTGAGGCCAGGCTTTGCCCTGCTAGCACTTAGGTCAGCAAGGGAGGGAAAGTGCAATGAGCCTGCCTAGCCCTGCTCACAACCATGCCTGGGCTGTTTAGGAGGGGAATGCAGACCATGGTACTGCCTCCAGCCTTGTGTCACACCCCAGACCCCTGCATGACCTTCCCTCTTGGCCGCCCTTCCCTTCTGAGGCCAGACCAAGGTCAACAATGCAGGCATTAAATGCCAGCCAGGGAAAGCAAATATCAGTCCCCCTTTGAGCAGCTCTGGGTACATTAAATACAGCAAAAGGTTCCAGGTCAAGAGATTGACACAGCAATGGGACCAGGCCTGGCTGCAATGGCCACAAGGCCAGGGCATCAGGGCAGTGATGGATGCTAATGGGAAGCCCTGCACATGTGAGTGAGGAAAGCAGGCAGTGGATGAATCCTGATGGATTATAAAGCAAGAGGGAGCTTAGACCAGCAGCAGAAAATTAAGAAATAGCAAAGTCATCACTTACCAGTTGACAGTGTGGTGCTTATAGGACATTACTAATGTATTGTACTCCTCACATGCTGCCTTCTAAACCTGAGAGGTTTAGCTTTTTCTAAGCATTTTTTTAAGCAGAGTTCACCCTTGTGCAGAGAATGGATGCTCATGGGCATGGAGCCTGGTTTTCTGAATTGCCTTGCCCAAAGTGGTGGGAAGATATTTGTACAGAGACCTCAGGGGCCATAAACTATGAGTGAAGAACCAATTCTTCTCCATGGTCTGCCAGGAGCCCTGCAGGGGGAGGAAAGGAGGACAATGCCTGTGTGGGTTTTGGTGATGGACATGTATGATCACTGAGGTTTGATGGCCCTGATGCAGAGCAGCCACCAAGGGTTTGACAGCTGCTGCTGTTCTGAGCTGGTGCAATACAAGAGCTCTCAGGGAGAGAAGCATCACTGCTCAGGGCTGTTGAAAGGCTTCTCCATCCTTTCTGACCAGGATTTTAGTCTCTCAAACATCAGGTCATTCCTGTGGCACTGAAGATGGCACAGTGGCTTCACAAATTCCAGCAACAGACCTGGAAGGGACAAATACAGAAATGCAAAGTATTGTCATATAATAACAATATCACAGATTTTCAGTGTGAGGTGTCCTCTTCTGGTTTGCATCCTGCTAATTAAAAACAGATTAGGATCATAGATGCATAGGATGGTCTGTGTAGGAAGGGACTTTTGGAGTTTATCTAGTCCAATCCCTTCCCAAGGCAAGGCAGGACCAGCCCCAAGGGTACAGCAGGCTGGGCAGGGTTGCACCCAGCTGGGGTTTTAGTGTCTTTAAGGATGGAGACTGCATGGGCCCTGTTCATGCAGTGATGACCATCATGGAGAAAACTTTCTCCTTCTTTTCTCCTGTGAAGACAGGAGAAGGGAAGGGAAGGCAAGGCAAGGCAAGGCTCTGGAGGGAGCTTGCAGATAGCTTGTAAAAGTACTTGCATACTTAAGTAATTACTTATTTCTAACCAATCCCATTTCCTTAATTATATTTAGAAATCATGCAAGTGAAATTCAGTTTTTAACAAAAATCACCTCTGCAATCATCCTAATAGTGTGAAATAGGAAGTGCCTTTTTACAAGCACCAAGCAACTGCTACATGCAGTTGGCTGGAGGCACCAATGGCACCACTTCCACAAGCAAGCCTGGTCTTTAAGTTCAATGCTGGTTCAAAAGTCCTGGTGCTTTCTTCAATGAAATGCAAGTTTTTCAGCTCATATGTGCTGATGTATCATTCTCTGTCTAAATATTGGCATCTTTCATTTTCACTGAGAAATATCTGACATTTTCATTAACAGTTTCCAACACAGGAGGAGAAATATGAGAGACAAACCATTTTATTATAACCACCCACTGTTATGTGACTTTGTTTTTCTTACTTCTGTATTTGATGTAAATGCATTTTTGTAATTTATTTGTTTTAATATATTTATGTATTTAATTTAGGTATCAGTTGAAATTATGTACATAGCTTATTATTCAATAAGAATATAATCAGGTTATATTAATTCTATTTATGCTTTTATATTAATGTGGTTAATGCATTTATCTAATTTGTATTTTTGGAGCTTCCAGTCAGAACAGATTTTCAGCTGTAATATTCTGCTTTATTCTTACCTTCACTGTAGATATGGTTGCTAATTTGTTGCATTTGCATTTTCAGTTTTCACTGAACTGTACTAACCTCAGTTTAGAAATAAGGAAAAATAATTTAAATCACCAACTTAAATCATTTGGCTTCCCTACTCTTGCCTCATATAGCCAGCAGTGTCGAATCTAGGTTAGCAGATTATGTGCAGGTTACAGCAGCATTAAAAGCAGTCAGGCTCTTCCTCCTCCCTTTGAAATCTGCCTTTCCTTTCCTTCTACCAACATTTTCCTGCTTGGTCTGGGATACACAAATCCAGACATATGTCTTTGCCTTTGTTGGGATGAAAGAAGTGGATGCTGCTCCTCTCCTATTGCCCATACAGTCTCACTGAGTTGCCCTGTGCCTTTCTCCCCTCCCACATGTGACTCTGCCCTCCTTTATGGTCTCACTCACATTACTCAACCATGCCTGGGTAAGTGCTGCTGAACTCAGCAGAGTTTTAGATTCCCCAGCCAGTGACAGATGGGAACAAATGGGATATAATATGAGAAAAGAGCATATGAAATTCTCAACTTCAGTTTCACCAGAGTACAACCTCCTAAATTTTGAGAAGCTTCACTTCACCTCCTGTACAGGCACTTGCTCTCTGCTGATTTCTACATCATTTTCACTGTGTGAAAGCAGAAGTACCAACATTTTCCTTTTAGACATAATTTGGGATTTAATTGCATTATTAATAACTAATTTGTTGTTTAGATTTAGCTGCCTGCTGAAATCTGTGTACTGTTAAATTATCACCTTTCTGCAAGCTGTGCAGAAAGTGCTCTGTCTTCAGAAAGCCTCTAACTCCACATCTCACCAAATCCAGTCACTCCTCTCCATTGGATTCACCCAAACCTCTCCTGCTCAACACAGGAAAAGTTAAATCCTGATCAAGACCTGCTTCAGCACACCTCCCCTAATCTATGTCTTCACACCTCTGTTCCCATTTCCAAAACTGCTAGGTGGGATCCTCCACAAGCCTTTTAGCCTGTGGACACCTGCTTAATTTTCACCATTTTCAGACCACTGCCCAACTATCTGTCTTATTTTAACTTTTAAGCATCAGTCAGCTCATGGTGTAATTACTGAAAGTCCTTTTATGTTCATTCTCCTTTCTTTTCTATGGGAAATACAAATCAGTCAAATGTTTGTAAATCTTATTCTTTTACTTGGCCTGACTCCTATTTCATCATCTGAGAACAAATCACTGCAAATTGGTGGCTATTATACTAAACTATCATGCTGCCTGACATGAGGCAAAAAAATCCCACACTAAATCTCTGTGCTCAGAAGCTCTGCATTATTTAGCTGACAGAATAATCTTGCCATATAACTCCAGCTGGCAAGCTCTGTTACAGCTGTTTCAATGTCCAAATAATCCGAAGTCTCTCAGCTAACCTTATATGTGTGCCCGTTTAAAAGACTTTGCCCCAATCATGTGTCCTGTGAAGCAAGTGTAAGGCAGGGCATGCCAATACACCTGGTTAAACAGGGTGAAACCCTGGCGAATTCACCAGGCAGTTTTGGAGGTTTGACATTACAGGGATTCAATAAGCAAGAGCATTAGCAAACAGCTTTGACAAGTATCAAGGACACCAGCGAGTCTAAAAGGGCTCACCTTGCAGCAGAGGCATTTAGAGCTCATTGGCTCTGCTACTTGCAGGGCACCCTTCAGTTTTCCATGTACATTGGGAGCTGCTGGGGACACTTTTCAGTCCTGCTTCTCTGTGCACAGAGAGAGTTCAGGGTTGGACATCTGCCTCTGAATGCCCCAGAGCCTTTGGTTTAAGGCAAATAGAAAAGGGGGTTAAATGGCACTTCTATGTCCTCTGCTCCACCTCATCACATACTTTTGTGGCAAAACCTTTATTATACATACTCCAAAGCTGAGTTAGCATTGTCAGGGATCACCTGAAAACATTCCCCACAGAAGACAAAAAAACACCTTATTTCCCCGTCCGCACAATGTGGCAGATACTGGGAAACTCTGGTGCTTTTTGCTCACCACTGACTCTCACTGCAATTCCCTATATGCCAACAAATGTCTACAGGTTGTACTGGGAGAATTATACCCACTAATTGCAGGTTAATTGGAAAAAAAGAAAAGAAAACCGAGAGAGAAGTGTGCTCTCCTTTGCTTTATCTGCCCCGATAACAGCTATCACACAGAGTCTATCACAAACCCCAGGGGCACTCGGAAAAATGCATAACTCTGCCGACCTGCTAAGGCAGTCAAAAGAAAGGAGAAGGGCATTTGATTGGAACTAACTTTCCCTTGCCAGCCTCAACAGCAGCATTATCAACACCCTTTATAAAGAATTGTATCTCCAGTGTGTTGATAGTGGCGAGCACACTTTCATTGGCACAGGAAACAAACTTGGTGACCTTCAGTGGAGAAGTAGGTATAAAACCCAAAGTTTCCTGGGTGACTGTCTGGGCACCGGTTCTTGGTTTCACCGGAATTTCTTGGTTTCAAAGGAGGGCACATTTTTGGGAACTTTTGTGAGAAAATGGCAACTTTAAATGAAAAAAAGACCTGCAGCGAACGGATGGAAAATTTCCGTCGTTTTGTCTGGAATCCAGAAACTAAACTCTTCATGGGAAGGTCCCTAATTAACTGGGGTAGGTTTTCACATGCAAAAAACTTCTCTTCCTTTGTGTGTATTTAAAAACCGTGTGGGGGGGAGTCATCCTAATGAGTGGGACACAATGTAGATGCGTAGATTGAAGACATCAGTTCTCACAAATGCTTTTGAAAACTTTTTGGGTGGGCCTACAAGCTGGATCAAGTAGATCAAAATACTGATCCAAGTAGTTCCTGCAAATGTAAGATGACTTTAAAGTGGTTTTAAACCAAATACTGTGAAAGGAGAAAAATTAATGCATGAACAGCTAACTTATTAATAGCTAAGGGTGATGATTACAGGGGGGTTCTGACATTGCTAACTAAAAAGGGCTCATACGTATGGAGAATTTTGCTTAATTGATAGGGTTTGTCCAATTCTTTGAAAACAAGTTTTGTTTTCCTGAAATTCCTTTCTGAATTATTGTCTACTTAGTAGATCTTGTTTCTTATCACTGCATGTTAGTGACTATTTCAACTGAGCCTTCCTTCCCATAGCCAGACTTGTGTCTACAATGATGATGTGTTTTATGATCCACGTTCTGGGAAGGGCAGTCTGAAACATTGCAAGGAAGATCCCTGCTCTTCCCACAAACTGTAAGAGTAGCTGGAAGTTTCCAGGTGAATTTTTTTCTGCCATGAAACCTGTGAGTGTAGCTTATTGGACACTCCTAAAATCACAATTTTACAGAAAATGCAACTGAAATGTGAGCCTTTCCAATTGACAGAGACGGACGTGCTAAGAGGCACCAATGAATACAGGGACAGGTTTCTACCAGCCCCTCCAAAAATAACCACTGGCTACTTGTAGAGCATCAGCCATGTGCAAGACACTTTATGTATATACAGGCAGAAACACAATGTTATTCTGCATCTCACACCAAAATAGAATAGCAAGATGACACATTTTGCTGATGGTGATTTCAGGATGCTACTGGCTGCAGAGGGATCATTGTGCCTTGCCTGAAAAATGAGATCTTGTCCTCATTTTTTTCCACAGTCTGGATCAGCCTCTACTACCTGGCTTTCTATGTGGTGATGACAGGGCTGTTTGCACTCTCTCTTTATTCTTTGATGAGGACGATTAATCCATATGAGCCGGATTACCAAGATCAGCTGAAATCCCCAGGTACTGCCAGGGTCCCACAATGGCTGCGTGGGGCTGGACTGGGCTGAGAGGCATTGGCAGAGCCCAGGCATGATGGGAGACCAGTGTGGAATAAATCAGGTCAATTCTGCCCAAATGATCCCTGCAAAGTTTTTCAGGCTTTAATAAACATTGGCACATTTATTTAATGTATTAATTTATATATGAATATATTTATATATGCATGAATATATAATATAAAACTATATATATATTTATGTAAATAGGTAGGTAGGTAGGCAGACAGACAGACAGACAGACAGACAGATAGATAGATAGATTTCATCACAATATTGAGACAACCAGTGCCTGCTTGTAGCAGTCACCTGCAGTGGAGGAGCCCTTCCTGGGCTGTAGGGCACCTCCTCTCTCCATGGGCAGGGGTCAATCCTTGGGGAAATCTTGTGTTCTGCTCCAAACCTGGGTTCTGCTCCAACTCCACAAGCACCATGGAGGGTTTTGGGGTGCCTGGCAAGATGGAGAGGTGCTGGAGCAAGCAGCCTGGGGTGGGTATTTCTATGCTTGCTGGCACCATGGAAAGTCCCTAGGAGTGCAAAAATACCTTCTCAGCAGATTTTACAAGCTGTTCTTATAACAGCACAGATACATGTGAAAAGAATAGTTCAGCAGCAGCAGAGGCTTAAGTTTTTTGGTTGAATAATTCACAGCTGAGGTGGTTTCTCTAAATGGTTAAATCCTCCAACAAGGCCTGAGGATCTACTACACTTATGATGCGTTTTGATGCAGCATAATCACCACTGTCAATTTAAAGAAACTAACCTGTGCCTGGCATCTCTCTTCTGCTTTGTCTTCCCTTTTCTTCCTCCATTAAGGTGTAACATTACGACCCGATGTTTATGGGCGTAGAGGACTACAAATTTATTATAATGTCTCTGACAACAAAACCTGGGAAGGTTTAGTGACAACTCTTGACACTTTTCTGAAAGGTAAAAATGAGGCTTCTTACATAATACCAAAGAAACGTGCTGCTCCATCTCCCATATTACGTCTGAGAACCTTAAGTCAGTGCCTTCATTTTATATTTGTCCTCAAATCACAGATTTTGAGTGGAAAGTGTATCTTCTGAAGGGGAATCCAAAAATGTATAAATATGTAAACATATATATTAAAATTAGAGCCCTGCTTCAGAACTTGTACTTTGTTTCATCCTAAATAGCCTTAATAAAATAGGCCAATAGAAAGTTTGAAAGAAGGGGGAGGACAAAAGGTCTTCAAAAGTAGTCTCATTGAAATTAATCTAATTAAATTCTTTATGACTACAGACATCAAAGTGCCATAATAAGTCTGTAAAGCCATTGCATGGTGTCATCAGAGAGTACAGTCAAAGTAGGTTAGGTGCTCCATTTGCCTGTTCATATCTTAGCACATTTATATTCCTTTTGAGCCTTAATATTGTAATTCTGCATGTTTCTCGTGCCCATAGTGAAAAAAATTACATTTGAAACTGACTTTATATGGAGCTATCAACACAAATTGTCAGTCTTATCTCAATTTGATCTCTTTTTTTCTTCTTTTGCTTGGATATTCTAAAAAAAAAAATCAAAAAAACCTGAACCAAACCCCCAAACAGTTTAAACTTCCCTCATTCCATCTAATCTCAACTTCACTTGAAGGAGAGTCTCCCATGATAGAACCTCTAGCCTGATGTTGAGATGTATAATTTGCATATGAAAAACTTCAGAGCGGAATTTTTCTTTCTTCCTTCACACATCTAGCATATACGCCAGCTGCTCAGCATCTGAACATCAACTGTACCAACAACACATACTTCATCCAGGACACTTTTGATGGCCCGAATAAAACAAAACTATCCTGCAAATTTACCTCAGATATGCTTCAAAACTGCTCTGGCATCACAGATCCAACTTTTGGATTTCCAGAAGGAAAACCTTGTTTTATTGTAAAAATGAACAGGGTAAGTACAAGCTCAAGGTGCTGCGCAGGAAAGAATTCATTGAGAGGAGCTCGAGTCTCCATTGGGGAGCTGATGAGTTGACTGCTGCCATGGGTTCTGAACTCTGCTTTGTACTGGGAATCAAAAATCTTGTGCTTTTCCCTGACAGGACTCCGGAGTTACCAGAGAAATCCTGAGATTTTTTCAACATCTAATTACCCTAGGAAAGTAAAGAGGGCAGTGATCTCTGAACTGACTCTACAGCTTTGGCTTTCATTTAGATTTGTTAGTGTCTCCTTAGGGCTCTCATCCCACAAAATAGCACACAAAACAATTTCCTCCTGCAATACCACAGCCCTTCAGCTGAGGCATTAGGATGTGACAGTAGCTGAAGTGGTTTCAGAGAGGTGATACCTTATTTTTCCAGGCTGCAAAGAAAATCTTTAAAAGAGCTTATGAAAACAAAATGCAAACCTGGTGGATATTTTTCCTAGGGAAAACCACCAACACATGTATTTTGGAGAGGAAAAAGGGAATTTTCTATGCATCCTTTTAATTTTTTTCAGGACATAAACAAAGGCATAAACATTTTATATCTGTTTTGGCATAAAATTGTGAGCCTTTTAATTCAGTTTTGGTAGAAAGTGAAGAGCTCAAACTCCCTTCCACTTCCTGATAGACAAAATCACTTGATTTTTCATTTGGCTTGCCCCTTAGACATCTTCAAGAATCTGTACAAACCCTGTGAGAGGAGAGCTGTGCCTGATTTTGGCAGGTGAAACATGGGCTTTTCCCCAAAATGCCTCCTTCAGCAAGACTGCCTCAATAGGGAAAAGATGTATGGATAGTGACTGGGGGGGCTTCACCTACTTTTGCCTTTGCTGCTAGAGGATGTGACCCCACTAGTTTTGTAGGATCAAACCAGCCCAAGGGGTTTTTTCACCAAAAACAAGGTTTTCTAAGAAGCTTAAGATTAAAAGCACAGAGATTCAGCTTTGCCTTTATTTCCACATAATTAGCTGTTTTAAGAGACCCCAGGCTGCCTGGACATCAGTGAGGGCAAGTGGTACCTGTGGCTAAATGAGCTAAGCTAGGAGGAGGTGCAGCACTACCTGCCCTGGCCAGGCTGGAGCCCATCTGCAGTGCCCATCCTGAGCAGCACCAAATCCTGCTTCCTAAACATCCAGCCACAACAGTTTTCCACCCAGGTACACAAGATGAGATGATCTGTTTGACAGAGCCTTATGCAGAAACACATTAAACATCCTTTGAAGCTCAGTTCTATGTTGTTTGCTCAATCTTATCTCAAAACAATTTCCAAGATGACCAAATGTGTGTTTTCTATTTCAGATTATTAAGTTTCTCCCTGGCAATGGCACTGCACCAAGGGTGAACTGCACATATGTGGTAAGAGTATGAAGGTCAGGTCTCACAAACTTCAAGCAAGAGAAGTGCAGTTGTGACCAGAAAAATTACCCTTGCAGATCTGGAAATCAGATCCCAAACACCAGGAATATTCTCAATTCCGTGCAATTTCTTGCCCCAGCAGACATGCTAAGGAAAAAAAAGTTTGCTTTATTTCAAATAACCCAAAAATTTGCTCTCCTGTGTTGTAGAGAACACTAGCTGTTCGCTTTCAGCTGCGCCTCAGCACAGCTCCCTCAGGCTCTCCACACATTTCATCCGGTCCAAAATTCCCAACTGCTGTTAGATAACACTTGCCTGCTTTTCTTGGCAATAGTAAAAGCTGAAGATTCCTACTTCTATTGAAAAATAAGACTGGCACTAAACAGACTGCTGAATTTGAGCTTTAATACACACTTAGCAGCAGTAAAATGCTTGCCCTGGGCTGGCTGACAATTTCCTCACCAACAGAGCATCTTCCTTTCTTATTTTACAAACAGGGTGAGGAGTCTCGCCCGCTGGAGGTGGACTACTACCCTGTGAATGGTACCTTCAACCTGCACTACTTCCCCTACTATGGGAAAAAGGCTCAGGTGGGTGCTTTTGTATTTTTCTTCTTTCTCTTTGTGTTAGGTGAAACATATGGAGCATCTCTGCAATCCTACAAGAACTCAAGAGAAGACTATTCTTACGACTTTGCTTTTAAATTGGTAGTGTAAAATTATTTTCTTTTTTTTTCCCCCCTCCTAGCCCAGCTACAGCAATCCTTTGGTAGCTGTGAAATTTCTCAACATTACAAGGAATGTAGAACTTAAAATAGTGTGCAGAATCATTGGAGCTGGAATTACCTTTGATAATGTTCATGATCCGTATGAAGGAAGAGTGGAATTTAAATTGAAAATAGAAGACTGAGCAGCAAGAGAGACACTTCTGGAAAACGTGTTTAGAGTAAACTTAACTATTATTACATTCATCCATATTTATTTTCTCACTATGGTTCCCATATAAATTCCAGTGCAAAGAGACATTTTCTACTGCAAGATGACTGTATGGCTAAAAATCAAGATACCACTCTCAGTGTGTGGAAGAGATGAGGATCATCTTGATGTACATAGTATAATATTCCATGGCTACAGTATGTTGCTGCCTTCATGCAAATCTTTGTACAAAACAAGTTTCCCCCACAGTGTGCAGCTGTGCCTTCAAAGAAAATAAGTACAGAATCAGTCATTTTCAATCGCTGTTCAAACCGTAACTGATGTCCAATAGTAAATCTTGGATATTGAGAAATAATTAGACAGCCAGAAAAAGAAATCAATACTTTGAAATACTAACAAGTAATAAAATTCTCAATCTCTCTTATAAAGGATGCATAAAAGTATATTAGAATTACCTGTATCCTAATGCACTGGCTTTTTGTACTAGTCAGCTGAGTCAGATTTTTTTAGTTGAAAAGTCAGTGACTGCAAAAGAAGCAAACTCAGAATCTGTCCTCTAGCGTACAGATTTCATTGTACCATTTACCTCTATATATGCAACCAAATAAGAATGACTGGTAAGACTCTAACATTCACTTACATTCAGGAAACAGTTCATTTAACTGTTAGAGGTTGTAATTTGTTGGTGGTTTTGTTTGTTTGGTGTTATGCTGTTGGTTTTGTGCTTATTGTTTTTGTGGTGGTTTTGTTTGTTTGTTTTCTCCAGTAGAATATTGTGTTGATTGGGGTTACTTGCAGTAATCTGGAAGATGCTAAACTAACACTAACTCTTTAAGTGAATCTAAAGTTTGAGAAGTCTAACTTTCTCACTTATAATACAAAGAGGCAAGATTGCTGTGTCTGTGTACTGTATTTATGTTAGCTCAAGTCCAGGATGCTTCAGCCAGAGAATAAACACTGCAGACAAAAAAAAAAATTATATTCAAAAAATCATTTTGCACCTTCACTGCCTGGACATTTTAGGAATTTGAGAAAATGCAACAGATCACAGACAGCCAGCTTGCAGACAGAATCCAGTTGGAGAGGAATATTTCCTCTTAAGAAACACAAATGGTATTTGAGCCTTGTTTGAAAAATTCTACATTTCAAAACCAGTAAGAAAACGCATCCTCATATAGGAACTTTTTTTCCCCCTGGCCTTTCCTGCTTTAATTTTTACAGTGGGACTTCACCTTTATCCTAAGAGACAATGAAAATAAATTTTATATCCTTGTTGGAACACAAGTCTTCCCCTGTGCATCTTTCCAAAATAACATGCAAAACAATAAAATACTTTTGATAACAAAATAGTAACTCATGCTCAAGGTTAATGTAAGGTTGTCTATAGACACCATTTAAATACTACCAAGAAAACCAAGAACTCTTCCCTTGGTGTTCTAATACAGGCAGATCCTCTGCTTGACTGTATTTAGCATCTACAGTTCACACGTTCGAGCTAGGCAAAGCCCTGGCATGAGCTCCCATTCCAGGCAGCCCTACAACCACAGCACAGGAAGATGCTGAACAAACTTCCCATGGACTGTGTGCCTGCAAAGACAGGGCTTCAGAAGGACAGCCCAGATCAGCTTCACAAAAAGACCTTTGATAGAATAAATACAAAGACTGAAGCGTCCCTGTGCTGACCAAAGGATGATGCATTCTGAGGTCAGAAAAGGGTATGCGGGTCCACCAGATCTGGTTCTCTCTATGTACAAAGACTGTCATCCTGAACTTAGATGTTTCTTGAACTTTTGACCATCTGAGGTTATTCTTTCTTTACCAGAACTAGAAATAGTAACAACAAAGAGCAAGGTTTGTGGCAATTGTAGCTGAAGTAGGAAAGTCCTAAGTGTGTTAATCTGCATGTAGTTAATATTAGTTTGTCCAAATCCCAAATGTAAGCACATTTAAATAGCAGAATGGCCATAATGCAAATATTTTGTAATAATAAATACTGCATGGCACAGCCCAACACAATGTAGTAATGTAGTAAGTAATGAAATTATCAAACCAGCAGAGACAGGCTTGCACAGCTGCACTTCGGAGACATCCAAGTGACAGAAGCTACGAGATACAGACTAAAATAAGCCCAGGGGAAGGAAAATGGGCAGGGCATCCTGTCCAAGGCAAAAGAGGCATGACTGGCAAAAGCAAAAAACAAACTAAAAGGCAGCTGAATTCAGAAGGAGAGCAAAAAGCAGAAAACACCAGGAATGAGAGTGAAGAAACAAAGACACATTTCCTCTGGTCTAAGAGCTCTCCAGCCTGATCACCTCCACCCTGGAGACTGAAAGACCTTGGCCATCAGTGCCAGCTGTACTACAGCAGCTGGAAGTTACTGTGTAGTCACAGTTAATTTCATGTGCAAACATTATAGACTAATAGTTCTATATACACAGCAATAATAATTATTAATATGCAAGAACTAACCATTTAGCACAAAGCATGTTGTCAAGGAATTAAATCAATAGTTTTGTTTTCAAGTTTAAAATGGGACACATTTATCAGCCTTTTAAGCATTCCCCTTGCAAATCTCCAATACCCCGACACACACACCCTCAAGAACATATCTATATATACATATATATAGATATATATACATAGATGTACTCATATACAATAGATAATACATAAATTCAGTTACAACATTAGCAGTAGACCAGACATTAGCAAATTAGACCAAACAATATAAATGGGAAAAAAGTTGGGCTACATGGGAAACTGAAGCAGCAGATTTAAAGACAAAATGCAAGTAAAAACAAATTCCTGAGTTTAGTTAGATGTTGATCATCTAGGACATCAGACAGGAATGGACAGTTAGTCAGTGTGTCTGGAGCAGTGAAGGGGCCAGACAGGCATTATCAGGAGACAACAGGATGTCTGTCAGTGCCAGACTCTGCCCTTTTTTCCTATCAGCTGTGCAACAGTGAGGTTAGCCAGGAGAACAGGCAACAGGGCAGGCAGTAATATGCCATGAAACTAATATAGTTGACGCTGTAGCTTTTTACATCCAATAAATCTTAGTTTCCACACTTATCCATTAAAGGTACTGAATACAACTCTTGAAGATCAGTGCAGAGAGAACAGAAACACAACAGCTGCTTTGAGATATACTTTCCTCTCCACACCTCCATCTATTCTTATGAATACTCATGGGACTGGTAAAGCCAATAATTGAAGTGTAAAGTCCTAATGTCTATTATTTAAAATTACGAATAAAAATTAACAGAGTGCAGAAAAAACAATGAATACAAACTTGATGCTTAAAAGATTTTGTGCTATGAGACTACAGCAAGTTCAAAGCTTTGCCCTCTACCTTTCACAATTGCCAAGTTCTATATTAATAATTGAGTCTTTGCTTAATGGTCTCACATGATGTCATTGCTATTGCACTTGGGAATTCCTCTCATCATTTCATAGAGCTGTTTTTAATCTCTTACCTATAGTAAAAGTCAGGCAGAGATTGATTCTGCAACAAATAAAGCTGTCTAACCATGTGCTACTTTCAGTAATTGGATGTGGAGTAACAGCGGCATCGATAATGCTTGCAGAAAGTATTTATATGTATAAACTCCCTTCACAAGCTTAATTTCCCAAAGACAGAAAGCCTCAAGTTCAAAAAAGAATGTTTTAATGTAAAATAAATATGTGCATGACAGAACAGGTATCTTTTTCTTCAATTTAATTGGAAAAACTCTCTCCCTAGGAACAAAGATTCTTCACTTCTCTCACAATTTTTCTTCTTGGTACCAGAAGGATAACAACGGAACAAAGAATTTCTCATTATGTTAAGAGCAGAAAATGGGCTGAAAATTCCCTTTTTAGGATTCCATTACACCTCTCTCACTTGGTATCAAATGAGAAAGAACTGAATTCTGGAGAGACATTTGGGCCAACACCTTCATTAACGCACGTATTTATGTATAGTCCTACTGTTACCAATGCAGGAATTCCAGAATTCTGATAAAAATATGTTCCAGGGGTTTATTATTATCATCAACTAGATAAGTCATCAAGTTCCAGTTCTTAAACCTTGTGCCACTTTTCTCTCACATATTGATGAGCCTATTGAAATGGTATCTTTTTGTATGACCTGACACAAATTCACCTATTTCTCCTTTTATTTTTTTAATAAACCAAAATAGGCAATTACGTCCTTAAGTCTCTTACTAATAGATCATGACCTTAGGCATCAAAAAATTGGAGGAACGTCTTTTTTTTCTAATTCTTTCCCAATTTTTCCAACACTTTTTAAATGCTAATACTAACAACGTGGCTGTTCAATGCTGATCTTACTGAACATTTCTAGATATAAAATCCTTTTCCAATCCATTGTTAGCTTTACCTATACATCCAAAATCAGATTAGATAGTTCCTTAAAACACAGTGTAGGAGACATATGCAGTTATTGTCCATCTCAACATGCCGATTTTTAGGATACTACATTTTCAGCATATAGTCTTTCCTCCTGTAAGTGTACCTTGAATTTTTTGTTCTCAAGATGTGAAGTTTAACCACAACATTTTTTGGACATGCCCTGCTTGCCAAGCAATCCACATTAATCTGTCCTCTTCATTGTTTACTTCTTTTCTAACCAGTATAACTTGAAAATTTTTTCTTCTGGTTATTGAAGAAATTATTAAACAGAGGTACAGTCTTGATGCAGCTGGTGAGTCAGTGATAATGCCACATGTTAGCAGTAAATAGTTCATAACCCTTTAACATAGAACCTCTTGATATTGGAAAACACATTTAAAATCAGAATGCAATTAAATAAAAAAGGCTTAGAGACGCTGAAACATATCCATCATTTCCTTATTCAGTTAAAAATACGCTATCTCCTCCCATATTCATTTGGGAAGATCTATTCTGTACTTTGTCATTAATAATTAACCTTTCAGGCTTTTCATTTTCTTTTAGCTGTTTCCTTCAACAGTTTTTCTAATACAAGGTTCAGAGCTGATCTCAAGCTGTCTAGAACCACGTTTGGACAGGACTTCCTTGGATCTTTGACACTTTATTTTTTCACACTTTGAAAATGGGCACTCTAGCATTATTTTAGCCTGTCAGAACTTACTATTTTAAGGTTAATTAAAAATCAGCACCAGAAGTGTAGAGATCCATGCTGCATTGCATAAATTACTGGGGTAGCCTGGTTTAAGAGAATTAAGCTTTAAGTATGTGCTTAATGTTCCGCTTTATTTTTAATTAACTCTCTCAAGTTTAAATGAATAAAGAACATGAACCCTACTTGTCTGCAACTTTGCTGTCTTTTTAACATGCTACAGTGCAGATGCTCTGACCAGCTCTCCTGACAGGTTAGGGCTGACGAAACTGCACTATTTACAGCAATATACCATGATGCACACACAGTGACATGATAAAAGAAGATCAAATCGTTGAGCCTAATTTTGGATTTCAAACTGTTCAAAACATCAAAAAAATTAACAAAAAGGTCACAGCAGAACAAAGAAAAGCACCTGTAATAATATTAAATCGGTGATTTTTGATTAACACCAGTTTCCCTTCTGTTTTCTCTTCCACATCAGAACATTGTGTCTTTATCACAGCAAAGCTGTGCATCAATAATCATGATGATTTTCTCTGATTAATGTTTCACTGGTTAGTGCTGATGTACTTTGAATGTGTTCCTGAGGACAGCAGCTACCCAACTGAGCGAGGCAGACGCAGCTAGGTGACAACCATCATCATGAATTACAAGGGTAATCAAATGTTGGCCTGGGAGACACCCACACACACTGGTTGTTGCCCTTCTTCATTGTGCTCTCAGCATCAGATTATTTCTGCTTCTTAGATATCTCATCTTAAAGGAAGACAGCCTTGGCTTCTACCTGCTCATCTATGTTCTACATCACAGGAGTTTGGTACCTTTTGACAGCTTCTGAAGATGAGCTGAGTTTCCAACCATCTTCTGCGGAGCCTGGCAAGTCAAATAACCCACTTGATAGTCTATTCCCAACACTGGTATTTTCTAGTATGTTTTTGCTTTCTTTCCCTCTCTCTTATGAGCTCTGCATGGTAATCGAGACTGGATGGCTCCCCAGGTTGTCGCCAATCCAATACCTGCTCTAAGTATGCTGTGAGGTCTGACTCTACATTGCTCAGGGCTTTTATCATGTCTGGTCCTGAAAACCTAAAAGTTTGAGTCAGCACAACCTCTCTGGACAGCCTGTTCCACAGTCTGATCATCCCAAGTTACTCTTTATATCCAGCTGAAAACTCTCATTTCAGCTTTTGTGTGTTGCCTCTCATCCTCCCACCGCGCACCACTGTGGACTGACTCCATCTTTGCAATAACCTTGCAGTACTGCAAGGCTGCCATTAAGTCTCTGGAGGCTGCCTTCTCTTCAGGCTGAACAAGTTCCTCTCCCTCAGCTTCTTTTCAAAGAGCAACTCCTCCAGCACACTGAGCATCTTGGTATCCCCTCCAGAATTCATGAAAGCTCAAGGAGAAGCCAAAGACCAAGAAAAACCTTGGAAAAATCTTAAATCCCAAATTTAGAAAATAGTGAGACAAAAAGTTGCTGCTCTCAGTGTGCTGGCTCGTCTTTTCCAACAAATGAATGACAATTAAGGATTTAACAATAAAGTGTGTGTAATAATAACCTCATTTTTCTGGAAGCACACAGGTCTGAGAAGTGGAGAAAAGATGTTAACTCAGTGGAATAGTAAAGAGAATAGTTTACTACTCCTCTCCTTAGTCAAGAGAAAGGAAACCCCTACAATGAACAATTAACTATCTGGGAAAAACCTGTATATGCTGTCCTTTCTACTGATGACCATTACAGTAGTATTACATCATGGGTTTTTTTTAGGTTGTTTTACTTTTGCCCTTTTTATACTAAAGCAGCATCCACTTTTCAGATTTCTCATTAATATCAGGATTTTGCAACCTTTGTATTCACTGATAAAAGAAATGAGATTTATCTTGTGACAGTTTCCTCTTTGCATGAACCATTTAACAAATGGTCATCTTCAAGAGTCAGCATCCTATCAGCCACATTTTTTTCTTCTCTTTAACTGTTCCCACCTCCCAGTGAAGGAAGATTAAAAAGAAAGGTTTCCAAGTCATAATTGCTTCTCTTTAGTTAAGAAAAACAAATCAGCTGATTTGTGAAACAGTTCAAGAAATCCTTCTTTACTTGTTCCACATGTCAAAATAGACAGTCTTTCAAAGCTCAGTAGCACTTCAGAGAAAGAGTACAAGATGCACACTGCTCCCAGGATATATCTGCAGGACCATTTCAGAGGCATAAATACATACTCTGCAACTTTTCCTTTCCTTTACATCACAAAAAAGTGATGGAAAAGTAAAGCAATTAAAAGTACTTCCCTTCCTGTCACGTTTTACCCCAAACCAAGCCCTTATTATCTTTTTCTTTACCTTTACCATAATCTTTCTTAAACTGAATTCTAGTTTCTACCTCCCTACAATGTTTTCTACTTCTGCAGATTTCCTTAGCAATTTCTTGTCCACAGTAACCTCTCGTGTTGTTTCTGCTTTTGATCTTCATTTTCCATCTCAACACACGGAACCATCCTTTTCAGAGATTAGTACCATACAGTTCAAGTTATCTTCCACTTTCCAGTTCTTTTCATGCCACACCTGACATTATTACATCTGCTCCATACACTTCTCTACCCTTTTTTAATCAAGTTTTACTACTAGTCTTTTTTTGCAGTCTGTGACTAGTCTATTTTCTCATTCTTTCCAGCTTACACCTTCTACTCTTTTTATGCCCCTCTTTAAAGACTCTAAGTTACAAGCTGTTCCCTTTTTACTGACTCCCTCCTACTTCCTCTCATTTCCTCATTTCAACCTCCTCCTCCATTAGTTTCAATTTTGTCTTTTTTTTTCTCTCCTCTCTCACTTGAACACTAAGATGAGGTAACTGCCTGAAATCAAGCAAGTAATTAAGAAGGCTATAGATTTTCTCTTGTTATTGATTGTTGCCTTTACAACAAAGGTTATAAAGAATCACAGAATAGTTTAGAAAAAAAACTTTAAGATCATCAAGTGCAACCAGAAATAAAAAGTTCCCCCCAAACTAGTCTAATGTTTAAACTACAGAATTTCATTTCACAGATTCATTAGCAACCAAAAGCAAGAAAAGTAGTATCTGGAAAATTTATGTTTTTCACATTCTCATTCCCACCTTCATCATGTCTCATCTGAAGACTATTCCACCAGTAAGAACCAAAAGGAAACTTATCAGGTGCTTTCAGCCCTTCCTTACCTAACATCCCTCCATACACTCTTTGCAGGTAATTCTTGGATCACACACTGGAGATTTAGAATGCAATGAAAAACTGGAAAACTGGAATAATTGCCTTGAACTGTCAGAAGTTCCTCTGCAGATAAAATTGCCATTCAGCATCAAAGGTAATTTGAATCAGCTGACTCCACCACAAGAACAACCTGTGTCTAGCATTAGCACTGCAGAGAGTGACATCCTCAGTGAGAAGCCAAGCATTCAATTAGCCCCCTCCCCCCAAAACTGTTTTCCCAGGCCCGCTGAAGTGATTTGCTTGGTTCACTCAAGTTTACAAGGTCTGATAACAGTTAGAAAACCTTCAGTGTGTATCCACTGCTCTGTGGTAAGCACCCATATCCCTGCCTTTCCACAGAAGGTTTGTCAAGGCATAATCCCTTAGAGAAAAAAAACACATTTACCACAGGATTTAAGTGCATCCAGGAGCCCTAGCCACAGACAGAACTGTTACTAGACTTTGCAGCAACTCCCTGGAGTTTGTGGAAGCAACAAATCCTTACTCCGATAATAGCCTGCAGGGAATGAGGCACTTCAATATGCTCTTTCACGTGAGAGCAGAAGATGTGATCTAACAAAAAGATTTAAGGAGGAAGTATATGAAAATCTGTTTCGGGGACACAGGAATATATGATGGAAACCTAGGGTTGAGAAATATGGGATGAAAAGTTGGGACAGTAAGCATGGGATTTTAAAGAGAGAAGCTGAATTGGAGTACTAAGATTGACTTGACACGGTGAGGAGCAACATGACTGAAAGAAGGAGATGTGAAAGAGAGTATACCTAGTAAGTTACTGCTTTTTCCATCATAAGCTATCAAGAGCTCTAAGGGCAAATTACTAAATCAAAGCAAAAAATGTGGGCCCTCTGTAGCGTAGATACAGTATCCCAAGACAGCTAATTCTACCTCTTGTGAGGAGAAGTGAAATGTTCTAAAAGAACCCTAGAATTAGAAAAACCACAGAGCTTGTTAAAAATGCCCATGCGCGTTTTATTAATAAAAACTAACAGTGCCAAGGTTAAACAAGTCAAACAATTATAGTCTCTTTATATTCCATAAAATATTACAGAAAAGTTTATTTGTGTTTCAATAAAAAGACTACTGTCTTAGAATAGGCAGCTGACAGTATTTGTGCAGTTAATTGTTTGTGAATAAATTTAAAAAGACTACCACCTGCCCTGAAATTCCTTTTATAAAAATGAACTATTAAAAATGATTGACAAATTTTGAGTTAAAAAACTTAAAACATTCTCTATATTTAATTTCAACTTTATAATAGATTACAGGAAGATGCTTATGAAACAAATACAAACATTTGTTTCAGTACATGTCTTTATATGATAGACTTATAAGTATGTAAACAACTATATAATAAAAAGTTTCCAAAGACTGCCTGTAAGAAATCAGGCAAATTTTACCATAAGCAATAAATCATTCCAAACCTTCAAGACATTTTATATAGCTGCACCAACTGGCAGTAAACATTTGCCAAAAACTTTGTAATTCATATGTCCCAACATACAGTGAAAAGTATATAAACTTGATGGAATCATAATGTTAGATATAATTTAAGGGAAAATAAGTTCACAACAACATTCCTGGAATTTAACATGTAAAAAAGTAGGACGTATCTTTCTTGTTTGGTTCTTTGGACACTGCATGATTAACAAAAAACACTACTACATTAGCTCACTATCCCTCAAAAAGTGGCATAATCAAAATACACTCCAAATAAATTGCCATTCAGTGTATTCATTTTCCACAGAAGGATAGTATTTTATTTCTCAATGATGTGTCTACATTTTCTTTAGCAAACTTTGCAAGAACATTTGGGGCAAAATTCATTTTCCTTCAAGTAAAAAAGAAAACCCAAACATAAAACAACCAACAACCCAAAAACCCCTAAAACAAGAGTAAATAAAGGCTCTGCATTAACACACTGGTATCAAAAACACACATCCACACCACATTTAAAAATATCCTACATAAAACAATCCTTGTTTGCTTATCAGAGGTGCAATTTCTAAACTCAGAACTGCTTACCAATATTCTCCTTGGGGGATGGGGCAAAGTAATTTGAGACACTTCTCCCTAGAACAATTTATTCCTGAAGCCTGCTGAATTTTAACAAAAAATAGTCTACAAGCAAAGGGCATCAGTCGTCATCATCATTCTCATTAAAATCATCGTCGTCATCATCATCATCCCCAACATAAGAAACTGGTGTTTCAACTCTGGAGCCACTGTACTGAGATCCATTGGAACTTGTAGCTAACATCCCATCTCCACCATTGGAAAAGTCACTGAAAAAAAAAAAAAAAAGCCAGATGGCATTGCTTAATGATTTCTCCCAGTTTACTGTGCTCTTAATCACATCTAGTCCATCCTTTAATGAATTTGCCACTGCCACTTTATAAACTGTCTTTAATACATGTTCAAGTTGCCTCAGTAAAGCAGAAACAGTCTGAAGTAATTTTGAAATGGTTCTTATTAAGTTCCTTCCTCCAGGTTTAATATAAAGATTAAACCCTTTCACAGGCACCTTTGAAATAGGCTTTTCAGGTTTCTTCTAAAGAACATTTAGTGTTAAGGCTACGGAGCTATCTAAGCCCTTTAGTATTTTTATGTAGCACTGGTCATTTGCATCCCAAGTGAATCATGTCTTTCAGAACCACTAATCTTGATTCAAAGACCTGGAAAATCAAGGAATCAACAGCTTCTCCTTAGTTCCCTGATATTACAAGGCAAACTGTCATGTGCTCTATTTTTAATTTTGAACTATTCTCACTATGCTTTTTTAGTTTCAAATCAAAGAATATAAACAAGCTCTTTGTGGCATCTTAGAGATTGCCCTCTGTGAGAGTATTCCTCTGAAACTCCACCTCCTGGGTCAGTGCTCTTTCTTCACTAAAATACACACACTTGTTATAGAAACAATCTGAAATGTCTTGTTTCTACAGGAACTAAATGTATCCACAGGTATTTTATTTTAATAGGGCCCGAAAATTCCTGTCTACATTACTACCTGCTATTTTGCCAATCTATTTCACTGTTTACTTTCTCAATAGTTTTTGATAAAATATTAAGCTTGGACACAAATTCTTGACAAAGTATTTTTCTAAAAATCATAGAAACACAATCTCCCTTGGAAGACAATCCTCATTAAAAACTGCTTTCCAAAATATGTTTGCTAGTAGTTTTTTAATTCAGCTAATGCACATCAATGAAACTGCAGGGGCACACCCAAGCAGCTCACAAGGGAAGCATATCCAGTAGGATTTCAAGAATTTCTACTGTTCTGCACACTTATTCAGAAAGAAGATACTAAGATATCTGTCTAGCTGTAGGCAGATGACTTATAACAGGTCTTCCACAGTTATCTGCAGAAGCAGTTTCAAAAACAAAGGGGGAAAAAAACAAAGGAGATTATTCCTGTGTTTCTGTAAACTTTGAAAGTACAAACCCCAAATCTGATCTCCTCTCTTTTTAATAAAAACAGAACTGGATTTCAAAACCTGAGTATTCTAGTAAGACAAAGAAACTGAACACAAATCTTCAGTCTTCTGCAGACTTTCTTTAAAGACCTTGGTAAATAATTCTCAGCTTTTATTTGCCCTGGCAGCAATTTTTGGTACCAGGAAAGTTACGTATCTTGTAGTTTCCTATTACCATGAATATTTATATATGTTCTATAATTAAACATAATTTGTTACTGCCCTTTTCCAACCTCCTAGAAATGGAAGTGGTAGAAGTGCTTGTGCCCTCACCAAGATAATGAACCCCATAAAGCCTCCGGTTTTCTACAGACCTCTAGCAAATAGTGGCCTATTCAAATTTCAATGTCTTGAAAATACATGGGCTCTTTACTGCCACACCATCCTTATTACCACAGAAGGAATCTTAGTGAAAACAGTAGATTTTATGTTAGTTTTGCTTCTCTAAAGGTTATTTTGGCAGAATTCTCACTCAAGCTTCAGTTCAAGCAGAATTGCCCACACTTTTTGTTTCAGCAGAAACAGGGTGGAGCATAAACCAGGTTCCTCACCATTACTAGTCCTGCACATCCCTGAAGTTAATTTGAGCATTTGTTAACAATATTAAACATTTCAATAATCATAGAATAAATTAGATTGGAAAGACCTCAAAGACAAGAGTCCAACCACTGAATATTTGACACATTTTACAACTTCATAGAGCTCACAGGATATCTTTTTGATGAATGGAACAGCAAGAACCAGTAAGTAACAAAGGCAAATACTAGTCATGGCTAGTCACTCTACCAGCTTTCTGATGCTGTTTAAACCCCAAAGACCAAAACCTTCTTTTAAGTTAGATACTACTGATCAAGGGATAATCTTGCCAATATTGTATTTTCAGGGAATTATGTGTTTTCTTGTCACAAACTCAAAACAGGAAAAAAAATCCCAACCAGCCAACCAAAACCCACATTCAATATTAACATCAGTCTAACACTTTTCCACTATACAGCAAAAAACTTAATGACACTGGTAAGAACCACTGTAAAAGTAATCTCTGAGAATATACTTAAGGTACATATCCACACCACGTTTAATCAAAACAGAACCTATTTCATGAAGCATTTAATCTCTAATTAAGTTTGTTTGATGACCACAGATTTTAAAAACTAATTGATAAGTTCATCTCACCTGGCTGAAAATCTTGTGCCATTTGATGCAGAACCTGATGATGTGACATATACACTGCTGATTGATCCCTGAGCCATTTCTGTAAAATGAACAATACATATTTCAAGAATACTTCAAAACACACTCATGTAATTCAGTGAAAATGCTTTTAAAGCCCAAAAAGGATTCTTGCAGCCCAAAATAACAAAACACATTGATATACTATATCCAAAATAGCATAATTTTAAATAAGGCTTAGTGCAACAGCAGAATTTCAAAATACATTAAATACATTATTTTGAAGTGAGGAAGTCAGATGGCTTCAGTAGTCTTATATAATGAAAATGAAATTGTAAAAAAATGAAGCCATGACACTACGTTTGCACTTACTACCTTCTGTCTTTGCAGGTGCATCAACCATAAATATTTTCCTCTTAGAAGAATTACACACTGCAAAAACGTATAATGCAAAATGTGGGTCTGCAAAGAGCAACAGCCCATTCTCTCTCAGTCGCTGTGTTATTTATTCCCTAAGGTACACTGAAAAGGATATAAAGAGAACTTGATAGAAATCTTCACCACAAACCCGTGGAAATTAAACGATCTAAGGTATATTCATGTTTTTCTTAGAGTCCTGTATTAAGGAGGAAAACAAAACAACTCTTCTTGGAGTAACTAACCTGTCACATATGGTTCCAGAGCTTTAGGAACCAAACTCCTGGCAATTTTTAGGTCCTCTGCTGAACAGCTTCCAGATTCTAGCCCACAAGCCATTCCCATTCGTTTTAGTACTTCTATATCATCATGAATTTCAAAAGTATTGTCAAAATTAAATAGATATTCAAACCTGGGGAGGAAAAATTGTCTCAATTAGCTTCAATGATTTTAGCTACCTTTCCAGCTTCAGGAATTGCAACATTTCAAAAGCTTAGTACACAGTGTTAGTGACACATCACATTAAACAATCAAATTTTTCAATATTTATGTATTTGATCGTGACTGCTTCCATTCTGAACCAAAAGGGGAGGACAGCAGTCTTGGAAGCAAAATCCATTTTCAATTCTTATGGCTGCATTTTATTCTGTTAAGCGAAATGAAAACATCACTTGATGCATGACATAAAACTTCAAGAGAGCTGCCTTACTTGGCTTCTAATATCTCTACATAGTACGTCTTAAGTAAGTTATTAAATGTGAAACAACTATTCTAACTATTAAAATGTATACAAAATAGCTGCCTGAAATGCATGTTCTCAATATACAAAATGCACCAGTAAATTAATTTGTATTTCATTTTTACTAAATCTATGTGTACATTTATATGAACACAGAGCTGTACCAAAAGCCACATAGAAAACTTTGTTAACTTACTTGTCATTTGAAATACTGCAGTCAATCACTGTCTTCTTGCTGGTGTTCACAATGATGAATGGCAAATGGATGACAGAATTGGAAGGTGGCGGTCGATTTGCCTGTTGTTCTGCTTGACGGTTTCGCTGAACGAGGTTCTTAAAGGCAATTTGCTAGAAAAAGCAATAGTGATATGAAAGTATGAATTAAACTTTTAAGGTCATGTTAGCAAAAAAATCTCTCAGAATTCCAGCAACGGCTGCTTCAAGCAAATGCAGAAAAGGACAGGGAGTGTTTACCACAACCCTGCATGTTAAGATGCAAGAAGAGACAGAAATCATAGCATTGAAAAATACAACACAGTAAAACAACTGAGAAAAAAAAAATGCACATTTTAGTAACTACATCAAGACAGTTCCTTAGACAGATCTTTTGAGAGAACGAATAGATAACAACAATAAGAAAAATAAATTTTCATATAGCATCCTACTTCCTCTCCCTTGAGCTTCCTTATTAGCTACTGCACTCCAAAAGAACACCTAAATGATTAATACTGGATTTTTGCTGAAATTATCTGCTAAAAAAGTTAATGTTTGAGATTTGAATGTCTGGTATTAGGTTTCTGCGTTACCCAGCTAAGATTAACGACTTTACTCTAATATCTTACCAACACTCCTTTTCACAATGTAATGTTCCTATTTTAAAAATTAGCAATTTGAAGAACTAAAAACTCAAGTTAACCACTGCAACTCAACTTATAAATCTCACTGTAAGACACCAAACAAAGAAAAAGTATTTTTCTGGTTACGAAATCGAATTTAATGAACAGGAACTAAAACCAAGATCCAAAACCACCACAGAGTCTTGCTGCATCCCAGAGATTTCCATTCCTACTCTCTAGGTAACGCAGCTACTAAGGGATACATTTCAGTGAACCAGGAGCACCATGACTTAGGGGATAGAACACTGCTTCTCCTATTGTACTGGGGGAAATCTGGGAAGGAGTTCAGCAACTCTTTCACAGTGGTTAAGCCACTCACACAACAGCATAAGCAACTCCCCAGAAAGTCTTGATGCAGAGCATTATGACAGATGACCTCTACAGTCATGTAATTTTATCTATGGACTCTGACACAGAACAACATTCTAAATACAAGAACTGAACTGGCAAATTCAGGGTGTACGGTATGAAGTACAGCTCCTACCAGCATATATTGTGTTTAAACATACTTGAAACTCCGCAAGAATTCATCTTAACTCATGGAAGGTTGCTGGCTTCCCCAAAAGTGATATCTAACAGCACAGTCCCAGCTAAACTAGAGTGCTGCATTAAAGCTTCATACGCCTTAGCCGGAAATCTACCTCTAGTCTTCCTAGAAGATTCCCATCCCTCATATCCTCTGGGATAAAACAACAGGAATACAAATATGTTACCTTGCCCTATAGACAAGAGTACCTTGACTGTACCTGTAGAATGAGTTCTTGCAGTTGAGACTGTTTTTGCTTTATTCTTTCAATTCTTCTCTGTTTCTCCACCTTAAGACAAAAAAAAAAAGGATTGATCAGTTTGTTGGTTCTAAGTAGCATTTTATACCAATATTTTCTCCCTTTAAAATCATTTCAATACCAGAGAAATGGAGGTAGGAGATATGGTATCAAACATTAAGGATCTACAGATAATTTAGAGAACAATCTATCAAGACTCACATCAGTACTACTGATGGAAACTGTAACAAAAAGCAGAATTAGAACATTGGGGAATAAAGTGCAACAGACTGTGAAGAAGTTAAAAACATATTTGCAAATAGAAGCTATGCCTCCAAGAATTACTGGAATTCTCTCAAGGAGGTAAAGATAGACTAGAAGGATCCACTTGATGTAGCACCTGCTGTTATTGAAGGTATTAGAGAAGATTCATCAAAGACACTTAAAGAAATGAAGCTGCTATGGAGCCCAAGGCTCACAGTATTTAATACACACTAAATAATAACAAAAAATACAATGGACAGAAAGTGAGGAAATGCACAATTTTCTCAGTGAAAGAAGCTCACCAACATACTCCCAACAAGGACTTAATTTACAGACTGTTATCCAAACTACAGACAATCAGATTAAGGAGATGAACAGCACAGCGACAGAACCTGCTGACAATGCTGGGTCACCTGGCATAGTGAAAAGACAGCCTGTCATAAAGCATAGTTGATGTGCCTTCTACCACTGATTGATTACATCATCTAAGCTATTTCTGGTAAATGTAATGTGCTATGTGTGAGAAAACAATCTCATCCATGCACACTTCAGAAAAAAAATTACATTCACTAGAGATCTTAAATTGCAGTATCTACAAAATCCATCAACTCTGCCATGGCAGTCAAAAATTTGAATTATTAGGCAAGGAACAGAGAACAAAACAGAAATTATCACTACATCAGTCTAAGAAACAGAATGTTTACGTCTTGAATTTTGTAGGTCTGATGTTCCTGTTTCAAGGTGAGCATACAAAGGAGCAATCAGGATCATCAACAGTACAAAAGCTGATTCCATGCAAGAGAATGATGAAAAAATTAGGTCTCTAGAGAAAGGAGAAGGAAATTACGGTGGAGAACATGAGAGATCACTGTAAGACCGTGAACAAGATTAAGAAAGTAAGTAAGGAATGACCAGGTCTACATCACCTCCAATAAAAAAATATTCAGAGGATATCAACTAAATACAGTATGTTAAAAACCAAACAAAAGGTATTTCAAAAGAAGCTTCTAATGCAACTGAAATTCACTGCCCCAAATGATCCAATATTAAAAGAATATGTGCCACTGATCACAGTCCTCTGAGACCTTGCCATCCACCCAGTTCCCAATCCACCTCACTATTTACTCCCAGCCCACATTCCCTGAGCTTGCCTATGAGGATATAATGGGAGACAGTTGTCAAAAGACTTGCTGAAGACCAGGTACACAATATCCACTGCTCTCCCCTTATCTGTCCAGTCAATTGTCCCATCACAGAAGGCATTCAGTTTGGCTAAGCATAGTTTCCCTTTGGTGAATCCACGCTTATTACTCCTGATCACTTGTCTTCCATGTATTTAGAGATAGTCTCCCAGGACAAACCATTCCATCATCTTCACAGGGATTGTGAGGCTGACTGGAATGTAGTTCTCTGGGTCTTTCTCTTCCTCCTTCCTAGGTAACTGCTACTGCCAGGCAAGATACTGGACAGACAGAATGCTGGACCCAAACATCAACTTATTGCCTTAGATAATTAGAATGTGCAACTAACAAGAAAACTACTCAGGTTAAAAATTCACATGAATGCAGTTTTCCGTTTACTTTTGGTGAAAAAAACCAAAAGGAAAAGAAAAAAACCCAGAAATGTACACAGTTGAAAAAAACCCAAAAATATGCAAAAAGGTAAGATATTGTATGTTTTAAAAAAAAAAAAGGTATGACCAAGTCTTAAAATTCAGCATTACAAAATCAGTCAAGTAACTGTCTCCCTCCAAAAGTTTAAAACTCACCTGAGATATTTTCCTAGCACATACAAATAAACCACACTGCCTTATAGATTACTTAAAGATACAGACCTTATTAATTGCCCCACACCCTATCTCTTTGCATTATCAGGACATATTTTACCAAATCTAATATTCTAATTTACCCATGAAGGACAATTTTTAAAAATACTTAAAATAATAAATACTTGACGAGGAACCCCTCAAATTCTTACACTCCTTATAAACTATTTGGCTTGACTTTCAACAGCGTAAGGGTGAAGCTAAACAGTATCAGATGCAATAGTAAAATAAACTTTATTTCACAAATGAAACATTAGCCTATACAAACTCATTAAAAAGAATCTTAATGCAAAACTTGACAGGTAGTGTCACTAATAATTTACATGTCAATAGAGCTTGAAGAAACAGGAACTAGAATACTCATAATGAAGCAGTAACAGGGAAGGAAGGAACCCTGCAACTTCCTCAAGCACAACACATCTTAGGACTTCTGCTGTTTTCAAGACTGTAATACACTCGTGGCTCAATTATTCAGTGGTCAACAGAACTCTTTCCTGCTCTTCTGACAATCAATTAACAAGTTCTCACTTTTAATCAGAAGTTGTCACTGTTCCCATCTTAAATGAAAGAACCTTCACTGTGCATTACTACATTCTAAATTGCTTTCCTTACTTCAGTACTAATATTATCCTACTCTTCTTTAGGACGTTATCAAACATGACATCAAATCCAGTTGAATGAGCCACACTTTTTTTCTTTGGTCCAACATTGCTGACAATACCATACTTTTTTAGACATATCCACAAGATACACTTTTAAATTCCCCCAGCTTGCTGGTTCCCTACTCAGCCCACAGCATGGTCATCACTGAACCGCTTCACCTTCCATACTCACCCTACTAATTATGCCCCAATTATTACTCTCTTGACTAATAATTTTCATGTGGGATGATGTTTAAATAAATCTCAGATTCATTATTAGATACCCTGCATTTACTTCATCCAGATAAGCAATAACAGCACTAAATGAAAAAATCAACTACCAGTATGAAAAAACCCCAAAGAATTAGAACTAGCCCTTTGCAGATAAGACTCCAAAACATTTTCCTTCCACTGTTCCCCTCACTTTGTCTGCTTCTAAACTGATTTTTCGTCCTGCTGAATGAAATTTAGACTTACTAAGAATAAATACAAAGTCTCAGAAACCTTATGATCTGGCAAATCTCAGGATACTAAAAAAATCCTGCCACAACTTACAAATTTCTTTCAGTATAAAACATTTTGTTTCTTCCCCAAGACATGCAATAAGAAAGTCTGACACGTTCATGTAAGACATCTGTCAAAAAAACATAAGACCTGCAGCAATGGAGCTGCCTGTACGTACTGATCTACACACAGCACCTACTGTAACAGATGTATTATTTGTTTGGCAGCTGGAGAAAACAAATCTTCACAACTCTTGAGCACCACTATGGCAATGCTGGAAACACACACTGACCTGTAAGTTTTATTAGCTTCCACTCACAACCATTTCACGTATACGGTAAAAGCCATGACAAAGCTGTATTTTTGACATAGAATTAAAAAAGATACATTGGAACAAACTGGAAGCTGAAGAGCGCGTGTTCACCACAGACAAAGAAAATAACGAAGAATCACACGAGACCATACTATTCTACCTTGCTATCTCAGAAGATTACATGCACATATTGTATCAGAACATACTAAAGCTATAAATATTTACTCAAACAATAAGCTATTGTGAACTTCCTAATGCACATACCTCTAAATTCTGACATTCCTGAGCCGAGTTAGTAGGTAGACCAATCCATTTGATTTCCTTCTTCTCCTTAGAGATAATGTTCATGGCCATAAGGACATTTAAGGCATCATAGACACGTCGTCTAATATTCTTCTGGTCATAAGCCTGCTGTAGACATAGTATATTAATCAAATACATACCTGTGTCAAAAATATTTGAAGACAGTATATTACAGTAAATAGGTAAACTCATGGAATGTCTGAACTGTTTCATTTAGCAGTAGGAAAAATACAAAAATCTCAAAAGAAATTTCTCTTCCCCCATTCAGTTGACACGTAATTGACCTCCCATATACTTACTGATTCATTTGGTGAAATGTGATTATCAGTGGTAGTGAATTCTGCAACCAACTCGTCTGCCACCTCATTGTATGAGGTGGTTCCTTTTCTTTGTACCTTCTCACAAACCTTCATAGAGAAATGACGTAAACCCTTGCCATTCTTCTCGCCTTTTTTGTTCCGCTTCCTAAATATACGTATAATATATATTTTAAGAAGATTTGAACTTTGGAATATTTAATGTCTCTTTTTCAAATACAGGCACACTGCTGTAAAAAAACAAGCCTTCCCTTTTGTTCTCTGTCTCACCCCTTCCCAACATTCTCTCCTACATTTTTTCCTCTACAATTTACAATATATAACAATTCTAATATCTTGACGTTGAAACACAATACAAATTCATTCTTTTGGAAACTTTGCTAGATCCAGTAGAATCACAGAATCATAGAATAGTTTGGGTTGAAAAGGACCTTTAAAGGTCATCTAGTCCAACCTCCCTGCAATGAGCAAGGGCATCTTCAACTTAATCAGATTACTCAAAGCCCCATCTAACCTGGCCTGGAATGTCTCCAATAACAGATAATAAGTTAAAAATAGGGATATTCTTTGAAGAAGTCAATAAAGAAAACCTTCCAAACGTCAAGACAAGAACAGGTAAGGGGATAAACACTAAAATATGAAAACTGAATTATGGAAGAGAACTTTTTGTCCTTTTTAAAAAATATTTATTTTTCATTTGAAGTAGACCATCTAGTTTGTCCACAAAAAATAGTTGATTGAGCATTTTCCATACAAGTCTGATACTGCCTGAACAGACAAAGTCTAATATTGATTGAACACACTAAACATTACACTATAATATAGATATGAAGTTATACAGTATATGCAGTTGCTATTAAAACTTCAAGGTTACAAGATACAAGTGATATAACAACAGTTTTCTGCTTCTGCAAAAAGTTCTTTGTAACTTGAGGAAAAATAAAGTATCAACAAAATTAGTATCAGCAATGGAATGTCACAATTCTCTACATCTCATTTCATTGCATAATTCCAAAGTAGAAATCTATTTATAACAAGCCACTGATGACAAATTTAAAGCAACTACATTTAACAAGAGATCCTTAGAAACATTCCTTGTATCTAATACTTTTTCCCCAAAAGGACTACATTTTCATTTCAAATGATACTTTGAGATACTCCTATTCGATCAGAAATGTACCGTATTTTTCTGAAAATACACAAGCAAAATAGAAACCACAGAATCAAGTTAGATGAATTCCTGTATCCTTTTAGAAGCTAAATTCTCTAAATGTATGTAATGTCAGAATATATATCAGAGTTAGCAGAAAATATTCTGGACTCTTTTACAACAAATGAGGAAGTACTCCTTGTGTGACCATTCCCTATTTTAATGAAATAGGGTTTAATGGTGAAGTGCTCTTGATAGAAGGGTAAACAGACTGTCTCTCTCACACTGCTAGCCTGAGGAGTACATACACTATCACAATTAATACTAAAACAGAAGTTCCAACAATTTATTCATTCTTTGTAAGTTTATTTTGCTCACCCAGCAGACCACGGTGAAGAATCTCCAGTCTGGTTCTGTGATGCAAAATGTGTGTTAGGTGTATGTGGACTTCCTACCAGGATAGTATTTTGTGCTGAAGGTCTCTGAGGTGTACCGATAACCTATAGTAAAAAGAGAAAATAATTTGGAAAACGCTAAGTATTCCAAGATACTTTTCAGTGGCACAATTCAAATGATCCAGTATCCAAACAGGAATGCTTTTTTATACATACCTCTATTAGGTGCATTGAATTTCTACACACTAGCATAAAAACTTTCAGACTACAGATTACACAGTTAGGGCACTCCCTAAGTAATACACGTTTCTGTTTTACCCTTCTTAAATGAGCTACTCATGCTTGCTGGATTTCTTAACACTGCTTAACACTTATTTAGATAAGATCAATACATGTAGACACACACACTTTCCCCTCCCTCTGAGGAAAACAGGGGAAAAAAGGAGAGACACCCCCCCCCCCCCACCCCTATGTATGAAGAAGCAGCAGTAAATTACAGCTAAAATACAAACACAGGAAACAAGAAGATCTGAAAATCAGTAAAAGCGGAGAGAAAATGCAGGGCTGCTTCAAGAAAAGCCAAATTCTCTCCCGCTGTCAGCCTCTATCACTGGTCAACACTACAACGCTGGAGATGAGGAAGAGTAAGGGCAAATTTTCCTTATCACCACAGTGAGTGACAGGCAAAATCATTCCACTGCAAACCTGTGAAGAGCACACACTCAGCTAATCACAGCCTTTCAGCTCAGAGGTAAATGGTCCTGAAGATGATGTGCCAATTTGCTCATCAGTACATACACTAGCACACAGAACCCTACTCTCCCACCTCTGAAACTAGCTGAAACACAACTCTCACTTTTGCAGGTGATGTTTTTTCTCTGAAATGTTGTAAACGTAACATTCTAGAGAATATGCATTTAGGAAAACAATACAGATCTCTCTTTTGTAAAAGATATGCCTACTTTTTGGGGGTGTATTTATCTCCCTGTGGAAACAGTAGGTTACATCCCTGACATCAGATAAGTGAAACAAGCAGCATCAAACAAACCTAAACTCATAATCCCCACAAGCTTGCTGTATTTTCCTGCAGCTATATTCTGTTTCAGCAGCAAAACTTTTAAGCTTCTTCCCCAGGCCAGCTTCAATAATTTACCCTCAATAAGAGTAAAGTGGAAAAACTGAAAATGAAAAATTTTATGTGCCAAAGTTAAAAATTATCAGAAAATTGAATAACCTTCAAATATACACTGCAAAAGGTAGTCTAGTGACTATCAGATGTTCCTGAATTCAGCTGCCTGAAAGGTCAAACAGTTGTAGTTTTTCCTAAATACTGTCTTCTTTATACTATGCCACCTCACTGAGTAGTTAACATACAAATTTATTGCATCTGTTTCCGACAACTAGAAAATCTTAGGTATTCCCCCTTCCAGTAGCTCTGATCTGTAGTTGAAATGTTTCTAATTCTTATGGAACATCAAGTAATCTCCTCTACTACATTTCATAACCAAAACTTCTGGCTGCAGGAAACAGAATAAGGGTGAGGATTGCCAAACAGGCAGAGGACACGTGAACCTGGTCATTTTCTCCCCATGAAAATACTCAGTTCTGCTATGGACTGGTCTGGCTCACTAAATATCTGAAAATACTGTGAAAACCACGTGTGTGCTGTTGAAGTAAAGCAGACTATACAGAGAACTGAGGAAAGCTGTTAGCCAGTTTTTATTCCCCAGGATGCAGTGACACAAGACTGCAAGAGAAGATTCAACACCTTGCTTGCAGACGTTAAAATTAGAGGGTCCCACTCCATTCCCTACCTTCCAAATTCCACAAGCAGCCCCACCATCTTCCTGGTACCACATCTACAGTTTGTAAATGAGAGGCAAACTAGTAGAGGGAAGAGGGAGAGGAATTACAGCTGGGAGAAAAACTATTTGGCAGCAGCAAGCTCTGGATTTCTACTGTGCTCAGTAGTGTCCTGAAATACTCAACAGTACAAAGGAATAAATGAAGTGTGTACAAATTCACAGGCTCAATTTCAGAATGGAACAGTGAAGTCTGGATAACACATTCAAAACATACTCTGCATTCCCATTCTAACTCACAAAAATCTGCAAACCAGACAGAATTACATGCTTGAATGTATCACTATTAAGGAAGACTCTACTTCAGTGTTTCAGAATCTTCTAAGGAATTACTCATTATTATTAGCTCCTTAAGAGAAATGTTAATGCAACTAAATTTTACTCTAAAGTTCACAAATAATGACTTTGAATGAATAGAGTTAAACAGTTCTGAGTCATTGGGAACATCCTAAAATGAAATCTTATAGATAGAATTAAGAGGATGGTTCTAGAGAAAACAGAGGGACTGTGAGGGGGAAGCAAAAGTTGAAAAAGAAATGCCTGCTGCTTCTCTTAAGTTTCCTGATTTCAAAAAAGAACAAGATTACAGTTTAGCTCCTTCATAATGAATAAGATCAGAACAACCAGAAAAAGAGCAAGACAGCCCAAAGACTCCGCTGTACTCAACAGAAAAAACTTGTAAGAGGACAGTATTAAGACTACCTGAACAAAGAACAAAAGCTCAAAAATTAAGTACTCTAGTTTTTAAAACCTGGTTTTGCCACTCAAAGCTTAGAAAATTGAGCAGGGTCACAGGCCAACTTCTCAGCTCTGCTTCCCAAGAATGTTTTGTCCATTGACGGAAAACTGATCTCCTCTTAATTTTCAGAGTTTTAAAGGTAGGGTTTTTTTATAGTTCTTGTTATCCCCTTCAGAACTGTTAAGCCAACAGAAACTTTCCCCAAATTTCCCTCTATATATATACACAAACTCACCACCTCCTCTTGAACGACACACAACTAAGCATATAGTTTTTCGCTGACAGCAGTTAATATGCTGTTATGGGCCCATTCTTTCACAAAAAAAAAATTATGCTAATATTTCCAGACTAAGACTTAAAAGTGCTGAAAAAAATATAATTGCAAATGGAAGTTTCCCACAATAATCATACTAACAAAACCACCATTAAGAGGAGCTATTATTTTTAAAATGTTATCATGTGAAATTAATCATAGATAATATAGCTGAGGATTTGTCGATCTTAACTTGCAATGGAAGACACAAGAATGTATCAATTATATATATACACATACACATAAAAACATTGTAAACCATTATTCACTGGTGAAAATTTTAAAAAAGCATCAGATGCTTTGTAATTTCATTATTATCCCCTGGTTTTGATACTTTTAAGAAAAGATTTTCTAATCTACCTGAAAGGACACGTTGATTTCAACATTAACTCAAATATGTACCTAGTCTCACAATAATGCCCAGAAGGGACCCCCTTTGTGTCATTATGGCCTATCATTTATAATTGAAACATTCTCCTACTACTGATTACTGATTTTAAATTAAAAGAATGCCTAACTACTCTGAATTTATTTGGAAATTTATTGATAGAACAGTTGCTTCCCAGAAGATCGAGACCAGCTCTATTCAGATCACCAATTTTAACTTTAAACACTACAAAAATTACTTACCATAACCTATGTATTATCTATTGCTTTATTAGATTCTTTGAGACCTCTAACCTCATGTACTTCACACAAAGCTCACAACAGGAATTTCAGCAAAAAAATATCTAAGTTAAGCACTAAGAAATGTAGCACTCTCTTCAATTTTGTTCCACCTAACTTCAATCTCCATAAAAATGTGCTTATGGATTTCATTTACATTTCTCTATGCCAGATTTCAAAGCAGAATCTGAAAGAAATATTGATTTTAAATGGCAGGACAAGCAAAATATAAAGCCACCTGAATAGACAGGTAGCTGCATGTTGATTTGAGAGTCATGTTTGAATTTCCTTATGCAAAAGTATATTCATTTTAACATAAGACTAATTAAAATTAGAAACAAGATTAGACTATCTGCCCATGACAAGCAACTACCAAGCTACATCATATTTACAGTATGTGTAAACAACAGTACAAGAAATTAAAAAAATGAAAACAAACCACGAAGTTTCCTTACCACTTGTTGTGCAATGTTGACATTAGACTGTCCAAATGTTTTTGGCAGGAGCTGTTTTCCAATCGTATTTACTGTAGACGGATGAACAGCCAATAGAGAAACAACTCCTAAAACAAATACAAGTAGATAGCTTCAGGTCAGCCACATTGTATTATTTTAGCAATTCCAGTCTCATCTATAATATGCCCAGAGGTATTCATAGAAATTAGCCCTGAACCATGTAGAGTCTCAATATAAATGTAGCATTTACACATTTGAAGCAAGAGATCAAGATTCACACTATGTTCTCTCAAACTTTCTCCTATGTAACCTTACAGGTCACTGATCTAGTAAGAACATGTTTTAATTCCTTGTATTCCAATTTCTCTGTCAAAGCAGAGTAATAGAGGCAATGAGCATATGACAAAAAGCACAATCCTCTCCTCTTCTACCTTGTTCTTTGTGGCTACTGAAATCTTCTCCAGCACCACCTGACAAATTCCAAAGCCCTGTAACATGACATAGCACATACACTGTCCAGCACACACCTTTCCAAGAGAATATTACCAGCCTACCTCTAGGTGCCCCCTTGTAGCTGAAGGCAGGGAATTAACATTTTCAAGAATCCATTATTTCAGAAAAATACATGCAACATAGTACACCAACCCTGCAGGAAAGGTTGCTCTCCTGTTCATAACCCATACACTATCAACACTGGTAGTTAAAGAAAGTCTTAAGCTATGTAAAAAGAAAAAAAATCAACTACAAAAATACCAAGCCAGATATCCTCTGGCAATCTGATGCTCCATGACATAGTTTAGGAAACAAAACCAAAACCAACTCAAAACAAACAACCTCCAAACACAACAAAACTCCCAAACAACAACAAAACAAAGCAAAGAAAAAAGAAGCAATACTTACTACAGAGAGAGACTAATTAGACAAAACAATCTTAAAATATTGGAGACATTTATTTTGCTGAAACAACTGTCATTTGGTTGTCACGTTTAGCAGTTGTTTCCCTCAGATCACTGTGGGGTCAGAAGAACTTGGTACAACCCTCATTCCTCTTTTACCCACTATCCAATACAGAAGCAATAAGTAAGCATTTTTATAAGGGTTGTGCCAGAAAGGCCCTAACTGGTCCTTGATGCCTGCCATCCCTCTTTGCCCGTTCAGGAAATCTACAAGAAGATGAGGACAGTTCAACTCCTGTTTAAGCCCTTGCTTTCCAGAAGGCTTTTATTTCTCAGCTGCAATGTCAAACTGATAGCTTCACACTAGAGTCTATTCTCAGTTCCCCAAATAGGATGCAGCAGCATGTCCTTCTTCCATTACTAATCAACTTCCCAGTGCTCTTTCAGAAGGGGAGTAGCTATCTGTTTTGTAACACAAGTCTGTTATGCTTTCCTGTCCCTTCAAGCACACTCATCACTATAATGGCCTGAACTGTGTTTGTTCTTCCTCTCTGCAGAATACAATAAATCAGTATAAAGTACCCTGGCTAGTAGTGCTTGTGTACCTTCTTCCTGGAGTGGAGGTCAACATGGCTCTTCTTAACCTTCTCCTCTCTATTTTAAAACAATGCAATCTGAAAATTTTATTTCTAGTATAAAACAAGAGTTGTAACTGCTTTCCAAGGTTAAGACACTTCAGCTATCTAATCGCCTTGCCTTACCTCTGATGGTTCTTGTTGCCCATCTAGCTCTCCTACTGTTTCTTTTGCAGAGGACAGGGATGGATGCAATAATCATGACCAAGGAAAGCTATATATTACTGTAAAACTCTATAGCTTGTTTTCTATTTTATTCCCTGTACCTTTCCAAATAATTCTCAATTCAACGTGCTTGTTCCCCTCTAAACACCACTACCACATTTTTGTAATATAACCTACCACTAATTCAAAACCTCCCTTGGGTGCTAATAACTCACTTGGGGTGCTCATTGTATCTCGTTTGGTTTTCACCAATTATTAACCCCGCGGTCAATATGGGGAGGAGGGGGACCATCCTATTCTATCACACATTAGTTTCTTTAACAATCTGATTAAGGACCTTGATAATTTTATTATTTTTAAGAAGTTCAAGGACATCACACTGATTAGATAATCCTTACCAACACGGTTGTTGACTCTTTCAAAGCATGACTTTGAAAAGAGGTAACTTCCTAACTACCTTTTTCCCCTCCGACTAGAAAAGCTGTGTTAAAGCCCATTATCACATCTGACCGTACATCTACTGCTTCTTTGTTATGCACTCAACCGACTTGCCAAACAGAAGTCCGACCGACTTATCTGCAGTTATCTGAGCCCTTCAGAAATTGGTGCAGCTATGTGGCTTTCTTTCCTTCTGCTACTGTAAGAATTATACATATACTGAGTTAGGAGGATGGAAGTACCATTGCTAGCTCCTTTAAGAATTGACAGGTAGACAATTCTCTGATAATGAATCCTAACAATTCACATTATGAATTTTTACCTAAGACAACTTCTCAGTATTACTTCAGTAGGACAACTTCATAAAAAACCCCAATACTGTGACAAGACTCTCCCTAATCACCTTGAGCATCTCTACTCTGGTGTGTTTAAAAATAAAGTAATTCTTTATGCTATCATGTTATTACATTTTTATGCTAACAAAGACGTAACCACATTCTGGGCTGCATTTGGAAGAGTATAGCAGTAAGTGATAATTCCCTTTTACTTCAGCACTCTTTAAGCTGCCCCTGGATTACCCTGCTCAGTTTTGGGGCCCACAGTGCAAGAGAGGCATTAACTAACAGGAGAGAGTGCAGGAAGACACCAATACAGCTCAAGTACTGGAGCATATCCTGTACAAGGAGAAGCTGAGGGAGCTTGGTGTGTGCAGCCTGTGGAAAAGAAAGTTAAGGTGGAGCAAGGGGTGTTAATTGTGGAAATCTCATCACTTCCTACAACTATTAAATGCAGAGTTATAGAGGTGACAGAGGACACAACAAAAGGAAAAGAGAGGATGGGATGGTCACAAGGTGCTGTACAGCAAATTCCAACCAGGAAAACATTCACAATTACACAGGTAATGCATGGCAACAAGCTAAATAGAAGGTTCCTCAGAGATACACAGCAACATTCAATGACTGAAGGGTCCGTGCTTCCAAAGCTGACCCTGATTTGAAGGCAAGGTTAAGATTAGATGGCCTCCAGCCTCCCAATACTATTAATTTCATTTTCTGAACAGAAATAGCTACCTTGCAACTAAAACATCTGCGTGAGGCGAAGAATATACACTGTTTCTTTAAAGTTGTTAATGTAATTAACATGTCCTGTGGTGCTGTGCCATATTAATTCATGCAATGGAAGCAACCTGGCTCTACACAGAAACTGCAGGTACATCTGTCTGTGCAGCACAGAGTAGTAAGGAAATGTAAATGCAACCAGAAGGACAGTAACACACACTTCACAGTGCAAAGCAAAGTCAACTTTAAAAAGCTATCAGATTAAATATGAAAGACTATAACTGTTCAACTACACAGAGGAAAAAAAATTACTTTTTTAAAAAAAGCCCATTTTCAATTTGTCTCTGCCCAAGTAAATCCTATTTTCTCATCTGCTTCACATGCAAACATTTTTCTTGTACGCATCTGCATTTTCATCAAAGGCTCATAACGTGTGGTACTTTTGTTTGTGAAGTACACAGGCAGAAATAATTTTCTTAACTTAGCTTTGTAAGTGACTGACAGCTCAGTTTCTCAAAGGAATTTTACCAATAATTTCTTAATTACTGTTACTCTTAACAGCAATCACTGCAATCCAAATAATCCTGTACTTTGTGGACAACATACAGTGTGCATAACATCATGCAGAAATTAAAAAATTAAAACCACAAGTTTGCAAACAGTTTTGCTGTCACCAACTCTTCCTCCTTTTCAAAACAAACAAATTATTAATACTGCTAGTTCAGACATCTTTTTTCTTTTTTTTTTCCCTAAAGACTTTGAAAACCACAGGAAAAGGCCATGTAAACCAGAAGAAAACATATACAGAAGGATACAACTACTGCTTAAATTCAACATTTGGAAAACTACTCTTAGTACTTAGAAGGAATCATTAAAGCTAGAGGGAAATAAAACATAAGATGTTCCAGAATACCTCCAAACAAGATAATGATACAGATGGAATCAAGAATAATGGCATATAAAACTCGCATAGCAAAAGCAGCAGCACCCTTTAACAAAATATGTTATTTATCTGTCTCCAAAACAAACAAGGGCTATCTTTGGTTACTGCTTGCATTGGGGAGAACTTCTGAACTGGAGCTTTGTTTGCATATAAGAACAAATCAAAGAGTTTTACCAAAATGAAAGAATCCCCTGCAGACTTCCCGCAGTTTAAAGGACTGGTAATACAGTCAATTAAGAACATTTTAAATAACTTCAGATGCCACAGAAAAAAGACACAGTACATCTCAAATCAGAGAAAGGAGTGCCCTCTGCAGACCATGCAGTATTTCTCAAAGAGCTGACTGCTCCAGTTCCTGAAACAGCAGTGACTGTGAATTTGGTGTTCAGGTCAAAGAGGATGGGCTGAGGTACTCCCTGCCTCAGGAGCAGAAATCCCATCTATTCTAGGTGCTGTACCATTTTTTGAAGTAATCTGTTGCTATGTTTTCTTACTTGTAGGAGCAGCCAACTGAAAAGCAACCCAGTTTCCTGATACTGCCGTCTTAACCAAGTCCTGTCTGTCTTCCAGCAGAGAAGAAATACAGTATATGTGAGAACTTGATTTGGCAAGAAGGTAATTTTGCAAGCACTTCCTGAATTATTACAACCCCAAACAAAGACCGTATGGAGTAAAAACGGCTTATCAGAATGAAAAATAATTCCTACCACCTGCTGCAACAGTCTCAACCAAACTCTGTCCAGCAGACCAGTCTGGAAATAGATACTTGATCACTTAGGAATTAAGCAAAGGGTCATTTTAAGAAAAGTCTAAAGAAAATTAACCTTTTGGGTGACTTTTGGAGCTCATCTGTTTATAATCACACTTATAAGCTTGACAAACTTTTGTCTTAATTACATAATGAGCTTTGAAAGTGGTGGGTTTTAACAGAGGAGTTGGAATCTAGCTTAAGGACAGCTATACAGCTCGAAGGCAGAAACATGAAACCACCCTCAATACAGGTCAAATATGACTTATGCTCTCATAAATCTAACATTACTAACATGATAAAACTGGTATCTAAGAGATTATCAGTTGAAGAGCCCAACAGGTCTCTTTTGGGAGACCAAAGAAAAGGGAGTAAGACTTTCTACGAACAAGATCTAAGGAAACGACACAGACACAAGATTCCATTGCAACTGTCACTTCTGAGACGGCCACGTGTCACCTGCAGCATTACATTCCTTATTTTAGAAATGTGAAAAAAGTTCACAGGAATGAAACTTAAAGCCAGCATACCTGCACCACTAAAGATGAGAATGACTGATATGAAATTACATGAAAATTATGAGAATATTCCTGAAAATGTTACAGATTCAGTTTTGGCAGTTTGATGTATTTGGATTTTTAATTCTTTGATTTCAACATCACAAATTCCACTCTGTATTCATTTTTTAAAGCAAATACAGACAAAGCTAATTCCAGCTCCAAGCCTGTTCATCAAAACACTCAATAACAAATAGTAAACTAGATTTAAGTTCACAATCTGCCTCCCTCCTTCCCGTGAGATGCCCTCCAATCCCTAGGTGGTGTCTAGAAAACCGTCAGAAAAATTACGACATCTGGAATAAAGAAGTGAGCAGAGTCTCCTACAGAAATGTGAAGTAGCTTGAGTAAATCTAATCTTTTGCAAAGGTTCTTTTTTCCAGCTGAAAAGTTCTGGGTTATCAGATTACAGATACAGATTTTTCTGATGATCTCTGCAGGTCACAGGTCTTAATTCAAACATTGCTATAGCGTTCTAGAAGACCTTACATTTGTCTCACTGAACTTTAGTCATGGCCTCTACTTCTCTTCATACATTCTTCCACTATTTCTTATTTGCCACTATCCTTCACTCAAGAAAGTTGCACTGGGCTATTTCAGCTCACATCTCAGTATGCTTTCAGTAGTACTTTCCTCCTTTGTAAGAGCAAAGCATCTGCATCGCCTGCTAACAGAATGGAAAAGTACAATTTGATAGCATTCAGAACTGCAGATTTAAAGAAGGTTTCTATTTCTTTGCATTCTGTTCAAGGCAAAGGATTTATTTCCAATATGGAAAGAGTAAGAATGATGAGCTACTTATGAAATAACTCCCATTAATAAAAAGTGCTGTTCTATCCAGTTGTTTGAGCTGCTGTCAATAAAAACTGATAAAAAATTGCTTTTGAGTAATTTGTCCCACATGCTTGGGAGTTTCAGTTGGTCACTTCTACTTGGCTTCTTGCTGCCACAGAAACTTCCAAAGCTAACTCCAACTCCAGGGCAAAAGACAGATTCCTCAGATGTCACTCCTGTGAAGCTGCAGTTTTTAACGTCTCTCGCTAACATCATAGATATTTTCTTATTTTATTAGTTAGCTATATGCTAATTTTCAGAAAACACTGAATCCTGCAGGTCATGACAACACACAGATGACTGTTTCTACTTGTGTGCCAAGTCAAGTCAAAGCACCTCTACTTATTGAACAAGTCATACCATCCTGTTAAGACAACAAATATGTTTACACAGCAGTTCTGTGATTTTGTACAGACATCCATCTTCCCCAGTGTGTAGTACTCATTGATTTCTTACATCAACTCAGTCTTTTATGATTGTTATCATCCTTAGATATGACTAGTAATAGTTCAGCTGTTAAAAAACATTCTTTACAAGTCTGTGTTGAAATAAACTGTGTGGTCTACTTTTAGATTTCTAAAGTATTTTTAGATTTTCCAAAATATCATTTCAATTTCCAGCAACAATTTCCTGAGCTAGACTTTAAATAACGATAATCGAATTTACTTCACTGCAATAATACATAGGCATTTTATGACTGATTTCAAGAATACCTGTTTGCTAAAACAGAATTGATGGGCTCTGAGATTGATCTCTAGTTCTGTTCCAGAGGAACAATTCCAGTCACTGACAAAAATAAAGAAGTGTGAACTTGCAAGTGAAAGTAGCAGTAACATTACACTGCAGCGTTTTTTTGTCATATAAAAGCCAAAACAATCTTACAGTTTGGCAGTGTTGAAATACAAGTCTAAATACACCTCAAAATTTTACATATTTGACTTTGATTTTTTCAATTACTGACTGTAACATATTTACTGAATGTAAATATAATTAGTCCGTATGCTGTGAAAACTTATTTTAAAGTATAAGAGGTGAAAAGAGCTAGAGATATACAAGTATCTTCCAGTTACATACCAATAATGCCATCTACTGGCATGAGAGAAGATCCAAATATTCTTTCTGAGTAACTTTTAAATCAAGAGCTTTAATTTCAGCTTAATATTAAATACCATTGGTTACCTTTCCCCTTGCAGTCATCTGAAGCAGATAATTTCTTTCAGCCTAATTTCTTCACAAGCAAGGGGCACAATTAGAATTGAACAGTATGCTATTTAATACTGAAATAGCAACACTAATCTGAATGTGGCAATGACCAGCATATGGCAAGGACCAGAATGTAACAATTTTCTTTAAAATGCAACCTCCAGGAACAGGAAAATTCCTCCTTCTCTAAACTTCACTGCCAAATAACAAGAGAAAATGCAAACTTGTAAAGAAGTTTTACTAGATTGGCCCCTCTTAAAAATTCTTTCTTCCTTCCAAGCTGTATGTATTTGCTACCTCTCAAAATGAATTAGCCAGTTGGAAAACCACCTTCCTGGTTACCAACTAAAACAAACCTTTCACAATCATACTGTTGTTTTCAGGGCTAAGTGGAGTGTTACACTCTGCTAATGGAAATACACAGGGTATCAGAAAACATGGGTGAATTTACAGCCAACTTCTTCTGAAGGTTGCACAAGCACTGGAGGAAGCACAAGCTGCCACTTCATTTCTACCATGTATTGGTTGATACCTTTTATTTTCACACTAAAGGTGTTTTTGAAGAAATAAATTTTAGAGCATTTTCTAAGTTTTATGTCCATGACTAATTTACTCAAAATTACATGTATCATAAACAAAACTTAGTGAGGCTGATGTTTGGGTTTTCTGTTGGTGTGGGTTTTTTTGTTGTGTGTTTTGTTTGTTGTTTTTTTTTTTACATACTATTTTCTCCTCCTAAAATGAATAAACAAAAACCAAGAATCCTAATCTGGAGCTCATGGCTGAGACCAGTCTCTTCAAAATGGAACTACTGGAAGCATGTCCCCACTTGCTGAGGTAAAAAGGTTGTCTATGCTGGTAATTTGTTTCTGACAGTGGTTATTAATGAACAGTGAGGGAATAAATGTATGGATAGGATTTGCATACAGAGATTATTCCCTAACATATCTCCCCCTCTCTCAGATGCTACAACTTCAGGACTTTTTTAGCAAGAGGTTTTCCAGCATAACTGTTCAGCAAGATGAGTGATGTTCTCTCTTCATTATTCATCTAAGAAACAACAGTGACATACCCCAACAAAATTCAGTCTAAAAAGAACATATTCACAGTTACCAGATTTCTGCTGGGGCAGATTAAAAACCGACAGAAGTCCCTTCACAGCCTATTCTGAAAGCATTGCAACACAGCTGCTCAGGCTGTAAGAATTTTTGCATCATAACCTGTTTTGGTAGAAAAGGTCACCCTTTGTTTATCTCTCATAGTTGATTCACATACCTACCACTTAGTCAGATACTCACCTTAGAGACCTTTGATGAAGTGTTACAGAACCATCTCAGAACAACATTCTGGTCTTTAACCGTGTTTATGCAAGCATGTGATTATGACCCAGCACACAAACCATTTTTTTGTCCCCTACCATTTCTCTAAAATTTTTATTCCTCTGATAGCTGAACTCCCCCTCCTTTCACAACTGGCTAGCAACAAGTGAAAACTGAAGCAAAACAAACAGATTTCTTGTTGAGTTTTCGTTCTTAATTTGCTGAGTCTCCAAGCTGGACTTCTCAAAAAAAAAGGACAGAATGCACCCTGATACTATTAATACAATGACTTTGAGTGCTTGAGAGCATAAGAAGAACAATAGCTTCCAAAAGTGGCCAGGCTCCTCCATTCTCCCTGAAGAGTTGTCCCAACTACTGTTGTTGGGGGCAGCAAATTGGGGTAAGCAAACCACTCAAAAAAACAACCAAACACCCAACCAGAAAACAACCCAGCACTCTTAATGATGATCACCAAAGACTTTTTCCTGACTCCTTTCAATTCATTCTAAGAAGTACACCAGATACACTTCTGCTGCCCTCTGGAAAGCCTACTCTGTGATTGCTCTGGACTGAATCTTCTTTACTGTGAAAGGAATAGACATTTTGCACAAATTTTAAAAAATAGCAGAGGACTGCACCTTTTTGATACAATGGCATGCAATGCAGTCAGCTACCTAGAGATAGTGCTAGTACTTTTGTGTAGTTACATTTCAAGTTTTGACATTTAAAGACTACACAAAAATACTAAAAATTATAAAAAGTGGCAAAGGAAAAAAGTACTGCTTAAATGAATGAATTCGGATATGTATCTGAGTACTTTAGTGACAAAATATTTGCAATTTTAAGCTCCAATTAAGACTACAGAGACTGCACATAAAACACAGACAAATTACCAGCAAAACCCATAAACTGATTAAGCCAAGAGAAACAATTGTTTCTTCTCAATATTAAAATTAGTTGCTGTCCATTAACTTTACAAAACTCCTCTAAAAGCAGTGAGATACACAAATTACCTGAGGACAGCTTAGCTTTCTGTATTACTCAGTGGTATACACCGACAGTAGAGCTTGACTCTCAAACTGGACAGGACTATAATAAAAAATCTGATCACTTGAATTTGTTTTAAAAAATCTATAAGCAATAAAACAGCCTCTATTTTGCCCACTTTTAAGAGCTATGTAATAATTAACAAGTCACATTTCCAATTCTTGCTGTCTAGACTGCATTGTTTTGACTAGCTCTCCACTGACTCTGGACACAGACATCTATGTGGGTGTAAAATGCACCCTCCTAAGTATCTGCCCTGACAAAAACACCAGGGTATATGGTACAGCTGTTAAGGATCAGGTACCTACCTGCACACTTCCATTGCTCAGGAGTGCATGACTGTTTACAAATATACACCTGGACCAGTTAATACCTATCATTATTCAACCTTAAAGCCCTCTCCACAAAAAGTAGAACAGGGTAGATTAGTCAGACACCTCCTTTTTGTAAGGCAACATGTATTTTATACAAAGGGAATATCAAAGAGAGACTCTAGTGAGAATCCAATAAAATACCTGATGGACTTACTGGTGGTGACAGAACTAAATGGGTTTTCTGAAATGGTATATAAAACACTAGAGCAGTCATACAAACAGAGTTCACCTGAACAGGACTACAGGTTAATCTGAGAGGACTAGCATAATCCAACAATGCTTAAAGTCAAAACATTCATCAACAGTAAGGTTAAGAAAGCATCAGACAGCAAGTAGCTGACTGATCTAACATAAATTTCACTCTACTTCATACAGCCTATCAAAGGACACCATCTGTCACACACAAGAGTAAACCAGATTGTCATCATTTGGAAGCAACAACAAAGGAAAATGGCCATTTCACCAAAATACATTGTGACATGCCTGTGAACCAAACATGATGTTACACAGAAAAATCACTGGTCCCTCCACACAAAAATAACTGACACTTCACTTGGAGTCACATGAACTGTTTCGCTCACTCGTATTCAAAGAAGTTGATGAAAGCAATCAAGCAGGCTCAAAGAATGACAATAAGGAAAATAGAGAGGGCAAAGAGTTCATATGATGAGCAATTTAGGAAACAGTGGCTAGTTCACCTGCCAAACTAAAGACTGCTAAGATATACAACTGTTATTTATAAAGAGTAGGTACACATACTAGAGAAAACTATTAAGCTGAAAAACAACTGTCACCAGCAAAATGCATAAACTGGCAAGAATATACTTAACTGGACAGTTTTAGAGACTCACTGTGGAAACAGCTATCCTGTAAAATTACAGGGGACAAAAAAATCTAATCTTCAAATATAGCATGATCAGTTTACAGAAGAGATTATATGACACAGCTGTCCGGAATCGCAGGTGACTGGAATTCATTGGCACTTTTTTTCTCCCAGACTCTGCTAACCGTGAAGGTGCAGCTTCTAACTCATCAAATGTTTAGATAATCTTCGTTTTTGAGCTTATGTATCCAAGTCAAGTTCCAATTTATACCCTGTGTTTTATTAAATTGCTTGATTACATTATCATACATGTACAGGTATTATCTGCAAGACCAAGAGAGTTCTGTTCACAATATATTTTGAGATAAGCTTGCACTAGTGTGGATGCACTATCATAAAAACTGTCAATAACCCATTTTAAACGTCTACATCCCAGCACTTTTTTTCCCCATTGGCTAAAACACAATGCCCCAAAAGACGTTTTAGAACATCCCCGTCTTTTACTTAAACACAAGCTACACTAATGAGAAGATCATAAATGGGATAGCAAACCACCACTGAACTTCACATGAAGTTTTAAGACAATTATAAGCCACAGAGAATCTGCAGTTTGCTTGCTAATTATATAAACTAAGAAAGTTTTACAAAACCTATTCTAAGAAAGCAGTTTAAAGCCAGTAATATGCACAACAACTAAAAATCAAGAAATTGAAAGTATTACTAAAACATTGTGTTCTTACCTTTTCCAGGACTTAGGTTTTGGTCTATAAACACCTTAAGCTCTCCATTGGCTTCAATTAGTCCAGCCTGTTAAAAGAAAGTAACTTTAATTAAATTTCCAAACACAGATAAACTCCTATTGTTAAAGATTAAAGGTATCATAGCAGAAGCCTCTTGCTACCACTCGCATTTTGTAACAAATCTGCCACTATATAATGGCACTGTTTGTGGTATAGTACTTGTCAAATTTTAAAGACTTTTTATGAACACCATTACTTAAAAGTAAGCAGAAACCCAGTCTACACCCACTTTGCTATTTTGTCCTAAGGAGTGTACATGCACTGTTTTAACAGACAGCTGAACACCCCTGTCATCTAAACCACTGACACCTGCGACCACACCTTTCTCTGTGCAGATATTATTTACCTGCCACAAAAGGTAACAACATTATAGCAAAACCAGTAGTGGGCCTTTATAATCAGAAAAAGTCATTAAGAAGAAACACTTTGAGCTTTTCAATTATTATTTTTTTAAAGATCGAAATATAAAGAGCTTAACTGAAAGAAATATACAGTGATATACAAGTATATAGGCTCATCACAAGCCTTTGAGAAAGCACACAGTGTAAGTTATTTTTTAAAATACTATTGATTTTTTGATAGAGAACACTTGAGCAGCAATTTCTTCGTATCTGCAGACAAGAGTCCTGAAAAAAAATAATGAACATAGGACACACAGTTTCCATTCAGAAACAACAGCAATAAAGCCAACACACACACTTAACCATAGTTCAGCACGTGGTATGAAGAGGTTGGTAAGTCCTTAGCTGTATTTTGTGCATAGCAGGTATGTGCAGGCTACTGATAATCTTTGAGCAAGAATCAAGTGATCTGCTGCCAGTCAGCAACAAAGCTTCTCCCTTAGAAGTGAACCTGAAGAGCCTTGCTTACAATCTGCCAGAAGTCTGGCAAGCTAAGGAAGCCACTAGAGGATGCTGTGGTGCTGGTTATTATCCAGGTGTATCACTCGAAGGATTTTTTACGAAAAGACACAGAACTTTAAGAAACAGGAAACTTTCCCTCCTCAGTGAAGCGGGGCAAAAAGGGGAGATAACATGACTGAGCACTGGGGGCAGCCTGCGAAGTCAGCAGAAGAGAAATTTTGCTAAGAGAAGCACAAAGAGCAGTGACCTGTAATGGCATGGCAGCAATGAGGACCTGGTGGCACAAAAAAACCCTAAGTAAGGAGACAGTAGAAGTGATGAGTAGAATGAAGAGCCTGTGGCAATTCTGTCCTCCCATTCCCCTATTTCCACCCTCAAAAGTAACAAAACAGCATAGTTTTAAGGAGACTGGAAGCACTTTCCAATATGTAAACACTGTCTGTTCTCCATCTTGCCAAAAATAGGGATTTCAAAGGTCCACTTGAACAAATGACAGCTCTACTGCCCTATTCCCAGGCACCAGAACTTTTTATAAGCCTCTTTATTACACTTAACTACATAATTCAAAAGGGCAGCAAACTACATCAGGCACTTTCAAAGAAAAAGGTATACTCATCAGCATATCATCAGTATTGTGTACATAAATGTTACTAGAGCTACCACTCCATAGTGACATGACATTCCAAAACACTGGAACCCCATGCAATATGTAAGAATGATTTTGGGATGTTACCTTATACTGTCATTCTATCTAAATTTCGCAACAAAAGTGTTAAACGACGCAGCAAGTGCAGTCTCATTGTCATAATTTCTTTAAATGCAGTACTTCAGTTTCTATTCAAGAGCAGGAAGAGGAGGTTTATACTCAGAACTCCTGCAAATCCTCTTTTTCATGACAATAAAAAAAAGACATCAATGAGACAGGAAAAGCATTTAATATATTGTGGTTTTGAACAGCAAACCACCAAGAAAATGTCTATTTTAATCTGCAATACCTTTTTTTTTTAAGAGGCATATGGACTTAATAATTTTGAATTATTAAATCCGTTCATTGGTTTAATATGCAAAAGCAAATCTGCATGAGTTCACATGTCAGTTACAGTGACACTCCAAAACTAAATATTTAAGCTGTGATATTCAAGTATTAATGAAAATAATTATTTCAGTAATTAGAAAATTAGGTAATTCAGCAATCAACTGTTTACTGGTCCCTTCCATTTTCTAATTTTTTAAAAACTAAAATGTCTCCAATATAACCATTTCTATTCAATTGTTTTATCTTTAAGTACTCCCGCCAACCACTACTGTATCAAATAATCTCGTAAGTTTCAAGTTTTGTTCTGCATAATTAAAACATACAGTGAGGAAATATTACCCGAAACAACATGCAACTCCAAAAATCATAATCTAACCCAGCATTGCAAAGGGTCAGGTTAGTGCTACATGCCCTGGGCCATGCTTTTGTGTGACTGAAATTATGCAAGTCACTGACAAAACAGCATTTGGGGGAAACATGGCATTTAATCGGTAAGAGAATACAATTTGGGAAAAAATCAGATAATGGCAATCACTGAACAACAAGAATCCCCTCAGAGACCACAGTACTGATGAAGAGCACAGCAGTTATAGCTACACCGCCTTTCCACTCCAATGTCTCACTAAAGGCTCAGCTCCAGCAGTTAAAATGGTTGGTAAATACTAAACTCATTTATAAGAGTATGCCCAGGAAAGACTCCCAGAAAGCTATTTGGAAAGAATACTATGAATCCCACAGCAAATAGCACCCTGAGCAGCTATTACTCACAGTAAAAACTGATCTCTATTAAAACCCCTGTTATTCCAGCCTCAGTATGCTCTTCACACTCCTGGATACACTGTTAAATTCTAAGGTTATAAAAATTTAACACTGCATACAAGCTTTTGATAGAGAAAACTGAAAAGCAAAACTTCCATCCTATAAAAATTTTGGTGTCTTTGTTCTAAAATGGAAATACTAGCCAAAAGATCTCACAGTGTGTATTTCAGGAAATGCCTATTTTTCAAGCCAGGTTATTTTGGAGGAGGCACCAGGATAACTCGTCTGGAACCTGCAAAGCCCAGTGCCCAAAAGAAAGAAAATGGAGGAGAATGGGACTACAGCTCTCATTAGGTATACTATAGTCACAGTTTCACAATGAACAAAAAAGCAATAAAAAATCCCCCACCCAACCCCCCAAAAAGCAAAACCAAATAAAAAAAAGCCCAAACCAAATCAAAAACCACCACTAAGAAAACCTTACCCAGCAATAAGTATTGTATTTTCCCCAATGGAAAGGCAACCTTCTGTCAAGAAACCAAGGACATTCTACTTTTTTATGAGAAAACGCAGTTTTCAGGCCCTATCAAGCTACTTGTAACAAGGTATTTTGATTTTTACTATTTTTCACTGTAAGGTTTTTCATATTCCGTATTTTCTTCTTATCTTCTCACGATTCTCATTTTCGAGATGTTACGTCCTTTGATGATGATGCTAGGGCTGCTTGAAATAATATCATCCTCTTAATACCTGATTCTGAAAGCTTATTAAGTGTTTGCAACTTCACAATTGAGCATAGTTTTCCTCTTCAAAGACACATGTTGGTTACATCTCTATGAAATGAAATCTCTAGTATCCTAAACAGGCTACAGATACAGACACAACCTTTATCCTTTACACTTTACACCAAAATCAACAATAATTTTTAAAAAATACCTTTGGACATCCAATATAGCATCTAAACTGTAATAATTTAAGAACTTTCCACAGATCAAAGGAAAAGAGGTTAAAGTCCATTGGACAAATTAGTAAATCTGGTAATTTGAACTGTGGAAGCTATACTGGAGTAGAAATCCCAACCATCAGCAAGGTTTGGTCTCAGCACATCATTCAGAACTCCTAAGGAAAAGAAATCAACTGATGGGCTAAACAAATCAAAAATTCAACTGAAATTAGCTTTGGCCTGCAATGAGATCATCAGCAGTCATAAGGAAGTCTATTTTTGTTTTGTTTACAAGTAAAAGCTGAAAGGCACAAGTGTCCCCAGCCTGAAAATCAGTAATTTGTGGGTTTTTTTTTTTGTTGGGATTGAAGTTAATCTGAAACAAAATTTGCTAAAAATGCAGAGAATTTCAGTTATTAAAAAAATCCCTTAGGACAGACTATCAGAGGGTAAAGTAGTATCTCGCTAACAAGCTCATATTTGCACAGTCTCTGAAGTTATGCACTAGAAAATCAACACCCTTACAACAAAAATACAATTTCTTTCACAGCTTCCCAGCCTTGCAACTCAATCTCTTAATAAAATTGGTATAAAATTACTCCGTAAACCTTTAAACTAAATTGAAGATACCCAAGGTGAACTTGGACAAAGATGAGACTGAACAAGTACATGTGCCGTGTTTATCAGATTTAACCTGAAAGTCTCCCCCACTACTCTAAGTAAATATGGAGATGAGATGGGTACTTTGTGCCACAGAAATACCTCTTCTACCATATTAAGACCATTAGATTGAGGCACAAAATTGGGTTTCACAGGAGATGTGGGTGCCAAATACCCAATGATGGTTAAAGAATGGGAGTCAGAGCAGGACAATCAAAAAAACAGTTGTGGGACTGGCAGGGAAAGAGACAAACAGTGAGCTACAAAATTGGATGGAAGATGGCAGAATTAAAAACTGAGTAGAGAAACTGAGACACTGAAAAGATACAGGAAATACAACTGCCAAGAACCTAAGAGAGAGCTTTAACAGAACAAGGAGATCAAATCCTGTGAGAAGAAGGGAAGAACATGAAAAGTGGAAAAACAAATACAACCTACTCTAAACGATCACTGAAAGGGAAAATAAACTGGGACTTGGACTGAAAAGTTCAAAATAAATTATGAAAGAACTAGTCAAGACAGAATCAGAAAATGGAGAAATTGGGAAGGAAAAGTATTTCCAGCCAGAGCTTGTCAAAGGCACTTGGTGCCGCTGGGTTGTCAGTTCAACTTTATGATCTTAGAGGTCTTTTCCAACCTTAACAATTCCACAATTCTGTGACCAGAAGGATGCCTCCTCTGTCTACAGGCACTTGCAAAGCCTATTAGCAAACAACACCCCATCTTGTGCAAACTGCACAAAACTTGATCCGTACAGAACGCCAATCCCTACACATTTTAAAGGCAATAAATGTAAAGGCCTATGCCACACAATCTTACTATGTGCCATTTCATTAACAATGCGGGGTTCCTTTTCACCTTATTTCAGTATCAAGAAGCAACACAGTATTAGCACGCCTGCAAAGCGCTGAAAAGCCTACAATCAGAAATAAGCAACCTTATTTTAAGCTGCTTAAACAACCTTTATTCTTCTTTCACCCCTATCCGTAAGCAAATGTCATTTTTAACAAGATGATAATAAACTACTTTTCCCATTGGATTCTCATCTCATGCAGGGAACCAGAGCAAACATGTTCCAGGAATGAATTATTATGCAACTGCATAAGACTATTTTTATGGAGCATCCAATTCATTTTTTGCAAAAATTAAAAGGCAATCAAGACATCAAGCAGAGGGGGACTGTAGGAAAGGAAAATGAAGTTTTAACATTGAAAACATTCGAATTTCCTTTTCCAAATTAAGTCAGTGAGAACTATACTGTATAAATAATATAAAAATTATAGCAGTTATAGGAGTCTGATCCTTCAAAATCCACAGAGGCATTAATTCACTGTGTCTCAGGAGCCTTTTTCTGAAACAGATTTCACCATACCACATCATCAGTTCATGGCAGCATCTTCAAGATCAATATGTCTGTCAACCACTCAGCAAAGAGCTACACCATACAAATGAGCTTAGCAAAAAATGTATCTGAATTTTTAGCACCTTAACTAACCACTAGATAATAAAGATCTGGGTATCACAGTGTTGTGAAGGTAAAAAGCTGAATACAGGTTAGTAGCTCAGTTACACCTTCATCTGAATATAGGCTGTGCTGACACTGCAGTTAAGTTGGACACTGAGTAACATACAAAATAACATCTGGGGTCTCCTTTATTGCAGAGTATGTCAAGACCACTAGCTTTCTTGGCTATTTTGTAAAGAGCAACACACCTAGAATTCAGCAAAAATTAAATGAAGAACTTATTTTAAAGACGAGTCAAACAGTGGTCCTATCTAAGCAGTCAAGAGATCAAAAATACCCCAAGACTTACAGTCATCACACAGTGTTGTTTCTTACAGTAATTCAACTGCTCGAGTGATACAACCCTAGCAAAAAAGTCCCCAAAACTAACTGTGAAGCTGCAAGAACTAAGCAAAATTGAATACAAGATTCCTAGTGGTGAATATGACACCAAAGCACTTGTTTACCACTTCTACCACATACACTAATTACAAAATAAAAATCACTTGTGTCCTCCTTGACTAAATACCTATATGCAGAGGTACCAGCAGCAGCCACTTCCACAATCAGCTCCTACAACTGTTCTAGTTTGACCTTAACAGACTCTTGTTTTTCCAGCCAAACCAAAGCTTTACAGCAGCTTGTTCAACAGCATCTGAACCACAGCCGAAATCAACCATTAACATTAATCAGGACCCTTCCACTGATCTCCCTATCAGTGAATTGTAAGGCTACAGTGGCCCACAGCATAATTTTCAAGAAAGTCTGTGTAACCATTACTGCAATACCAAAACCCTTAGCAAATGTAATGTAACACAAGCCAGGAATATTTTTGGGGAATATGGACCACTGACAATCTTTAAAATCAAGCCCGCTATCTGAGAACTACTTCAATATAGAGAACATTTAGCAAAGGTGAATCCAGCCGTCCTCCCACTTCTAGCTAGCTATAATAAATCTCCATTAATAGATACACAGGAAAGCAAATACAAACATTAAAACAGGTGATCCCTAGTATAGCTTAACTTTTACAAGCTGTATTTTTGTTAAGCATGTTCTCAGGACAGTGTAGTTAGTAAAATACTAGAGGTACCTATATAGATCCACTGACATTACACGTTTCAGTTTAACACTTAAACAAGAAAATGTTTTATTTATACAAAAAAAAGGTGAGGTGACAGAAGACTTCTGAGTTGATGTTTCCTGACTTTATAATACAAACCAATAGGAAAAAGAAGGGGAGCTCTGATTGTGTACTTGGAATGTAGAAAGGAAAGCTGAAAGATCACTCTCCTTTTGCCTTCTTTGGAAAAGCGTATTAAAAAAAATTAACATTCTATATCCCAAAGATGCCTTTTTAGATGACCTAATTGCATATTATTTCATCTTCAGTTTGCAAACTTCTGAACAGTTAGAACTGCAGGCAAATAGATCAAGCTACTGAGAAGTCACTGAACTAAAATGATAAGAAAACTGCATGACCGTTTCAGTTTCCTCAAAGACTTTACTTCTCTAGTAGAAATTCCCAGTACATAACCAAAAATAAACATTAAAGAAGAAATGTATGCTGATATTTTAAGAATAGTCTGAAAAATGTTTTGAAGACTTTTCAATACTTTCTAGGGATTGAAAGTGCACCATGCAAAAAAAGTCCAAATAAAGTATTTTTCCAACTTTCATTAGGTTATTTTTTTTAATCCATCCCAAATGTAACTTTTTTAGATATGCTCAAGATTGATGCAGAAGCACATCATGAAGGCTATTAAAAACTAAAACTTTTGTGGTATTCTGGCAAAATTAGTAATACAGAAGCACAAATCTACTACTTTCCACAAATATAGTAGACCTACTAACCTATCCAGTAAAGCTATGTTAAGAAATCAGTTTGCTGTGGGTTTTTTTAAAATATTCTTTGACCAATATATTTATTAATACTGTGAAATAATTCATTGGATTAAATTACATGCCTGAATATATTCTGAATTCCCAATTAAAAAACCCCTCAATGCTAATCCCTCAACTCTAGAGCTCTTCAACCATGTTAGATCAGGTGTTGAACTTGCAGGCAAAATTTCCCATAGGATGTCCTCATATTTACACACGTGCACAGGGTTTCCTTTGCAAAATTGGATACGTGGGCCATAGCTGCTACTCAATAGGATTCATAAGAGCACTATAAAAAACTAAAGAGATATAATAATTTTTATGCAAACTAGGGATCAAGAGTAAAATCCCCAAAAGTAATACAGTAATTCAAGCAAAAGATGAAAATATAACTTTTAAAAATAAATTAAGCATTCTAATTTTAGAACAAGCAGTTCCAAAGCCAACACCACTGCCAGCAACCTATGAAACAGTAACTCAAGAACAGCTCTCATGAAGGATATTTTAGTCTGTGAGAAATTCTGAAGGCTAACATTGGTGCGTCAGTTCAAAAAGTTTCTCAAATTAGTTTTCAATGCCATGTTGTTTGTGTACAATTTATTTTTTTTAATTACTTGAAATAGTCTATGCAATGAAGGTGAACAACTGAAACAATCGTTAACAGCAGCTACTAGGTTAAAATGTTTCACTTACATAAAATTTTTGAGATCAGAAGAATCATATTCATTCCTTTTGTCTAGCCTTTCTCCTCAATACTCACTGTAACACCATGCATTAGACTACTCCCAGTAGTAATAGATCCAGTTCCTGCAAGTTGTTGCATTTAGAGTATGGAAATTTGGCAGAAAATAAACCCCATTGCTCCTGCTTCTCTCTCCTATGGAATACTGGGTTTTCAAGAAAAGGTCCACAAGCTTCTCTCCCCTTACAGCTACTTGAGTGGCATCAACTCTTTATCTGTGACAGAAGTAACTGAGAGGAGAAACAGGATCACCACAGGTTGGATTTTCAGCCACAGAAACTGTTAATTTAGTAGTGAAGGTATATTAACTATTGATGCTAAAATTTATCACCTTAATTTACAGATAATTCTCAACACATAACTGAATAGAAAAGTCATCAACAGGTAGTCCTCAGTCTTATACTAGAATTTGGGGGGAAAAAAAAGTCATCAAATTTACTCTCTTGCTACAGTAATTCCTACTCCTTCATTTGATGCTATATCCTGCCTGATTTCAAGCATGCCAAGTATGGATAGGTCACCATTTCACCTAGAGAACTGCTTTTCCTGCCCAACTATTAATCCTAAAAGTCCAGTGAGCAGGTCAACTTAGCTGAGGACCTCAGTATGTACATTTGGCTCTTTCAGATCCTGCCCAGAAGGTGCCATGTTTCTGAGCAGAGGAAGAGTTTACAGTAGATACAGCAAATTCTTAAGAGAATGACACTGATTAACCAGAAAAAGGAATTCTGACTAAAGTTTCTGAAGCTTGCCTGTATGCAACAACCAAGGAATTTCCCACACAGTGCAAAGGGAGATGTCAATCTACACCCAACTCTACTGAATTCACCTTGTCAATCAGACTTGGAGAGGAAATGCAATGATCCCACTCCCAAGATACACAAATCCTTGAGATACGGCAACTGGTGTTTTCTTGTCCACGCATGGGTTTTTTGTTTCTTTAAATTGCAAAAAAAGTAAAGTCTTTCCAGGAATTAAGATCTCCTGAACTGAATGTGATATACCACATCTGCCTAATTCTATCAGAATTGCTTCTCAGCTCCACACAGTGCTCATTTACATAAACTCAAAAATGGCTGTGCTCAATGTTATTCCCAGATCACACTGGAAAATGAGTGCTCCTCTTTTTTACCCTTTACCTTTACTGCATTCTAGATCCCCAATCCAAACCATAAATTGACATAGCCACAGATACTTTAGTATTTCTCTTTTTCCAGTATTATTTTTCAACTTATCCAGCTATAACATGTGATTTTAAACTCCACCCACAGGCTCTAAATTAAGGTGCTACATATGAATCTATCTTTTTTGCCCCCCTTCACAGCTTCCTGACTACTACCAAGGAAACTGAAATATTTTGTGGAAAAAAAAAATAAAAACTCAATGCTTTGTTGCTTATTTTCTGATTGTATCCTCTGAAAAGCATTAGAGGGATATATCTCAAAGTAATACTCTGTAGGATTTAGACTTGGGTCAAATAGCTCACAAGCATTATTTTGCCAGCTTCTCTGATCAGTACTTTTGTAATTATTTAATCCTTTATGAAAACATTTCCTTGAGTTTGCTGGTACTCTCCACCATGCTCTCCATTTGTTCAATCACCCAGTAAAGTCTCATTCTGCAAACTTTTAGAAGTATTTAACTTTTCTAACAGATCTCATCAGAATACAGTTTCTATAAAGAGGTCTCAGAAGAACTGGAAGGGAGAATCAAACGGAACAGTGCTCCCCTACAGCAGGCAAGCAAAAGGGTTAAGTAGGAGCATGCTGTGTGATGGTGCCCTGTCCCCACACCTTTCCCTTCTGCAGGACTCCCCGCTCCGCTGTCATCGCAGTGCACGCCGGCCCCAGCAGCACAGAACAGCAGTGGGATGCACAGCACGCCTGCACTCCCAGCCTGGAGCACACTGAGGCATCCCTGGCCATGTAAATGCCACCTTGAAGCCCAGACTCAGGTCTGCAGCAGCACAGCCCTTCTTCCCAGTTTAGACATCTCAGCTGTGCTGAGAAAAAGGGAAGGAAGGGGCGGGGACATTCATCAACTATGCCATCTTCTTCACCATTACATCTCACAGACACTTGATAGGTGACATGGCAGAACCACAAGACATTAATTAGGGAAATATTTCCATGTCAGAATGTTTAAATTTACAGCAACACAGGTTTTCAAAGACTCGGTGCACATAAATTTAATGATACTGTCTCTATCGTGCTTAATTCCATTATTCTGTTTGGAAAAGAACTTGGATTTTGAACAAAAAAATAGGAGAAATTCTCTTCCTCCCTGAAAATCAAAACAAGTGATTAGCATCCCATTAGCATCTCTATTTTATAGTATTAAACCAAAACGAACAGGGTCCATAATCAGGCCTGGAAATTTAAAATTTCCCAGCATTCATTACACATTTTAGATATCATGTAATGGTGGGTACGCAACAGTCTGCAAAAAGGTAAGCAGTTCATCTTTCTTCCCTGAGGCAGGATTAAGTACGTGTAGAGGTTTTTAAGAACAGGTTAGTCAATATTCAGTTAAGATTTCATGGCCTTTCTAGCTACCTCAGCTGTTCCAGTGCTCAGGTATACTTAAAATTTTACCCAAAACTTGACCTGGATTTCCATTTTTCCAAATTCAGCTTATTAATTTTTGCAATAAAGATATTGAAAGCAATTTCTTTTCCTATCTGCAGCATCTTCTTCAATTTCTGCAGTTTATTATAGTGTATGTTATTCTGTTATTGCTCCTTTAACTACTCTCTTTTCTAGAATACACTGGATCTTCCAAAAATTATGTTTATTCTTAAATGTCTTATCCTCATTCCACTCCCCTAGACCTTCTAGGATATTCCCATGTATTTCCAGGTGCTAGCACTTCTTCACTTAGTTGGTATCTCTCCCAAAAGCTAATATTAAACAAAGGTACTTTGGTATCGCAACTACTTTGAACTGTTTCAATTTCATCTTCTAGTCTTAACACTCCTCTTTCATTTTCTTCCCGCTTATATGGCCTATCGTTCCCTGAACTCTTATCTGTAATGTACTTGGCCACCCTTATCTCTTCCAGGCAAGCTTTGAGTGACTACGTATTTCTGGTTGCTTCTTCGCACATTAAGATGTTTTTCAGTCGAGCTGCTAAAATTCCCTACAAGATTGACTTTTAAACCAATTCCTCTTTCATGGAAATTCTTGCTATTTGAAAGCTACATTAGATTGCACCCTGCTCTTTAAGAAGTGAGTTGTATCACTTTTCCTTTGCTTGCATGCTGCTGTTTTGGGGCTTGTTTGGTTTGGTTTTGGGGTTTTTTGGTGGTGGATTTTTGGTTTTTTGGGTTTTTTTTTGAAGGGGAGATATATTCTAATTTGAACACATAATTGTATCTTATTTTCAAGAAGAAAATGTGAAAGCCCAATTATACTGGGTATTGACAATGACTGACATCTTAAAGGCAGAACACGCTGTAATATTTTTTGTAAGTACTGCAATGGGTAAAGAGCAAACATGCTTCAGGGGCAGGCCACAGAATCAAAGCCACTAACCTTAACGCAAATGGGAATGGAAGTCTATGCTGAAAGGTCCCAAAGCCTATTTCTACAGATGCTTATGAGCATCTTTTGGTAAACAGAGATCAACAATGAACACATATGGAGACTGAACTGTGTTCTCTCCCTTGAACATAAAATGCCTCCTTGAACACAAGAAAGGCAACGCTAGTTGACAACAGTAGTCAATGACAACCCTGTCATATGAACAATATTTGCTGATTTTTTTATATCCAATCCAAACCTGAACTGTTTTAATATTCAATATGAATACACGCAATGACAATAGCCCAAGTGCTGTTATAAGAATAATGAATTCTGAGGGTTAATTACTCTGAATAAATGGCTGCAGACCTGAAGCTCGTTTATGCTGTTATGTCTACATGAAAACATATCCAAGGCTTGATGTACAATACAGATTAAGTTCTATATAAATATATATTCTTTAATGCCAGCTACTATAAAGCATGACCCCTTTGGTTTTTGTTAATAAAAACATCCCATGAGCTTGATGTGCTACAAATATACTTACATCTTTTGCCATGTTACCAAAGACTAGAAACCAGTCCTCTTAAAATCTTGACGGCTGCAGGACACGGGGACAATGCTGCTATTTTCTAAAAAGCAAGCAGAGACAGCATCAGCTGTAAGAAAATGAGAGGAAGGAAAGTTTTTACCGTTGAAATTAATGACTGCTACCAAGTGCAATTTAGGTTTTTCTTTTTGAAAAAACGCGTTTCTTGGAAGGGGAAAGTTTCCCTTCACCCCCTGGCATGCCCTGAGCCCCCCGCTCCCGTGTGCCCCGGTGGATCCCTCCTTCCCTCCCTCCCTCCCTCCCCCAGCCCGTGCCCGATCCCACGCGGGGCCGGGGCCGGGCCGGTCCCTGTCCAGCTGCGCCGCTTACAGCGCCGGGCGCGGGCAGCGATCACGGCCGCCTCCTCCTCCTCCTGCTCCCCACCCCCATTTCCAGCAGCAGGCACAAGTAGGCCCCAGGGGCAGCTCCCCCCGGGGCCTTCCAGACCCGCTCTCCTCCTCCTCCTCCTCCTGCCGCCGCCGCTCGCAGGCGGACGGGCCGCGTCCGCCCCCGGCCCGGGGCCCCTCACGGGCAGGGCCGGGCCGGGCCGGGCCG
>JAWWEE010000001.1:92864575-92902000 GCA_035221455.1 Xenops minutus
GGCGGGACCGCCCCCCGCCGGGGGGGGGGCCGGTGCGGGCCGGGGTCTGCCCCGCCGCGCGGTCATCGCCCCGCCGCTGCCCCCGCACACCTGCCCGCGGACCGGGGCGCCGGCGCTGCAAGCAAGGCAGCGGCTCCCCGCTGCTCGGCCCGCTCTCTTTCATTTTCCTCTCCCTTTTTTTTTTATTTAATTTTTTTTGTAAATAAAATTTTTAAAAATTAAAAAAAAAATAAATTGAAACTTACACTTTTGTGCGTCCCCCCCCGACGCTGCGCGCTGACGTCACGGGCGCGGCGCGCCTCGCACGGGCACACGCGGAGCGGCCGAGCCCGCCCGCCCGCCGCTCCAAGGCGCGCAGGCACCGCCGCACCGAGCATGCGCGGGATTTTCGCGCCTTCTGCCGGCCGCGCGCCCGCCCCGCGGAGCCGCGCGGTGCCCGCGGGAACGGCCGCTGCACGCGGCGGGGGGGGGGGGGCCGACCCTGCAGGGGGTCGGATCGGATCGGCACGGGACAGCACGGCTGGGCACGGCTCGGATCGGCTGGGCACGGCTTGGCACGGCTCGGCTGGGCACAGCACGGCTGAGGGCAGGGCAGTGCGGCTGGTTGCCACAACATCCTGCTGCGGCCGCCCGTGCTTCCTCCCCGCGCCCTGCCCGGCCGTTACCCGAGCGAAGTTTCGCTCTCAGCGGTCGCTGCTAACATCGGGGATTGTGTGGCAGTTCCTGCGAAGGCTTTCCTTCGGGCGGCTGCACGGTGTCAGCCGGGAACTAGGGCCGGACGAAGACACCTCCGCGCGGCGCAGGCTGTGTGTGCGGTGACAGCCGCGGGACCGGGGCACGGTAGCGAGGGCTGTGTGATGTAATTACATCACTGCCCTGTAAGTTTTGGCAAGGAAAGCCTGCAGCACGCCTCGCGGGGGGCTCCAAAGGCAGGGCTGTAATGGTGAAAGGTGTGGGAAAGCAAAGCAAGCTCAAACGCTGCGTTGCTTGCAGGGTGGGTGCGAGGTGTGGGATGGGGAGGGAGCTGTGCAGGCTCCTGCACGCAATGCCGAGCCTGCACCGTGCGAGGCTGCTCCTAATGCAACGAGGGGAGCAGGAAGTAACAAGCCCGTTCGTTCTTTAAAATTACGCTGCTTCCTGGGAAAGACTAATTGGGGATAGAAAACACAACCAACACAGCACAGAAATAGCAGACCGATCTAGCACAAATGCTAGAGAAGATGCATTTCATCAGTTGACTAGATTCACAGTTACTTTTATACCTGTCTTTTTTCAAAAGACATTTAATAGCTGTGTTTTACAATAATAAAAACCACCTTCATTTTCTTGATAAGTGGCAATCTTTGAAGTTTATAATTAACAATAGCCCCACTAGCTGCTAAAGGGTTCATTATTACCCCATTTCTTGTTTCCTCTTGACTAAGCTTGACAGCAGTGGACGCCGAAGACAGAAGGTGATAAAGTGTTTGTAACTGTTTATAACTTCAAAAAGCAGCAAGAACTTTCATACACAAAAAAACATGAAGCACCCTAAGCCAGCTGCAGAAAAAAATGCTCCCTAAGAGACATCTCCAGTTGATAGTGCCATTCTCCACTATCCAGATCATATATACTGTGCCTGTGGATTTAAACTTTCTATATATCTCCAGTTCTGAACCCCCTCCCCCTTTTTTACATTAATTCTTGTGGGAAAAAACTTGAAAGACAACTGAACAAGCATAAACAAGGGGCGGGGGGGGGCTGTCCTGGTTTGCTAGCATTTATTTTGATACATTACTAACTGCCCAAGCATGCCCAGCTCCCAGGTAGTGTTTTTTCTTTAGTAGTGAGTTGTTCACAACTGATTTGAAGTATTTGTACCAATGGGAAAACCTTAAGTATTTCTCTTATCTGCAAGCACACCTTCCTCAGGCGTTTTGGAGCTTTAGTACCTCTTTTGTGTTTGTAGTGGTGGAAGGCTATTCCAGTTCACAACTGTTTTCTGTGGGGTGCCTCCCTCTTTTAAGTGTGCTTCAAAAGGAGAACAGATCATAACCTTAAACAGCATCAGTGTGGCAGAACTGCATGATAGGCACAAGGAAATTGTTTCAAGAGGTCACCTAGTCTACAGACAGAAACCTGCAACAGATGCCAGAGGACATGCACATGAACATATTTTGACCTTCATGCCTCAGAACTGGAAGCCTTGCAATCTGAACAGAGCGATCTGTGCAAGCTCTCGACTTAATTCAAGACCTAGTAACAGCTGACAAGCTTGTCAGCATCTGGCCTCCTTGGGAGGTAGCATCTCCCAATTCTCAAATTTCTGCTCTATTTTAGGAAATAAAAAATACAGCTTGGTACCATGATTTTGAAAGTGTTTCCATTCCCTGATCTAGGTTTAGTCCCAGAAGGCAGAATCAATTGTCCCTAAGCCACTCTGGTCACACCATTGTACACTTTGTTTTCTTCAGCAATCGGGACATTTTCCTAGTCTCCACTGTCCTTAAACTGTAAGTCCCACGCAGCAGTGATAATTACTCAACAGAGGCAGTGGGAGAACCCAAGGAGCACACCTCTCCGGCTACCTGCCCCCTGGTGAAGCTGGTAGAGGCATGCCTTTCGTTTCCTTTGGGGTGGGGTGGGCCACACATCTCCCAGCCCTGAGGACATCTTGCTGCTCTTCCTTCTTCCTTCACTAGTTTTGTTGGCTCTCTCGTTGTCATCAATAGCAGATGTCTGGTACTTGCTGTTACTTACAAGCTATTGCATTTCCCACAAAATAGTAATGCTCTTAGGGTAGCTTTGCCCCCTGTCACTCGGGGATCCCGTTTCCTCCACCTCTGGCACCAACCACATGCTGGAACACTGCCATGATTGGTTACAGAGCAGAAATACAGATTCCTTCCCTAGACAAACCCCAGGAGTGCTTTTGTGGTTAGATTATTCCTGGGTTCATTCCAACAGGCAGCAAGACCACACTAGGTTTCTCACCCCCTCCATCGAACATCACCATACAGCACTATTCTCTCATGCCAAGCACCCTCCACGCCTCTCAGCCTGCAAAGCTGAGGATGTCCCAACTGTAAAACAAGTGAAATGCACGACATTGTGAGAATGCTTTCTCCTCATATTTGAGAATTATAGCAAATATGAATTCTTAGGCTTTTTAAAGGCTACATAGCCCCATGGACTAGGCCACTATGAACACATTCCTTGAGCCATCCTAGACCCACGTCAGTCACAGCTGCAAGAACCCACCTCACAGCTCCCATGAGATACCTTCCTACTGAAGAACGGAAGCCACTGCTCTATACAGAATAAGCCACAGATACCATAGCATATGCCAAGTTGGAAGGGACCCACAAAGATAATCGAGTCCAACTTCTGGCCCCGCAGAGAACCATCCCCAAAAGTCATACCATGTACCCAAGAGTATTGTCCAAACGCTTCTTGAGCTCTGTCAGGCAGAGTGAAGAACCGTTTTCTAATACCTGACCTAAACATTCCCTGGCACAACTTCAGTGTAAGTCCATATATACCAATCTGACCCCAGGAACAGGGATATGGCTGACAATATAAGTGCAGCCCACACTACCAGCTTTAAAACAGCTTTTGTTCCTTTCTCTTCACAGGGAACAATGGCCAAGGGTATCAATTAAGGGGTAACACACAAGAACTCAAATTTTCCAAAAACCATGCAAGACAAGCAAACAGTTACATCTTCATCCAAAACAAGTCAACAAAACAAAAAAACAAAAACAAAAAAAAATATGAACTAGCTGCAAGTCAGGCACAAAGAAGACCCTTTTTTTCACTCCCTTAAGCTCAGCTTTGCCATAGAAATAACCTCTCATCACTTACGACGTTTATTCTCTGCATCAGCTTTTCTGTGTTCAAAGGATGCTGATCGTTAGCTAAATGAATGAGACAGAATCACAGTCCAACAAACGGAAACAAAAATTTCAAGAAAAGACCTCCTGTTCTTCAAGAAACTTTTACGAAATCCATAGCTTTTCCTTTCAGGGCTTCTGGATCTCCACTTTATCTACTTGACACAGAAAGAGAATATACCACAGTACAAGCATAAGGTTTCTGAAAAGCTGCAATTATATTAAGTGGGCCAGTTATCTAATATTCTCCTCATTTTCCATACAGGCATAAGTAATCATTCACGAATAAGGTGTGTTGCTTCTGTCCTAAGATTGTATCATGAGACTACCCCATTTGGACATGGAGCCATTATTTGCATTTCAGGAAACATTTATATTCTCAATATATTTCCAGATTTCCATGAGACAATCTCAAACATCTGATTGTAAACAAACTTACCATATATCCATTAAGATCAGCAATTTTCACTTGATCTAATACTCAACCATGCAATCCAAGTCTATGTCAACAAAAAGGCACAGAACATTGATACTCAGATGAGGCTCCTATTTCTCTTTCCACAGTTCTCCAAAGGCCTAGCCAAGTCATGACTGAATCAACAATTATTTGGGAAAGAACTGAGAGAGATGAAGCAACCAGTAAGGTATCTAGATGGTCACTTTCTTTTTTGGACATGGACTCTTCACCCAATTATTTTAAAAGGTAATCAGGAGAAGATTTTCTTTAAGAGACACAAATCAGTATCTCCTAGTCTCCTAACTGGAGTTTTCTAGAGAATTACAACTACCCAGAGCAATTAAGAGAAAGGTTTACTCATCAAAGTTGTAATACTAGGTATAGTAATTTCAAAGCCTAAGTGACAAAATGGAGGTCTCTACTATGACTTACCATACCCCTGAAAGAGGTGGTAAACTACATGTGAAATAGGCATCTTTCAAAGCCAAAATTAAGCATTCAGGAGAGATGCTTGTATTTCAAACAGAAAATATGAGCTAGGTCAGCAGAGTAAGATTTCTCTCCCTAGAACAGTTAAGAAACAAATTATGTTAGTGAGGCATCTGAAAAAGTGTAGACTGAATAAATGTAGACGGTTTTGAATTTGTTCTCCAAAATACTGAAATACACCAACAAATCAGTTTCAGGTTTCTTTTCTGTTACTAATTCATTTTATGAAAAACATCTATTTTATTTATAGGGCAGCTTCTCCTCTGCATTTGCACTGTTGTAACTGCAATAACTTTTGAAACCATTCAAGAAGAGGTGGAATTGCCATACTTTGTGAAGCATCAGTGCCTGGAGAGAAAGCTCTAAATACGGTGAGCAAGAACTCAAATATGATGAACTCTGCTGTGTCCTACTAGCTCATACATGCTCCAGTCTAGTCAAAGCTACATTTTAACAAGTCCAGCAGAAAACACAGGAGGAAACTGAGGCTGCTGTCAGGTAGAGGAATGAGATGCAAAGCACACAAATCCATCCAAAGCTTTGTTTTGCTCCTTGGAGGACAGTTTTCATTTTAATTGGCAATTTAAACCTATGGAACATGCACTTTTCTAGCCATTTTGCAGGTATCAGAGTTATTTCAGATGACACTACAATACTGATGTAAAGTGTTAATGTATCTTAAAATAGTATTGGTTTTAGCAGATAAACCTCAAGATGATTCTTAAATGATTTGTCAGAATAGACCATAGCCTGGGAGTAAGCTTTCTCTATGACACTTAAAGAATGGGCTTTTACAAGGCTTGTCACTACATACAACGTTTTAAAGAAAAACTACTTACATTTAAGATCACATTCAAAACACTGTTTTCTAAAATATTGTGGTATTTTAAAAAGACTAACAATTTATTCAATGTAAATGCAACTTATAAAGTAGTGGAGTTGCAAATACACATCTAGCCTGCCATTTCTAATTTTCTGTAAATTAATTTACTTAATTTCAAATCTAGTAAAGTGTCAAATAACATCCAACCTCCAAAGTTACAAAAGTGAGATTTTCCACATCTGCTTAAAATTAGACTTCCCAGATTTTACTACATTTATTTTTAATTCAAAACAACAGAAAAAAACCCTGTAAACCATTACCGTAATAGAAGTTAGCAAAAAAAATGGGTGACAACTGTAAATCTGCAAACATAAGTGATGCACTTTCTTACTGTCAACTTTTAGTTCAAGTATGTAAATAAATACAAGAGCTAAGATAACATTTACCACTGTAAGAAAATACATTATATGCTGAAATTTGGAGTAAAATGTCATACAGTACTGGCTGCATCATTTGTAATACGTAACTGACTGCTTGGAACTGATGCTAAACAGTTAAACCTTTTCTTTATGTAGATGACTACTCTTTTACTCACCATTAGAAATTTGTTTTGTAATTAATTTTATGCTGTATATTAAACTCCTAAACATGAAAATGACTCAAGTCATTTAGTAAAAGAAGATACCATAGGCACCATAATATATATATTTTTTCTTTTTAAACAAAATCTGGTGATGAACCAGCATTAATAGGATGAAAATTAAAAGGCACATTCAGGCAAAAAAATAAGCAACACAGTTTGCATGATGCTATATTTTAAAAAAATAATTTATGATCTGAATAATAGATTGGATCAGAAAGAAATATTCTGGCGGATTTCAATCTGTCAGAGAGAAGTAAATTTTGTAAAAGGTGTGCAATTCAAATGACAATTATTTTTTAGTGTTGAATTTTGTTTTGTTTGAAGGTCAGTATAAGGCTCATGACCAAGTGCTTGCTAAGAGAACTGACTACTCAAAATGTCTAGTTTTCCAAGTGCATAGAAATACAATGAGCAACAAAGATATTCTTGAAAGAAGACATTCTTCTATATGTGCAAATCCTAATCAAGTACTTGAGCGTCTTTCAGGTCTCGGAACACATTTCATAATCGCAGCTCTCCACAGGGCAGGGGCAAGTAAAAGGCTTAGAGTAGTCACGCTTAGAATAAGCAGATAGACCTGCAAAAGGCAAATAAAAGCCATTACTTCTCTTGGTTACATACTAGTACTAAGAAGTGACTAGAAGTTTGAGGAGATCAGACTCAATACTAGACAGTATTTTCAAGAGACTCCACCTGTATTCCTAAACAACTTTGCATATTGCTACAAAAGCAAACAAGTGCATGCTCAAATCATCTTAATTACCTGTTTACCTGGTTTGAGCATACAATTAAAAAAACGCCATTATGACTTACAGAAAAACAATGGTTTATAGCTATAGTTGAGATCAGTTTTGAAAGCTCAATATTTGCTAAAAAATTGAAGGCCAAATACCACCTAATTTTTAAAACAAAACAAACAAAAAAACCCACTACCCAAACTATTCTAGTTTAATGATATAATGGCAAAGTTCACTACTATTCTACACTGAAAAGAGCAAAAAAAAATCCCCTTAAGTCATACTGCACATCTTCTGAAAAAAAAAAATCTTAACTATATAGTCCGAATGAGTCTTTAAAAACAGTGTCAGGAAGTAGTTTTGAGGTCTCAAGCAGAAGAATTACTTTAGGAAATTTCAGAGCTATATAAACTCACACAGTAGATAATCACGCAAGAGCAGAAAAAAACGAAAGCCTAAAAGCCTTCAAGCTCAGTGGGTGGGCCCCTAATCTGGTTCTGTGATCACATACAGAGATCCTGAAACTCTATGCGAACATGTAATATTTATAACTCCTAAATATATGCAGGAGTGAACGCAAAAATGAATCACCTTTACCTACAAGTGAACAGCACCGTGTAAGTTTTTCACACATGCTTTATTTGCAATTGGTTCCAGCATTATATAGCCCACTTGCTCACACAATGAAAAGCACAGTATTTTTTGTGAGCAAAAGCAGAGAAGACAAAGCAGCTAACACTAGAAAGTGAGGTCAGTTGTTGTATCTCTGTAGCCATAATTTACTAATGTCACAAAGCAGACTTCATCTTCAAAACAAAATAACATTCTCACAGCTTCAATCTAGAACTAAATTTAAGGCTTCTGTCCTGGGGATTCTTTTAATGACTACTGAAAACACTGGTTGTTTTTTCTACAGAGGATCTGAAATGAAACTTGTTTAAATGCTAAGGCAATTTCCACATGATATCTGCTCTCCAGTTCTTATTTGCTGGTATTTCCTTCTTCAAATCATATACTCTATATATCCTGTACTCCTATACCTTGTCTATAGCTATATCGAGATTTAAAAGCAAAGGCTTCTCAGCCTTAGTGACTCAGGTGCTATCTTACAACACACTGCTCAGGTAATAAAGAAGTTTTAAGTGAGAGCAGTTAAGGTAAAGCATTTATAACTAAGCTATTAAAGTACAATATGAAACAAATGAAAAACAGCACTAAGAACCCTGTCAGGGACATCCAAGTATCCCCTTGTATTGGTCGATTCTATTTGTTAACAGTTGAGAGATGGTATAAAATTGGAGTGTATTGGTATTTCGCATACTGGGATTTTGTATTACACTGTAAGTTATTCAGGTGCAAAAAATTAAGTTAATAACTATAGAACAGCTTACCTCCCGAGATATGATCCCAGCTCTGCGTGCTCTGCTTCCCAGAACAAAAGAGAATTCACTGACTTGTGCCAGTCCTGCCGAGACAATCCACTTGATATACTGGCTGGTCTTCGGAAGAATCAGAGAAAGGACAAGCACTGCCAAGACAAACTTTAAAAACAGGGGGTTTTGTAGTTCTTGGGGGTTTTGTTTTGTTTGTTTAAATAAAAAAAGGTGCAATAGATAAAACAGTACAAACTTTGTAAGATATATAGCATCAAATACAGTAATGCTGGACATAACATAAAATAATGGACTTCTAAATGTGTCTTCTGTATTAATGTCAAAAGAGACAAATGTACATTGAACAGTAAAGAGTCATATGTTATTTATTATAATAAAAACACTTGAGAACTGTCACAAATCCTAAGCTAGATACAGATGATTCACCATCATCACTCACTTTGAACATTAAATACAGTACTTTTTTTAATACCTAAGAATATTGTATCAAACTGTATTCTAATCAGAAAGATTCCTCCAAATACAGATTTACAGTAATACTGTTATATCAGATGTGCAGTTCTTGCACAGAATTTTCTTTAGGGCATGCAGCACAAAGATTATTTAGATTAAAAAAAAATTTAAAAAGAGTAAAATAAATTACCTTCATTATGACCACAGACAACGTAAGGAATAGCAAGACTGTGAGTTCATATATTACAAATGTGGGGAAAACATGAAGTCCTAGAAGGAAAGAAAATATTTCAAAGTTTGAGGCCAATATCTTAATATCATAATTTTCTGGGTTAAAAATATATTTAATTGCAAGACTGTATTCTCAAAACCAACCAAACAAAAAGCCTTCACATATCTACCAACCACTCGTTCACTAAAGCCTTAACTACCTACTTGATAATGAAAAAACTTCCTGCATTATCCAGCCATTTTTCCTTTGGAGGGGTTTAGCACAAGCAATATTCCCAGTCAAATTGCATATGACTGATGCACCAACACTTTCATTTACAAAGTCTTCTGCCTTCCACACCACTCAATACAGAATCTGAACTGAAACTCAACTCCACCAAAAGTTATAAAAATCCTGCAGGAAAACAATTCCATTGTTCTGCATAGTCATTGTAATGTTTTGCTAGTTATTTAGCCTTTTTGTATGATATAGTAATGGCCTATCACCATGGGAGGAATTTGCACAGCCATAGGTACAACAGAAAGCGAAACCAGTTTTGATTCCATGACCCTCACTTCCAAACACTGAAAGTCACCTGAACTGGAAAAGTCTCTTGGACTGGAATAAGGTAAAGTCATAAATCACTGAGCATGGTCTAACAATTACAGAATTATGTAAAAACCCATTGCTATGATGTTGTTGGGTATTTTGAGGGGGTGGGATATCTTTTTTTTTGCCTTTTTCTTTTTTTTCAATTTTAGTTCAGTAAGGCAAGATAACGAGACCAACAAAGAACACAGAAATTTAAAAATAAATATTGATAAGATTAAACAAAAGAAAAAGAAGTATTTGTAGAAGTCCTAGAATCACTAAGGAAGAATCTTACTCACAGCTGACTAAACCCATTTTTTCCTCATAGAGTATGAGGAACTTGTGCAGGCAAACGTAACTGTGCATCTTTGGAAGCTCATTCCTTTTTTAACAAAAGCTTCTAAAAAGAGAAAGCAAAATGGTGGTGTTCCTGATAAATCCATAATACTGTTGGCAATTCTCCAATCCAATTATTTCTGAAGGAAAAACATTTAGCTTTCTAAAGCACATGCCATGTAAATCAATGTTGTAACTTCTTATTTTAATGCAAGACAAGGTTTCACTAATTTTCCCTGCCCTGTCACGCTGCAGATCCAGAAGAACTGTAGAGAACCAAGAGCTGTCATCTCTTCCAGACTATGCAAGAAAGTTACTTATAGAAACTTCACAATGTTTTGTCCATATGCTCATTCCATTGTGGATGGAAGTGTTCTTCAAGTGCATCAGAGATCTTTTTACAAGTACCACTCAGTCAGAATGCACACACCCTGTTTTATTTCTTAATTGCCTTCCAACTACTGAAGCGCAAATGCAAAAGACCATGAAAGTAAGAGGAGAGATGACAAGGGATGAACACCACACTAAAAGAAGTCTGCATGAATGCATAGATGCACATGGAAGGGAAAGTAGCTCCTCTGTTTTCACTGTGTATCACGTGCACAGTGCTCATTCACCTTTAGGCTGACCTCAAAAAACACATGCAAAGCAATTAGAGAAATACAGCCTGTAGCAATGGCACATTTGATAAGAGGGTCAACTCTGCCACATCTAGAACTGAAGGTTTCTGAGGAAGGCTATAAATATAGCCTAGTGCTCTCATCACTACTGGTGGAACTACCTGTTTAGTTCTGGAGCAGACAGGCAGTCTGAAGTCCATTTGAACCGCTGCCCAACATGGAGATTACTGCCATATTCCAAAGTACTGAGGCACAAACTATGGCAGATTTCTATACCAATCCTGTGGAGGTAAGTGTCTGTAAGGTAAAGCAAGCCTAAACCTGTTACATTACGCTATTCTGAGCGGACAAATCATCCCAGCAAACAGACATTTTTTGGTAGGAAATAAATCCCATCAGAGGGCATTTTTATGGTCATTAAAGACCTTTGCTCCAGTCCTAGATGAAAACCTAGGATAAGGCTAGAAGACATATCAGACTCCTATACAAGCACGTGAAGCCTTCCTGACGACGTCATCAGAAAGACTTAACTTCACAGGCAGAAGGTGCATGAATGTGAACATTTATTGTAATGGTTTTCACCAGATTTTTTTACTAAGTTCAAGAGGCACTTTGGACTCATTCGCTAAAATGGAAGAAATGCTTCAAATAATTCAAAAACTTCCACAGTGTCATCAGGTAGCACATGGCACATTGGTCAGTAGTCAATAGCTAGGGTAACACTTAGTTACACCTTTACAGAGCTGACCATAGGCTTCTGGACTTCCATTCCAAGCAGTGTTCAGAAATAGCTGGAACAGAGGCCTTGGTGTGATCCTGCACCAGTGTGAGGCCAAAAAGCACAGTTCACTCATGTAAGTTGGTGCATGCTCTTCTGTGGACAATCATGGGCAAGATTTTGCATGTTCTTTTTATAAGTATTTTTTTTTCTTAACAAGTAAAGTCTCTCTTTCTCTGATTAGACAGATTCTACCAATCTGCTGGATGGCCGCTAAACAACATGTGAACATCCAAACATCTTGACCACATCCTACTAGATCCAACATCAAGAAAAGGCATCTTGAAGATCCTTGATGGCAAACAAAATTACAAAAAACAGAACTCTGTGCATCAAACTGGAGCCAGTAAAATTAATTCTGACACATCCTCAAGACAGGCTATCATGCAGAAAAATCATGTTAGCAATGCACTGGGATACTCTATCTATACTGAGAGTTTTAAGAAACCTAAGATCATAGCTAGCAAATGCAATAAACGCTACAGCCCTGGCTAGATCATTAAGTAGCAGAGGGGAAAGCCAACATTCTTCATCTTTCTCCAGAAGGGAAAGTCTTTTTCGTATAATGTCAGTTCTGAGAACCTGAAACCTCCAAATTTTGTTGCATTCTATGCAGGAAAACAAAGCAGTAGAGCTGGATGGATAAGGAGAGGGCAGTGCATGCCACCTGATGAATTCCAGTCGGGATCTTCCTTCGATTTCTCTCAAATTCAACAGAAATGTTAAGAGGCTCATCAGAGAATCTTTGTGTACATATCTGTTCCGGACAGTGGTGGTGCTGACAGTGTCAGCATCAGCTGTCTTCTGAAGAAAAAGACTGTGCTGTTAAAGGGTTTTCGGCACCTTGCACTCAGCGTCCAAAGCTGACCACAAGATTTACCCAGAAGGGAAACACAGCCTGGTGAGTGAGTGCATCTGCACAGCACATTGGGAACACACCACTTTTGTCAGCCAGTGGAAGTAATCTGCCTCCTCACCAGTGGCAGAGAGGGTCCTGATGCCCAATTTCAAAATCCATATGCCGCGTAGACTAAAAAAAAATAGGATATTGGAGCTTTTTTAAAGAAGTCAAAGTCTACACAAAGATGCCTTCCACTTTTCTAAAAATCAAATTTTGTATGGGGAAAGATCTGAGTGCTATGTACCAAAACAGAAATGAGAAAGTTCTCAAGATGTGGCTCTAGCAGATTGGTCCAAACCTTCCCTCAAAACTATCAGGGAGGACAGAGACTAACAGGAACTTTCGAGCCTCAGCAGATAGCATAAAGAGCACCAGAAACCTTGAAGAACACACCAAGGCCTAAATGAATGTACAGATAGAGAGTAGCAAAAAGTGCAGCTGTTAATGCCTAACTGCAAAGGTGTATTATTCTCACAAATGCACCCAAGCGCAAATTTGAAAGCAGTACCATTACAGAGGTCAAGCTAAGGGCAGGTCCACCATTACAGACATTACACGAACAAGTACTATTCACCTCATCTGTTAGGCACCAGAAGGGTTTCTGTAGTGCAAACAGAAAAGCAGGCATTTAAGACATGTAAAATAGGAATGCACTTTTCCAAATGACATATTTACAGTTGCTTTTCAATTAAGTTAAATTTTTCTCTTTGTGTCTTTATTCTAGAAGGACCAGAAATGACATTACTACAGTGGTGTACCACCCCACCTCAGGATCTCAAGTGTTTCCACTCTCTAGAAGAGGCTGGTTGCTGCATATAGCAACGCAGCTTCTCTTTAAGCAGGGGAGAAGGATCTTTCCCTGTGACCTGTACATAATTTCACAGAGTAAATCTCTGTATCTTTATAGATAGATATCATTCACATATGTACATATATAAGTAGAAAGCAAGCAAGGAGTCCTTAAAAAGAAATCTAGAATACTTTTTATTCTGCTCAGGTTTTCTTTGCAACATCCTATCACTCCTTTTAAAACCTACCTCCTTGCCACTTCACAGAACTTCCTTTTAGAAAAAAATTTAAAAGTAACCAAAAGTAAAGGGGAAAGGGTGGGCTTATTTTTATTTGGGGAGGAATGGGATATTGTTTGGGGTTTTGGCTTTTCTTTTTTTGTTATTTTGTGGTGGGGCTTTTTGTTTGGTTGATTTTTTTTAACAAACAAGTATTGTCATATTTTGTCAGAGGCCTATAACAGCTCATTTTCCTGATTTTTTTTTAGCTAATTTTCTTCTGAGGCAGGAATAACACCCATTTTCTGTAAAATCATACAAATGTGTTCAGCAATTTTTTTTCCCTTCTTTCAATTATAATGGTAACAACAGTTATAGGGGTTTTTTTTAAATTTTGTAACAGAACAACTGAATAATTTTCTTAAGAGTACAATGCAGGCTAAATGGAGTGCTGCTAGCATGCCAACAGATCTAGCTATTTTCCTCCACAAGACTGTAGGACAGTATTTTTGTTCAGTCCCTTGTAAAATTAACTTAGGGCTTATAATTACTTGTCATGCTTTGTATCCCTGATAACACTATCCACTTACCACCATCTTCAGTGAAACACATAAACACCTTATATCTCTGAGCATTTAGCAATTACTCGTCCAAGCCTGGCAGTTATATGGGCCCAAGAGTTTTATCAGAGCTCACCACTTTTCTCCCATTATTAAAGTTACTCAAATAAACATATCTCTTAATAAGTAATCTGACTGACCATCAGAAGCTGTTATCATGGGCTGGGTAAAAAAAAAACAAAACAAAAAAAACCGCAAAAACACCACAAAACCATCAGGACTGGCATGCATAATTATTTCCTTTTTATTTTGCCAGACACCAGCAGTTTTAGTTTCTGTTATGAAACGATGAGTATCAAACAGGTATATAAAAAACAGCATTCAAATTATGCTGATGATGGGACTTAACTATTATCTGAATAAATACATGAAGATTAAAAAGAACAATAGAAAACTTAAAACCAGAAGAAAAACCAAGGGTGGTCTTGAAAAAAATAAACTAAAACCAAACCCCAGGAATTTCTGACTAAGCATGGGTTGAAGGAGGTTGGATTTGTGCAACGGGCCACATCCAAACCCCCTATCTTGGACTGTGCAATGCTCCCAACCATAGGGTATGCATCTCCTATACAATCCACAGGGAGAGGGAAGTGCTCTCACAGGGCCCGTCTCCTCCTTAGCAGTACCTGAGCACTTCAGTATCATGTTCCAGTTTCCTTTAGAGAAACCATATTGGGGCATGCATGGACAGCTAGAGAATGTAGCAGTTCAAAATGAAGCTACTGATTGACTGTAAATCCTCTCAAGGGTTAACCTGTTTTGGGCAACAAGCACAATGAGCTACTCTCCTGGCCTCTCAATGCTGCATTTCAGTTGGCATTCAGGTAGTCGCTGAGATATGTCTTGTTCAATTATTTTTTCCCCATGTTGAGAACCCAGGTCATAATCTTCCTAATTAAAGCAACAAGAAACTATAAAAAAGATCTGTTTCCATTATCATATCCTGCTTCTAGAGAAAACCAAGCCACAAGAACCTGAAAACTACTCTACCAATTGACTCAAAATAGTAATACAATTTTAGTATAAATTACAAATATAGCTGCTGGGAAGACAGAAAAATGTTCAAAAAAACCAACACCCAAACCAAGACTTTTTTCCCTTAAAATTTTCAGTTACATGTTTTAAATAGGATGAATTCTGAATTAACAATGAAAAGCTGACATTAAAACATGACATGAGAGTACAAAATGGAAATGGCTTCTGAAACTGAATGTTACATTTAAAATTAGTAACAAAGGCAAACCAATATTGTGCTCAGTTAACAGTTTAGTATTTTAACAAAAGAAAATCTATCTCCCCCCCTCACATTGTAAACACCATTTTTTCTCCTCCCCCATTTGTAAACAACATTTTTGTCTCTTATATATATTTTATATATTACAGACATAATATTATTTAATATATATAATATTAAATATTTTTAAGTAAGTTTTCTTGGAAGTTACCTATAGATGCAAAGAAAATGATGGCAAGAAAGTCACGTATTGGTTCAATACAGCACATAATCTCCTCAGTAACCATGTGACCCTGAGAAGAGATCAGAGCTCCGGCTAAGAAGCATCCCAGCTCCATTGAAACATCCAACAGCTCTGTGATCTGTCAAGGAAAAACAGAGAATGTATTGCTGACTCACTGAGTAACTTTGTATAGCGTTTCACAGTGAAATTATAAAACTGTACATGCCACTGAATGTAGGAAATTGCTATGTCTGTATGCAAGTTCAACAACGTGCATAACTTAGTGTATTTATTTCAGTGGTCTGCAGTATTGTATTTATATAGAAGGGTCACAAAACCAGTTTCCCCCTCCATGTTACTGCCTTCCCCACAAAAAGAAAAAAATAAATCCCTTAATCTACTTTTGGATTTTGCTTTGTGTCACTCTTAAGGACACCATCTGATTTCACAACTCCATGAGAGACTGTAACAGCTTTGGAGCCAGGATTACATAATACACTGAGGCTGTGAAATAAAGCAGTAAGAACAGGATATTTTCCAGCTGTCAAACAAGGGGGAAAAAATGAAAACCAAATCTTATATTTGGAAGAATATTCTCAATTTAGCAGAAGTCCCAGGCATAAATTACATTTTATTATTGTAAATTTGGCTTAAGCATGTCTGTGCGCTTTACTGAATAGGGATTTCTTTCAGTGTGTGAAGTGCTGAAATAAAACAATATCTACTTGAAAGAATTCAGACTGCTTCATTCTTTTTTAATATTTTAATGCAATACTAGGAGATGAAACACATATAAAAGACTAAATTAAAAACAAAGCAACTGCTTAAGGCAATGCTCAGAACGTTAGGAAAAAAAAAGGCAAGCAGCACTTCTGGTGGGTATAAAGCATGTTTTAAAATAAATGCTTTAAAACCATGCTGCTTCAGATGGTCATCTTGCTGACAAAGTACAATGCTATTTATATTAATAGAACATTTAAAATAGAAGACTTATTTTTCATACTAATTTAGATTAAATGTACACTATAGTACATTTATGGATACCATTCATCATAACCTGAACGGTAATTATGAAACTAAAACTCAAGTGACTTGAAATTAATGGAAAAGAGCAAGACACAATAAACAAGTCTCCAAGCTGTACATAAAATGCCACCTAAAAAGAATCCCCAGATTTTTGTGTATTGAAGCATTAATGTCTGAATAATCATCACATAAATGCATTTCTGATAACAGTCTGTAATTGATTGCAAGACATTTAAGGAAACAAATTGGTTCTGTCAACTAATACCAATCATTGCTGATCAGGCAAATCCAATAAAATAACATAATTATGTTATTCTTAACATAAAAGGAATTTCAGTGCTTTTCACAACAATTTGAAATTGTAAAAGGGAAGAAATCACCAAGAGATGAGTAAGATAAAGGAAATTGTTATGAATAGGAAACACTTAAGTTCTCCTCAATGATACATTAATTGTTTTAAAAGACACAGCCTCTTGAGTATGATTAAGATCCAACCTAGCATATTCTAATAAAGTTGGAATTATTTTTACTATTCAGCTATAATCCTCCCACACTTAAGAGTTACCAGCTGTAACAGAGCTCCACATCAAAACTTTTACAGCTAGTATTTTAAGTATTCCCATGTACATGATTACTGTACCGTGTAAGACGAGACCCAGCATCTCTTGTACCAGAATTGCATGATAGTGCACTGTTAGGAGAACCACTCTTCAAGCAAGGAGCAATTTGAGTGTGAAAGAAACATGTTTGTTCAGAAAGCATTAGACATAACTGGAGCAAACCATATGTCTATCTGGGAGTTTGCTCCCACAGCATAAAATCTGAATTACATTCCTTCTGTGATAAATCAAGTATGAGCTCAAGGGCCCGGTAGAAAAATAGGTAAATTTTGCTATTTCTTGTCTAGTCTCTCGGTACTACACAACTTCAGGTCTACAAAATCTACAGATGACTCTAGATACCGAAAAGCATAAAGTGGATGAGAGAGCAAGACCCAACAATTACATAATTTTCTTAACCCTATCTCCCCTCCTCCAGTCTGTTCTTCAGATTTATACGTAGATTAATACAAAGACTCTGTTTACAATTCCCATCATGCTCTCTAGTTAGCCAGTAATATTACTAATAAGTAGACACATTTCCTCAGCTAAAACTGTAGCATCAGGGTTTATTATGTATAATATATGGGCACATGTGCACGCACATACTGGAGAGGGTTTGTTTTACTAGCAGGAAGGCATTCTCAGAGAGTGTCTTACATAAGCAAAACTTGGAAAGTAATTCAATTCAGTAGTCCCTCTGTGCTTGCATCACTTTTAATGTTTTGCCTTTATCAACCAGGGCTCTAACAATTACTAATCTTTGCACTGGCTTGCCTTTTCTCAACTCTTACATTACAGAGAGCTTTTCCAGTCAAAACTACATGAAAATCTTTGTAAATTTCTGTGGTTTTCCTAGTACAACTTAGTTTTCAGTTGTTTTCAATGGTCCCATTTTACTCCTATTCAGAAAGGATTGCTTTGCTTTCACTAGATATTAATTTTTATGTTCAAATGTTCTATCACAGCAATAAAGAAATAAACATTACTGCTATAACATGTTCCAGCTGAATCTCAACCATCTGTTCAGCAGTTGTTTTGCTCATATGCTCTTACAGTGTCTATCTTATTGCTACTCTTTAATCATCATAGAAGCTTAATGAATATGGTAAACCAGTAAAATTAAACAAAATCTTGATGGAAATAAAGGTATTAGAAATTCAGGCTTCAGTAACTTAAATCTGCTCAGGAGTAAAGAGGTGAATTCTAAGCTTGCATTTTAAGGAAGTAAAGCTGTAATAGAAATGGAAATGATTTTTAGTGAACCTGGTAAAAACTCCATCTCAACTATATTTGAGATTATTTGTGAATAATATTTGAGAATATTTGAGATTAAAGTTCTTCCTTAATCTTCTCCTTTTAATTGTTAGAAAGGAATTCATAAGCAGGTTATGAGCCATTGAGAAATACTCCAGGCAAGCAAAAAATGATAGTCCCAGTATTAATAATGATATTCCTAAGACACTTCAGGAAAAATATGTAAATTTTCATGAAGTACTGTAATAACATGGCTATATTTTCTTTTCATTTTTTTATATATAAAGCAAGCTGGCAATTTCCCTCCATTTGCACAATTTTCCTTGTAATGTTTCTGTGTATGCAGAACATGAAAAAGCAATGTTACACCAGTGAATTCTCTAGGTGACGTTTTCTTCAGCTCATCATGATATATATCTCAACCTAAAAGTACCAGTTTGGCCATGAATTCTGAGTTGTTGCATTTAAAACCGTAAGCAAGATTTGCTCTTTACATTGTGATTCGGGAAAACAGTTACCCAGTTAAAACAAACCAACCACTATCTGCATAACTTCAAAAGGAGGTGCTGAAAGTGTAATAATATTCTACTAAACCTTTGTTACTGATGACAAGGCACACAATTCAAAGATGCACAACTGTGTCTCAGTGTCAGCTGTAATTTTATAGAATTGGCACTTGACACAAACTCCCCCCACACCCGATCTGCCTAACTACTTGACAGACAAAAGCGAGGGGAATTCCAATTATTTCTGAGAATACTGGGAAGAGAAAGAGGTATCTTAAGTTCCAAGTCTTAGCGAAATATGTATATTAAATGCATCTCTTTAACTTAGCTTACCAAGCGACGTATTTAAGACTCTGTTTCAGCTGTAATGAGTTGTAATGTTAACCAAGTCACTACCACAGAGGAAGGTCCTCGACTGACAGGATAATCCTTACATCAAAATTGCTTACTCACACTGCAGAATAGGGACCTCTTCTGCACTATCTTCCCTCTTGTTTTCCCAATACAGAATTTGCCCTTATTGGTAGAGAAATGGTAATTCTTGTTTAATTAGTCATCTGAGATTTTTCAAACACAGGAAACAAGTAAAATAAAAGAAGTTTATATAAGGTGTGCTACATGTGCCGGTGTTACAGATTAATCCAAATACAGAGTAAAATTCGGTGGACCCAGAATTCCAGTCAACACTGAAGCACATAGTAAGTGACTGTATGCATGAAGCAAGAATACCCTATCAATTCTACCCTATTTGTCATGTATTGGAAAGCACGTGGCCTGCAGAGTAACCTGAATGCTAGATAGCAAGTTGAAATATTTTCTTTAAAAATGCCACTCAAAATGGAACCACAGAGTCATCTTTGGTTAAGGTCAACAAAATAGGCACTCTTTTATTTCTCCTCTACAAATTCAAAAGCTTTTTTAGAATTACAGCAGTATAGAAAATTCTGTGTTTACAGATTAATTATACCAACTCTCTCAATATTTAGGCTTGGTTTTCCCAGGAAAAAGATCCTTGCAGGAACTACTACAGTTTAATTGTTTTCCTACCTGACACTCAAAAAAACTTTAATTTATCCTTTCCAAAGACATGCAACATTTTTCAAATTAGATTACCTTCCCCCATTCTGTTTTAATTCCTGACACAGTATGGCATCTACACCAATAAAGATTTGTTTTCCAGAAGATTTGTTTGTTGATCTGTTTAACCGGGCAACCAAATACTTCTTTTTTTCAGTTTGTGTGTTTAAGCCTCAACTTGTAGCATTACTATAATGAATATATCTGTGTCAGTGAATATCAAGCATATCAACTGGTTTACTGAGGTTACCTGCAGAATCCTTTGTAGTGTTCCCTTTGATACATTATTTATCAACTCTAAAAGGAAAATGATTGAAAATGCCGAAGAAGTGTTCTGGTTTTGCAGTATACATCCAACACACTCAAACATGTTCCCCCTCCAGGTTTGTTTACACACATGTATTATGTAAAGTCAGACAGACAAGCTCCTTGTTCATTTGACAGGTGATTTGGGTACAATACGCCCAATTCAATCATCAGACTATGTAGGTCATGTCATGTTTTTAATGAAAGTAAAACTGCCTCTAGGTACCATCATATTTAATGAAACTTCTGTGGTTTGGTTGCTGGTTTTTATTGAAGTTGTTCTACAAATGTAATGTCTGCATGTTAGAAAGTAAAAAGGAAAAACTAGTTTTGTTCCTTCTCTTATTAGATGACATACTTGGAATATGAATAGCTGTTCAGAGCAATGTCATTTTTAAGCTATACAATAGAAGTCAACAACTGTAAAGCTATGCTCTCACTGACTTCTTTTTGACCTTCTTCCTGAAGAGGCCAGCTTTCTCTGCAGGACTGTAGTAACTAAGCAAATACTCCTAGAAAAAACGCACAGGCATTTTTTGGCTTAATTATTCTCAGGACATAACAATCTGCACACTCAGGATAATGGGAGTTTCAAACCCACAACATCATCAGCAACTGTCATATTCGATTCTCCAGCAGTATAGTTTTTCAGAAGGCTGAAATGTGAGACAGAAACAAATGGAAGGAAAATTCAGAGGAAAATTAAACAAACTCATTAGGGTTATTAAAATCTATAAACCTTAAAGCATTTCTCTGCTTTCTTAACTTCATCCCAAATTGTGTCTCCCACACAAAAAGGAAATTATTTTTTAATTAAAAACATGTTGAGAATTTGCTATTAAGAAACTTGTGAGCAAATGTCACAATAAGGCATTATCACTATCTCAAAACCAATCCTAAATTATTTTCAAATGCATGAAGTAGCCCAAAATTAAAACTTGGATGATGATTCTTAAATTGGCTGTATTAAAAGCTAACTGCAGAACTTCAGCTGATTGACATTCAAATTTTATCTCTTCTTATTCATCTGTGCTGGAAGGCATGAATCATCTGTGCATTTGGGGATTGTTTTAACAATACTTTAAAACCAAATAATTAATTACAGAGGTACATGTATATGAAATAAGAGTCAGTGCAATGGCTTCTGTGATACTGATGCAGTAAGCTACCACATGTATAAAAATGTTCTATTAATTTAAAATATTACCGTTAACATAAGGAAGGTGAATGCAGTTATTCCGAGAATGAGGATTTCTTTATTCCCTTTGCTTTCTGCATGCAACTTGCGATAATACGGTCCTATCAGATAAGTCTTTATAACAAGACACAGAAGAAAAACAGCAGCCAAAGAAAAGAGGATTTGGCCAATCAGTATCAGTATTCTCAGTATTTCCTTGAAAATGCTGGAAGAGAAGAACAAAGTTTCTTTCAAGTGCTCTCATACTTCCCAACCAGTTCCCCTTAAATGAAAATATCTAATTCCATAAATGTTCAAAACTGAGTAGCTACAGAAAGATATTTAGATATATTTGTAAACAAGATTAAGACTAAATCTCCTGAGTGCCCTGTAACCTGTGCCTCAAATTTACTTCCATGTTGACTCAAAAAGACTTTTGTTGACTGATCTCCAAGCGAAGCCATCAGACTCAATAACACTATTGCATAGTCTTTGACAAAAACATGCCCTGAGTGAATAAAGTAATGAAGAAATTAACTTTTTTTTTACAATAACAAACTTTTCACTAGAAGTTATAATTACCACACAGGACTAAGGCAGCTAGAGCAAAAAAGAGTATTTTCATACAACGTGACAGCTTGAAACAGTAAAGGAAACTCACTGAACAGAGTGCCTGTCTTTTGTGGAACTGACACTAACTGCAGTGCTCTCACATTCACATTGGCAATCTACATACTAATTGCAAGGGGTGGGGGGAAGATCCGTAATATAATTTTTTTTACCTGGAATATGTGCTCATTCCTGCTTGAATAAGTGTAGGCATGACAGCTATAAATAAACCAAGCTGCACGTCCTGCATCACCAACATGCCAAGTAGTACGCTGCTGTAGTCAATATCCCCTGTACACCAGCAAAGCAGTCATGGAAACAGTCATCAGAAGCTATGAATCCTTGCAAATGCTCAGAAATCTAGAAAAGGCTTCATCAAATGGAGGCCAGGTATAGCTCTTAACGGGGTGAAGGCCATTCAAAGCAGTCTAGGGTTTTTTTTCCCCCCACTAGTAGATAAGTTAAAAAATACAGTTATATAAAGACATTAAAATACAAATATTCATATTAAACTTCTATTATACAGTAAAAACATAGACTTTGCTTAGCAATTAAGTATTAGTTATGAATTTAGAGGAACTCCTTTACTGAGAGCATAGTCTTTAGAATAAGAGTCATATGTAAAAGCCAGCATGTGTAAAACTGAATTCTGATATTAGAGTGAATATTCTCAAGGGTGGGGAATACTTTACAGCAGTTGTTATGAGGGAGGCTTAAGTGGGAGAAAGCAGGATGTCAAAACTTTCAAAAGGAAATGTAGAAGTACTTAAGAAGACAGTAATATGACCCTTGAAGGAGTTATTTGAAGAGCTGTTAGCTATTAAAGACCTCCTGAACTGGTCTCTTTTTGCTGAAGAAGGATGTGAATTACTTAAATTAGCCTTTCTGCCCTGATGGCAAACTGGTAGCAATGGTATAGTCTGGTAACTTCTTAAAAAGGATTCCAGACCCTCATTAAAGTCAGTACTTAACATGGAGAGCACTGGTGGGAGAGCACTGTCTTTCTCCAAAGAGGATTGGCTATGTAAAAAGCAAGAACATTTCCTAACAAGAATATACACAACACTGGCCAGTTTAAATGAGGATGGTTGCTTGCAAACAAGACTTAGTAGTGGGGTTTGTTTTGCTTTTTTAACTAGTTTCTCTCGTAATATTACAAAGTCAACTTTTTTCAAATTTTACTGCAGATACTACAGGAGTCCATATTTAAAGTCAAACATACCTTCTTTATCTCCTCGAACACTACCTGCAAGGAATCTTGACACCAGTGGTGTGCTTGATAAAGATAAACAAGTGGAAATGAAGACGCTCTGTGTTGGTCTAATTTGGAGCAAGTGGCCCCACAGTAAACCAAAGGCAATCATCAGAACAGTCATGTAACAAGGTCCTTGCAAAGATATTTTCCATACCTTGGGAGAAAACAAGTTTTCATGATAAAGTCTGATGACACTTTTCTTACTGATAAGTTACAATGATTTTTTATCACAAAGAAGCAGTTAAAGACGTGTGATTTAAGGCTGTAGTGCTGGGCCACAGAAGTAACGGGCAGTCACCTTATACAACCTAAAACTCTGAAGTTATTATGCCTAGGAGATACTCTATGCTGGAAGACTTGTTAGCAGAAATTATGTAAATTCCCCAGAACCCATGGACAGATTAGGGGCCAATATCCAGTATGCATTGAAATGTATTAGAAATTAACAAAAGGAAAACCAGTTATTTCATGAGATTCTAGGATGGGGGAAAAAAATGGGGAATGGCAAAGGCAGTAGTCACCAATACCAGCAAACTGCTCCAAACTCATGCACACACAATTCTGAAGCAGCAATTTACCTATTACAGTTTAGGAACCCTTGAATTACTGATTTTTGACTTTAGATGGACTAGAAATAGATTAAGCTGAATGGTCATAAATTTCAGCACTTTTCAATTAAAGCTTTTACAGTATCATGAACTCACAACCATTAGTTTAGGAACAAATCACACAAGGCATTTCTTTACGTACAATCTGCACATATTTTGCAGCAGTATTTTCCACTATTAAAATTCTAGCTGGTTTATGGGATAACTTTTTTTATTTCTAAATTAAGACCAAAAAGAATTTGTAGCTTTTTGCTGAGTCCTTATTGCCACATCATGTAATATTCCAGATTGTGCTAACATACTTGCTGAATCAGTTTATTAGCCAGTAGAGCATGTGTCATCAATTCAGTATGCAGTACTTAAACTGTTTGATTTTTTTTGTAACAAGACTGGCAAACATCACTGGACACTCTGTAACAGCAACTGCACCTTACTGCATGTCAAAATAAAGCAGACATGTCATAAACTGTGAGAGATTCTTCTAGTAATCAAACTGTTGTACGAAAATGAATAGCAAATGTAAGATTTTTTGAGACACTGAATAAATAATGCGTTCTGTTCTTTCCAAGGAATTAAAGCACAGAAGCAAATGTCATATTTGTCTGTTTCAAAAATGTACAAAGTTACACCAATATATTATAGGAAGAGTATAAAAATCTGAAATATAACTGATAAATGGAACATTAGCAATTAAATCCTTTAATGTAGAGCTATTATATAAAAATACCTTTCTTAATCTTTCAGGAGAGAATTCCAGACCAACTAGAAAGAGGGTGAAGAATACACCAAACTCTCCTAATGTCTCCACCTGTACAATAGACTTAAAATAAAATTAAAAAAAAAATAAAAATCAGTGCACAGCAGCTTACTTATAATACAAATTTTAAGTCCACTACAAAACAGATTGGTTTTTATTATGTTTCTATAGGTAGTTCACTCGCTTTCATATGACATCAGAAGTTCCTACAGTGTCCTTAGGGTTCAAACATTTTTCCCATCACCTGGCTGATACTAGATGGTAATTTGGTTGGATAGGGCTGGTCACACAAAATGCATATATGCACTGATCTAGGTAAGCTTGCTTGCTGGATGAAAATGAATAGGTTATGTTTTATGCATGTACTATTAAATCCCCAATGCTTGTGTTCCAGAAGTTACTTCTTGCTAGTTATTTTATTGGTTTATTGGTATAATCTTTCTGCTAGACTGTAGTTGCTGTTCTGCTCACCACCTTACAGACTGCACACATTCATCTCTCAGACCAGTACAACTACCAGGCTTTCTGCTCCAGAGAGAAGGGTGCAACAGCAAGAAAAGTGGTTGTCTTCTTCATCACAACAGAGAAATGGGGATACTTCTGCTGGCAACTGATCACTAGTGGTGTACACTCAGGGTTCAGCTGTAGGGCCAGTTCTGTTATATATACATATGATCTCGATGCAGGAGCTGAATGCATCATTAGCAAGTCTGCTGATGATACCAGACTGGGAGGTGCTGTTGACTCTCTTTAGGGATAAGATGCCTTGCAGAGGGATCTAGATAGACGCTGGAGTACTGGATAATGATTAATGGGAGGAAATTTAACAAGTCAAAATGCTGGATTATATTCCTAGGACAGAATAAGGCCAGGCACAAGAATAAATGGGGAGGGGAGTGGCTGGAGAGCACCTCTGCAGAAAGGTATCTGGGGGTGCTGATGGACAGCAGGCTCAATGTGAATCAGCAGGGAGCCCAGGCAGCCCAGGGGGCAAACCCCATCCTGGGGTGCATCAAACACAGCATCACCAGTCACTCAAAGCAGGTGATTATCCCTGTATTCAGTGTTGGTGCAGCATCACCTGGAATTCTGCGTGCAGTTCTGGGCCCCACAATTTAAGAAGGATGTGAAGGTACCTGAATGGACCCAGAGGAGTGATACAAAGCTGGTGGAAGGGCTGGAAGGAATGTCCTGAGAGGAGCAGCTGAGAACAGTTTGTCTAGCTTGGAGAAAAGCAGGCTCAGGGGCAACCTTATTGCTCTCTACAGCTTCCTGGGGAGGGGAAGTGGAGAGGGAGGTGCTGATATCATCTCCTTGGGGTTCAGTAACAGGATGCATTTGGAAAGCCCGAGGAATCATCTCTTTACTGAGAGGGTGGTCAAGCACTGGAACAGGCTTCTGAAAGAGCTGATTAATGCCCTCAGTCTATCAGTGTTCAAGAAACATTTGGACAATGCCCTTGACAACATGTATTAACTTTTGGTCAGCCCTGAAGTGGTCAGGCAGTTCACTGAAGTAATCTACTCTAGTCTAAAAACCTAATATTTCTATGCATTTACAGGCCAGAACAGAAGAGAAAAGGGTCCATCACCAATCACAGAGAAGTGGAGATGGAAACTATCTTCCCTGTTTCCTCAGTTCCTCCAATATTTTACTTTTTTAAGAAATACAGAAAAAAACATACACAAGAGACCCAGTCAATATGAACATTACCCAAATGAATAACACTTTATCACAGCTCCACAGCAAACTGGCAGGTCACTTGAACTGTCTTAAAGAAACATTTCTCATGTGTTCCGACCACATCATCTCCCTCAACTTAAGTCCCTGAAAATTCCTTATCGAATCTGTTCCGAATGCAAAGCTTACAGACTTTTTTCTCAGTCTAAATGGTCAAATTTTCCAGACCTTCTCAACATAGAAATTATGTACAACACAAGGGTTATTATTTAATCTCAATTTTAGAACATAAAATTTTGAAAGTGTAATACTTGGACCCTTCTCTTCCAATACAAGACCGTATGATTTTGTCAATTTCTACTCATCTCTGCTTAGTTTTGAGCCCAACAGTCACTTTCAACAAAAGCTCATGTAAGAGTGGATGTTGCAAAGACAGTAAGTTCCAAGTGGTTATGTGGGTATCAATCCAACAGATGTGTAACTCAAGCAGACGTTACCGTGCAGCCTTAACGTGTGTTCTGTTTTGCCTGCTGGCAAAACAATCTGTTAATGCACACCAGACCACTAATCAAAACATGCCTGGCCAACCACAGCCCATGGTTTCGCATGAGCTAGTAATCAGGGTGCATGTGATGGAGCTAAAAAGGTTCAAGAGACTTCAGGAATGTGGGCCGGGTACTAGGAAAGAAACAGGGTGACTTGGATGAATGAACGAGCTGCAGAGATGCAAAATAACTCTCTAGAAAGCCAAGCTATGCTAGTTGGGAAACTACTTGTTTTAAAGACTTCTTCTACTGTATATTCCTTTTTTGCTGATTTTAATACATTTGAGGTTGGCCCTACTATATTATTTTAAAATTACTTTTAAATATTTCAACAAATTAGTTCAGTCAAGAGGTAATATGCATGCTTACCTTGATACTATTTAGTCCTGAGGGTCCTAAGAGTACTCCACAGATGATATATCCAAACATGGTTGGCAGTCCTATTGTTGTGCACAGCCAGCCACATGGCAAAGACAACATTCCTATTGTCACAATATCCTAAATATGTAAGATTAACAAATGCCTCAGTATAAAGGACACACAATTTTGGGATGAAATTGAAGACTATTATCTTACAAAAGATAAATAGCACTGTAAAATTAAATGTAAAATACTGCCTGTGAAAAGAAAACACAACTTCGGTAATCTCAATGCAGTTACAGGTGTAAGCATGGCAGTTTTGCAGATGAAGCAGATGAGATACTGACCTTCAGTAACTGGGGGACTTTTGATCAATTTAATAAATATTTTAAATACATTATAGAAAGTAGGCAATTTCCTGGGTAAAATGACACTTTGCAATAAAACAATATGGTCAAACAGATCTGGTTTTGGTTTCTAAAATTAAAAAAAAAAAAAAATCCCAATCCAGTTATTCTATATGAAGCACAATAAAAACCCCATCATGTCTGTATTTTCTAGGATCCCTTTTTTCAGCCCAAGACACAAACAAGTAAATTTTCTCTACTGACAACATGCCAGGGCTTATCAGACCAGCAGTAGCTTGCATTAACACTATGCAGTCCAAGAGAAGGGATGGTGCCCCAAAAGTGCAAGAAGATAAATCAAATAAAACCAGAGGGGATTCATGTGGCATCACAATTAGTCTAGTAAAGACTATCCTGAGAGTAGGGAACACATGGCCAAATCACCATAGATAGGGGAGTCGTGAATGCTGGGGTAACTTTAGAGGGACCTATGCTGAAACTATATTCAATCCAACCAAGTAGTACTGCCATGCAAACTAGTGGGACTAAATCTTTCCCACATCAATGACAAGAATGTGTCTAAAATTATCACCTTTATGAAATGATGATCAGCACGAGGAATGGTTGAATCTCTGGGTTTGGTAAGGATATACTGATTGTTCTGGGAATCAATAAGCATACTAAGACCTAAGTCATCCTCTACTTCTCTTTTTGAAGCATTTCTTTTGGAGCTGGCTTCATCTTCTTCCACTCTTAAAACTGCTTCAAAGTTTACACCTCTAACCTGTGAAAAAAAGAAAACAAATAAACAAAAAAGAGAGAGCCAATTAAGCATATCATAAAAAAGGAAAGATTATTAGCTGTACTTGAAGTTTCTATAGAACTTGTTGACACCAACTAAAAATACTGCAGGGTTTTTTTTCTAAGAAGCCTTTGATTTCTTTAATAAAACTTGGATATCTTGAAATGTAACATTTTATTACCTTGAACAAAAACAATTGGAGATTACAAAGTGATATTCAGTTTACAAAAATCTGAACTAAAGACTGCATTCCGAGTAAAGAAAAGATCATTGTCCTGTAAATTTGAGGGAAAGGCTATAAGAACTGCTTCTACCTAGTTATTTTGGAGACACACCATTCATAATGCTGCTGCTTCCCCTGAGAATTCACGCAGAAGTAGTCTTGAGGAAAAAAGGCAATGCAGGTAGAACCGTTCTTCACCAGTAGTGCCGATGGAGACTTTCCACTGTGCCTTTTGCAGTCGGACTTGCCTATCTCACATTGGCCTTTTTAGCCACCAGTGTGCTTGTAGCAAGCATGGATACAATCCCTGCAAATCTTCACTTGTGAAGCCTAGCCATGATGATGACCTAGTTATTTTCAGAATTTTACTTCCCAGAACAGCAATTCTTGAAAGCAGGTTGTAGCTCAGATTTATTTTTATTTTTATTTTTACTTACTACTCTATTTTTACCTACTTCTCTATTTGCTTCTATTTTAACAGAAAAATAATATCAGACTACTGATTAGTCTATTAGGCCTTCTTTGTTCTAAAATTCCAGTGTTCTTGCTTAAATGTTTCTTGCAAAGACGGAGATGCAAGTAGACCTCCAGGTTGCATTTCATGATTCGTTTTCTTTCATGGGTGGAGAGAGAAGCAGAAACCGAAGGGACGCCCTGGAGGAGAACTGTCGTGGGCGCGTTCCCAGCTCCCCGGAGGGGCCGCTATTCCCCGGCGGGACAGGAGAGGGCGCTCCCGCAGCCGGCCCGGCGCCGCCAGGTGGGCTCCGCACGGGGCACAGCCCATCGCCCCAGGTGTGTGCGGAATTCAACACCTGCAGCTTGGTCATGTTTATGCGAACAGGACCAATTTAGAGTCTGCCTCTGAGAACGGCAAATGGGACACTATAATAAACTGACGCATTCCCAGCTCCAGAAACAGAGCCTTACCTGAGGGATACTGTCCATCATGCAACATAAAAACAAAGAACAATGCAGGTAGGCCAAGGTACAAAAAGCAGAGGAAGTCAGAAGTGGAAGAACATATTTCAGGTCTTTCCCTTGAACAATGTATCTTTTCCCAGACTGAAAACTAACTGCAAGGATTCTTGTTCTCCCATAACTTTCTCAATAAAATGAGGAAGTGGAGACAAAGCTTAACATGGTAACTTCAAATCCTGCAATGTCCAACCATCGCAGTCCCCACCAATGCTGAGATGTCATACCTCTTGTGGGCTGTATCAGTGAGATGGACTACATTTGTCATTGGCAAAGCGGCAGCTGCAGGGAGGACTCTCAAATCAAAAACACAGGAATCACTGGCAAAAAGGAGCAATTATTCATGATGCACACTCTTCTTTTTTTAAGTCACTAAAATCCTAACAACTATGTAAGAGATGAGAAACATGCCTACAGTGCAAATGCTAACTATAAATAAATGCATATCAACGAAAAGACTGAAAACATCACTTACAGATTTGTTGTCATCAAAGGCATGCTCTTCTATTTCCTCTTCCAATCTATCAGCTGCCTTCCTGACATCTTCCAAAATTTCATCAAGCATTGACAGGCTTTTGTTTTGGTGCTGTATGTTCTTAAGGGCTTCAACCTGGTGTTTTTCTGCTGCTAAGAGTTCGACGTATTCCATTTCTTCCTGTTGAATTTTGCAATACACAGATAAAGTGCTGGACAGGCCTTTGAGCAGAAAACACCTGACATAAATGTATGCTTCTTTTGACACAAAACATCGTATCAGTGGAATTGCAAAAGCCATATAGACTTCATGAGAGTTATCTGAGGATTCCTTTCTCTTGTGCCAATTTTTTATTGGGGTAAGTGGACAAGAAAAACAACCACCAAACAAAATATCCAATTGCCTTTCCTAATCCATTAAAAGGTAGAACTGCCCCAAGGTTATGATCCAAAAAATATAAGAAAGGACTTACTTTGAGAAACTCTAGGAAACATTTCAGAGCCAAGTAGAGTTTAGCACTCAGTGCTTTAACAGGGAAGCATAATACCTTGAAAGCATAGCTATACTATCTACAACAAACAAACAAACTGGATGGAAAACACAATGAATCTTAACTTTATAAGCCCTTTTATAAACATAGGAAGAAGTCTGCTAATGGTTTCCAAAAATTATCGTATATGTGGAAACAGCCATAAAAAAAAAAAGGGGGAAAATAAAAAAAAATAGTTGGGAGAGAGTAGAGATGAGCAGCCAATCACTCCAGCCAAGCTTCCTGTTTATGTTTCCCAAGAAGCACTTTCCTATCAGTACAATACTTGACTTTTTCCCCCATTTCAGTTTGGGCCTCATAAACTTGCATTGTTAACTTCTGAAATCCATTTCTAGGCTTCAAAAGAGAAGGAAAAAATTACAATATGGTTTGAGATGATAGGAAAATATTTCAGTAGGTTCCCTGATAATTTCTCTTTGGATGTTTCAGGTTCAAAAAGAGAACTAAATAGCTTAATTTACTGATCAAGATTGGACTTAACACTGCACCTTCTACACAGTTACCATGACAGTAACCAAACAGAATACTTTGTGTGTTGACAGAGAGTAATTTGAGGTTTTGGAAGAAAAGATTCTTTCCTTTACATGCCTACATTTTTTTAAAGAAGCACTGGTTGAGAGAACAGCTATGAGTATGGAAACATATGCAGTGGCAGCACTTCTTCCTTTCAGTTAGGTTCAGGATGCTGAGAATACTTAGATGAGATAGACCCTACTTCTGCTGTTTAATGAGCCAATACTATTACCAAGGGGAAAAAAGGGGACAAAAAATGCAAGCCATCTCTTTGTCTGACTCCGTTCCCAGAAAACATAACTTTCTGTCTGCACTTCAGATGCCCTGCCATACCCAGCTAGAAATGAGAGAATGTAGGTCTCCCTTTGGTTGTTTTACCTCCATAGATATCTTCAATAATGTGGGCATATAAAATGGTCCTAAACACCTAAGCTTAAATAACTGGAGTGCCCCTTCCTCCACACATTTGCAAGTGGACATTTTTCCACCTGAAACCTGCAAGAACATGCATGTAATTTGATTTCTTGATGCCAAGACAAGAGTAGGTTCAGTACAAATAGTAACTGCAGCTTAGCTCTTTTAAAATCCCGAAAACCCGATGAATGTCTGCGATTGTGATGAAACCACAGAATTGCTGTCTGTTGGTGTTTAGAATTACCATAGTTACACTGGCATGATGAAAGTTACCCAGATCCCAAAAATAACTGGAGTTGGGAAAAAAGTAACTATTAATGTGTTTGGCCCAATGTCAACAATTAGTTCTTATGCAACGCGTAAGTAGGAGACACAGTCACTCTCATACTGCCTCAAGGAAAACCATTTCCTATCTGTTGCTCTCTGCTAGCAGACATTGCTTGAAAGGCGTAAAAAACAGCTCCCATTTGAGGTGCAGATTCTCTGCTCATTCTGCAACAACTTAGAACATGAGATGGAATTGATAATGGTTAGATTCTTCCCCCTCAAAAACTGAAGAGATTTTGGATGGAGGGAGCCAATTTCAGTCCTTTGTGTTGGCTGAGACAAACAGGCTGAACAGTGCTAGAGGTAAACTGCAGAAAAAGAAATAATTCTCTAATTTCAAAGAAGTTAACTTTCCATGAATAGGAACGTAGAAAAGCTTTGAAAAATCAAAGTGTAACTGCAAGTTCCTTCAATTAATGAAGTTTTTTGTAGTCTATTAAAGAGGCATCTCTGTTTCCACTTACAGACCAGCATGATAGCAGAACAGTGGGACAACACAGGGAATGGTGCCCATAAAAAGGAGAAGTTAAACAATCTGCTATATGCTGAGCAGAAGTTCATCACAATAAAAACACTATTCTGCAACTGCTGGGATTGGAGACGCCCGATCATGAGGTACATACCAAACAACCTCTTAAGCAAAGTAAGACAGATAAGGATTGTACACTTAACAGGAACACCTAGAAACACACGAACAAAATAATGTAAGATTAAGTAAGACTTTGGTGCAATGTTGATTAGGAATGCAGTGTTGCTGTCACTCTCTACTATTTAATTACAGATGACAAAAGCACATTCAGAAGAGGTTGCATCTTTGCACTACTTGCAAGTTATTTTTTTCCATCAATGTCTGATTACTAGGCACCTAAGAAATCAGAAGCTGATAAAGAGTAGGTAAGATTTTGTTGCTTTTTCCTGAACCTCCACACAGGAGGTGCTCCTGGAGCAGTAGAAGGCAGAAACCATCTTCAGCACTTCTTCCTTACTCCCCCCACTTCTTCCTTGCTTCCCACCCCACTGTGAAAAATTCCACTAAACATTTTCCCAGCAGCAAAACCAACAAGAAATGCAACAGACGTACATATATATCCCAGCATTAAAGATTTTCAAGTACTTCAACTCAACAGAAATAAAAGGAAGAGTCCAGCACCCTCCACAGTCATATGTATTTTCCATTCACTGTTTAAAAAATGGAAAGGATTTTTTATGAGTACACCAACAAAGTAATCATTACAGTTAAATGAAACTGTAACAAAAAGTGGACCTAATGTGTGCCTTCTGAAGTAAGAACAAGTCCAAAAAAATGTATCCCATGCAATTTTCATCTTTTTGGCCTGCATTGCTCCACATCCTTTGTTTCCTTTTACAGAACCATTAAAGGGTTAGAACAACAGATACTCTCTTTTAAGAATCATGTGCATGGCTTAAGAAGGAAGGGTGAAAATGATTGCTCACTCAAGTAAACATCTTGAAATGATAATAATAAAGCCTACACAATCCACATCTGCAAAAGTAAACTTTTGACAGGACACACCTCTAAAACACATCATTATACACAAAGGTCTCCTTTCAGGAGAAAAACAATGAAGGACAGATTACTTCAGTACTTTACAGTAACATTACCAAGAATTAGGTAAATGAGAAAGAAGTTCTGGACAGCTTCACTGCTGCTATTTTAGGAGCTCTGAGAAAGAAAAAAGGTGGAAAATCAGGTAACGCTCATGACAATTGCTACAATTTCTATGCAGCAGAGACTGGCACTACCATTCAGTATTGCTATCCAAGTCGGACCAAGCACTTCATTGGAACACACCTAGATACAAACTACTCCATATTCAAATTTGTTGTCCTTCAGTCTTCATTTCCACTGCACAGAACTACTCCAGTTTTCCAAGTCTGCATCCTAACTTCTACTTCCACCAGCCTTCCTTGCCACAATTCACTGCACAACTTTCCTGAATATAATCTTTTTCAACCTTAACCTGTAAAGATCTGCACAACTCTGAACACAAATGCCCTGTACAGGTTCCCACAACTCAAGATCGTAGATCCCAATTATGTTTTTGTTCTCCTCTCACTTCCCTGTGCAAGGGCAGCCTCTTCTTTTAGAAGACGGAAAAAAAAGAAAATTCTTAATACGCTCCTCCAGTAGTTGAGGGGCAGAGCAAGGCAAAGAGCAATTTAAATATCAAATAAATGAAATTTTCTTTCAATGGGAGACTTCCAGAGCACTACCAAGTCCAGCAGACAGTGGAAGATTGTACACAGCCTAAGAGGTCTGCATTGACATAGGAACTCAAATTTTCCTCACTTGTTACTCAACTGTTACTCATCTGTGTTTTTTCTTGGCAAAATTATCTCAGTTGGCTCTTTCTTGGAAGTACTGCTTTTCAAACCTGGACTTCATAGGCTAGGAGTGCTAAACTGAGTTTAGAAATTTAATAATCTGCTATTTCGTGTGTCCATTTTACCCCTATCTATACAAACATGGAAAGGAAAGGCACTAAGTCATGCTGTTTAAATACTAGACTTCATCTGAGCAATTCCCATTTAAAGTGTAAAAAGCAGTTAGTATTTTGCCAATTTATGGCATTATTTCTCTGATAATCCTGCTGGCATGTCTACTGTGACTGTGCTATGTGCACTGACTCATTGCTTGCACTCCTTTCCCTTTAATATTTGCCATAGGTCTTATGATTATGCTTAGATTTGTTCTGAGATAAGAACTATTGACTGCTAAGAAGTTTTAAGTTCTACACCAGAATTACTTGCAAATTTACTGAGAACAAATACTTCAATCAAAATCCATTTTAAACAGTAAATATTGCACGTTTTATGTAGATACTCTTTTTTTATTAATACAAATGAAACTGTGCCACAATAAAATTAAAATCACAAGTAGAATATGAATACTCTAGTAATAAACATAGGGAAACTAACCTTAATTGCAGCTTCTCTCAAGGCTTCCAGTCTCTGCCTACTGCTTTCTTTCATATTTACAACATCTTTGTAATCACCCTGTAGAGCTCTCTGGAGGCCATGGATTGCCTGAAAGACGGAGTTTTCACTTTCATTTAGCTCCTTTTGGAAAATTTCAAAGGTGTGCACCTGAAAAAGTTTCTCTTCATCAGACAGTCCTGCATCCTTCTCAACTGCTCTTATGGCATTTTTCAGTTTGTTGAGAACAACGTTCTTTTGGCGAAGAAGACCAGATAGTTTCCTGCAACTCTCCAAGACCCATTGCTTTCTCTGAGTGATAACAGCTCCTTTCCCACGGTGCAGCTTTATTGCATGCTTTACTACATCTTCATGTTCTGCAGGATTTGCTAACTGGCCACAAGGCAGCGAAACCAACGTCCACAGGGAAATAAATCCAGTCACCTTCATTCTTCACTTTATATTGCTCTTGGGAGAAACTGATAATCCACAACTCATCAGTGGTTTCTGCATCTCCAGCACACACACCAGCCTGCAAGATAGTACCAATCAGTTATCAAATGTAGTAACATTGGGCCACAAGGTCAAACATAGAAAATAAACCCAAGACTGCATCCTGCACCATGATCTTTAACAGAACACATATGGTCTCCTTCAGTCAACATTTATCAAAACCAAGCAACAGCCCAAGGTTACGGAGAAATTTTTTGTTTTCCCCTTGACTATATCCTAGATAACATCTTGTTTTAAAAACAGTGACTGGAAAGCTTAGTCACTTCACGTACTCATCTGCACTTCTTACATGAAAGAAAACCTTTAAAAATATCAGGCCATAGACTGCACTTCAACCTAGAACTCCTTATTCTTATCTGTCAGTAAGTGTCCTGTATTTTCTCCAACCTATCCTAAAAAAATGGTATAATAATCATTTGTTACTTATAAAGTCTCAGAAGCATTAACACACTCAACAAAATATAATGAAAAAATAACTAACTGAAACAGATTACATTATAAATCATAATTGTCAAAGAAAAAACAGCAAAATTTCCTGGACTTCTGGGTACTACTAGTTTGGATCAAAGACCTTCTTCACCTTAAAGGCTGCAGGGCCTTGGAGTACTTTACTTCAAAGCTTATTATTGGTCCTCATGATTTTAAAGTAGTTTTAAAAATACTAAATCAATCCATTCTTATTGTAAAATAACAGAGTTACGTCTTTTAAAAAAACCCAGAGAAACACAAAAACCTTTAAACCGCCCCCCACCACAAAGCTATACATAACAATGTCAGTACAAAATATACATTTAACACTGAAGCATGGCATTCTAAAAATGCACAACGCACACAGCATGTTAATAGATCACCAATATAGCAGGTATTTCCCTAAAACTTTAGCTACAGTCTCAATCAGGAACCAACACGTGGACATGGTCATCTAGGAGCAGTTCGCCTGAGAATCTTCCTTTCCGATCAGGCAGTAGCAGTCACAATCCCAAGCATCCAAGCAAGCCATCCTCAATAGTCAGAATGAGCTCCGAGCAACTGGTCTAGGGTAAGGTGTCCTTGCCCAGGGCAAAGGGCTTGGAACTAAATGGTCTTTAAGGCCAACCCAGGCCATTCTATGACTTCATGGGAAGGGAAGACGACAAGCACAGCCATGCACTACCTTCATTTTCAAAGTGCCCTCTGTTTCAGAAACAACTGAGAAAACCTGTGTGTGAGTTCTCTTTTTCAATGCATGAAATGGAAGCCAAAGTATTTAGCTAACAGCAGTTGACTGTGAGCTGTGAGCTAGGGTTTAACAACATGAAGAGCTAAAACATTGAAAATTAAGAACTGAAAGTGCAATCAAAGAAAAAAAAAAGCATATCACATCAGTCTAATATCAATGAAATAATAAAGTAGAAATATTTCAGAGCTTTGATAAAGCTGTGCAAGTTTAGTATTTCTAAGAAAATAGGAAAATAACAGTTCTCACTACCTGGCAAAGTTCTAGAGTGAAATTTAAAGAAATATTTCTTCATGTATACAAATTAATATTCTTCCTGTTTATTAGGCTTAGGGGAGAGATTGTGCTAAATATGTTACAACTTATTGCTGCACGAAAGAGGGAGAAGAAAACACCCAGTGTCTATCCAAGCTTCTGTTTTCAGGGAGGTGAGTAAAAGAGCCTACTGGAAGGTTTACACGGTAAGTCAAACCACATAACTAAATTCCAAGCAGAGATTTATACTAAGTTCGCTCACTGATGTGCTGTGCAAACTGTGCTTCAGACACAGGACAGTTTTGTTTCAGTGTTTTTCACTCAGCTAGCAAAACCGTCTAGAAAACTGGCACCTGGGGCAGTGCTCAAAAGCTCTCACCTGCCAAAGTAAATGATTTGATGCAGAGTGCAAATAAAATAAAAATAATTAATTTTTTAAAACCCTAACAAATACCCCCTTCCATTCGTCAGTAAGTATCAAATCAGAGGGAACTACTGTCGCTTGGAACCCTTGTTTGAGCACAATTTCCCTCCTGATGCAGCTCATCCTCCCCGTTTGCCCTTCCTGACCACTGTAGCACCGGACTGACCAAGCCGGACCGTGCCTCCAATTCACAGCCCGTTCGCTCCCTTCCACAGCGCCCGCGGGTCCCACCACTCCTGCCAGTCCTGCGCTCCGCGGCCCGGCCCGGGGGGTCGGGGGGCAGCGGGGCCGGGGGGGCAGCGG
>JAWWEE010000001.1:92905608-92986296 GCA_035221455.1 Xenops minutus
TCATTGGCTCTGCTCTATAGGATGGAGGGAAACTTCCAGAGGCTTTCAACAGAAACCAATCTTAAACCCATGACAAGCATGCTCCAGTCACCAATGGGCATTTCATCCAGAGGAACAGGCTAGAGCTAGTCTGAAGGAAACCTGAACATGCATGAAATGTGGACATTCAGTCCTCACTACTAGTGACTTTTGCTTTGGCAGATCTGTTCCCATTGGGCTACTAAACCAGGCACTGCCAGAGGAAGATGCTTTATCAAAGTTCAAAGTTTTAGTGTGGTAAACCTTAATTGTTGAAGGACTTTGAAAACTGGTGTGACAGTCACAGCCTCTGTGGGTGGGTGAAGCCTAGAGGCAAATTTACAGTATGAGTTGATGAGCACATTTGTGAATGATTGGAGCACTCACTTAGAGAGCAAGATGCACAAGTACAGTCCCTTCTGCACCCAGTAAGTTTTATACCTCATGCCTTTCTTAAAAAGCCTTAATGGCAACACCATAGTCTGTTCAGCATACCTTCTGGGAATCTCTTGTTGTGAAGGGGGTTTTTATATCAAAGTAAATGCTAACTGTGTGAGAAAGTGTTGGAGTTTCTCTTCAGTTGATAAGGGGAGGGGTGTATGAGGTGCAGAAATGGATCTTAGTTGCTTACTCTAGTATATGTTTAATATAAAATACACAAGTAGGAATGAGAGCTATAACCAACATTTCTATGCTGTAAGGAGAGGGCCATCACCCTGTCATTCTTTTACTCTTACTTTGTTCCAGAGCTTGATTAATCTTTAATTACTAGCTGTAAGTAGTACAGCCTCACTTGGCAAGGGTGGGTATTCTTTAACCCACATTAGTGCCAAATTCTTCCCTTATACAGCTTGATGACAAAAGTGCTCTCCTAAAAGATGCATGGATTTACTAGGAGAGGACCAAGAGCATCTGCAAGGTATTTGTGAGGCTTATAGAGTTCTCCTGCAAGTGGAGAACATAAAAATAAGAGAGAATTCTGATTGTGGGGTGAAATACGATGACACGTTCTGATGGTTATTTGGGAAATGTCTTGGGTAACAGGGATGTCAGCGTGGGCTGGCTGCACAATGGAGTGTCAGGACAGGACCCAGGAGCCAGGGCCTATCCCATCATTCAGCCAGGAGCAGGGCAGCTGGGATGGAGGGCACTGGGGCAAGCCCCAGCCCCAGGCATCAAGCACCTCCCTGTGGCCAGGGATGGGCTGAGGCTTGGTGAGGGCCATGGCAGGGCAGGGCAGGGCAGGGTGGTGGGGAGCTGGAGAATGGTCTTTCTGCAGCGTTGTGGGGACAGGGGCTGACAGTCCTGGGGGGCTGACATGGATCCTGGGCAGGTGGGGGGAGGCTGGGCAGGGGCAGCCAGGCCTGGCGGTACCCTGATGCCTAAAGGTTTGGTGTGTATTTTGCAGATTTTTAGAGTTTTAGAAGTATAGGTTTTCTTGCTCACATATTATGTGGTGTTAGAAGTTACTAAAGTGATTCTCTCACACATTCTCAGGCTTTCTGAAGGTCATGATGTTTTTCAGAGACACCTGCAAGATAACTTGAAGTCAAAACAACAGAAGAGCCCAGAAACCCTTGGAGGTGGTCCAGGGGGCATAGCCTAGGACCCTGATGGGTGGGCCACTGAGAGAATTAGAAATGATGATTGGTTATAGATATCTAATATGTTAATTTTTAGAAAGAGTATAAAAAGTGTAACCTTACTGAGGGTGAGGTTCTTTGGGGATTTTTGGACGCAGAGATCCTTGTTGAAACAACACATGTTTTGTGGGCCCAGTGGAGGCCCAAAGCCTCCGAACTCCCAATAAAGGTATCGTTCATCTTTCTCCATTAATGCTTTGTCTGAGTGCCTGTCTTCCAGGATTTTAGGCATCACGCCTCGGGGCACTGATGCAACCTGTTAAGTGAAAAAATTATCTACATGTTTTGTGGTATGGAGGATGATACCATACATGTACTACAAGATGTTTTAATTTGAGAGGATAGTGGAAAAACTGTCTTGGAAACTGAGAAATGGACTCTTCAGTAATCTCTCTCCTACAGCACTCTCAGAGTGACGCATACAACTAATCATTAACTCTGGTGGAAAGTTGACTTCAACTAGTCAACACTGCAGGTATAATGAGTCTAGCCAGATTCTCAGTTTATTTAATCTTTTCCTTCCTGCCAGCTCCCGCCAAGGCACATTTTTCAATTTTCTAGTGAGTGGCTTTGTGGGCCTTAGTTACTGGCTGGGGTTAAGCCAGGACAAATACCTATAGTATTTCCATTTGTTCAATCTTTCCATCACTTATTTTACCTAAGGCAATAGTTTATGTATTTTTATCACAGGAAAACAAAACATTTAAAGGAAAGGTAGAATGAGCCAATCTCCTGCCGACTTTGTGTCTCCTTAATTTCAACAAATGCCACCAGCTGTGATTAAGTAGTTTAAAGAGATGCTGATCCATGTAAGTTAACAAATGTTATTTTCAAGTTTGGGTACCTTAGACTCTTTTCCAATTAAATTTTCTTTTCTTCAAAAAACCAGGGTTTTTAAAGGTTTGTCTTCACATAACAAGTCTAGCTGGATTTTACTGAGACAGCCATGCAGTTTTTTATCTTCTTTTCTTCCAAACATGGAGGGAATTCAACTTAACTATAAAGAAATGTCTGCAAAGACACTGAAACCATTGATATAATTGGAGCAATAGAAAGGTCACAGAACCAAGGACTTTGTTTTTAATACGGAGGCACCGCCATGTTAATTTGTAGTGGCATACATTAGATATTTGTTCTAACAGCTACACTGCACTTTTTCACTGGCTGGGCTATATTTTTGTGGGCAAGAAATAAACTGTATGAGAAAGGAAAACAAAACACATCTCTCAGAACCTCAGTGACAAAGCATATAAGGGCAATGTTTCCACTTCTTTTTTTTTCCCCCACAAATGTTGTCAATTCCAATACTCAAAATTTAAGTGTATGTCTTGGGACTTTGTGTCCCCTCAGGACTTTTTGGAGTTCTGGATTCAACAAAACTCTAATTTCTGAAAACTAGAAAGTGAAGACTTAATCAGCATAGCAGCCACTCTGCAGTATGTACACAAGCTCTTTATTGTCTTCCTTGGGTTGTACTTGTCTGCAGGTTGCTCTGCTGAGGGGCAAGAAGGATTAGCTGGAGCAAACTCGTGAGTTTGAGAAAAGGTTATGTGTAGATATAGATGATCTCTGCTGGAGCGGGCAGAGGTATGGCTGCACACACACACACACACACACACATTCTAAATTCTAGTCTGAATTCTCAAATCTGAACTTTGCTGACTTGGTGTTTTGGCAGACATAAAATACAAATGAACACCTTCAGGACTTTGATAATGATGTTTTTCAGAGTTTTTAAAATCAAAGAGATGTTCAAGACAAACAAGCAGCTTGGACGTAGGTTTGAATCTCAGAGTGGAACTGAGAAAAATAATTAATGATGGTTAAGCCAAACCAGTTTCAGGGAAATCAAAACTAGTTGTGAAAGTAGGCTGAATTTCAGAAATTTCTTCAATCAAGAAATGAGAAGCATTCATTAATGTTAACATTTTTCATATATTTTCAAACCAAAATGCTTTGCATCAGAAAAATAACAGTAACCTAATGTTCAAGGCAGTTTTTTTGACTTTCAGGGTAGCATTTTAATTGAAAAATGTTCTATACCTTAAAAAATAAAATACATGTTTTAAAAGGGGCCTGTTTTCATAATAAATTAAATATTTTGCTCCATTGCCCTAGACAAGATTGGACCTGCACAACTCCTTTTCAAGCCCATGGACAAAGATCAACTTTTGCAAGTGCAAGTTTAGAGCATGTTAATTACATTCTTGTGCTGAACTGCAGGCTGGGTTGTAGGAGCCTTTCTGCTTGCATTTACTTCAAAGAAACCCAGAAAAAGGAATTTCCCCAAAGTCCTCTCCTATGAATGCAAATCCAAATGTGAAATTCCCAAAAGATGTGGCTGCATAAACAAGAATCCCATGCAGATGTACACTACTACTTCATTTACCTCCATTGCAAACAAGTTTCTGACAAGGATGTACATAGGCAAGAATAAAAACAAGGTGTAAATACTAAAAGATCTTTTATAAAAAGAAGTCCAGAGAATAGTATGTCTGTGTTATCATCCTCTCTCACCTTCTCCTTTATTTTAATACTAGGTTGTGCATGCAACACAATGGTCTGCTACATTGCTTCTTTTCCTGTATCAACAAATTTTTATTTGTTTGGGTGATTTTAGAATTGAGATTACTCATAATATTGTATTGCAAAGCATACCAGGGTCCTTACGGGACCCTGTGTGTTGTCACACCTAATCTAGATGTCTTACTGTATTACATCTGAGGTTTCTCAATTATTAAATAGAAACTACGCACATAGCTGTCTCCCCTGTAAGTTGCCTCATTCAGTTTGCAGTCTCTTATTTGAAGCAATGAGTAGCTTCAAGAGTAATTCCTTGCTAATTGCCGCCCTCTGATGTTGCTATATATTACCAGCAGCAACTCAGAGGAAACTCCTTGGGTTTCTGTCTTTTGAGCACTTTGAACACTAACGTAGTCTTTGTCATCCATCCTTTCACTCCAAAACTCAAGACTGATGGCGAAACTTCTTTCTAAAACCAATCTAATTTTTATGAAACCCTTTGAAAGACTTTTTGCATTACAGCTGCATTGCTTTGCTATTTTTTGAATTCCAAAATACAGAATCATTGAATCACAAAATATCCTGAGTTGAGGGACTCACGAGAATCATTGAAGTCCAACTCCCAGCCCTGCACAGGACAACCCCAAGAGTCACATCGTGTGCCTAAGCTCATTGTCCAAATGCTTCTTGAGCTCTGTCAGGCTTGGTGTTGTGACCATGTTGGCATTTGTTCCTTCTAGTCCTTCTCCTTTTCTGTTTCTGAAATTGCATGAGGGGTGATGTGTTAAAGAACTTTTTCTCCCATGTTTAAATATCATATCTAAATAATATCTTTCATGGTTTATGGTCTCTTTTAAGAATTACTGTGTAATTCTGTGCACCTGGTTCTAGGAGAGGGTGACAATGATAAATGCCTTCTCTTTGAGCAGATAATTTTGTAGTGTTGGCATTACACACTGTTCTTTACATTACTGTGTCAGCCTGAAATACTGACCTTGGCTCAGTATTTCAGCGCCAAGTTCAAGGCCCTGGAGCTTGTCAAGCATCTAGGAAAAATGATACTTGATGCTTTAATTATACTGCAGTCATCTTGCCTTCAGAAATTTGATACTTGAAACTTTGTGCTTGATATTTCAGTATGAAATACTAGTTTTCTTAAGCTTGTTTTCTCCTAATCTTGTTTTTTAAGGATCTATTAAGTTTATCATCATCCGTGGTATTATTTTCTGTTCTCTTTTGGGGTTGAAGGTGCAAATTCCTCATACTCATTTTCTTCATACTCCTTTTATCTGGCTTTGGTCTAATACATTTTACTGGCTTTGATCTAATACCTCTTTCTTCAGGTAAATCAGATGAATTAATTTACTGTAACAGTATTGCTCAGCTCAGTTTTAGGCTTTTGTATTTGGTCTTATCTATAGTGCCGTAGAGCTGTCATGTTCTTTCTCATGCTGACATCTCTAGAATGTCATCAGTTATTAACTTCACATGTATAATTTCTTATATTATTTCAAGTTCTTATTTCTGAATATCTTCTGCAGGTAAAATTTGTTGGTGATATCTTTGAAGAATCATGTTCCAAATTAAATGCTCAAGAGGGATAACCTACTTTTTTTTTCAGTCTGATCTTTCAAGAAAGCTTGTAAATTATATCACCTAGGGTGAGAAAGGTAATGAGACCATACCCACAGAATGAAAGAAGAAGTTTCTGTGGTTGCCAAATCAGAATTCAAGCCTCAAGTTTTTTACTTTCTCAGCAGATTTCCCCTGAGAACATGTTTGTTGGTTTGTTTTTTTCACATTTGTGGAGTATGACATAGACTATGTCCCTAATAAGAATTGTTTATCCAAAAAAAATTGAAACCATTTGAAATAATTTGAAACAATGAACAACTAGGCACATGTAGGATTGGATTTTCTGTGGTAGCTAAAAATACTGTATTTTTCTTATGAAAAAAAAGTAAAAAGGAAGAGAGGTCCCCAAAAATATGCATTTGATCGCATGCCATCTTACATAGGCTTTGTTTTCAGTTTACAGAATCACAGAGCCATAGAAAATTAGTGTTGGAAGGGACCTTAAAGACCATCTAGCTCTAATGCCCCTGCTGTGGGCAGGGACACTTCCCATTAGACCAGGTTGCTCAGCTGGCCTTGAACAGTTCCAGAGATGGGGCATCCACACCTTCTCTGGGAAACCTGTTCCAGTGCCTCACCACCCTCACAGTAAAGTATTTCTTCTTAATATCTAATCTAAACCTATTGTATTTCAGTTTAAAGCCACTCCCTCTTGTTCTGTCCCTTACATGCCCTTTTCCCTCTCTGTCTTTCTTGTAGACTCCCTTCAGGTACTGGAAGGCTACAATTAGATCACCGTGAAGCCACCTCTTTTCCAGCCTGAATAATCCAAGTTCAAACAAAAACTTTCAGCATGAAAATATCATGCTCTGTTAAGTCCTAACACCAATTTTTCTGGAGTCTGGCAAATTCCTTAATGCTTTTTTGGCATGCCTGGAGGTCAGTGTACAGTTAAGGCCATGCTGACTATCTTGGCTTTGCTGTTAGTGGAAAATGGGATTGCATCCCAGGGGCAATCAAGGCCAGTTTGAGGTCACACTTGGCTTCCTCTGCTGTATGGTGGTATGGCTGTGTCAGTCACAGCAATGAAGAACCAGGAGACATTTACCTGTGGCTTACTGTCCAATTTTTCTACAATTTGAGTAGTCCAGACATACTGTCTTTGAAGAACAAAGAGTAAGAGCAAGCATAACACCCCAAAAGGTGGCCTTTGGTACTGACAGTGTCAAACTCACTCCACTAACCTGCCCCCAGCCAGGGGCAGGCAGCCCATGTCCTCCAGGCCTGCCAGCATCTGCAGAACACCCTCGGATGGACCTGAAACAAAGCACTCCTGAGCCCTGGAGAAGCCTGGCTGAGGTAGTGTTGCCAGTTTAGGGACTCTCAAAACATAGACACAAGACTTGGTTTAGAAAGGAGGCATTGTTTATTCTGTGCAGGGCGGAAGGTGGAAGTTTTCCACAAATCAAGCCTGCCAATTTTCAAAATTTTACACTATATATACATTTTATTAAACAAAGAAATCACAGTTCAATGGCTGCAAGTTACCTGGTTCTCTTATTAATTAGTATTCTAATTGGTTAAACGATTCTCTCAGTTCTCATGCTAATTAGTCTGCATGCTCAGTCTTTCTTATCTTTTGAGTTTCTTGAGTGGGGTGGTCCCGATGTCCCACTGCTGGACTCAAGAGGCCGTGAACTGTCACTGATCCCTTGCATTACAAAGGGCATGGGGACCTGTGGCACTTTTGCATCGGGCACAGCATCACCAGCTGGTGGAGGGAGCGGATTGTCCTGCTGCTCTGCTCTGGGGTGGCCTCACCTTGAACATTGTGGGCAGTTTGGGGCTAAGATATGAAGCTCTTAGAGACTGTTCACGGGAGAGCAATGAAGGTGGTGAAGGGCCTTGAGGGGAAGTATCTGAGGGCACTTGGTCTGTTCAGCCTGGAGGAGACTGAGGGGAGACCTCACTGCAGTTAGAAATTCCTTGTGAGGGAAAGAGGAGGGGCAGGCACTGATCTCTTCTCTGTGGTGACCAGTGACAGGACCCGAGGGAATGGCCTGAAGTTGTGTCAGGGGAGCTTTAGGTTGGATATTAGGAAAAGGTTCTTCACCCAGAGGGTTGTTGGGCACTGAACAGGCTCCCCAGGGAAGCGGTCGCAGCACCAAGCCTGACAGAGTCTGAGGCATTTGGATGATACTCTCAGGCACATGGTGTGGTTCTTGGGGATGGCCCTGTGCAGGATCAGGAGTTGGGCTCGATGATTCTTGTGGGTCCCTTCCAACTCGGGATATTCTGCAATTCTTCCCTGCATGCACGTTAGGTGACATTCAGTGCTATCTAAGTACAGGATGCTGCTTAGCTCCTGCCCAGCTGCCTGCCTTAATGTCTTTCTGGTGACTTTCTGATAGAGGAATGAGTAGGCAAACACTACCTTCACATTGGAATTGTAACTTGAAGACTAAGAAGTCAGTAATTTTATGTCAAGTAAGGAATAAAAGTGAATGGTTTTAATTAATGAAGCGGAAATAATCTAGGGATTCTTTCCTAAGTTTCAATTGTAAAATATTCTAATGTGATTTTTCTGGGGTCTAAAGTATTCAGGGCTTTTTATTTAATTATTTTGGGAGCTTAAATCGCCAAGTCTGGTAATTGTACTCGTTGTTTAGGGGAGTGATGTGTAGGCTAAAAGAAAGTTGCTTAATTCTTGCATATACACATGGCCTATAAACGCGTCTATTTGAAAACTAAGCAAGTTTGACATAGTGTCAGTGGCAAATGGGAAATTTTTATTCTTAGCAGATGGTTAATAGAAACTTTTTATAAAAAAAGACAAAATCCTTCTGTTAGGTCCTTCAGGCTAAATGGTAGTGCTTTTTTTTTTTTTTTAAACAGAATTAACTCTTGATAATAAAGCTTACCAGAAATACATCTGGGATAGGCAGACTGACTTAATTATTTTTCATGTTTATTATCTTAACATACTGAAGCCGTAAGGAATTATTAGAATATCTCTAAAATGTTCAAACAGCAATGCTTTGGTTATGAGTCACATTCATTGCTCCATCAGTATTTTAATACATTTCAGATTCCTTCTTTTAAAGTCTGTTTCTGCTGTTTTAAGATGTGATAAGCAGCAGTTATTACTCTGGGTTTTTTTCCATCTCTCCTGATAAACATCAGGAAATACAGTGATTCATTGGTTCTTTTTCAATATGCCAAGTGGCCTTTAAATTTAAGAGATAGAGAAACACTTCTATAGTGTCTTCCCTTTTGCCATACAGGATTAATGTCTACTAAAACCATTCCTTGCACTAACCAAATGTTCAGTGGTGTGCTAGCAGTATATGCTAACTTGCCTTTTCGGTTTCAGTAATTATCATCAAGATTTGACATCTCATTGGTAGGGGTCCTCTGGCTGAAAAAGTGTGGGAGGCATGGCCTTGACATAATACAATTTTAAATTTTTGGTGGCAGATCTCATACATCTATGTCCATGCATGCTTAAACATATTGTTAGATTTTTGTTTATTTTCTTTTCCTAGCATATAACTTAAATCTCTGTGCCTGAATTTTCCGGTTCGCTTCTTACCTGACCTAAATAAATATGCAGAGTACATGTTTCCTTAGAGTGAGTAACAACTTTTTAAGTATTTGACAATTATGTATGTGTCTTCCCTTAGTCTCTAGTCTAAGTAAAACCAACTACCATGATAAAATTTATCTTCTTGCTCTCTGATACTGATATTTTGTCTTCCAGCTCTTTTTTTTCCTTTGCTATTCAGTTGTCTATCTTTCTCTTGTCTTGTAGTACCCAAACAAACCAGATATCTTCCAAGTGCCTTAGATATTTTGCTCCTTGTTTTGCATCCCATTAAGTTTGTTTTGTTTGATGCTGTTTACAGTCTGTTTTCTGCAGTACTGCAATCCACCCAGTTAACTTTGTATTTCTGCAGTTGATTATTCCCACTAGCTATATGGCTTTGCACTTCTCTTCAGTGAAATCAATCTTACGTACTTCCAAGTGTTTTTTTTCAATTTGTCCAAATAATATTGCATTCTAAACCTGTCTTCTCCCTTGCTACACTTTTTTCAGATTTTGTGTAAGTACTGGGAAGTGTCAGATACTGAGTGGATGAGTTACTTTCTCCCAGTTCATCGGAGAACAACAGAGGTGCTTCTAGTACATCTTTGACCTTTATGAATTTTCAAAGATGTTAGCAGTTTGAGATTGCTTCAGCATACTGAGATGAATTTCATCATATCTGGCTTTGCTTTGGGCAGCAGTGCTTTAAAACTGAATTTCTAAAAGTTGTTTCTGAAATAACTATCAGTTTTCTTTGAATCTTTTTGCCTGGAGCACATCATGAGGAAAAAAAAAGTCGGTGTTTCCCAGACTTTTTTCTGGCAGGTCTTATGGGCAGGACACATAGTATCTTTTTTCACACTATTTGGTGCTATTTGTAAGGCTGAAGTGGGATGGCACAGAAACCCTCTCTTAGGAGTTTTTTTTGTGGTGGAATTTTGGTGTTACCTGACACAGTTGTCTTCATCATGCAGAGTGGATTTCGCTCCAGGAAAGCAGTCTTGAGTGGGAGGGGTGTGTGTGTAGTTTTGTGGTTTATTTATTTTTAGAACAGCCTGTCTTCCATTGCTTTTTTATTTCTTCTTTTTCTGTGGTTCCCCTCAAAAGCAATGGAAGAAATTTTGCCTTTATGTAATTAGATGGGAATAATTCTCTCCAATAAATTAAGTTGCATCTGGTCTGTCATTCCCAAAAATAGGCACAGAGTTCAGTACACCAGTACTTGTTCCTAGAAATAGGACAGCCTTTTATAGGAATCTCTTTTCCACAGTTTGTGTGGTGATAGTAGGGAATTTTTATTTCTCTTTATATCTATGGGACTTCTGTCTCTCTAGTCTCGTCCAACTTGAATTTTTCCACTTACTTTTATTACCTTAGTATTATCAAGTAGTGTACTTCAGTCTGGACACATGCTGTTTAAATAAGTGAAAGTAGTAGCAGTCCTCCCAAGGTGAGAGCTTGTGTAAGCAGTGAGATGCAGGAGGCAAAAGCACAGTGCTTAAGACCTACCAGGAATTTGCTTGAAGCAGAAAATGATGTTCTAATTAATGTTACTCAGCACCTAATTGTCAAGTGTCTTTCAAATAAATCTGAATAGATTTGATCTGTATTGAAGAAGATGATGGGTGCTTATAACTCTTATAACTGGCTCTCCAAGTTTTGGACAGAATTCAGGAAAAAAACATGGCTAGGTTTCAACACAGCAGTGCCATCTCAATGACTGAATGTTGGGTCTGGCAGACATACTATTTAGATATATTAAACTTCATCTGCATGTTTTCTATGTATTTTGACTTGTAATAGGGGAAGTTTATTAAGGTCTGGTTTTCTAGGAGACTTTAAAGTTATCATGGATAACTGTGATTCTGTCTGTTTAATCTGCTCTCTCATGTTGTTACTACTGTACATGGTACAATAAATCTTTAAGTTTTGCCTGTTGCAGATTTGGACTAGTTTATCTCACCTTCTACTCCCAAGTTTTAGGTTTATACTGCAGTCAGAATGAAATTTTGTGTCCTAGCTCTTGATTGATAAGTGTACTAAAGAACAGGATTATAGGTCTTTTGTCATGTTTCGTACAGAGCAGTTTAAATTTCTAAGGCCACTGTTCAAGCTCAAAGCAAGGCCTTAGCTTCATCTTTTTTTTTTTCCTTTTTAACTTGATACTTGCTGTGATTCTCTTACTGGGTCTCCCTTTGACCCCCAACAAGATGTACTCAGGAGTTTATTACAGTTTGTTTCAGCACCAGGGAGGAGCTTAATGCATTCTTTCATGGTCTTCATCTTTCAACATGGAAACAAAAAGCTGATTTGGTCCTTCATCACTTCTTTGTGATCCCTTCGCCTGCTTGCTGGCTCAAAAGGTTGTGCTTCCTTCTCTCTGCCAGTTGCCTGGGATCAAGCAAGAGATGAAAGATGAGGAGGGCATTCAGACTTGAATCAAATATTACCTCAAGACCAGAAGATTGACTATCTTTGCATCCGGTATGTGGACTTCAAGGAAGTTTCATCTTCTATAAGCAGATGAGTATAATGTGCTCTTTTTAATAGAAGCAACATCAGCTTTGGCTTTTATCATAGCGGTATCTCAAGATTCTTTGAAGAGACCCTTAGAAATTAGGAAAGGATTTTTTTTCTATTTTGTTTTTCTTTCCCCCTCCCCCCACCTAGTTATCAAAATTTCCTCCCCTTTCAGTGTAGAATTAGATTGATCCACTTGTAGGCTATTTGTAGGAGTGAGTGGATAGAAGACATTGAAGGAGTTTAATAAATGGAGTTCATGTTTCTTTTGAAAGAGGTCTGTGAATGCTGTATTTTAGGTGTTCCAGTGGCCTTGGTCGTGTGTATGATGCTTTATTTTTGTTCACATTTTACTTGCTGAAAGTGCCAGCATTTTAAGAGAAACTTGGTATAGATAAGATGCTCTGATCAGAAAAAAGTGTGGCATAACTGCCAGTTTAGTAATGCTTTATTGGTTCTTTTACTCATATTTCACTCTTATTTGGAAATATATACCCAGTCAACTTTAAGGAATCGGTTGTAGTTTATCTGAATTGTACGTGGACAGACTTGCAGAGGCGAAAGCATTTTGGAACTGGCTACAGTTAGGTTCGTTAGGCTGCACTCAAACTGATGTTTAGATAGCCATCTTCTAAGTCTAGCTTGCATTCCAAAGCAGTTCAGTTTCTGCTTTTGTGCAGTTGATTCTTGAGATAATAAACATGAAAGGTTCTGCGTGGGGTCAGCCTGTTTCAGCATGGCAGATGCCGAGATAGAGCTAATGAGCACAGTCAGACCCTGCTCAATTCTGGCAGCGCTCCTTTGAAATCCATGTGGCTTTGCTTTACTGTTCTTCCCTGTCCACTACAGGCACTTAATCTGACACTGTGCATTATACATCCTCTAATGCAGAGCACTGGGAAACTGTTTATGTCTTTGCAGGGATGAGTGGATCCGGCCTGGGAGGATCCTGAGTTTAGCCATGATCTGTATTAATGTCATACCCGTTGCCTAGTTGGGGTTTTTTTTCCCCTTCTGTCTTCCTTCTGTGGGGGAGCTTCCAGTTGGAGTTAGAAGCTATTTTTCTCTAAGCTTAGGGGAATTCGATGGAGCATTTTTAGGTTGAATCTTGATGAGACTTTCTTGTTACTTTGCTGATTAGGAAAGAAGAAACTAATTCTTGTGTCCATGTTCTTAATTTGGAGGCAATCATTCAGAGATGAGGAAAGAAGGATTTGAGTAACTCACTGAATCTTGCAAGTATTCATTTGATGTTTATTGGTCAGGCAGTGTGATAGTCCATGTGTTGAGACAGATTGACAGCAGTTTCCATTGTTCCCATATCTGCATCAATTTTGACACAGTGTCGAAAAGTTCTATTAGTAATTTAGGTGAATTCATGATAATATTTTAACAGTTTCAAACATGACTGCAGTAACAGCTCTTGCTGGTAGGGCAGACTGAGAGCTGGAGAGCTCTGTTTGGCAGAGGATGATGAGTGAGCACTGCAGTCCCAGAGTGCGGTTTTGTCATAGCATGTCTAAATGAGCTGCATTTCATGTTCCTCACAAATCCTGCTCTCCAGCCAATTCCTTGCTCTCTGTTGATTTCTCTTTTTGTGTTCACACTTTGTTGATTTCTTGTATGCAGTGATTTCATTGCCCTTGTCCAAAATCATAGTAAAGGCATGAGGAACTTAATTTGATTCTTATTTTATTTGTACAGCAATCTAATAATGAGTTTTTTCTTTGTTAACATGATAAGCATTTGATCAAATCTTGAAAGTAGACACAGGCTGTTTAACTGGTATTGTATTTCTCCTTCTGCATTAATTATTTTATTTGTTATCACTTCAAGTTTCCTGCTCAGGGTAGAAAAGCAATTTTAAAATGAGGTTTTAATGTTTCAGAATAGATTGTGCTGTGTGAAAAATGCTGTATTTCTGATTGCGAAAAGCTGATTTTTTAAGGTGGTGGATGACAGAACTTGATAGATACTGACACTGAAAATGCTTTGAAAGGAAAGCTCAAACCATTGTATAATGTACAGTATATGATGTGATATTTTTGATGTTCTTGAAACATTAACCATTTAGCTATTTTTGGTTTTGGATATGAACACAGGTGTTAGCAATGAAGTCTATTCTAAACTGGTCCTTGCCTACATGTTTTCAGAGGTTCATGCATCTGTCTTCTTTCCATTTATAAAACTTGCATTATTAGTCTATAATGTGGGAAGCATGTTTTTTCGTACAAAGCCAGCATATTTTATAATAGTAGTTTGATAAACTTTTTTTTTTAATGATGCCTTCATGTCTATGCAGCATTGAAAAGGATATTCCTAAGGCTGCCTAAGAAATTCTTCTCTCGCAAAAGCATCTTCGTATGGGCATTCAGAGCTTGGATGGCATAAGGCTAAGACCTTTTCTTTTTTTTTTAATATCTATTAGTGTAGCACTAATTGTAACAGATACACAGTCTCCACAGCATTCCTGTTTATTGATACTACTGTCAGCATCCTAATGCAGAATTGGAACTCTGTAACTGGGTCTTCCCTTTAAAGCAGAAAGATCCTTTTTTTTTGTCCTCCACTGTGAAGTTTTTCAACCTAGGTAGGGAATTGTCTTCAAACAGAAGCGTAGCCGTAGCCCCTGAGAATGTGGCACACCTGAAGGCCTAAGTTTCTCACATACTGTACTGTAAGACTGCATAATCTGGCAGTACCAAAAGTGATAGTCCTACCTAGTCCTTTTGTTCAAATAACTCTTGTGTTAGTTCATTGGTTTCTGGGATTACAGTCAACCAGATGTGGGAGATTCTTTGGGGCTTTTTTTAAAATTTAATTTAATTTTATTTTTACCTTGATCAAATTTTACCAAGATGAGAACTTTCTTCCTTGTGCTTAATGGGGAGAGCAGCTCCAGTGTGGACCAGTTTCAGCCACTACAGAGCAGCATCCCCAGCAGGATATGCATTTGTCATACATTATAGCAAACAGTTCCTGTATCTTTGTGCAGGAGAATCCATTGCCACACACATAAACTGTGCCTTTCAAGTATCAACTTAAGATAGTATTTCACATGTGTTTTCACAATTTTCATTAATCAATTTCACCTTAACTTAATACTGAATTTGACACAAACACACAAATAAAACAAGGAAGCGTGATCTCTTCTTCCCTTTTAACTCTTCTTTTGTGGTATCTTTAGCCATCTTTGTTTCCCTACCTGTACTTTCTTCCTTTTTCCAAGGAATATTTCCATCAGAAGTATAAAAACTCTTCAGGTGTTCCTTCTTGAAAGTGCATTTTGCTTAATGTTGTTACATGATCCGCAAGCTTTGTAGTGGTGGAATGTTGAAAAAGAAGTCCAGTGAATGAGATCAAAGCCAGTTACTTCACAGTGACATTTATAAGCTCTTAAGATTATTCAAATTTCTCTTTTCATTTTTTTCACTTTTCATTTGGGAAAACAGGTAAGAATCTGCATATCTAAGCAGCAAGTAAATGCTATTAATTACTCTCTTCTGCTTATTTTTTGTGACAAGTGAGCATGGTGGCAAAGACAGGAAGAACTGAAAGAGGTTTATTAGGGTGTAGTTCAAGTTTTGTACTGAAGACCACTCTGATCATAGTAGGACAAACACTGGCAGCACTGCATCTATATGACTGGGTAGAGGCATATTGCATTTCTCTGCATCTTAACTATTGCACTTTATCTGGGCCCCAGCACTGTATGATACAGGTACTTTAGGGACATGGCTATGCTAACGTCTGGAACATCTCTTTCAGACTTGAAACTAGATTTCAGGTGACAAGAGTGTGCTTTGATTTGCAATGTGATAGGTACAGTTTCAAAACCCATGCTTCTTCCTTGCAGGTGGAGATGGAGCTTCTGTCCTGATCTTCTATGACAGTACTTTCTGTTAAGCTTTATTTTCTGTTTACACTTCCTTTCCACTGAAAGCACAAGCTGAAATATTTTTGTGGTTTAAGAAAGGCTTTGTTTTGTGGTTGCACAGCAGTAAGCATACACTTGGTGCTGTTACCTGCGGGAGCAAACACAGATGCCATTAGGTATTGTGAGTTGCTGAAGATGAAAAGAGGCCTTCAAGGAAACATCCTGTCTACCCTTAAGCTGCATCTGTTAGTGCTCCTGCTTTTCTGCTGGGATATGTGGCTTCCTCCTCGAACTCTGTTCTCAGATCACTGGTCATGCTGCAGAATAAGGGCTGCTTTCTTGGACTTAGGTTTTCAGCATTGTGTGTTGGTGTTTATATATGAATGATTCTAGAAGAAGAGAATTATTGCTGTAGGGGGGTCTCTAGAATCATAATGCCACAGACAAATGATTTTTTTTTAATCCCCTTGTGACCTTAAATTCCCTTCAAAGTCAAGTGTGTCTAAAATGCGATAAATTAAGAGGAATTGACACTTGTGGATTTAAATGTTTGTGTTTTTTTCAATATTTGCTGTGTTTGTGCACCTGTGTATATACTTTTTATTTTTTGAATTGCAGAGTTATCAATAGCTATTTTATTCTGTTTCTGTAGATTGAAAGTAGCATAATTTGACACTGATGCATAGTGACAAAAATATTTCAGTCCTAATGACTTTAATGTTCAATACACAGTTTATACTGTTACTGCTTGTCTCCAACCTTTTGGGTCAGTGACAGTAGGAAGCAATTCCCTATAGTTTTTTTAGTGATCTTAAAAGAATGTTATTCATTTGTATTGTAATACACTGGATGTAGCATTAATAGTTTAACCATAAGGGGTTTATTGCTTATAATGAGCTGTAATGTTTGCTTTATCTCTTGCAGATCTAGAAATGGCAATTGCATATTGGAATTTAGTCTTGTCAGGAAGGTTTAAATTTCTAGATCTTTGGAATAAATTTTTGTTGGTAAGTATGTACCATACTCCTTACTGCTGTCTTAGTCTATAGTGTTCTGGCTGTTTAGGCTGTGTGCTTCCAAAAAGGGCAAAAAAAAAAAAGGAAATCTGAATATTTCCTTCATACTTTTTCCTTTTTGAAAACTGATATAGTCTTAAATCAAGCCAAATTAAATCTTCTCTATGTAATTTTCTAATCGAGAAGAATGCAAAAAATGTAGCAAAGCAAGAGAGTATTCAGCTTGCTTGATCCTCTATCCTCCTACTTAGGAAAGTTTCTTCATGAAAGGAGGCTGTGGTTGTAGACTCAGCTGATGCTGTCTTTATTCTCAAGACAGCTGTGATTATTGTCAACCATGTATTTTACCATGCTCTGACTGGTGTAGTATTAATGCATAAACACAGTCTTTTTAAGTCAGTCATAACAGAATTGATATTGAACTTTGGAGACTTTTAATTTTAAGCAAAAAGTTCTTGCCTGAGTAATTGACTAATTTTTTAGCTAATAGATGTGAACTGATCGTGACAGTTTTCTTATTACTAGTGCAATTCTGTGGGCAGTGGAATAAAGATGCATAAATTAAACCTTAGAAATTGAAAAATATTCTTATAAAAGATGTGTTTCGCTCATCCATGTTTCTACATTTGCATTTCTATGTAATTATGAAAAAAAAGAGTAACAATGTATAATTTATTTCAAGTTTTTTAATATCAATTTATTTTTTTTCATCTGTAGTTTAGGAGAGATAAGAAGTCTTTCTGCATTTTGTCCTCCAGTGCTTAGTAGGGGAAGTGTATACATTTTGAAATAGTTTCCTGAATTTTTTTCTAAATTTCTAGACAGTATATTTATTTGAATCACTGAATAATGTACCAGTTTTATCAAGAGGAAACATTTGGGAAAGCATTTCATGTTATAACTGCCTTAAAACACTCAACACAAATTCAGATCTATAGATGTGACTGAAGAAAAATCAGCAAGTTTTTTGCCACTTTGCTGTGATCAAGTTTGCTACAACAGACAGTTCTGTTGATCTCTACTTCAAGTAATAATCTAAATGACCTCGTATACAAGTGTGTTACTTCAGAAGAAATACTGCACCTGAATGTTTACTTCAGAAATGTTTAAATTAAAAGATTTCTACCTAAGAAAGAAGCAAGCTAGGACTCTTTTGGGTGTTTTCTGGGTTATTGGTTATTTGTTAAGATAAAGAAGATGAAGAAATGTTTGTAAAATGTGTTTTTCTGTATATGTCAATATAAAATACTACTGTGAATTTGAAAGTAGTTTGGATTGAACAGTACTGTTTTTCCTCCATTATAGGAACATCATAAAAGATCAATTCCAAAAGATACTTGGAATCTTTTGTTAGACTTTGGAAATATGATTGCAGATGACATGTCCAACTATGATGAAGAAGGTAAGCAGTACCTGAATATCTTAAAGTGGTACAGCAGAATTAAAATATTGCTATAAATATTATAAATAAATGAACACAAGAACATGTTGCTACCTCCCATCTTAATTTGTTTATCCTTACAGTTTTAGCTGCAATTACAGTGTCGTGCTTGTTGCAAAACAGTAATGATAAGGTTTACAGTAAATAGAAGTAAAAGATAGTGTCACACCATGATATAGCACATTATTTGAACGTGTTATGCTACAAATCTCTCAGTGAAACTGAAGGTTTTGTACAAAATTTTTGCTAACGTAAAAGCAGTTTCCACTCTGTTACTAATTCTGTTTTGGAATGTGTACAGAAATATGTCCTAAGATATGAATGTCTCTAATAAGAATGCCATGGTTTTGCTATCAACTAATGTTTGTATTTGTAGTGTGGATTTTTATGCTTTAAATACATTTTGTTTGTCTTAAGAACTATTGCTGCAAGAAGAGATTCAAATGTTCAATTTATTAGTTAGGTGCTTTTTTCAAATCTTCTATCATCTCATGTGTGTTAAAGCTAGGCTAGGCCAGAAATGTCAAGGTGAGCTTCTGATCCTTTATATTTAAAGACTGCACGATTTTATTGCTGATAATAACAGATTAACTTCTGAATTGCTTGATTTCTGTCTAGGAGCGTGGCCTGTTCTAATAGATGATTTTGTGGAATATGCACGACCAATAGTCACAGGAGGAAAACGTAAAACTTCCTAACCCCAGACTTGTCAATATGGACTAAACATGTTCTCTGAACTGCAGTGGGTGATGAAGATTTGTAAACTGAAAACTGTGCACATTGTTGCTAGTTTCAGTGGTCGTGATGACGTTCTGCAGACAAAACTGAAATTCTTCCTTTCTGCCTAAAGAAAATGATGACTGATTTGTGGACACTTCAAGAACAAACTCAGAAGATAGTCCAGGCTGTTTGTAGGCTATTGGCTTCAATTATTGTACTGGTTGTATCATATAGGATGTAGATTTTGCATGATTTTATACTTTGGAGAAGTTTAACTAGAGGCCATTTTATTAAAGTTTTGACAGCACAGCATGCCATTCAGGTTATGATCCAAAGTGAACACCAGCAGTTACATAAATAAAATTGTATTATATTGTACTTATATTAAAAGCAGTATTTGTGGTATATAAATTAAATCCCTAAATAAAATTTATGCAGTATGTTGTATTTTTATAGAAGTTAGTTCCATGGATCTGTCCTAGTATGGAATTGTAACAAAACAAGAACAAACAAAAGAAAATTTTTGCCTTTTTTTTTTTTTACTTGTTGCCAAACTTTTAAATTTGTACTTTTAAGTCCTAGATGTGTAGATTGATTATATCCTTTCTTTTGTTTTCTCCCATTGAGACTAACTTGCTCTTTATTCTTCTTGAAGTGCTTGGACATGTAGCAGTAGCATTGCTGAGGACAGGCCAGGCTGCTGCTCTGTGCTATGTTGCAACTCCACCTTCTTTTATTAGCCATTTTAAAGTAGGCATTAAACAACCAAAGATACTTCTATAATTCATGTCTGAATATCATAATTCAGTTAGTCTTCAGTTATGTGTTTTATTTATTTTTAGTAAGGAACTGGTGAAACATGGATTTTATTTATACCTTGAAACCTACCATAAATTCTAGCTAGATGCAACATAGTTAAAAATGCAATTCCTGGCACTTCTTATGGAAAATGTATGTGAGTAAGCCCAGAGTCTTAATTAGTTGACTTCCATGTTGGAGAAAGAGCTAGGGATAAGGAGACTTATATATTAATGATTAGAAGTATTCATGCTTCTGCATGTATTGTGCATTTGATTTTATTTATTTAAGGGGAGGAAACAGATGCAGTTTCAATGCTGGCGGAATTGGACCAGTTTTCACAAAATCTGAATTTGTTGGATCATTTATTTCTCCCCTTTTGCCAGCCATTGGTTATAAAGTGTACAGAGGTCAGTTTCCTCTTCATCAAAAGTGTCTTCCACTGTCTAAGCACAAAAAAGTTTTATCAGAAACTATTCAGTACGTCTTCACACAGGGCTCTTTTAAATGCTACCTCATCCAAGTTTGTCATAGCCACTGTAAAAGTTTGTTAAAATGAAGAGTTGCTAAGGAGTGTGTACAGCTATGGTCAATATATTTTCTTTAATCAGAGCTGAATAGATGAAAGAATTTTGCAGAAAATAGTACCTTAAGTTATATAAATGATATCTGTTTGGATCACATCAGATCACTTAATGACAGTATGCATGACAGCATGACAGCATACTATTCTATTTTGTAGCTGCAAGGGTATAAAAGCTTGCAATATTCTCTTAGACTCTAATATTTAGAGTTTTATACAATCAGCTTTCATTTATGTCAGTGTAACCTGCAAGAACAAATGTACATGTTGCATACAGAGAGATTGCCTTCATTCTTCCACTTGAGAGGATTTCAGTTGTGCATGATGTTTAAAAAGTAGGATTAGGGCAAATTTGAACAAATTAACAAGTTTTCTCTTAGTAAGAGTATAGCAAGCAAGTTATGAATGCCCTGTGAGTGATTTATTTTTATTATTAGTATTTTTTTTTTTGCCCTTTCAGGGCAGCCACCAGGTGTCAGCGTCCCAGCCAGCAGCTGCCTCCTGCTTCTGTGTAGAGTTAGCCAGGAAACCTAAGCCAAGTTATTGTTTTCTGACTGCATCTTTTTAGAAGGGCATTTGTTCATAACTTCTACAGAAGTCAACGGGGATCAAAAAGTAGTATTACCCTCTTTTTAATGAATTTGATTGATCTACGTTTCCACCCCAAAGCAAGCTGTTTCTATATCAGTCCCATAGGCTTTGGCAAATGTGTAACATAGCATCAAGTGCATTTACCTAGCCATAAGTGGTGGAATGCTTGTTATTCACAGTTACCACTTAAAATATATAGCTATAATATAACTGCACAGAAGTAGTTTAATCTATCAGTATGTGATGTAACTGAAGTTTGATAGTGCTGGAGCTTGTGAAACATTTGCTTGTGCTGAGATGAACCTTCTACCTTTTAAAATAAATAGAGCATAAAAAATGCATGGGGATTGAGGGTTTTTTGCCTTGTTAATCTGAGTAAGAGGGAAGGTGCTTAGCACAATAATCAGTTTCTATATATATACTTTTACTCACTCTTAAGCCTCATTCCTGTGAGGATCTTTCATGGGAGACACCTTCCAACCAATGAAGAGTTGGTAAAATATCTGAAGATAGGAGTAGTTCCTGATCAACCAGCTTCTGAGGTGTAGGGCTCTTTTTTTGTTCTTCCTGGTCTTCTATCCATTTCAAACCATGTATGCTTTTTACATTCCCATACATAGTAGCATGGAGTAACACCTTCACACTTGAACATTAGAAAATACAAATTACTTTCAAATTATGAGTTTCTTATGTACTTTTAATAATTATCTGCTGTCCACAGTTCCACTTTACAGGACACTCTGACTTGCTTTTTAAGTAAGCTGATACAGTGGTAACACCTAGGCTGATCAGTTTATAATCATAAATGGTACAGATGTCTTCAAGTTGTTCAGTGCATACAGTATTACTTCACAGATATGCTGTATGTATTTTTAAACATGGTGCCAAGTTGTTTGGTTTTATATCCTAGAGTGTTTGAAACTGAGCCATAGGATTTGTACTTGCCAATTCTAAATTTAAATGTAATTTATCATGTGTGTCATGCCAAGGAGAGCAAACCTGCAGGCATCTGCTCATTCAATGCACCTGGGAGATTTGCTGCTGAGTAAGCTGTACGTGTGTAAATTTTGTGGCAATGGAAAAAGGAATAAATGGACTGTCAACATAAAGGATTGCAATCAGTCATGTGAGACGTCTGTATGGTTTTTGTCAGCTTTCTGCTTTGGAAGTCTTACAAAGGCCAGTGGGTTTTTTGTTACCTGGTTCATTTATTAGATTCTTGCATTATTATACCATTAGCCAGAAGAGGGCAAGGATGTAACTCGTTAATTTTTTTAATAGCTGTAATAAACGTTTGGTTTCCTAATCTCTGCTACCTTTAAGCTTTTAAGAAGCTTGATGTGTTTAGCTGCACTGCTGTATTCACTACATGTATCTGCTAATGACCAAACTGCAATTTATGTCATTAGTTTGGACTGGCAATGAGAGGTGTACTTGCGGGGGAAGTGTTGCTCAGTCCTGTCTCTCAGCTCTGTAGGAGAAGCAGCGTGCTCAGAAGTCTATGCAAAGACCTTCAGAGATGTGTATTCACCTGTCATTAGTTCTCTTCTGAATGTTTAAATCAAAATAACTAAGTTGTCCTCCATCCTCTCCCAGCCGCCCTCCCTCTCTGGTGCTTTCACCAACCACTGGCTGCTTTGCTGTCACGTCTTGTCATCCTTTTCCTGTAACAGTGAAACTGCTGATGCTGATACTTGAACCACGGCAAGCTCTTCTCCTTTCAGATGTTAGCACCAGTAGATTCCCTCAGCTGATGCCAACCAGCACCTGGCTCACCGAAAGGCACAAGTCCCTTCTGAATGAGAAAAAGTGTGATGTGTTTACAGCCATGAACATGTTCAGCAAAACATTTCACCATCTTTTCAGTATGTACAGTATGCTGGGTAGAATTAGGTGAAGATGACACACCTCTAAAATGAACTTTTTGGTTCTAAGCTGCTCATAGAGGGATCTGCAACCACAGCTGCCTCTACAACCACATGCAGAAAAGATCCATATTTCAGACAGATGGGTGCAATGTTCACCTCTTAATGAGAAAGGCTGGGGAAGCTCATGGGCATTCAAATTTTGATTGAGTGTTGGGATACCTCCTCTTGTTTGTGCATATACTTGACAAATTCCTGTGTTTTTTCTTATACCTCCTTTTTCAAGCAGTGACATACTCTCTTGTTTGGCAAACTCTGTAGGCTTCATGTCTTGACTACAGCTTTCTCTCAAGACTTCAAAGAAGAAAGAAGTCCATGCTGTGGTGTTAAAGGATGCTTTTTCCTTTAAGGCAGGGGTGTAAAGCTATATGAAAATGATTCATCTCCATTATTAAAGAATTTAGTAAAACCAGTCTATTTTTTCCTGGATCTCAATATGTTTTAAAGGAATGATCCTGTTGATAAAGTAAAATCCTTCAATAGTTGTAAAGATGGCAGCTCTAAGAGAAGTCTGACATCCATCTGCTATCAACCCTATTTTTCCAGGATATGGCTCTGTGTTCTTTGGATGGGTGGACTTGGAAGCAAGAGCATTTATCTGCTGAGTGTCTTTGAGTGGCAGAAGCACCATTCACTCATGGGTGAAGCATTTGGGATGTAATTGTCTTCTTTTAACTTAAAAAGGGCATGTGCAGGCACAGCATTCTCAGCCCATGCTCCATTTGCCAGTTCATTTATTCACAGAAGACCTCAGAACCTGTACAGCACATGAGCGCTCTCCTGTGCATGGGAGATCATGGATGCAGAGGCCCTCAGGTGGAGCAGACAGGATTAGCCACATCTGCCAAAGGTGTGCTCTTACGTTCTCATGTGTTTCAAATACATTTAAACTGAAAGAGCACAATGCCACCAACCTGAGCAAGCTTTTTCTCTGCCCAGCCTTCCCATTCCTTTTTTTCTGGATTATCCCCATCTGACAACAGTCATATGTGCATTAATGGAAGGACACCAAAGCTGCATTTTTGTATGGTTTACCAAGCATTTTTGCCAGCCCTGCTTGTTTGGTTTTTTCCTATTGTGAATACTTCTTTTTTTTTGTCTCTGTTTAAGACATGTAAGTATGATATTTCACAAATAATTGCCTCCTTTGTGGGGAGTAGGGGTAGTTATCAGTGCCTAGCCTACCTCTGCCCAGAAAGCTCACAGTAGCTGGAAGTACCACATAAAGAGGAGATTATATGTAATTAACAAATTAAATACAAAAATTATCGTTGCATATTCTGTTTTGCAGAGTTGAAAAACAGAACGTCTCTGGAACTTTTTTATACCTGTATTTCTAAAGCCAAAGACTTTTTTCCTGATTTGGGCTGTGTTATGAGCAACCAAGTGTGTGCACAACAGGGTAAAGTCCACGGGAGGCAAAAGGGCAGTGCAACTGCCAGCCACATTCAGAAGGAAAAGATAAATGGAAAACTAAGAATAGCTTTGCCCATTTTCAGGAAGGAACCTTCCATGTGATGAGGCCCTTATTAGCTAACCACAGTGCCTCAGCAGGTGATTTCTCCTGTCCTTTGCAAGTTCAAATTCCCACGTGCCTCCAAATCGTGATGCTATGCAGGAACAGAGAACAGGTGGGTGCCACAGAAGGGTGGATGGACCTGTAACAGAGACATCAATGCCAGTGCTTTGGCCTGGTGTGGTTTTGTAAGCAGTCCTGGCCTTGGTTTTCTATCTTGAGTGTTTGCTTTCAGACATGTGGAACCTGAGATAACTAGCAGTGCAGAGGGGACTCTAAGATTACCTCCATGTTGCATAAATGCCCCAGTTGTGGGAGATGATGCTTATTCCCACAGTCATGCAGGGCAGAGGGGCTGGCATCCTCCCTGCTCATGGCAAGCCAGCTCTAGAGCAGACTGGTTATGGACCCACTGTAAGACACTTGCCCCTGCATATCTTCTAGTCCCTACATGATGCTTCTGGCATCCTAAGGTATAATTGCTCTTTTTTTTTTTTTTTTTTTATTCCACTTTTTTCATGGCAGACATGCTGCCTTCTAGCAATGAAAACACTCTCGGTGTTCTTTTCTTAATACTCAGAACTTTTTTGTTAATCAAGTCCCAATCTTTAAAATAGGTGTGTACTAACAGAGGCTATTTCACCACTAGGGCTATTTATTTCTTACACTGTAGAACAGGCACGGCGATGCTTCTCTGTGTCCTGAAACTGCAGTAAGTTAAATATTTCTACACATGTCAATAACTCATACCGTGATTAAGTGCTTATTGCTTTTAGTGCTAGGAGGATGCATGCTTTATGCTGCTGGCCTTTTCTGTCTAAATAGCAATCATTATTGCTCTCAGAAAAAGATCAAAAAAAAGCAAAGACTTTTCTCCAGGTATCCTTTATCAAAATTACAGTCAAGTCAATCAAAGCTCTTTGTTTACCTAAGTTTTTATTTACATTTGTATTTCTATCTGTAAAGTAGTAGTAATGTGTGAGTCTTTAGGACTTTCATAGGCTCACAGGATGCCATTTAAATACATCTTTCAAAATAGTTTCCTTCCCGAGTCCAAGTGTGTGCTGCATCTGAGCTCAGCTTTAGGAAAAAGTTACTCTTTGCCAGGGAGTAAGGCATGGAATTGAAGTTGGTGTTTTGGTCGGTGTTTATCCAGGGGGTGCAGTGAATTAGGAGAACATTCTTGCTCTAGGTGGAACACATCAAAAAAGCTGTTAACAAAGTATCATCACAGGGCATAATTAGATTTGGGAGAGGTCACCTGCATTTGACTAGATTTCTTACTGCTTAATCCCTCATGGTAGTGTGCAGAGAGTCTGAAAAACTGCTTTTATAACAGGCTTTCCTTCTGACTGGTCCGTGAGAGAGAGGCTGATTTCTGCATATTAGAACCAGGCAGGAGAAAAAATATTAATTTACATGTTATTGTATAAATAAGCACCCCTGTGGAGGCATCTGTTTTTCTGGGTATAGAGTTACTTATGCTGGGTAGGGCTAAAGATCTCCTGGCTTGCTTTAAGCTGGGTTGCAGAATCAAGGCTTTTGCAGGTCTGCTCTTACAGTTTCATTAAACAAAGCCCCTGCAAAATCCCTGGGTTATGAAATATTTCCTCTCTGTTGGGTCCTGGACAAGAGATGGCATCTGCAGAGCCAGAAAAGGAAGTCCTTGCCTTATAGAGAGCGCTCTTGGTGTGACACAATGGCTGATATAAAGTGTCAGGGGAACTGAGTCGAAGGCAAAGGAACAAAGGAAGATCAAGATTCGGTGGCTGCCTTGGACAAAAGGAAAGTGGAAAGTTTCTCAGGGATGGATAAATTTAAGGCTGCGCTTGTGCTGGCTGGGGTAGGGGATGCACTCGGTTATCGCAATTTCTCCCGAGAAAACAATGCCTTAGGTGCAAAAATCCAGCAGGAGCTGAAGGAAATTGGAGGGCTTGAGAACCTGGTGCTCTCTTCTGACAAGTGGCCAGTAAGTGACAACACGCTCATGCACATGGCTACAGCTGAGGCTGTCATCACAGGTAGGTACGACGGGACTAGCAAACGCAGTCTGCAGAGGAACAGAATTGTCGAGGTGTTGCATTTCTTAGAATAAGCCTGATTGTGGGGGAAGTCGTGAGAAAGCATGTCAGAAATGCTGCTTATGTGAATGTTAATATGCATTAGTCTGGCTCCTCCACGAGTACAATCCTGTGACCATCACACAAACAGGCGAGTCTTGATTTCTGGAGTGAAGGTGCTCTTCCAATAGGTATATACAGTTAGTTAAAGCTTAAAAACTAAAATACTGCATGTCCAGCATAACAAAAATAATTGCTAAGTATATAATCTGTATGCTGGAATACATCAGGGAATAATATAACCACTAGAGATTCTTCTGTAAAAGATAAGAACTCTTCTAAGTGCATTTTTAACAGGCTGGACTGGAGTTACCTTAGTATCTCTTTCAGGCTAAAAACAGTAGTGCTGTCTCCTATTTGCTGCCCCTCAAACAAAGGGGTGCACCAGAAAAAGTATTATTTGCTTTATAAGAAGAGGTCCATGTCTTTAGACCAAAAAGTATTCTAACATACTATGCTTATAGTAAGGTCTGTTAGAATAGTGGAAGTTATTAAGCTATACCTTCTAAAATCACAATGGTTTGAGAGAGAACATTGTTTTCTTCTTAAGCTAGGGATAGTCTGTTTTAGATATGACAGTATTTGTATTGACACATTACCCATCAAACTAGAGCTTTCTGAGTCTGTCAATATGATAGAAAGCACACCAGAAGACAGTGACCTCTTAGTCGTATTTTGCCTCTTCAGAATTATTTTTTTTAATCTCTGTTAAAATATTCCTTATTTTTCTTAAAACTCATAACACTGTATGAATACCAGTAACAGGTACAACGTAGATAAGTATTCTTCACATCAATGAAATTTCCCTGGTACTCCTGTTTCGCTGCTTTATCTGCCTGCTTCCAGTGTGCTCTAAATTTAGTACATAGAGATCAGTTGAAGAGTGTGTTGGGCACTTCATACTTGGCTATTAGCTAACCAATGGTTTAAGGGGTAGCTAATACACTAAAGATAAGGGCAAGATGTCAGCCTATCAAGAAAAAAGATGACTAGCATATTTCTGAATATAGGCTATGATTAAATACATATCATATGTTTTTTGCTTATTGAACTCTCTAAATCCATAATTTCTGGGTAATCAAGCCAGGTAGACTAACAGTAAAATAATAAATAATTTTTAAATTAAATACAGCAGGACGACCATGGCTCTAAAATAAAGTTTCAGCTATAATATCCATTGGCTATGTTTACCTTACACTCTCAGTTCTTTAGCCTGATCAAGCATTTTAAAAAGGTGCTTTCACAGTCCGGAGAGAAAACAGCAAGATGAAGTGGAAAATTTTAGTAAGAAATATGCATTTTACAGTTACATTGATGAACAGGAGAAAACAAGTCCTCCTCTCGGCTTCCCACAAGGGAAACAAAATCTGCTCCTGCCTGCAGCAGTGTCTTCTCCTGGCAGGGGGAATGCAAAAAGGCTCCAGGACTTGCTCATGGCCTAACCTGTGTGCCAAATCAATCACATCAACAGAGTGAAGCTAAAGAAGGTGAACGTGGGTCCATGAGGCTGAAAGCAGCTGCCACCAGCCCTGGGGACCTGCATTCCTCATGCAGTGGGGAGTCAGCCCTCACTGCCATGGAGACTGAGATTTTGAAGATTATATTGGGTGTCTGGAACATTAACAAAAAAAGAAGCAGTAAAAATATCCCTGTCACTCACTGCCCTGCTCCCTGTATGTCCACAGCATCCCCTGGATGCAGACCTGCAGGGAATTGCAGCATGCTTGCAGGTTGGGACAAAGGTGCCCAGGGCTTAGGCTTGCCATGTTATTTCATCCCCAGTATTCCATCACTGGGGCACTGCTCCCAGGGCAGCTCCCAGCCTGAGGCTGTGGCAGCAGCCAAGTGTGAGGTGGAAGTTCGTGTTAAGGAAAAAGGCAGTTCTCACCTGGAGAAAGGATTTTGGCCAGCACCTTGCTGGTTGCAAGGAGGACATCCCAGAATGGTCATGATGAGAAGCAGCTGGGACTGTAGGTTCTGCCGCAGACTGAGCTGGGGCTCCCCAAATCCACCGTGTGCACAGACTGAAAGGCTGATCTGACAATGAAGGATAAACAAAACATTGGCTTCCAGCAAGAATCTGTCCCATAAGGGAAGAACAAGAACAGTATCATCAAACCCAGGAGAACTATCCCTGCAGCAAGGAAAGTCTTTTCCTCTCTGACTTACACACAGGCTATAAAGAAATAAGTGTTTATTTCTAAAGAAAGGATCTGTCCTACTGACAGCTGAGAGAGCATCCTGGCTCCAGGTGTGGAAATCATGGTGGTCTTGAGCAGCCCAAAGGTGCTGGACCACAGGGACTGTGGCTCTGGGGACAAGGTTTCTGTAGGAACCGCCAGGCAGTAAATCCTGCTCCTGGCTCCCATCTGGATAAACTGTGACATCTGACTCCTAAATCTGGAAAGAGCTGGCAGCTTGAAAGTGTCTTGCTTCTTTAGGATTTGTGTGTGGGATGGCCAGTGTAACTGGTAGGGAATTACTTTATGTGAAAGGAGGGGAATCTTTGTTCTTCCCTTTGTTTTCTTTATTTGCCTGCCTGCATAACTGGTACTTCAGAGTGTCTCTGGCTTCTGGGACTCCAAACTTTCTCTTAAATTAAAGTGCTTCTGTGGATTTAAAGAATTCACCATCTCTGACAAAACAAAGATATTTTTAGAGGAACTTCCCCTGCTGTATTATTCAATCTATACATCAAACCAGATATTAAACGGAGTTTCTCGAAGTACATAGAAAATACATAAGTGGATAAATAATCCCTTTGGCCTCCTCTGTTCCCACTGATTACACAGCTGTAATAGATGCCAGTGGAAGGTTTTCTTTGACAAGAGCCAAAGGCAGGACTCTTCAAGCCCAGCAACACCAGCCAAGAGAAGCAGCTATACTGAAGAAACACTGTATGTTTAATAGGGGGGACGTTCCTCCATAGGCAAAACTGTAGGACTTGGTAAAAATAATCTGTGAACAAATATTGTTAGTGAATTTATTACAGAGAGAAATTTATATGCTGGAAATGCTACAGATTGTAGGGATTTACTACTCTTACTGGCCTTTGTAATATTTTGTATAAAACTCACTGTTCTTGGTACTGTACTAACATAAGATATTGGGATCCCTTCATGAAAGACCTACAAATTTTATACAAAATACATGTAAAATACAGATTTAAAAAGGAGGTCACTAATTTGCTTTTGTGTTTAGTTATACTACCTCTTAAAGTAATTCTGTAATGTGGTAATTTAAAAAAAGCTAGGCCTTCATTTTTCAATTGGATTCACACCTGCAAAGGCAGGGCCCAAGCCAGGCACATCTGGCTTCTTCCAGTCCTCATGGCAGCCACGCTCTCACCTGACAGCTCGACACCTCTCTAATTACTTCGCACCACAGAACTTAAATATAGGCCCTAAGCAGCTACTGTTGATTGACAGAATGCCTTCATCTTTCCATTTCAAGGAATTAAAATGGAAAGGAACTGATGGAAAGATGAGAACTAAGAGTCAAGACCATTCTCCCTCCATCCCACTCTCGTGATGTGCAAGAATATGTTGACAGTGGCACCAGAAACATGACTTGGTGTATTGGAAGTGGAAACAGGAATATTTCTTAAATGCATAGTGAGCTTACTTGCATGTTTTCCATGCTCTCTTGCTCTTCTGCCTTCACACAACACCCTTCTCTTCCCTCCTCCGGACAGATTACTGGTGTTTGGAAGACCTGTACCGGGAGCTGGTAAAACGGTACGTGGATGCTATTGACAAGCTCTCGGGCAGGCGGCCAGACCCTGCTACCATTGAAGGCTGTAGGGAATTAAAACCAGACAACTACCTTCTCGCTTGGCACACACCCTTCAATGAAAAGGGTATGGTACCTCTTTCCTTTTATAGGTCCTGGCTAGAATAATGCATGCTCTCAGTGTTTGTGACTATATGAAAATTGTTTCCCTTTCCCCCCAACATCAAAGGCCACTACCCCTGAAACGTTTCCATGTTTGCCTGAGGATGGCAAGAGATCTGCCAAGAATTCCTTCTGTAGGGCACCGTGTCCTCTCATAAATGAACCCCTCCCTCTTTGACATCTATTTAAAGAGACTTTGTCCTTGGCTCTGTGCCTCAGGACCCAGATCTTTGTCCTTGAGTTTAATAGTTATTTTAAGACATATTTTCTGCCATTTTTCATTTAAATATTTGTAGACCTGGATCTTTTCAGTGATACCAGATCTGAAACAAAATACCAAGCCCGTAAATTGCTCTAAGCACCAACACGTTTACTGGAGGAAAAGCAGAGACTTTTCTCCATTTGGATGCCCTCCTAACAACTATGGCTGCTTTGCCAATAATCCCTAATATTCCTAGCCTGGTTTACCTACCTCTAACCCTCTCTTTCTCTGTCGTTACAATCCCTTACTTTTACAATGAACAGAATTGTCATTTCAAGTTAAGTAATGTGTGTGCAGTTGTATGCACAACACATATGCATCGGGTGCAATTAATCTTGAAAGCCTGTAGAGACACCACATCATCAGAGGAGGTAGACCCAGGCAGCCATGAAACAATGGCAGCTCACACAGATGTGGTGCTGTGTTGGTGTGATGCTCTGCCACTGCACTACATATCAGCATTGCTCAACATAACTGCATATTGATGCAACATCAAGGCAAAGGTCCAGTGGCACAATGCCATGGCTATTTCTGGGTCTCTGCAGTCAGTTTTCTCTGACACAAAAAACATCTCTCACTCATCCCCCACTCCTTACAACAGCTGCTGGGAGAGAAATGGGTGTATTCTGCCCACCCTGCTGCCAGCCGGTCAGATTTGAGAAAGTGCTCCTTTGGGACTTGTCACATGTTTTCTGATTGACAGTGGATAAAATTTCATCAAAATAATTGTGGGAGTTGCCATTGGTCCCAAGCAGCTCTCAACATTTCTCAACACACAGCTGAGCGTGGCTGTTCCCCGGCCATTGCTCCACTAGAGCTACATCCCTTCTTTCAGTCTTTCTCCTCCCCAGCTGTCCATGATGAACACTCTGCTTTGGGGGTACTCTGAGCTAGAAGTATCTAAAATGAATTCCTGCTGTGTGACTTGACAGCCGAAGGCCACCTTCTCCATCTGGTCCAACAAATAAGCATACTAAACATCTCAAGAAGTCTTTTTTTTTCTTCACCCTGAGAGAAAAAGAACTAGTGACCTCAGGTGGAGATGTTCTGTCTACTATGGGACCTGACACTGCTATGGACATAATTAACTTTTAATTGAATTTTTGCAAAATTCTTCTTGATGCAAAAACATGCCACAGGCATTGAAAGTCTAGCATTGAATGCTCAGGAGTCAGATTATATTTTGAATGAACTGGAACCAAAAAGCTGATTTGCTGTAGTCATTCTGTCTTATCTCACTTCTAGCAATAGCTCATGTGCCAGCCTTCATGGACCCCTGCAATCTTACCTTAGGTAGTTTTGCATTGCTTGTATGATGCTTCTCTGTTCAAATTCTTGTGTGTGTAGTCAGCAAACTGAATTCCTAAGTCAAATTACCCTGTGTGCCTTTTTGCCCCTTCATGTCATGCTCATTGCCACCCTTGTTGCAGAGGTACCCGGATTATTACCTGGCTGGGGAGATTGCTGTGACCACCAGAAGACCTACCCAGTACTGTCTAATACCTTCCATTTTAAGAGCTTTTTTACAATTTGCAACATTGATAAGCTCAAGGCTAAAATTCTCTCATTAAGTGTTTGCCCCTGTTTGTCTGTCAGTCTTTGTTTAAGGTTTTAATGCAGATGAGTCTGCTGTTTCTGGCACTTGGTAAAAATGATTTGATCTCTTGCCAATACCTCAAATTGTTCAGAAGAGAATCATTGACATTGTAGAGCTGGAACCGAAATCTGAGTAAGGTATTACCCCTTGAGCCAGAGATTTTGGAGCCACTGCAAAAGGCCAGTCAAATGGCAGGTCAAATAGCTTGGCTCTACCTGTATTGTGAATTTCAGGCTGAGGATGCAGCATCCAAGCAGGCCTTTATTTGCAGCTATGAAAGCAACTGCTGGGCTTCCTAGAAGTACTTGAGAACAGTGCCCTTTTGCTGTTGACATTGGCAGAGAAGCATGAAGGAAAAGTGTGAGTTAAATGCAGAAAGGTAAAGGGAAACAAATTAAGAGAAGGACAAGCTGCAGATGCACAAGAGATAAAGGTACCAGGCTCTAAGTTCTCATGCAGAATGGTCTGTAGTCACAAAAGACACATCATCTTTAGGGCTTAGCAGCCATTACCCTGATCTTTGTTATTCTACAGATGTAGAGTGAAGAAAAACACAGGGAGGTATAACATATTAAAAAAGAATAATGTACTACATGAATGAAAATGAAGGAATAAGAGGTGTCAACACAGTTTTTGTGACCTCTGTGGTTCAACATGTCTACAAACTATCTGGAAATGCAAGTGCATAGCAGGTCAACAAAGTCAAAGATAATATGATGCAGAGCTGTAAAAGATGCTCACGGTGATGCATAACTGTGTGGCACAGCAGCAGAACCAAATACAATGAAGATAAGTGAAAAGTAATACATAAGGGAGTGGAAAATCCTAATTTAATATACATAGATGCAGTTGCTTATTCAGATACCACTCAGGGAAGGGATCATGAAACTATAATAGTTCTACAAGAATATAATTTCAGTGCCACGTAAGAGCCAGAGAGCAATTAGACTGTTAGAAATGACCATGAAAGGAACAGCCAACAAAACATAAAATGTGTTTGCACCACTGTATAAATCCCTAGTCACTCTTCCTTGATTATTGTATATGATCTGGCCCCTCCCTCCTGCCACAAAGATGAAAGACAACTTGAAAGGATATGAGGAAGGATGGCTGGATTGGTAAAAAACTATTTTCAAGGGCTGCCATGTCTGAAATATTAGAAGAGAGAGCTGTCAAGTCATAAAGAACTGGAAAACATGGATAGGGACAGCAAAAACTCACTGTCTCCTCCAGGACAGCAACTAGGGACTTCAAATGAAACTAGCAGGTCATGAGCTCACAGCAAGCAAAAGTAAGGACTTCTTCACACAACACCTAATTAGGCTGCATAACTATTTTCCAGCTCCAATTTGCAGACACTACAGTTCACATGAGTTCAAAAAAGAGCTGGGCAAGTTCACCCAAGGGAAATCCTTCAAGGGTTATTAAGCAGAAAAATGAATAGTCAGCTGCCTTCTAGATCAAAGAGCAAGTTGTCAGCAGCTTAGTTAGTAAAAAGCGTCATCATACTTTTCTTTTTCTTAAGTATCCTCTTCACTGACCACTGTCAGACATGATAAGTTGGGTTGACCTTTGACTGACCATGAAGGACAGTCCTTATATTCTTACTCATGTCTCTCCTGTTGCTTGGACTAGTCTTGGAGTCCCTTATGTCTTTGATTTAATTGGTAAATACTGAGACAGGGGAGCTAACAGCTGCTCATCACCCAAAGCCCTGTCTGGGTTTACTGTTACTGTGTGGGACAGCATATTTTGTTACTGAGTTTGCTTGTCTAATTCTGCAGAAGGTTTTAATGTCACTTCCTAGACTGGAGAAACACAATGAAGTTGAAAGGACAAGCTCCTTCACACCAGCAGTCAGATAACTATAGTACATCCTCCACTTTGGATATACTGAGAGATGTTATTTAATTAGCAGCTTTGTGTATTGCAAGACCCTCGTTTCTTGGATAACCAGCATGGATTGTGTCTTTTGGAGGAATCAGGTTTGCATAGTGAAACAGACTCACTGCTCTGTAGCAGCAGATGATTTAATGAAGAGTTTGGTCTTGCAAGCAGGAGAAGGTATTTTCTCCCAGTTAAGATGACTGGTACTCTGGAAGACTGGATTTCTTTCCTGACTCTTCCTTGTGGTTTCGATATGTGATCTGTGGGATAGGCAGACAGTTTTATTTGCCCTGGGCTCCTTAATAACCAGGCACTAAAGCCGCAGCATATGTGAGGATCAGGAGCAACATACACAGCATTTGCAGGACAAGTATCCAGCCTTTTCACCAGGAGCTGTGGCCAAAGGTGTTCTGGAGAGGGTCCCTTTCACTATCAGAAAGGTTACGGGGATAAAAAAGCAGGCTCTGAGCCTGCAGAGAATACAAATTCTACAAAGCCTTTCATGTCACGTTTATCAGGTGTTAGGCCTTCTTTGGAAGAGTTACTGCACACAGAATTTGCACATTAGACTCTGAGGAGGAAGAGAAGAGCTTTCTTCAGTTACCCCGACTGGATCACCTAGCCAGGGCGCTCACTCGGGATAGCTGCTCTCAGGGCAGAAAAAGAGCTCTTTTCTTAAGAGGGAAATTCAGATATTGCACCTGAAAATGCCGGTGGGTGACTTATGTCCGTCTGGCTCAGGCTTCAGTTTGGCTTGAAGTAGATCTTCCTGCCACCCCCACTATGACACCTGGATCACACTCAGGACACTGGAGGTGGAGCCACTTGGGATGAGACTAAATGGCAAATGGTGTTCCAAGAGAGGCTCTGGTACTCTGCACCCACAGCAGGCACAGCCCAGGGGAGCAGCTGAGGGCTCTTCTCCAGATAAATGACCGAAAGTCCTGATCCTGGCTCCTTGGCATCTGCTGCTTCAATTTACTCTGGCCCTTGAGTTGCTCCTACTGTGCCATTGTACACACCAATGGACATACAGCCGTTCTCCGTGCTGCCTATCTGGGAAAGACAGGGAGACTGTGCTTCTAATGCAGGTTCTGCATAGGCTAAAATTAGGTGGCCCCTTATCTTCCAGGGACCAAGTAGAGAAAGGCTGATTGCTCTCAATTATTCCCAAGGTCACTGGGAAGTGTGATTGAGCAAAGACAGTGCTGAAAAATGCCAAGTACTTTGAAAGATCGAAGCCTCTCCATCTCAGGGTGGGTGCCTGCAATGAGTTAATGCTTTTTTGGGCATTGGCTTACCAGCTGCAAAGAGGAGATAATCACCTCACTGGTGCCTTGTGAAGATAAGCTCATTAAAACTTCTGTGGGATCCTGATATTACTGTGATAAGTACTGCAGAGGAACTCATTAGTAAATTTAACTCTCCATTCAGTGAAGCATTTAAAAGGTGAGCACCTGGGATCACACACTCAGTGCTGAGGATTAAAAGACATTCTGAATTAGTTATTCATAAAATAAATTCTGTGCTGCACAAGGCGGACATTCCCAAGACCAAGCGCAGTAAGTGCAGGTTGTAGTGTAATGAGTGTGCACTAATTTCAGGTTGCATAGGAAATTTCAGTTCTGAAATTGCCTAGCTTTGTAGGATTTGGCTTTGTAGCCTTTAGTTTCTTTTCGGACACATTATTTTTGTATGTAGCAGAAACTGGTGAGGCTCTCTAGGATGAAACACGCATTAAAATTAAGATGAACTGTGATGCTCATATAAAGGGTTTTAATTGTGTCATTACAGCTACTAAAATAAGTGTAGGAAAAATATATCTGTTTCTCAAACTTCTTTTTCTAGTGCTGGCACTTGGATCAAGCAAAACAGCAATATCAACCAAGAATGAGGAAAGATGAGATAAGAGTTTGAATCAAACAAGTGCTGTGAACAAGAGAGTGTGCTGTGAACAAGAGAGTATGCTGCTTTCTGAACCCACTATGCCCTTCGTAGCACTTGAGAGTATTGGAATACACCTGTAAAACCTGAATGACCGTGTAGGAGCAAAATTCCTCACAAGAAACTTTAAAAACTTGTAACTCGTTTTACACGTTAATTTCCCATTCCCTGAGGGGTTCCCTTCCCGCACATGAGTTGAATTAGTAAAGTGTGCTTGTTTCACATTTTAACACATTTGTGTGACATCAGTCTCCTTTTAAATGCTTGGCATTATCTTTTTACTTTAGGTTCTGGATTTGGAGCATCCACAAAAGCCATGTGTTTAGGGATGCGATACTGGAAGCCAGAAAGGCTGGAATCACTTATTGAAGTGAGCATTGAATGTGGACGCATGACTCATAACCATCCCACAGGTAATGTCCACTGACCTATCAGCATGCTGACATCCCTGAGGTGGCTTTCCACTTCTGCACAGACTAACGTGGCTCCTGTGTATTCACCTGGTTAAACCACTTCTGCTTTGCAGACTCCAATGCCTCGTTTTGACTTTTTCTTGGATAATATACACATGTATATATTACTTGTATAGGCTTATATATTTGCTTGTATATTATGCAGACAGCATTTCTAGGCATAGCCGTTTTCTCTCCTAAAATCCCAATAACTGAACACAACCTGCCTTGTCCAAAGCATGTTCATGTTGCTTGCCCTGATCAAATTTTAGGGTTCATGTGTATCTAGATGATTCACTGTTATCATGCAAGTTTATGGTTCAGAGGATAATAACATTTTTCTCTTGGCAGGTTTTGTCATATCTAATCACTGTAGGTAAATGTAGTAAGTCAGAATAATGTAACTCCGTGTATTTTAGGATACAATCTGAAACATTTTCTAAACAAAACATAAATAAGTAGATTTAATGTTGTTTTGAATATTCAGGTCTGTGATTTTGATATGTGACCATTTATTCATTTTATCAGCTTTAAAGAACAATAAATAAAATCACAGTGAACAGTGACATGTTCAACAGTGCTATGAAACAGTAAGAAAAGCCAGCAGGATAGCATAAAATTAGACGAGAAGGATTCAAAACAAATCACAAAATATCATTAAGCCAGTATATAAAGCTCATGGTGCATTAGCAGCAGTAAGATTGCTTGCAGTCTGGGTCTCTCACCTTAGAAAGGGCTTATGAGACCCAGGAAAAGGCAGCACGGAGGATCCAAGTTGTCAGACACCTTCCGTACAAGAAGAAATTGCATCCAGAAGGAGTCTTCAGCTGGGAAAAAGACAAGTGACACAGAAGGGAGGCAGGGAGAAGATGGGTGGAAGGGCCACCAGGCACCTCACTACCACCCTGAAAGGTGCAGTGAAATGTCATTTGTGATCCTTGTAACTCAAAGACTGAGAAAACCCACCTGATGTGTCCGTTGGGACTGAAACAAGCAAACAAAGGGAATACTTCCCAATGTTTAGCACAGTCAGGTCTCAGACCAGGCTGCCGCAGGCAGCTGCAAAGTCCACAGATATGCCTGGGTTCAAAGGGGACCAGGCCAAGTGGAGGAGAAGGACTGCCACTGTCGAAAGCAATCAAGCTGTATAGTTAAAATTGCCCTTAAGCTAGCCTAGAAGCTCTGAGGAACAGAGAAGCCAAACCAGTTAGGCTGACTCCATACTGCCATTTCTTGCAGAACCAGAAACCTTGGCCAGGGCTTGCTTTCTTCCTTGGTGAGGGGCAGCAGCCTATGTGAGTGCTGCCATGAGTAGGGGGAGCAGGGCAACAGCAGCGGGGGCTGCGGGCAGCCTGGGAAGCAGGCAGGAGGAGGCTGCCAGCCTCCTGAAAACCTTTGGAGCACACCCCAGCCTCTACCACCCTTTGCACTGACTTGTCCCACTGCCCCCTCCTAGCCCTTTGATTCGTCCTCTAAACTCTCTGCTGCCACCCTCATGGTGAATGTGGCACTCAGGGATCTTTTTGGCGTCTGGCTAGATGATATTTGCCTGAGTAGGGCTCTTTGAGCTGGCTCTACCCAGGCTTTTATTCTTCATGAAAGCATCTGTTGGATTCTAGTTAGATGTGTCTTGGGCCTGACCCAGTATTTCAGGTCTTGTGGCAGAGAGAGAATTAGTAATCTGGATTTGTAACCTCCTAAAAGAATGTGGCTTTATCTTCAGCAAAACACACAAAGTTCATGCTTACCTCTATGCATGACTGAATACTTTTGGACCCATATCCTGAGAGAAGGACATCCATCAATGCTTTGTTCACCTGGGATTTGTTAAATGGCTGAGTTGTTTTCTGCAACTTTTTTTTGCACGCTGCACTGGGTTGGTCTTGTTCCCTTTTACAGAACGCCAAGAGCACAAGTAAATACAGGAAATGAGCCCCTCTGTTTCTGATGTCATGAAGTGTTGAGTGCCCATCAACAGTTAAATTTTTTTTAATATTTACAGTATTACAATATTTGTAACCAAAGTAGAAGACCTAACTTGGGAGGCAGACAGCATGTCTTTCTTGCACAATTGCTTCTTTTCCCTTGGAGTAAAATGAGCTAGAAATAGTGTTAGATTTAACAAACCCTGCTCTTAGGCTGGATATTTCTTTAAGCCAGATGATACAGCTTGTAATGGTATCGCTTTGTGCAAGTCAATTATTTCATGTGACTTCAATTAGATTTTCAGTATCACATTGGTGGGTGATGTTTATTTTTGACCCCTACCTCAACTTCTGTCACGTTACGCCACTGAGAACACAAGGTTCCTTCTGTATAAAATGAGTCTCAAACCAATGGGCACCATATGTTAGCCAATAATCTCAATGTGCCACGAGCCAGCCTGCAAACAGAGATCAGCTATGTACATTGGTGCATCTGCCCAACAGCCATGAGGCATTCCACTGATGATTTTACGAGGAACAAGGTAAGGATGGTACCAGCATAGACTGCACATTAGTAATCCTTGTTATTTGTGAATTTCAGGTTTTCTAGGGTCCTTATGCACAGCTCTCTTTGTGGCATATGCAATACAAGGGAAGCCCCTTGTGCAGTGGGGAAGGGACATGATGAAGGTTGTGCCAATGGCTGAAGAATACTGCAAGAAGACCATTCGTCACATGGCAGGTAAGGAGTCTGAGTCAAAAAAGTTTATTTTCTTAAAACTGTGTTTGGCTAGAAAGGCACTGAAGAAATGTCACTCCCTAGTCTCTCCATCTTGCTGCTTTCCCCACTCTCCTCTGTCCACAGGTTGTCCTCCTGATTTCTCTGCTCAGAGAACTAAGCTCTTCACAAGTTGTGCAACCTTCTTCTGCCTGGTATATTGGTGGCAAAAATACAAAGAGAAATAGCAGTGACTGTGCCCTACTGTACAGTTTTATTTTCAGGAAGTCTTCAGAAATTGCTGGGCAGGGAGGAGCAAGGAAATTATATTCAGCAAGTAATTAGGCAAACTGACTGTTGAGGTATGAATTATTCAGATCCCTTCCATCACTTAATAAAATCCAATATTTTCCATAAGAAAAACCACTCACTCTCCTCATCCTGCCAGGAAAATTTCACCTGCAGATGCCTCCTGACCAAGAGTTAGCTTTTGACCACAAATTCAGATTTGACTTGTTGCTTTCCTGAACAACTATTTAAGATACAACCTGTTGTATCCTTGTCTTAAAACAATTGAGTGCCACATAACTACTGAACTTGATATTACAATTTTATTATTGCTACAAATGTATGTGGTCTTTCGGGGCAAAGGTATTTTAGTCCACTCTTGCCAAGAAGTGATGTGTTTGTAATGGTGAGACCTGCCATGGATAGACAAGTATCATTACACTAAAACATCAAGGAAAGACGTTAAGGGGCAGCTGTTGAGAAAGATTGAGTTCAATGGAAATCTTTATTCAAGATCACACAAAAGTTAAAATTTACCCATGAAGGAAAGCTGCTGTTTTAAAGTCTGAAAGGAGCACAAGGAAGCCTTCCTGAAAGACCCTGCATTTTCGTCTGTGCCTCATTGCACATCAGGATTTTTTTAGCAGAGACCTATGAGGAGCAGGTGCAGGATTAATGTGAGTGAGTGTGTCTCTGAGTGGCTTTGCAGCAGGCCCCTGTCACTCCACCCAAGCAGGACCCCTCAGTGTGGAGGTATGCGTGCTGGACTCCTGAGGCATGTTCTCCAGCTAGTGCCCGTATTGTTGAGCTTCATCCTATTTTGGTATAGGGAAAAGTGTCCTGCATTAAAGTTAAGCTCCTTGGCTGGTGAGATGTGCTGCAAAGAAATCCTGCCAAACACAGCCCTCCAGTTTTAGAAAACACTATTTTAGCTGTATTATCCCCCATGGATAACAAACATATGTTTGTTATCCATGTCACAGAGAGTTTGACTCAACACGCCTCTCTGATATCCAGTTGCAATTACTTGCCAGATAGTTCCAGGGACCTGAATGTGACCGTCACCTTGTCTGGGCTCAACAGATGGTGCAGAGCCTTGCTAGGGTTGGTGCCATGGGATTTCTGACCATGCTACAGGTCCACATAGCCAAAATCTCCTGCAACTGCTCAATACCTCTGTTTCTGAGCCTGTGGAATAATCACACTTCCTTGTTTGTTAATGTGCTGCATAGAAAACTTTCACTTTTGAGGCATTTATGGTTTATGGTTATGGGGGAAATGGAGGGGGGGAAATAAAAAAAAAAAAAGAAAGAAACCTGTCAGGTCACCTGCACTTCTAAAAGCAGCCATAACCAGCTGCTGGAGTGGGTGTCAATAGTTTACTTCAACTAACAACATTTGCTTTGTCTTCCTCTAGATGAAGTAAATACATCTAGATGCTCTGGATGCTGTCCTTGGCCTGATGGCTCTGACCCCGCACTTTCACTCCGTTTTTCTAAACACCTCCCTTTTTTTAGGTTCTGGTGAATGGTTTCCTTGTAATCAGGCCAAACTGGGTCATGGACTTGAAAAAAAGGCAGTTGGTCGTTCCCAGGCATATCAAGCGCATGGTTGAAGGCTCATCACTGCCTGGGACTGGGGCATTGGCAGCCTTGTGAAAGTATCAGGTCCTACAAAGCAGCTTGGATTGTTTTTTACAAAAACCTGCTACTTTAAAGATCTTAATTGCTACAGAGGGTCACATGTATGGCATTTTAGAAAAAGAATCAAAATCAGATTACATCCTTCAGAGTAATGGTTTGGTTGTGTGTGTGTTCCTCAGCCACTTGCAGCACACCACTGAGTGGCCAAGCAGGAGAGAGACAAAGTGGGAATGGTCAATTTTATTTTATTTCAATAATCCCATACCAAACTTCTAGTTTGCCTTGCCATACTTAGCCATCTGGTCCATCTCACTGTTTTCTAATTGCTTACCCCCATTAGTTTGCCAAGCAGGGTTTCCTACAAGCCTCAATTCTGCAGGCAGGTGCATGTGCTTAACAGTTCAGTGTGAATGACTTAAGAACCTTTTTGAGCTTTTATACAAAGGGCGAGCCAGAACACTGGCTTGAAAATGAACAAAATTTAATAAGATTATTTACATATGGAACATTAAATGTGATTAAAGATCACTTCCCAAAATGACAGGGAAAATGGAGAAAGACCTATCGTTATTAAAAAAGGCTTATTTCTGTGGGCACAGATAGCAGATATGTGTGCTATTTATTCCTTTTACTATATTTGATATGCATTATAATATATACAAATGGAAAATTTGGCCTTTCCTCTCTGCCTTTTCCTGAAAGATCACACAAGAAACACTGTGAAAATAGAACAGGAATGCTGGAGAATTTACTGATAACTGAGGTAGATGGCAATTTGTATTTAGTCCATGGCAGCATTTTTAAATATTCTTTGATCATAATAAAAACATTGGCATCGAATTGATTTTTTTCTCTCTTATCTTTTCCTTGGAGTGCTCTTCAAAATTCTCTTAAAAACTCATCTTGATATATCTCAAGGGAATTTTAATACACCATTAAAATAACACAAAATTCTGAAAATATGTTCTTCACTCACATCCTCTGTTTCCAATTAGGTGTCCCAGTCCATATTAAAATGCATGCTTAATACATATGCAGAACATTACTGTAAAATACCTGGGTTTTCATATCAGTCAATACTGTCATTTCCCTTAATATTTATTAAAGTAGAACTGAAAATGTTGTCAAGATGAAATACTGCATCATTAATTTCTTTTTCTTCAGAGTATCAGGAGCACTGGTTTTACTTTGAAGCCAAGTGGCAGTTTTATTTGGAGGAGAGAGAAATCAATGAGGAAAATCAGAATCAACCTGTCTTTCCAGACAATTATGATGCAGAGGAGAGAGAAAAGGTAATTGCAATTTCCAAATGCTTTTGGGAAGGTTCTGAACCAAGAAGGGTGTTTTCAAAGAGACACACCACCATTTTTCAACTTATTCCACTGCCTGAGTAGTCAGGAAGCCTTTTTTCCTGAAATGTCAAGGCATTAAAAACAACTACTACCCTTGGCTCAGGTATGTGTTAGTGTTAGTGTTACTGTTAAAAAAAAAAAAGGGAAAAAAAAAAAAAAAAAAGCAGTTGCCACCAGTCCTGAGGTTGCTGCAGTGGGAGAAAATAGTGCAAAGAGGCAGACTTGATGGTGTGCCCAGAGTAGGTATAAAACATAAGCCATGGCTATGTGAAGGTGGAAAAGGCAAATGTCTTGCCTGGGGCTCTCATTAAAGCCTAATGGAACTGTGGACAGTCCCACAGAAATTCCCCCAGGTAGGAGAAGCTGAATTTGGTCACATCTAGTGGAGGCTGTCCCTGCCAATGGCAGGGGGATTGGAACTTGATAATTTTGAGGGTCCCTTCCAATCCAAACCATTCTATGATTCTGTGATTCCTTCGAGCAGAAGACAGTCATCCTAAGTAATTCTCTGCCAGCATGGGCTGTGCCCAAGCTAGTTTTAAGTGTCTTGAGAGATGGTGTTTCATCACACCCCATAAGATACTATTTTATAGTGTACATAATCTTTCTTTTGCCTCATGACTTCTGGTTATATCTTCTTAACTTGATAGAAATAATGTCTCTTCTTCCCTGGTGTTTACAGCTATCTGATATGTGCTGGCACCTCCCAAAGCTCTCCACTTAGCAGCTAAGCAATAAGTATGTGGTTCTTGTCACCTTTTCCCATAAATCAATCCTTTTTTTTCCAGACTATTAAAGCATAGTTCTATTCTGAGAAGTCACTTGGTGTACTTTCAGGTGATTCTCTATGCAGTGAAAGGTGTCAGTGGAAGTCAGATTGACTGTGGATAAGAAATTGCTCACTCTAAGCATAAAGAGCAGATTCCCTTCCAGGTTTATTTTACTAATTCAATGCCACGTATTTGCTACTAGTTTCTTATTTCTTCAATACTACTGGACCCTTAGCAGAGCTTTAGAAGAGATTAAACCAAGCAGTATTTGTCCATGATCATTTCAAGAGAGAACTGCATGAATTCCTAATGCGGAAACAAAATTTACCCTCATTAGCCTAGCCCAATTATTTCAGCCTATTGAGCTATTTATTAGGATGAATAAGAAAGCAAAAATGTTGCTTGACCTTCAAACTCCACCGAGAGCTGGAGATCACAGCCTGTCAGAAGTTGAGACTTCATTTGTGTGTTAATAGCTATGGAAAGAATAAATGAGGAGAAGGTAACCATTTTGCCTGCTTTTTCCTCAAGAGGGCTCTCCTTTGCATTCCCTCCAAACAAACTGTCCCCTTGCATCTGGGAGTATAGCCTGTTGCCTTTCCACGTGTAATTAATAAAGAGTTAATATTTGGCACCACTCTTGCCAACAGGTTTGCATGTTCCTGCTTGGCCAGGTGCACCTTTCTGGAGGCACATTGCCAGATGCATGCAAAAGTGAAGCGCTCAAATGTAGCTTGGATTGATGTGGGTGTGCTGCAAAGGCAATTTCCCTCCCTAAAAGAAAGCACACCTCAAAATGCTTGGCAGCAAAGACCATATTCTATATAAGCTGGTATACAGCTTAAATGTAGAGATAACAACATAAGTGAGGATGAAAGACAAATTAGCCCTTCTTGATAGGCCAATGTAGAATAAATAATTTTTCGCAGATGTGCATTTGGAAGATGTTAGATATACAGTGAATAGGCAGACATTGCTCCACACTTGTGATCAGCCTTGCTTCTGCAAACAAAACATCCTTCTGGCTCGCTTCCTGTCCTGGGCACAATATGAGACAAAAGGAGGGAGGAGCCAAACTGAAGTCATCCAGGCCAATTAGACTTTGAGGACCCCATTCCCTTAAGGCAGAGTTGCATAAACCAGCACTGTGAGGGGGCCCATAAGAGGGAAAAACTAGGAATGGGAAGGCGGTGTTAGCCAGCAGTAGGTCAGGTCCTGAAAGGTGAGAAAGTCAGAGGCAGATGTAATTACTGGCAGCAGGGGTTGACAGCGAGAAGGGGATGTGTGAATTACCTCCCGGGCTTGGCAGCAGCTCAGTGCCTTCAGCATGAGGGAGTACATGTTGACACCCCAGACAAGCACTAGGTCCTTGCCGGCACACCTGAGGGAAGCTGGGCTGGTGCCACAGCGCAGCACAGGGCTGCACAAAGATGCTGGAGTTGAAAGAAGAAGGAAAAAGTTTGAGAAGTGCTGCCTTGGTGCAGTTAAGAGCCCCCAGGTTACGTCTTGAGGACAGTTATCCCTAACATGGAGTTGTTTCAGCAAGGCAAGATGACATCAGATGTGTGCAGGGCTTCAGCAATCTGCAGGACTAAATGGAGCGACACTTGAGCTGCCTGGCTGTGCACCCAGAATAGCACCTCCACTCTGAGCCCCCTTGCCTCTGGTAGTATTGCACGTGTGCCAGTGCTGCTCCAGCTGCATCCAAACTGCATCAATGAGGCTGGAAATTGGCACATAGCAGAGAACAGCATACAGGAATAAATACTCTCTAAATTGTAAAAGAAAAAGAAAGCAGCAGAGTGCAGCTGTAGTCTAACTCTGCCGTGTTGGATGTATGTGCAGATAAACCACAACCAAGTATGAAATGGCTGAGATGAAAGTGAACAGAATGGAATGCAAACCTTTCATACCTATTGCAGAAGCCGAGAGCCAGCCAAGCAGCAACAATTTCACTTGCCATAACGTGACTTAAACTTCAGGAAATAAAGCTGCCCATTTCATAATAGGAAGGTATTTTTTAACCATAAATTTGTCAGTGTTGAGTTATTTTGGTGATTTGGGGCAGGAAAAAGTGAGTCCTGGAGATACCTCTCCTAGAGAAAAAACAATTTTCCTTTGCAAACCTCACTGTGGGTTTGCAGTTCTTTTTTCTTCTTTCTTCAAGGTTTCTTACACTTGCAATTCATTTTCCCTTTTGTTCAACAAATGTTTGTAGAAGAGAAGAGAAAAGGCTTGGCAAGACAAAGACAGAGAAGGGGGCTTGTATTAACATAGTCTGAAATTAAGCCTCTAAAGAAATTACTGAATCAGAACTTTGTCACCTCCCACAAAAACTTAGCTAATTGAAACACTTGCAAATGTGCAAAAAGGGGAGTTATTTCCCAGCAGCAGAAAGAGGTCTGACAAAGGAAGTCCTTACCAACCTGATTTTTTAAATTATAAGGAATTTCTAGGATGCGAACCTGAAATCTATCTTGATCTGCTTTTTGGCATTCTTGGCTTGCTCAAATGAACCCATCTTCTCGCTCTGCCAGGAACTCTGTGCATTAAGCCGGAGTGCAGGCTTGTAACTGCACCTCGGGCATCACCAGGACTGCAACAGCTGCCAGCTCATGCCATGCTGCAAGCAGTGGTACCCACAGCACGGCTGCTTATCATCCTCTCCCTGCCCTATTTCCCCACCCTATTCTCACCCAGCAGGGCAGACACCGCCGTGGTGTGGCTGAGTGCCCCCCATGCCCGTTCCCAGACCCTTGCCCTGACAGTGCTGTGTCTCCTGCAGACTTACAGGCGGTGGAGCTCCGAAGGCCGGGGGGGACGGCGAGGCCATGACGCCCCCATGATCGCATACGATGCCCTGCTGGGCTGCGGTGGGGACTGGACCGAACTCTGCAACCGCTCCATGTTCCACGGAGGTGAGGGTCCCCTGTGCCCCCCACATCCTGCTGCCTCGCCAGGGGCAGGGTAAAGCCCTCCTGGCTCTTGGGTGCCTCTCTTGGCCAATCTGCCTTCTTGTCTGTTCTATTCTCACCTCTGGTTTTACCCTCTAAACCCCATTCTTGTGGCAGCACTGCCACACAAGCTGTTTATGGCACTTTTCAAATGTTGCCCCATCTACATCTCATGAAGGGTAAATCCAGGATGGCTTTCTAAAGCACTGACATCTTAGCCTGCCAAAACACGAGCATCTTTGGCAAAGCAACCTTTTAGCTGTATCTGGTAAAACCAAGAAAGGGAGAAAAATAATACAGCAGCCAAACAAGTGCCAAGTAGGTAAAATCCAGCACTTAGTGGCACACAGTTTAGCACTTCTACAGCTTTGCAAGAGAGAACTTTCTCATTGGCAGATGCATCTTGTTGGGCTTTCAGGAGGGCCAGCATAGCTGGGGGGACAGGACCCCAGCCCTGAATCACCCACTCCCTCCCTCCCTGCCTGGTGTGGGCCCCTTGCAGGGGCTCTGTGTGCTGAGAGCTCACAGTCCCTCACTCCAGAGCACGGCGCAAACCCGTGGGCACCACAAGCACAGAGCATCAGTGCTGGATGTTTTAAGGCATGTGCAGTGCCATGCTGTGCTGTGAGGAGGGAAGGGACGCTCTCCAGTCCAAGACCTTTGCTGTATAGCAGAGACCCCTGCAACTACTATTCCCTCCTATTTTCCGATCAATACCTAACTGCTTGCGAGAGCTGCTGTCTTGCGGTGGGTTTTCCCAAAAACATGGGAGCTCCCAGCCCAAGCGTGCACACCACAGTGGCATCTCCACATGCTTGCCTCGGCACCTCTCTCTTCCCTAAGCAGCCTCACCTGTACTGCCAGAGGCAGCACACAGGGTGCTGCAAGCTTTTTGGGCTGACCCAACATGCCCCACCATGGTCCATCAGCATGGAGTATTTCCTCCTCTGTGCACCACGGGTTTTTTGGTCGTATATGTGAAGGTGACACCAAGAGACCATTGCAATTGTGCTTAAACCTGCAGGAGAAAGCGCGGCTACTGGGTCCATCGCTGGCTGCCTGTATGGCCTGGTTTATGGCCTGAGCAAGGTCCCCAAAGGCTTGTACCAGGACATGGAACAAAGGGAGAGGCTGGAGTACTTGGGCGAGAATCTTTACCGACTATCCATGGAGGAAAAGTAAAGAGGCTTCTGCCATTTTCTCTTTCTCTAAAGACTATATCAAACACTGCAGATAACTGACTGAGATTCATAGTGAGGGAATTAGCTGAGAGTTAGTCTGAAGTGCTCTATGTACAACAGGTACAAGTGAAGAGAACTGAATTATTAGACTGATTAGAATTATTAGACTGATTAGATATATACAATATTTTGGGGTTTTTTACAGATGTAGGGATTTCTGAATATCAGGAGTGCTGCTTAACTCTCAAATAGCAAAAAGTATATAAAATGTCTTTTGACTGATTTCAGTCTAACTTGCTATAATACCACTTTCTAAAGAGCTGTGACCAGTAATTACATATACAAAATTAATTTTCAGAACTAATGCTTTCCTGCAAAACTAATGGTATTATACACTTATGGGGATATTCTCTGTATATTTGACAATCCTTTCACCACTGTGTCCCTCCTTGTTCTCAAATCTAATGTGTCTGTGACACTTGTAAACCTAATGTCTCATGGATTAGCTTTTAATGAATCACTGATCCCTGTATCAGCACTGTGGTGCAAGGTATTGTTACATTAGAAGCTTCCAGAAAAGGAAAAGCCAACACTAAAAATACCTCCAAGGAACAGCAAAGCATCAGTGTGTTTAAAATTTCTGACCAGTGTCTCTAAAATTGCTGAATTACACTTTTATTCTTCTTCAAAACGAAAAGGTTTTTTCCTAAAATATAACTGGCTGAAATATTTGTAAATAAATTAATCTTGCACTATTTTCTAAGTATCAGTCTTTATTTTTAGATTGAACAGATTATGTGTTGCTGTATCAGTATCAGAATTTTTGGCTGAGGTCTTCAAGCAGTTGTAATAGGTCAACAGTCAGGCTGTGATACATTTCACAAGTCTGAGCACCACAAAAAACCCAGAAGAAAAGTTACAACTGCTTTATAATTTCCCTTTTTCTTCTTTCATTTTTGATTTTTATTTCCTCCTTTATTACCTTTTCTTCTTTTTCCCCTTTCCTTGACTTTCCTCACCTCCCCTCCCTTCACCAATTTCTTTTCAACTTTTCTTTTTCCCTTTCTTTTTTCTTTTTTTTTGCTTTCTTCTTCTTTCTTTTATCCTTTGTCCTTTTCCTTTTTCATACCTTTTACTTTCCTTTTCCCTTTTTTCTTTTTTTTTCCTCTTCTGGTTTTTTTTCCCTTTTTCATTTCTACTTTTTTTCTTGTTCTTTTATTTTTTTCATTTTTTAAGAAAGCCAACAAACTGTGATCGCGTTAAAATTTGCATACCACAGACAAAGTAAACAGTAGACCTTTATGAAGGAGATTCTGATGCCCCCACCGTAGCATAGGAACAAATCTGGAATCCTCCAGTGAAATGACGCAGAAGTGAGCTCAGAATTTGTTCCTGGTGTTTAACCTCACATTTAACCTCAGGAGTTCAGAAATGGAGGTCTACGTGGCACTTTCTGATTTCCACCGTGTGTGATTGCCTACATGGTGTTGGTTTCTCCTATCTTTTTCCAGCTGCTGAACTGCGTTTTAAAAAGATAGCTAAAAATACACAAGTACTTTCCTACGCCTTTTTCCATGTAAGCCATTGCTGGAATCGTCACTGGGATATTATGTGGCAGAAACAGGAACAGGTGATCCCTGTGCATGACAATATCCATAAGAAAAGGTTTTCTGTATGAGCTACTTCTCACACTGTTGTTTTAGCATGTTTTCTCTTGGCAGCTTTGCAAGGTGCTTTCTTGTTTGCTTTGGAGATACACTAAACCAAAGGGAGCAATTGTGTCAGTAGCTTTTGACTTAAGAGAATACCGAGACTTTCTGAAAACATTCCTTCTAGCTTAGGATGCTTCTAGCATACCTGTAATAAATTCAGCAATAGAGAAGAGAGAAGAATGTAGCCTCCATAAGGTAGGATTTTCTCTAGTACTTAAGCTTTTCTTCTTCCTTTAGAAAAAAATAAACACCAAAAAAAATTAAGCGCATTCATAACTGTTCCCACTCTACCTTGTATGCAACCTAGGCAGGACCAAGTTGTGTTTCAGAGATCAATAAGAGAATCGCACTTAGAAGGTGCTTCCCAAAGACTGAACCTATATGCACCATTTCTGCAGCTGTTGAGGTGAGTGGCACATTGGCCATCAATTCGCTGAAAACACTCTAAAGGCCTCTGCATTGGTTTGAGAAGGCAAAGCTGCCCCTCGTTGCTTTCCTTATCTAGGGGCAGGTCATTGGACCAAGCACCATGCAGAGCCAGGTAGTGACAGGATGCCCAGGGACGAGGGGGCCCACAGGATGCACACTCCAGCTCATGGCCATTTCCCCAGAGCCTACCCAGAGTGAGGCAGAGCAATCCATCAATCTCTGACAGCTTCTGCAAGTTGAACAGTGTTTTCCAATCTTTTTCCTGTCTTTTGACAGAGTCTCCATAGTGTTGTCTCCTCCTGCCCATGCCACTGTCCCTGCAACACCTAGTCCTTCAGGCTGCCAGAGCGTGTAAAATGGTGATCAGATATTTAACTCGTAACTCAGAGTCGAGAGAGGGTCTTCTCCGCTCCACACCAAAGATGGTAAACCAGAAAGTCCTACAGCTGAATGTTCTTAGCAAATGTCACCATCTGTCACTATTCAGCAGCCTCTGGACCCCTAACAGAGTGGAATAGCAGGAGTATACTGGTGTACTCTGTACACTGAAGGGTGTGGGCAGGTCTGCAGGAGGATGCCAGCTTCTCTCCCTTCACCGTGGCATGTCAGCTCTCTGCTCCAGAACACAGCAGTATCCACTGCAGAGGTTTCTCTGGGACAGGCCAGCCAGCGGGATAGGGTTGCACTGCTGTCCATTAGCATATCAGGCTGTTGCCACTCTGCTGCCCATGATAAGTGTCCCCAAAGAGCCTATAAATAAATAACTAAACAGCCCGTCTCATGCATCTTAATTATTTGTGGGCCAAGAAGACAGGAAAATTTTGGAGATGGGTTTGCTCCCTCTGGAGGTCCAAGCAGTCTATCATCCAGACACTGAAAACTACACAGCAGCTCTTCCATATACCAGCAGCACATGGAGGCACATTATGCACATTAAACACAGTGAAAACCAGCATCTCTGGGGGAAAGAGGGACAAGAAGGCTGACGTCCATAATAGGCCATTTCACAGCATTCAGAAAGAGCCCAAATATCTGACTTGTCATATGGCATAGCTCACACCACTGGGAAGTGACTTTTGCTGCTGTGGGTTTCCCTCTGTATGGGGGCTTCCTGTGCAGGTCATCCCAGCTGGGACTAGAAAGGGCTAACTGTAGCTGATGCAGAGGTGACTATATTTCAATGATAGGTCTCATAGTTTAGGAACACCAACTTGGGATGCAACTTGGGAAAAGGTGGTGAAGAAAAATTAAAGATGATAACTTGGCCTGTTGAGAATGGTGGTCATACTCACAAACATGAGAAACCTCTGACTTTGCCCTCCTTCCCGAAGGGTGAAACATGGTGTTTTACAAATACTGGGTCAAAGCAGACTCATCACTCCCTCCGTTTTCTGTGGTGGTCTCAGAATTTAGTATCATTGTACCACTGCCCTTGCACAGAATGAATTTCAGATTTACATAGTCACAATGCTCATTTGCAGGTGAAGTCATCTTGGAAGAACTGCAGATGCCCTAAATAGGTGCCATAGCTGTTTGTTCATTTTCTGCTCCTGGCTGGTGAATACGGATCAAACACTCAACCCATGCAACATGTCTTGGTACTTAAGGCAATGCAGTATTCCCCACATATGCTACATTTCAGATGGCATCCTGTAATAACACTCTAACATGGAAAAGGACCCTGGAGAGAGCTCACTAGTAGTATTTTTTAATGAAGCAGTTTGAATTTTATAGCTCATACGTGATTAATTACTGTGACTACTCCTAGCAGAGAGGGTCTGATTTTCTTCCCTTCACAATCAATAGTAGTTTGGCTATGCTGACCTCATTGAAAGCAGGACTAGTCCGTATTTCACTGTGGCCATTTGTAGTATCCAAAGTAGTCCAGAGGGGAAGGGTAAGCAGGGCATCTGGTTCCATTCTGTTCTGAGAGATCATGACCCTAAAGCACACTGGCTGATGGCCCCACATGTTTTTCTGAATACATTAGACACTAGTTAGGGAGGAGATGGGTGGTCTTCTGCCATGGCAAGTTGGCAGTTAAAATATCAGCAGACTGGCTGTATGAGGAAGAATGAACCAGGATATTTTTTAGCCAACTATACTCTGAATTCTGTTTCTTTGTTTATTCTGAAAATTCCCATAGCTGTAACAAATGGAAATCTTACTGTAACATAGAAGCCTGGCCTCCTTGTCTGAGGTCAATTCAGTAATGGAAAGGGTGGCTGATACCACCTGTGCTACGCTGAAATGTGTTTATTCCCAATCAAAACCTACGAGGTATTGTTTGTCACATTAGACATGGACCAGTTGTCACACTTTTTTTCTTTTATTGGCCTTTAAAAATACCTACAAAGTCATTATAAATAGACTTTCTTCCATTCAAAATGGCAACTTCATCCCTCTGCTGAGGGATGTAATTATCAATATGTCAATTTGAAATGCAGCCAAGTGGAATCCAAATGCCACAACCCAACCAGCCCCACACTTCACAAACAGCCTCCATAATGTTGCAGTGGGGGGCCAGGTCTAGTTTCTTTCAGAGTCCATGGGGTACCAGCTGCTGGGTCTTCCCCAGCCTTCTGAGGCTGACACTCCCTGAAGGATGAACCTCTTTGCAGCATTTTTTCATTTTTTACATGTGGGCTTAATTTAAACAATTTTTTCTTCCACTTCTGCTCATAAAAATTAATCCCCTCCTGGTATGCAGGCTGCATTCTGTGCATGAAGCTATTTCACTGCATGGTGAAGTAACCTTCCAGCTTTTCGTGGTGTCAGAAAGCTGACACCTCTTGATTTTTCCCTCCTAGACCCATCTATTGTTATTGACTTCAAGCTCCAGCTTTTATGCTGAGTTCAGTATTTTATTTAGTAACTGATCCACACCAATTAAAGCACTGACTAAATCCCCAGCTGTCCAAGGGCCTGATTCTTCAAACTCAAGCAAAGGTCCAACATACCGTCCTTCTTCCTCCAGATTAAAGGGAGTTGTAGTCAAGGGACATTGCCAGGGTTGTTGTGGTGATACCCTTCACAAAGCAGACACAAGAACATAGTCCTTTTGTGGGATTTGAATGCTATCAAAAAGCAAATGACACAAAGCCTGTGGCATTCTTTTACTTCAGGAGAGGTACCTACTGACTTGTAACCTGTACCAATAGCAAAAACCATCAGTGGCACCTTTGTGCCTCTCTCTCTTGATATTTTGTTTTAATGAGTGGAGTCTATTTTTATAAATCAGAGACAGAACCATGGTTTCCTGCTAACCACATTCTCATCATGTTTACCTTTACCTACTCTTTACCTAGGAGGGTAGGAAAACATCTTTGCTGTTGTCCTTGCTTTAGGATACAGTAATACCAAATGAGTGAGGAGTGTCACAGAGGAGATGCAGTGACGCCGCCTAGCATTGCTTGCTCCCCTAAGTGCTTCTGCTGCCCACAAAACACAGAAGAAAGAGCTGACAGTGCCGTGTGGGATGGTGTGAAGCCCTGACACTCCCGCTACACCATGCCTCAGGAAGCTTGTCAAGCACTTTGCATGCTTCTTAACAGGCAACTAACATGAACTCTCTTAAGAAGTTCTAAATTAAAGTTGGTGGGTTTTTTTCCATTTCATGCGCGGCAGCATGCCATTAAAGCAAAATAAGAAGGTAGTCACAATGTTGATGACTTGAAAAGACATTCTTGTTTTCTCTTGCACAGCACCAAAAGCACACACTTCTGTGGAGATGATAAGATGCTCACAGACCCTTTGGTGCTGAAGAAGAAGCTCAATAGGATGGCAACAGAGGAAGGGGCCTTTGCTGTCCTCAGCAGCTTGCTGCTGTATGTCACCGAGCTCGCAGCTGGCAATCTGCAGATCAGCAACAAGAGGACAAAATGGGCAGATGGTAAAGAAAACAAGGTGAGTTGTAACCATCCATGTCCAGATCCAATCAGGACTCAGCATCCAACCAGATTTCAGCTCTTGAGGTCCAGGTTTCTGAACAACAATCGTGAGCCATACACCAAGAAGAGAAGAGAAGTCGGCAAACTGGTCATTAAAGAAAAACTGTGGGCAAGCAGGGCTGGTAACAAGCTGGATAGAAGCAGAGACAGGAGGGGAGATGGAAAAGCAGCAGAGGAGGATGCAGACACAGCACCCAGTGAGAGGGCCAGGTGGAGCACCGTGACTGGAAAAAACACAGTGAAGAACATAATTAAGAAATTTTTAGCTGCTGAAGAAAAAGAAGCTAAGGAGAAGTCTTCTAGCTGGAAAATAAAGGGGGCAAACAGTGGTTTGCCAAAAATAGTCAACAGGAGTTCAGTCCTGTCCAAACTGAAGGAGCAGTTTGAACAAAGCACCCTCTGCTCGGCTGCAGAGGTGAAAGCATCACTCCTGCGCAAAGGTGAGAAAAAGACTAAAAACTTCCCAAGCAGAAAAACTATTCATAAGCCTGAGGTCAGGGTGCTGCGCATGGCAGCAATGACAGCCACGGGTATAAAAAGTCCAGAGTCCCAAAATTTAGTATGCTCTATGGTCCCAGTGCCCAGACTCAGCATGGCTACCAAAATTAACCATCCTTGGAGCTGGTCAAAAAATAATGCCTCAAAGCAGCCTTTTGGTCATGACACACTGCTGAAGGAAAAGGAGGGGTCCAGCAGAGACCATGATGAGAACAAAACACTGGCAAATGCAGCACAGGACAGGGAGGACAAAGAAGAGTTACCAGTGGCACTGGAGGCCAGGTCAGATGCAAAGGACTGTGTTGAAACTAAAATAGATTCTGCAAAACAGGGACCCAGCTTTCCTCCTGTTCTAGATAACTCTTCTACTACTCAGAAAAACAAAGCTCTTGCAGACTGCGTTCCTCCCTTATCTGAATGCAGCCTAGACTGTGACAGGAATAACATGCCAGCTGGTCCTGACACATCTTCCCTATCAGGGATTACCAATGCTCTGCAACATGTCAAGGAAGACAGCCCACCTTCTGACTTGCCTTCCTCTACCACAGCTGAAGGATCCCATGAACAAAGTCCCCAGGATACTAAACCAGAAGAGATTCCTGAAATAACTATGTACGTATACAGTTCAGAGGAAGATGACACAGAGCTCAAAGAGCCAGAAAAAGGGCCAGAGAAGGATTCTTTTTTTGCAGGACAAAAATGTTTTCCAGAGCAGAAAGCATTGGAAAACATCCTGCCATTTCATGCTCCAGGAGTTCAAGCATCTTCTGAAGTTGAGTCACCAATGGATCATCAACATCTAACTGTCCTAATACCAGTTTCTGGCAAAATGCCACCAATAGTCCAAAAAGATTTAAAAGAAAAATGTTCAGAGGAAGCCAAAGAGGGAGGAAAATTTCACAGTGAAGACAAAATGTCTTCTACTTCTATCAAAAATGATAGCGATGCCCCAAATATAGGGGAGGAGGAGAATAAAACACTCAACAGCCAAATGCAAAATGAATCCAAAGCCATGCAGACACAGCCTCCTCAAATAACTTTTAGCCCACAAAATAACTTTGATAATTCCAGTGTGAACATACCAAATCCAGATGCAAATCAGAACAGACCCACGTTCTCCTCAGACGAGACCCAGGTGCCGAAGCCTGGTGCTGCAGAAGAAGAGTACACCTCTCCTCATTTGGAAAAGACACAAAGTCCTTTGCCAGATGATCTTGTGAATCACAGTTTCTGTATTGCAGAAGAAGGTTTTGGGAAAGACAAATTACCTTCAACAAGTGAAATGATGATTTATGCAGACAATCAAGCCCTGCACAGGAGTACCTTGACTGACCTGGAGACCTGTCACATGCCATCTGAATCTTTTATTGAGCATGAAGAGGCCACTGCAGATGAGATGCCATGGCCTAACTCTGAGGCATGGGAGTCACCCTTGTCAATCCCTTTACCAATATCAATGAGTGGAATTGCAGGACAAAGTATCCATCACACTCTTCAAAATCCTTCAGAACTTCCACCTATTCATCTGGTGAAACAGGGAGCAGGTGATGTGGGACATGAGCATGTCAGCCCTGACTGTGAGAAGCATTCACCACCCCCTTCAGACGAGCCAACAAACCATGGGAATGACAGAACAGTGGAGAAGAAAGCTACATGTGATTTTAAGAACCAAGCACTGTCCCTAAATCATGCAACAGAAAATGAAAACTCTACAGACAAAGAGAAAAATATATGTCAAAGATTTGAGAACTGTCTTTCATTTTCAACCAAGAAGCCAGGAAAACAGGAAAATAAAACCACGCTAGCAAGAGAGCCCCTATTACCCTTGGAGAAGAATCAAACACTATCCTTAGATGATACCAAAAAGCAAGGATGTGACATGCTGGAAGAGAATCCGATTCTTCCATCAGAAGAATTGGTCTCAGACCAAAAGAAGCATGCCAAAAGTAGAAATAAGATATCTGAACATACAAAGGATAAGCTCTTCTCATCAGATGATGACATGAAGCATGCGAGTGATAAGATGGAGACAGAGGAGAAAGAAGAGAGAAATGTCTTGCATAACTTAGAGCAGGAACAAGTATTCACACCAAATGATACTGCTGATCATGAAAATGACTCTTCAAAGGAGAATAATGCTCATGGACCTCAAACATTCCAGTTACCTTCATCAGAACATGATAACATTCAAGGGGTGAAAAATACTGAACAGAGTTTGGAGCATCCAGAACCTTCGAGAGATTTTGTGAAACATGAACATGATATGACAGGAGATGACAGCATCTATTGCAATAATGGGAAAAGCCACTTGGCCTCATCAGATGAACCAATGAAACTTACAAATGACAGTGCAGGGCTAAAAAACACCAAGTCAAACATCAACAATTACTCAATGCCACCAACAAATACATCCAGGCAGGACAATAAGACCACTGACAAGGACAATAACCCCCTAGAGAGAGAGAAAGAGATGCCACCAGGTGACTTTGTAAAGCATGAAACTAAACTGGACAAAAAAGAGACTAAACATAGCTCTGAGAAGCTCCAGTCACCTTCTTCATACAAAGTGCCAAATCATCGAGACAGGAGTTCTTCAAGAGAGAGGATGCAAAAGATACCAGCAGCAGAAGACACCGGATCACCTGAAACAAAGGTAGTAAAAGAGGATCAAAAACACCAGCTTTCTGGGAAGCACCAGCTGCCTCTGTCAAGAAAATCAGACATGCATGAGGAAAGCACTCCAGGAGGAGATAAACAGCAAAAGAGATTTGAAGATTTTCCAACACCTGATACAAATACTCCGAAACAGAAGGACAAAGTTCCAGGTTCCAGGAAGTATCGATCAGTATCATCAGAAACATTGGTTAAGCTTAAAGAAAAAAGTACTCCAGAACAAGAAGAACAAACATCAGTTTCTTCGGGTTTTAAGAAGCCTGGTACTAATGCTGTAAAAGGAAAAGGTGGAGATCCAAATTCTGAGAAGGCACCTTCTTCAAACAAAATGCTGAAGCCTCAAGAGAAAAGCGCTTTGGGAGAGAGAAAGCAAAAGACACCAGCAGCAGAGGACACCAAGTCACATGAGGAAAAGGCTGTAAAAGAGGATGATAAATATCAGTGTTCTGGGAACTATCAGGTACCTCCTTCAAGTAAATTATCAAAGCCTAAGAAAAATATTCAAGGAGGAGAAAAATCAGAAGCTATATCTGAAAGTTTTACAAAGCCTGATGCAAATGCTGTAAAAGATAAAAGCAAAGGTCCAAGTTCTGGGACACGCCAGTCTTCATCCTCAAATTCGCTGGTGAAGCCTCAAGAGAATAATGCCACAGCCAAAAAGGAGCAATTGGCACCACCACATGATGAAAACCCACTGTATAAAACTGGTAGTCCTGAAGAGAAGACTGAACCTGAGAGAAGAGAGAAATACCAGCTGGGCTCTTCAGCTGAATCAGAAAATCCCAGCAATGACGGCTCAGGAGAGGAGGGCCCTGTAGGTGATTTCATGAGTTATCAAGCTCCATTGCCAAGGAATGGCAGAAATTGTAAAAGCAGTGCTGTCCAGAACCAGACCAGTTTGTCTAATACAGAAAAGTCCACCAAATCATCATCATCATCATTTCATGTTGCATCAAAAGATGAGGAAAATCCTGCTGGAAGTAAACAGCCTGGATTTAAGAAATACAAAGCACTCTCAAGAAAAACTTTGGTGAGGCATGGAAAAGATGCTGCTGAAAGGGAAGGGAGCTGGCAGGTGGCTGGTAAAACAAGTGAGAAAAAAGCAGAGCTGGAGGACTGCTCTAAAGCAACACCATTCTCAAAATACACGGTGGAAAGCTACAGTGAAGGACCCTTAGATTCAGCTTTCAAACCATTGATCATTAGAGTAACTGACACATTTAAACATCACAGCTAAAAATTACAGCTACAGCTTAGGCAGGAACTTACAACTCATCATGCCACCGATTCTCTTAATCTTTCTTTTCTCCTCTTTTTCTCCAGGGCATTATATTATCATTTTTTAATCACAAGGACATTGAAGTGCATCTATCTGAGCTGAGCTTTTTTCCTTTCTTAAACATTAGCCTGAAGACATGAATTAAATTAATCACTGCAAGTGAATTAGCTAATCACTGAATTAATCATCAGTTTATAAATTAAATATGAGGAGGGCTTTGAGATCAGTGTGAATTCAGCCCTGCCCCAGACTCTCCTTGCTAACTAATGGGCTTTGTTTGTAACAAAGACAACTGTTCAGGCTGAACTCTATTTGTATTTACTTGTTCCAATGAAACTCCACTGGTACTTTTTCCAGGAATAGTGGTAGGTAGCGTAGCTTTAATTATATCCAATAGTGCTTTTTCTAAGCTCTGCCTTTTCACAGATTAGAAGGGACTGTTGATCTGTTGCTGCACTAAGTAATGCTGTTAGCAGAAATAGTGAGGGAAGGAGGGGAATGCTTCATTTATCTGCATAAAAATCCACAAAGGACATTGATGCTACAAGGGGATTTACCGCAAATGCGAACGTTCAGCCTCATTAATATTAATATTGGAAAAAGAGTGATTTAACCTTCTCTGAAGCTATTTGCTCTTCAGTAATACACTGCATGTGTTATTGTTGTAAAGGCACACCATTTCGAGGGGTTCTTAATTACTGCAGATGAATATGCAACAAGTGTAAGAGCTCAAAAAAAGCTCAAGGCTGAAAGGCCATGAGGACAAGGTAACCCAGAGAGGCTCAACACTTTGTCATGGCAATTCAGCTCCTCCTGGGACATCTGTCCCACTCCAAATCCTGGGGCACACAGACATGAGGCAGGTGCCTCAGTTCACATTAGAAGTCTTAGGAAGTATTCATTTTACAACACAATGTGAAACAGAGCAGTAAAAAGCAGCCAGTGTCACTGAATTCTACTAATGAGGTATGATTTTTCATGTTTACAGTAATAGCATCTTCTGCACAAAGTTTGTGTGTGATGAACTTTGTTTTGGAAAAGTGAGGGCAGGGTTGCTGCCTTGGGTGTCTTAGTAAAGCTGTGACAAACAGAATGTCTTACACCATCAACTCTCCCACACACAAATTTAGCTTAGCATTGTAACCACACATTCATGTTAAAACTTACTGTGGAGGAACCCTCAAGGAATATCCTAAGGGTTCACCTTCCAGAAGTTGCAGAGAAATACAGAAAGAGAGAGGGTTTGTACAAACAAGGTTCTGATTCCCCATGGCGGTGACTTCCCTTCAGTTTTTAAGATGCTCTCCATGACCACACTCTGTGCAGCTGAGGGCTGGCTGTTCCTCCAGCCCCGGTTGGCAGAATGCCCCAGCCCACTGCCAGCAAGAGCATGAGAACAAGAACAGGCTGGCAGCAAGCTGAGATCAAACTCGTTTGCCAGCACAATGCACACAAATCACATACGTGACAAAGGGGCTGGCCTGGTTGGGGACACTGCTGGGATGATGTGGGGACATGAACATCGTGTCTCCTAACCACTGAAGAGGCTTAAACTTTGACTTCTTTTTCCTTCACAGCATGCCAAGAATTAGGCTTTCTGGCATCTGAAGGGTCACAAAATGAAAGTTGCATTTGTATATCACACCAGTGCTCAAAAACTAAAATGGATTTTATTGAAGATACAAGACATCACTTCCACACAGAGGTGTATTTCACCCACCAAGCTTTTATGGGCTGGCAACCATAATGGCCACTTTGTACTAAACCTAAACCATAATTTACTTTTTATTGTCCATGATTTCATTTCCCATTTGAGAAAAGTCCTTACAGCATAAAGTATTTGCACCAGACTTGAATAATAAATTCTCTATTAGCTGGCTTCTCCTGCCAGTACAGGAGAATCATAGAATTGTTGTGGTTGGAAAATATTTCTAAGACCATGTCAAATCATTAACCCAGCACTGCCGAGCCCACCACTAAACCATGTCACTAAGCATCACATCCAGATGTTTTTGAGCACTTCCAGGGGTGGTGACTCCACCATTTCCCTGGGCATCCTGTCCAAGTGCCTGACACTCATTTTGGTGAGGAAATGTTTCCTAATAGCCACTCTAAACCTCACCTGACAGAACTTGAGGCCATTTCCTCTCATCCTATTGTTACTTGGGAAAAAGACCATCTCCCACTGGGCTACAACCTCCTTTCAGACAGTTGTAGACAGCACTAAGGTCCCTGCTCAGGCATCTGTTCCCCAGCCTAATCAATCTCAGCTCCCTCAGCCACTCCTCATGAGACTTGTGCTCCAGACCCTTCACCAGCCCTGTTGCCCTTCTCTGGACTCACTCCAGCACCTCAATGTTCTTCTTGTGAGGGGCCCAAAACTGAACTGTGCAGTCTCACAAGTGCTGGTTACACGTGGACAATCGCTGCCTGCCAATCTCTCCTGCTGGCCACTATTGCTGACACAAGCCAGGGTGATATTGGCCTGCTTGGGCCACCTGGGCACACACTGGCTCGTGTTCAGCTGCTGTTGATCAGCACCCCCAGGGTTCTTTTCCACCGGGCAGATTTCTAGCCTTTCTTCCCCCAGCCTGTAGCATTGCATGGGGTTGTTGGGACCAAAGTGCAGGACCTGAAACTTTGCCTGTTGAACCTCATACAGTTGGCCTCAGTTCATTGATCCAGACTGTCCAGATCCCTCTGCAGAGCCTTCCTACCCTCTGGCAGATCAACATTCCTGCCCAACTTGGTGTCATCTCCAAGCTGACTGAGGGTGGGCTAAATCCCCTTGCCCAGATCATTGCTAAAGGTATTAAACAGGACCAGACCCACTACTGAGGCCTGGGGAACACCAGTAGTGACCAGCCATCAGCTGGATGTAATTCCATGAATCCCTACCCTCTGGGCTCACCCATCCAGCCACTGTTTTACCCAGCAAACATTGAGCCTGTCCAAGCCACGAGCAATCAGTTCCTCCATGACAATGTGCAAGAAATGGTGTCAAAGGCTTTATTAAAGTCCAGTTAGACCACATCCACAGCCTTTCTCCCATTCACTAAACAGGCCACCTTATCATAGAAGGAGTTTCAATCATTCTTATTAGAATTTAATTATTCTTACTAGAAGCCACTTTGGTTGTTCTTTTGCTAATTTTTTAAAAGAAATGGTGGGGAGGTTGTCCCTTATTCACACCTAGAAAGATTATTACCCTCTAACAAATTAAAGGAGTTACTGTCTCTGCCAGAAAGTTAGCCAAATGTTAGGCAGGTGCCACCCAACAGAGCTAATCCTTGGACACCAGGAGGTCATTAAGTCTTCCAGTTTACACCTGCCATGTTTGTTTTTCTCAACAGAGGTGCAACATTAGGAGACTAAGATGCAGCATCCTGTGTTCAGGACAAGTCAGGCAGAGTCATCTTGTGGGGGTTAACTTTTAGGTTGCTGAATGCCTTAACCTCTGCTGCTAAAATAAAATATATACCCAAGTCAACTGACCCTCCCAAAAGTGCACTTAAAATATGACAGAGATTTGCATTAAATGCATCCTTAAGAGTAATGCTTCACTTAAGGATATCGCTTCATTTCAAGAGTTAACATATTCCAGGAAAGAAGAGAACAAGGCCATAAAAAGTCCAGTGGTGATGGCTAGAACACTGGTGTGCTTTGCTGTTAACAAGCCACTCCAGACCATGTGGGCAGGAAATTTAGCCCTGGTGATAAGCAAAGAAATGCCAGAAATCAGTATTTCAGAAAGAAAAAAAGTTTGAGGAGTGATACATTCATCTATGTCAGCTGTGCAAATGGCCAGGCTCAAATTTAATAAGACCCTTTCCAAGTGAGACACACAACAGAAAACAATTTCATTCCCAGTGTCCAGTAGCTCTTCACAGATCTTTTCCCTCCCAGGTGCAGAGGCTTTGTGCTTCTGCTATCCTTTAGGCACATCTCTCAGGCCATCACAGAAGAGGGAGTGAAGGGAGCCCTCCCAGCTGCATTTCAATTTCTGATGTAATAACAGATAATTCTGATGCTTCTGCCAGCACATCTTTTGGCTTTTATGGTTTTGGGCAATGGGTGTAATTGTGTACAGTTCTGTTCCTTCTCCATACTACAGCTCTCTGCATATTTCTCAAGGTCACTGATGGGATTAGGTCCTTAGCATGCACTAAATGTGGCAGAATTTATTTTTTCTTCCAATTTTATTAATTATTTCTTAAAGCCCTGTCTTAGATATAGATACAGACAGACAATCAAAACCAGGCCAGGCACAGGGAAAATAAAGAAAAACAAAGCCCAGGTAAACAAAGTTTTTCAAGGTTCCCCCTCTGTGGTGACATATTTTGAAATTTCACAGTTTTATGGAATTAGACACTCATGGAGAGAGATTTTTTTAAGGGGACTATGCAAAATTAATGACAGTGTTATTGCCTCAGGCATAGTCCACTGCTTTGGAGTCTCCAAAATGCAGCTTTCCAGGAGTTTTTGAAAGCCTGAATAAGAGAGGTGTTTAAGAGGAGTCCAGACACTGAGCTGGAACTGGGGCACCTGGAGGGTCCCATCTGAAGGAGCAGGTCTGAGCAGGGCTCAGTGGTTAGTGGTGGGGTAGAGGTCGGGGCAACAGAGAAGCCCAGCAGGTTTCCAGTAGCAGCCATCAGTAAAGTCTTTCAGATCTTTTATGTCCTCTCTAATTAGGCCATAGTCAAATACCCCCTAGCACTTCACACAGGCAGGACACCTCTCAGATGGGCTTAGAAATATGGAAATCACAAAAGGATTAGTTTGGGGTGATTTGGATAGTCAAGTTTGGACCTGAACAACTGGCACATCAGTGTGATAGTACAGTTCCCTTCACAGTGTTGAACAAATCTTCATCTCCAGCAGCCCCACTCATCCTCCCACATTTCTGACTGAAGGAGTAACCCCTGCCTTTGGTCCCCAAACTCAGAACTAGGTCAGCTGCCTTCTGGATGTGCCTTGCTTTCTCTCCATCTCCTACAGAAATGCAGTCCTTGGTTTTTGGGGCTGAGAGGGACAGACCCAGGCCCCAGAATGTCAGTTTGTAAAGAGACCACCACTTTTTCCAGAAGTTTCATGAAGCAAATGTGATGCCTATATTTCTGGGGCTTCACATGCTAGGAGAGGTCAGAGGGACCATGGGAGAGCTCCCTCTCTGCTCCCAGCTCAGAAAGGGCTCCTAAGGTGTGCTAGATGAGCATTGTCTCCATATAACAATGAGCTTCTCCTTGTTTTGGGTTTTTTTTTTCCGAATTAAAAGAGGGCACATAAAGCATAGCTATTCCTAGGAAAAGAAGCCCAAATCCTGGGAAGGTTTAGCCTGTGAAAGAACTGAGGCCAGTACTGTACCACAAGGTACAAGTGGCCCACTGCAAAGTTAGGAAATGTGTCACTACTTTCCTCCAGACCTGAAAATCAGGAAGAAATAGTTGTCCCATAGTAGTGGTTTTGATTCCAAATTGTTCAAATGAAATGAAAAAAAATAGCAAATGCACACAATTGGCTCTGATATGTGAAAAAACTTAGTAATTTATTAGCGTCTTCTTCAGTTGGATAACCTTTAACACGTCATGAATGACAAAAATGACAGAGACCAAGACCTTAAGTTGTACAATTCGAGTCAGGTTTTCCCTGTTGTACTCTTTTGGATGCCAGTGGAGTTGGTAATAGAAGAAAGCAGTAAAGATAACAGAAAATACCTCATATCCCTGAACGGGGACTGTTCAGCATCCCACCAGGACTGAGAGGCCACAGATGAAATCTCTGGGTTGCTGACAGTAGAAAAGCCCCACCTAATGGTTGAATTTGTAAAGCAGGCTGCAGGCAAGCAGTGATGAAAGCAGAGAAAACGTGGGAATAGTAAGGAAATTTGGGAAACCATTTGTTCTCTTTTTCCTGTGCCGGCAAGGATTGGACACCATCCAAAAGAAGTTTGTGGGTGACAAAAAACTGACAAGTAATAACTGGGGATCCTTATGGATTTGGGAGTGAGATGTTTCTCTGGAACACTAAACTAAATCCCTCTTACATGAGAAATAAGCACAGGGCAAAACAATTTTAACTAGTGCACTCACTGTGTGGTTCCCAAAATGTACCAGGTCCTGTATGCTTCATTACGCCTTTTCATTTCCATGAGTATCTTTTTATAGAATTGAAACATTTTTCACTCCTTGATGACAACTTAGGAAAAATAGGGCAAGAAATCTTCCTAGGTATCTGGTTTCCTGCCAACTAAAAGAATTTTTATATACTGAACAACCAGAGAATCAGCAAGTCAGTGTTTTACCTCTTATTACCTCAAGGACCTGAAAAAGTTTTGGGAATTGCTGCATGCCTCCTGTTACTGCACTTTGCTTATCTTTAATGTGTCCTTAGTTAGAGGTGCAAGAACAACTTTGTAAGATGGTAGAATTTTCATCTAGCAAACAAGTACTACAGCAGGCTCTCAGTGATGCATGTCATGCTACTGCAGAAATGTGTTGCCAGAGGGAAAAATTCCTGCGAAAATAAAGCCACAAAAATCTATAAGACACTGAACTGGTTATTCTCAAAAAGCCACCAAATAGCTGTTATGGGCTCTATCTAAAAAGAGTCCACTGACTCCAAATATCCAAAATGAGACATCTTATCAAAGATCTGATTTTGGAACAACTGCTCGGTATTTGCTCTCTGAGAATCAAGCTTCTTTCATAAGATGCCTCATGTTAGGCAATCAAATCCCCTTTTAAATAAATTTCCCCAGATTTTCGATATATAAGAGAGTTTCCTAGGCACCTACTTGCCCCTGCATCTAAAAAAGAAAATTGTGAACAGAGGAACTGTTCTGCAGGGATTGGCCAGCTCCCCACAGCCCTGTAGGTGAATGCAGCCAGTGCAGGTTGCTTTTACTGCAAGCAATTGCAACCACTTTCTGCAGATCACACATCTTTTTTTTGGCCTGCACAATGGCAGTTGCTGAAGTTGTTGTCTAAAGTTGTTTTTAGATGCAGTCTAAAAAGAAGGTGAGTCCTTCCCATTGCTGTGATCCCCAAGACTTCTGGAAGGAATCAAAGAAAGAAACTCTTGGACACTCTAGAGCCTGCCCAGCCTTATCAAGAAACAACTGTGTTTAGTCAAGTTACACCATCAGAGTGAAATCCTTGTGCCACTTGGGGTTCGTACCAATACAACAGACTAACAAATGGCAGCTTTGGACTGCTAACCCAGTTACTGAGATCTTCATTGTTCTGAGCAAAGGGAACAGTGCATACAGCAGTGATTTAGACATGCAAATAAGGTCCCACCAAATGTATCTCAACTTTAACTGTTTCCAAGCTCCAGGACACTCATTGCCAAAGACCAGAAATCCCCAAAAGACATCTTCTTTATTAACTCATTTAAATTACACACATCATGTAACAAGAAAGTCTGTACCATTGTCATACCATACAGATTTCTTAATAAAACTGTTTTCCTTCTTAGATGGGTTCCTTATTTGTACCATTGAGTCTTGTCTATTGAGAAGATTAAAATAATAAAAGCATATAAAATAACAATCCTGTAATCATTCTGTCATTATTAGGGAAAGAGCATGAGAAACAAAGACAAACAGCCCCTGTAAGAGTCTCATCAGTATGCAAACTGCTTCACTTATGCCCAAGAGAGCTGACACATGCCGAGTTTCATGAGACAGCTGGAAGCAGAAAACATAGAACGTTAATTACGTAAATGTCATGGCTTTGAAAAGAGCTTGGCAAATTGCTTTTTCTGCAGCTTGTTCCTTGCTGCCCTGTCTCTGCTGACACCTCAGACCCAGGCAAAGAGCAGGCTGTGGGTCAGGGAGCTGACTCCAGTCACAAAATAGGAGCAGTGACAGGCTAAAGACCACGTGGGTTGGACCAGCTTCCTCCTCCTATGCTGCCCATAGGGTGGGGGTGCCTGGCCAGGGCAGGGTTGAATCAGAGTTGGCTACCTGTGGTTCAAGGCTGGCAGAAGTCAGTAACCTCGTGGCCACATTTGTACACTAGAACTGTGGAAAGGCCTTGGGCAGCTGGTTCTTCATATACAGCCTTTAAGGAAAACAGCTTTTACTATTGAGATTGCCAGATGTTGTCCTCCCCAGAACATGAAAGTCCAGCAAAACTGAACCTGTGAACATGGAAATACAGTTACCCACTGAGTAGTCCAGGGTGACCAGCAAGCATTCCAGCACTGCCTGCTGCTTGGCCAGAGTAGTTGGGCAAACCCAGAGCTAGCCTGTGAGGAGCAAATCCTGGGAAGACCCCTGACACTTGCCCTGGGCCTTTCTTCTGTTCCCAAAAATGTCATGAAGGGAAGAGAAGGATCTTGCTGAGGGTTCATCCTACCCCATCTGAAGATATTTTGGAGGAGCCAAGTTCAAATCTTTTCCTTCTCATTACCAACTCTCTGTGCAATCATCAATACTTAATCCCTTCACACGTCCCACCTGCAAAACAGAAGACATACTTCACAGGCAGCAGGGAGCTTGGATGACAGCTGTGGCCAGGATCCACCAAGCACCCAGCCTGGACCTACTGCCTGGATGTGAAACCAGGACAGAAGCTGCCTACCCGCATCCACCATTGTCCTGTGCAGTTGACTCCCCTTCCAAGACTACCACCACTGATCTTCACCTCCCCTTTAGCTTTTTCAGTGTTATTTTTCCAGGAGATGTGTAGGTGCAATGGTCACTGAGTGTGGAGAGTGAACAGTTGTGGTGGGACACAGCCCACATGAGCGTGCAGGTTGTCAGAGCAGTCCCTTACAAAGGCAGCATTTTTTCAGCTGTATGTTTAGTTGAGTTGCAACTCACCTATTGTTACCCAAACCAATGTCAGCAGTTGCTTGGGTTCTTACTATGTTCCTCTGGTGTTTCTCTTCACAGACTTGTACAACCCATTTTTGAAAAAGGTACCAAGAGTGTGTGTAAATTGTGTGGGAACAACATTCCCATCAGGAGTGAGTATGACACTGAATGTCACTAAGAATTACAAGAAAAAGACTTGCGTAAGTACCACATGGAAGCAAACATTTAAGCACCACCTGTTCCTAAGAAAACATAATGAAAATACAATTAAGTCTTGATTTTCTCCCCCCAAAGCAGTAAGGTTTTCTGATATGAAAAAAATCAGCTTCAGTCTACACCTTGCTTCTCCATGTGCATATGAGGAATGAATTACTTTTCCCCTCACTTTGGTGCCTGTCTTTACATATATATATAAGTTCTTTGGGTCATGGCAGTCTGCCACAAGTGTATGTACGTGGATGTACAACCCATCTGACTGCAACCAAGAGCTCACCTGGAGTTTTGTGGCAGTGTGAAAACTCAGTCTGAATATTATGTTTACTATTTTCTATTAACTTCAGTCCCTCATTTTCAGAATTCACCTGGAATCAAACATGTAGGTGCTTCTCTTTCAAGCAATCTGACACTGGTTGGTTCAATGACTTCTTTAAATACCTTTCTAAAATAAGTTGACACTGCTTTCCAATGTACACCAGTAGTGCCCAACTTTAGGCAAATAGAAATGCAAAATCCAGTCTTTCTTTATGCTGTCTCCTTTAGAAATCCAGGTTTAAATGAAAAATCATCTCTTTACAAATCTCAGGGGCTAAAGTACAATGAGATAATTATCCAGTTCCAGGGGCTGAAGAGAAGTATGGTTTCACTTCTGAAGGCCATGAGATCACCACAGTCTTCATGAAGATCGTTAAAATTCCTCTTGGAGTGTCTTGTGACTGATGAAGGACTGTAAGAGTGTGTTAAGTCAGCCTGCAACAACAGGACCCCAAAGCCTTGGTAGGTTTGCTAGGCAGCCCCTTGTCTGGTGGCTGCCCTGCTTGTAACCCTATGGCAGCAGAGCAGCTTTCTCCACAGCAAAAGCTCCAGGAGGGACAAGATCACAATAAGAAACCTCTGGTAAGAGCAAGAGGAGGCCATGGAAGACAGGTGTACATCTCACCCACAGTTACTAGGACCAGCAGGACCAAATGTGTGGTGCATTACAGGCAGGAGATGTAGGAGTAACAAGGCTCTACTGTTTCTCATTAGGGCGCTGCATGATAGTACACAGGACATGGCTTACACGGCTGGCAAAGGCAGGTCTACGGATTCTTGGGATTCTCTGGGGTGCTTTCAAACCTTTCTGCTGCCAGAGGAGGTGGATTATGTGTTTTCCTTTCATCAGCTTTGAGATAGCTTTTATACAAAATGGGGTGAAATTGAGGTTGCCTCCATTTCCTCTTGGGTTTTTTTTGAGATTTGAATGGAAGAAATGTCATAAAAATTAAACATTTTCTTTAGGTTTTGTCTTTTTATGCTTAATTGGATGCAACTGTGGTTCGAGAGCACTACAAATAAGGTAAATGCTCTCCTTAAAACTGATTTCAAATAGAAAAATGCATTCCAATAATGTTTCTCCAGCCTGACAAAGAAAGCTCAAACTTCCTGAAACACCACATTTTATTATCTTTCAGAACTAAAACGTGTTCTCATGGCAAAAATATGCTTAAGAAACAGTATGTTCTAATCAAAACCATGTTTCATGGGGGAAAACAGTGCTGATTTCTAGTAGCTGGGGGAGGGTGTAAAGGCCTGGGCTGGGAAGCTGTGCTCTCTCCTTGCAGCTGAGGCCAGGCATGAACTAGCAAGGCTAGAAGAAGCCTCCTGCAGAACACCAAGTCTAATTTTTTTTACTTTTTTTTTAAGCAATCCACTGGGATAGGATTAAGCTCCAGAGACAGACACTCTAACTTGTTTGGGATAACACCCAGAGGGTGATTTCCTTTCACTAACTGGTGCATAAAAGAGGAGGAAATCCTAAGCCCACCATGAGCAAGGTGTCACCAATCTGTGGGGATGCGAGGTGTGTGGCTGGCCTGCAGATGGCGAGTGTGCCATTTGGAGACGTGGCTGTTTGCTGACAAGGTGAGGGAAGAGCCTGCACTCTTAAGGGAACAAGAAAAACAAATTCTGTCAGAAGTTGATAGCTAAGAGGTAACTCTTCACCCGTCCTAACAACTCTCCCACAGTGCTTCATTTTCTGTGCACGACCCGCTGTTCACCTGGCATGAGGATATTGCCCCAAAGATGGTAATATCGGGATTTCAGCTGATCATGAAACATTACTATTTGCAATGGAAATAGGGTCCTCCAGTGGCCGCTTCAGCAGCAGCTGCAGTCTACAGCACAAAATCATTAAGACTGCTCTTCCAGGAGGTGAAGTAACATTCCATGATGGTCATCCTATTATTTGCTTGTCCCCCCTACGATCTTCAGTAATACACAGACATGAATTAAGAGATACCAATACTGACTGACTCCAAAGGTCCAACAGCACAGACATGCAATGACTTGCAGCATTACTTATCTTTGTGCCACCATGAGTTAAATTCTCTAAAGAGTTAAAAAATATTGAGTCTGGACCCCACTGAATCATCACATACTTTTAGGGAAATATGTTTTCTGTACCTGTTTTTCAGAATCCATGTCTGTGTTTTAAACTCATCTGGACTCCTTCACCAATTCACAAAAGAAAAAATATGAATGCTTCACAAAAGCAAAAATAAGATGTTGAAAAGAGTACTTTTAAATAGACACAAGAATACATGTTTTCCCCTGACTGCTCACATGGAAACCTGCTAAGCTCATCCTGTGACACACACATTTCCTATTGTTGGCTTCCCTCTCTTCCTTTACACTTTCCTACTTTTCCCCTTACATGTATGTCTTGTTCAAGGGATACAAAATGAGACTGAAACATGAATCATGAGTTTCCAAGAAATACAGAGAACTTGCTCTCTGGGTCAAATTTTCCAGTTATTTTTCAATAAAGATTTCTGAGCCCTCCCAAGAGCCTCATGAGAAAGAATTTCTTTCCAACATGCAGCTGCTCATTAATTCCTGGGAAAACCCCTAAAACAAACAGAGTTCTCAGTAACATAGTAATTTTTCCATTCTGAAGTTTCATTGTTATTTTTTTAAAGGAAAGACTCACAGACATTCCAAAAAAATCCAATTTTGAATGTCCTATTTTGACACAGGTACACATATATATTGCATTCTGGCAGCAAATCTCAAATTTTGTGATGATTTCATGCTCACATAAAGATTTTGAGCAGGGCGGGGGTGGGCGGGAAGGTATTTCCACCACTCCTGTACTCCAGGACAGTACTCATTCATCCCCGGATGCCTTGGGATTTTCCCTCTGCTACCACCTCAGCTGCAGGAGGATCCTGGCAGTAAGGAAGGCCAGGTCTTCTGCATCTTGGAGCCCTGCGCAGCACCAGGGACAAGCAGCTGGTGCTACTGCCAGTCTTGCTACAAAGCAGGTAGCAGCATCCCCTCAGACATTTCCAGCATGGCAGAAGGATGCTACCTCAGCTATCAGACCATAAATGCACAGCAAACAAGACAGGCCTGTTCTATTTGCACCAGGGGTGAGCTCTGCCATCATGTTTGTCTCTACAAGCCGCAAGACCAGATGAGCTGTGTGCTGTAATGCAGCACTAATTGGAAACCTCATATAAATACCAGCCTACCTTTGCTCTGCCACCATTGTCCCTCACTGGCCCACAGGGAATGGGTGGATTTTGCAAGAACTCAGACATGTACATGAGTGTATTTGCCCTCTGCTCATCCAACAGCCTGTGCTGCAGGGCTGCTGCCATGATGGGAGCTGCCTTGGGGGCTGCTGCAGGAATGCTCTCTGGGACAGCAAGCAGATGTGGAGCACAGAAGAGGGTGGAGGCTTCCTGTAGCACCAGGAAAGGAGAAATGCACAGCAAAAGCTGAGCGGTAACAGAGGAAATCTTAATTTACGCTCAGAAGAGCATGTTTCTGGCAAAGGGCAGCACTTGGTACCTCATCCCACCAGCAACCCAGAGACTCAACTTCATTTCTAGATCTTAATAACTTGTCTTTGACCCCATAACAGTGAGTGAGTCATATGGGTAGAGCTAAGGGGAGCAGAGACAATACTTCGCTAGCCTGGGGGCATTCCCTTGCAACACACAGCAATTTTTGGCTGATAAAACCCAGAACTTTTGGCTGACTAAACCTCCTTGCTTTACTACAAGATCTTCTATGCCATTACCTCTACCTTTCCCAATGGGCTTCCAGGCTCAGTTGAGAGTAAAGTTGCCACAGGGTCTTAAGAGTACCAGACCACAGGGATATTAAAGTCATGTTAGCCCCATAAAGCACTTGGCACAGAGTGTAACTTATTTTATGGCTTATAGCATGGAAATAATTTGACTGCTTCCCCAGATTACTACTGACAACAGTAATCCCAGGTTTTGTTGTCAATTAGACAATATGGTGGTGCAGTCTTGCAAGGAAAACTGCACCAGTGACAATCTTTCCCCAGCAAGAGCCCTGGCTCCCTCACCTCATGTGTGCTATTTGGAGGCACCCACCCCTGATTTCTGCAAAGATCTGCCACTTCAGGTTAAAGAGTGGATTTGGCAGTGCTGGGTTAATGGTTGGACTCAATGATCCTAAAGGTCCTTTCCAACCTAAATGATTCTCTGATACTATGATTCTGTGATTCTGTGTTATGTCTGCAGTCAAAAAGAGCCACCAGGGCTTGGTACCTGCACTGAGCACAAACCAGCAGCTAAGTGGCTTTGCCTAGCTGGAGCCCCTGCATTTTGTTCTGGCTCTTTCTTTCCATTTTCCACAGCTGACAAGGTATGGATGCTGTTTGCTGAGATCCACAACCAAATGCTTCACAATTTACTTCAAGGCCCTTTTGACATTCATTGATAGGGCCTGCACAATGATTTCTTTGGCTGTTATTCTACTGCAGGCATAGACCACGGGCCGTCTCTGACTCCCCACTGCTTGCCATTCAGTTTGCATTCCCCAGCCACCATAGCTAGTTGGAAACTTTTCTAATGAGGCTGCTTTATCACTTATGAATATTGTCATGTGGGTAGATCTGTGAGTGAACAGCTTGCTAATAATAAATGATGATATGAAAAACGCCCTTGGCAAAGGCACATGGAATATTGCCCTGCAATATCTCCCTTATTCGGGGCCAGCTCAGGATGCCCCTCTTAAAAATGTGGGTTTATATAGCAAATGTGTTTTCATGTTCCCTGCCAGATATTAATGTCTTGTTCTGTGCTTTTCTCACCATTTAGTAATGAGGGAGACAAGTTTCTTGGTAGGGATTGTTTTGCTTCCCAAAATGTTAGAAGGATCACATAATAGCAATAAAATGAAAGCAATGGGAGAATCATGGTTTCCATCCATAACATACACACATACCAAAAAAAAAAAAAAAAAGGGTGGAAAAAAGTCAGAATTTGTTGAAAAGCCATTCACTCCATTAAATAGTAAGAACTAAAGGCTGTCAGTTACTCTCTGGATTAATTTCCCATAGGGAAAGAGAGATAAAATAAAAGCATAATTCAATTTTAAGGAAACAAACAGAATTAATTACCTTTTATTACTATTTGCCAAAAACCTGCTCTAGTTAAATCCTGAGAGCTGCACATGATGCCGCTGGCTCTAGGAACATGGTTGCATCTGCTGGCAGTCGTTAGTGTTGTTGGTATGTACAACATGTCTTCTAAAAATAGCCATGTTCAAATTAGACCTGCAAAAAGCCTGATGCAGTGAGTCTCTGTGGTGTCCTTCCTCATCTTTCCTCACACTCATCAAAGACAGATTTGTCTCACCTTCTTCTAAACTATTTTTACCCATTTTTAATAGTACAGATCATCAACTCAACTACTGTATTGAAGTACATATGTTCAGGAAGGAGATTCAAGATGCCCTTTGTTTTTAGTTTAATTAAAGCCAAGTGCTAAAACAGAAGTGGAAAGATAAGCATCTTGCCTTTTCTTATTATCAGCATTTCAGCACTCACAGCTTTGCTCCTTGCAATCATCTACTGCAAATTTCTCAAATATTATTTGATGTTACTCCACTGTTTTTCAAAATTGTTTAGCAAGAAATGTTAAATTCAGTCTGTATGCAGACAACTGAAGATAGCTCTGTGGGTCAAGGAAGTGCAAGTCCCAAAAGCCCATAACTGCACAGGAGGATGCATTTACAAAAGCTGCTGAAGGGTGCTCCAGCAGCAAATCAGAGCATTGAAAAGCTAAAACCATCCATTGATGCTCATGCAAGTGTTATCTAATTGTTTTTCCTTTCCAGAAACCAGTCCACCAGATGTCTTTTGTTTCATTACAAATGATCCCTTTGTGAGGACCCTTGACATGAACTGGGAGGTTTTTAAGTCCTGTTTATTATCACTACATAAACTTGACTTCAAGGACCAGCATTAACTTTCTCCCCTGGGAATATGAACGGTATTGTCAGGGACACACTATCATTGCTGTGGGAAATACAACACCTTGCTAATGTGGCATTTGTTAAGTGCTGGAAACAACACTGTGAAACTAACCACCCTCTGCAGTAATCACACATCAGTACTCTCAAATACATCCAATGCAATCAGAAGAGCCACTGGTATGGTGCACTTTGAAAGCTGAGTCCTCCCTAGAAAAGGAATTCCAAGAGACTCCCCCCTTTCCCTTTTTATTTTTTTTTTTTTTTCACCTGAAGCACTGGTTGAATCTGAGGAAGTTCTCTGCAAAGTGTCTCTCTTCCTGGTATCTGAATATTTGATTCTCAGCTTGCATACAGGTGCTAGACTTGCAACTTTGCTGTGAGTTTTATTTGATCCTGTGATGTGCAGGGGACAAATTCTGGGGTGTTTTATCAATATACAACACACCAGCTGTTTTTTCCTACTGGATAGAAGGATGAACTTGCTTTTGTTCTGCTCACAGGCTCCTTCATGTTTATTTTCCCTGACTATTCAAATATGGAGTAATACTGTGGCTATACCTTCATATCTATGATCTGGCCTTCTTTAATATATAGCCCTTACCTCTATTTTTCTGTAACACAAGCAAAGACATGTGAGAGAGAGAACAGCCACAGGTAATATATTCTGTGAGAGCCAGCTGGTTCCTTCAAGCAGAGACTGGATATTTCCAGCTAGGAGGAGTGCTAAAGCTTCCCAGCACTGTTTCTTCTGGCTCAGTAGCTATATGTTGAGCCTTGGAAGGTTCCAAGACTTGAGTGGGTTTCAGAGGTGGAGAGAGAAATCACCTTTTTGCTTAGGTGAAGGTCTGAGTGACAATTTTTCACACTGGAGGAGAATCATCTCTTCTTGAGTGATTCATACACTGTCTCTGATCCTGCAGTGCCACAGCTGCTTGAATCCCAGGCTGAAACGAAGAAATGAAAATTATTAGGAGAGGCATGACAAACACTCAGCCCCTTCCCTTCTCCATCCTGGTGACTTCTGTGGGGTCAAATCTGAGTGTTCTTTGCTGAAAGGTGTTTCATTTACAAAAATTAGTCTGTTGCACACATAGAAAGAAACATTAAATTCTCCAAGTCTCTAATTCTCAGCAAATTTTATACAGGGCATTTCTGCTGCCATCAAAATACAAAAAGAGATTTCTAGAACAGCATGATTAAGGGAATTGCAGCTGGAATTACTTATAGAGTCATTCTTTGGAATTCTAAATGGTTTTATCACATGTAGATACCGTGGGCTAAACTGGAACTGTGTAGGGCACAGAATCAGAGCCTCTACAAAGCATGTCCACAGCTGGCAAACTGTAGTGGTCTAATGTCAGTTCTTAATGTCAATACTTAATGTATTTTGGGGAGCTGATTTGCATTTACACATCGATTATGATTCTAGTCAATTTCCCGTCAACAATTTTCCATCAGCATCTAATAAGACAATGATTGCACTTTTGCAACCATATGAAAAAGCAATCTCTTTGTATAGATCAGGAAAGATAATAGTTATCATAAAGCTTACTTGACTGTGTTTGGAAATTTAGTAATTGCTCATGGAGGACTGGCAGTGACAAGATATCATGTAAAAGGAAATTATAAAAATTATACAATTGGAGTTTCTGTGAAGAAAATTATTGAAAAATATGTTGTGGAGAAATAATAAAACACAGAAATATAAGGTACCTGTTACAGAAGCAATACAGATGTAGAACACTATTACACACAATTATTGCTATGGCTCAATGAATAATTACAGCACATTAAGTTCTATGGTTTTCTTAAATTCATATACAGGTAAAATAAAATTTCTCAGTTGAAAAAAACAAGCTGGTGTATTGTTGGCAACTCAGATACACTTTAAATGGAGAGTAGAATCAAACAGCTGGCTGAGAACATACTATTTTTGTAACCAGTTATGCAGCAAACCATGGATATATCAAAATGTTGCTGATAGTTTTCAATGTTACACTTCCCTCTTCAATTTGATTATTTTAAGACAGGAAAGAACAGTGTCAGCAATACCTGAAGTAAGAAAAAGAAAATTTACATTAAATAATTTCAATTTTGACAATGTCTCAGTCAGTAGTAAGATTTGGGGGACATTCATCCATGAATTAACACAAAATGAGAATGATATTTTTCCTCCGGTATTAGTCATATGATATAATCTGTAACCTGACAAAGTAAGCCAGAAGGAAGGCATAATCTGATCCTAGATGTTGCAATCAAAGTTTCTTACGTCTCAAAGGAATTTAAAAACACGATACTACAGCCGGTATCTTGATCACATGTAAATACTGAGGCATGTCTGCACTGATGGCTGTTGCTATAACCTTGCAGTTCCAAGAAGCTTCAGCTGCTCTTGCTGTCAAACCCAGTTTGAGGTTTTCACAAATCTTCTTATTTTTCTTTCATCCTGTGAATTTGAAAAATGTGTAGGGTATAAATATGTAGAAAAATATGAAGAAAAACCTCCTTGGGAGCACATCACGTTTGCAGAGGTCAGCACTCCAAAGCTGGGAATTTATAGAAAGGGAATTTGCTAATCTGACTTCAACTCAGTACTCCTGTATGTATGCATTATAAAACAGTATTTAATTACATAAACTTAAAATCTATGCTCCTAGAAAACTCCTGCCTTATTCCATGTGAGAAATGGATGTCTATTCCTGAATGGGTACCTATACCTTCTTCTTACACCTTCTTGTTACTTTGAGGATTTTTTTCCCTTAATGCATGATTTTAAGAGAAACCCTTTACTGCATGGAGACAATTAAGTGAAATAGATAATGTTCTTCACAGCTAACACTATGTATTTACATGCAATTATTGTATTTAAATACTTGTAATGATTCCTTACAGAACAGGACACCTGCTTGAGACAACTGAAATGAGAGTCCTTGCACAAGTCCTAATGCTGAGGCAAATGAAGGCCAGGAGGTTTGCCTTTGCTTTTCTCAACTAGTACCAAATGTGAAATCATAGTAGACAGCCAGAGAACATCCATGTTAAACCCTATCTCTAAACAGTAGATCTTGGAGCCACTAGATTTTCTAGGGATGATATCTTCACAATTGGGGATAAGAAAGAAAAAGGGGATGGGACAAGTAAGGAGTTAATAATCTACAATCTTGCCTGTCATCTCTGCCTAGGAAATTTCAAAGTTCAGTTACAAGCCTTATACTCACGTAGGAAAGGAAACATCATCAGCATGATTTAAAGGGCTTTCAGCATACCCCTCATGATCATTCAAGTAGATAAGGAAAAAAGAAAACAAACAGAACAAAGCCACCTAGAAAATACTTCGCTTTTCAGTTAAATAACAAACATGTTTTACAGAGTTGCAGCCTGACCTAAGATAGTTTCACCAAGTAATTAGCCACTATGAACCACAGAACCTGGTCTACTCAGTTCCACACCCTGTGGTTACTGGTCTGTGACAGCTACTGACCTTTTTCTAAGGCCAACCTTGTTTCCTGTCTTAGGAACCCTTGCTGCTAATGATGCCCAAGTATTTTTTCCGTATCAGTTTTGACATATAATTTTGTCATGTTTTTCACACCAAGGGTACTACCATATCACTCCTCTGTCCCTGCTGTTTCCAGAATTGTCACTTACAGCCTTGAGCTTTGTTTTCTGACACAGCTGGAGGACGGCAGCTGAGTGCAAAAACCTTTCTGTAGAGATTTCTGTGGGTAATGTTGATTCTCCAGGCAGCTGCAGTGGTATGCAGCAAGCTTTAAAGCTCCTTTTTATAGATGCTCGTATCAGTATGCTTTGACTCCCAGGGCCACAGTCATACCTAGGATAATCAAAATACTGGCAGTTCCCAGACTACACATGGATTTGTGACTTGTCCTAACAGTAACTTTCATAGACATGAAGCTGCGAAGCCTTCAGGGAATATTGGAACTTAACTTTTTAAAATACATTTCTGTCCTTGCTATGCAGTCTGTTCTAAAGTTCAGTGACTGCTGTTGGAACAATTTACATGAGCAGGTCTAATCAGGCCTGCAGACTACAATTATGCAAGCATGGTGCAATTTTCTGGGACAAAAATATGGAGCAAGTTCAGCATTTCATTACATTTCATTATGGATTGAGAGCCTCAATCAATACATAGGTGAAGGTTGACTAAACTTCATATATAGCTGGTTGTAACTGGAACCAAGTGTGTCTGGATGTGATGGTGGCATTACTTAACCTTATTAGCTAGATAAGTAGTCCAGTTCTGGAGCACATTTTGCCTAGGTTAGAATACAGACATGCAGTGATTAAAAAAAAAAGTCTATTCACATACACATATATGTTTACTTCTTACTGGATATTCTATACTGCCAAATCTACTTAATCTAAACTGTTTTCCGTAAGTATGGAGCAGCAGATTTACTCCATGTCACGGGGAAGTAGCTCAAGCCAAATGGACGCAGTTTAGAGCTCCAACAAAGCAGGGTATATGTTTGTGGTGTGGCTTACTAAGTACAAAGATGAGTGGCTGTATGGCCAATCACATGAGCTAGGGAAGCCACATATGCTGTGGGGACATCATTAGGATACTACAACATCTAGTCAGTAGTGAGAATTATCTTTTTATCTCTTCTCCAATGCTGCTGCATTCATAGTTTCTAAACAGTGGCTATGAACCATTTTGTGCTTAGTTAGGGTTTTTTTTTTTAAACTTACTATCTGCATCCAGAAAAGCAAAGCTGCTGATGTTTCTCACTGATCTTTCTTAATGAACAGATTCACCCATGCTGTTTAAAAAATATTAGGCACAATATATCCACACACACCTATATCCACACACACCTTATCCTTTCTCAGTCCTATAGCACTATTCTTTCCCCTAACAATTTCTATACTTTGGCATCCCTGAAGCCAGCAAAAAAGAACCTGAGATAAAAAACTCCAACACATTTATGAAATACAAAATAATAATATATTTATTTCATTCTTGGATGGATAAAGAATCCTTACAGTCCCCACAGGCAACCAAAGAAATACTTTCAGGCACAAATATTATCAAGGAGTTTTTCCTGGTGCTCCTTCTGCACTTCTGGCCTAAAAGTAACAACAGCTATGGGGTGGTGTGTGAGCAGCTGGACCACATCACAGCACTGCTGATACATCAAGCATAGGTGTCGTAGCATACGTTGCACAGCCTTAGGAAGTGTGAAGCCACCCCAGACTAATTCCTAATAAGAAGAAAATCTTCCTGGTATTGTTATTTATAAACTGCTCTGCAAACACAAGAAGGGAAGCCTTCCTTACTAAAATACTGGGTATGAGACAAGCAAACTTTGAACGCCTCAGCCCATGAAACGCTCATCTGTTGTACCTTCATCTGGCTTTGCAAGGACCACATCTAAATGCCTACCCTTAGAGGGAAGTCAGTATTTTAAGGACTCACTCTGGCAGCATCAGGATGGGAATTTCTAACAAATACTTTCACCATAACATAGAAACTTCAGGGATAAGGTTCAGGTGCAAAAAGGGGGGGGTGGTGAGGGAAAAGTTGTATAAAGTATGGTTTTTTTGCACCAGGTGGCAGGTAGGAAGGCTGTAGGCTTCACTGGTCCGAACATCAACTAGGTCTGCTCTCTTGCAGTCTGCCACTGTCACCAGCTTCTTCAGAAGTAAAGGATTAAAAGTAAAAAGTATCTTTTTCTGCTGGTTGCAACACCAAGCACATGCAGTTTTCAGATACAAGGGTTTATGCATTAGTTTCTTTGAATGCCTTTGAAAGCAACATGATATCATCTGCCCAGAAGAGAGCAGCATTGATACCCTGTGAAGGACAACCAAGGTATTATCTTTTGACAGTGGGCTGGCTCATATTATCAGACAAAATATGGGGATCCAATTATTGTGCTGAAATTTAAGAATTATTTCTACTAATCGATTAATATTCTAAGTATTCTTAATGGGAACCTTTGTGTGTAAAAGGCATAAATCCGAGTGAACCACACAGTTGTCCTATTTGTGTTAGAGCAACAGAAACTCCCTATAACATTTGAGGCTTGCTGACAGTGAAAATGCACTGTGGTATACACAAGGCTACCCTTGATGCACTGCAGATGTACCCTTAATTAATCACAGAAACAGTCTGCTGTTTGCAGGGAACTTCTGATGGATCCATTTTAAAAGGAACACACACCACAGAGCCCGACCTCGTCAGGTGAAGTATAACCCTGTTACCAAACAAGCCTGTGCCTTCAGGATTTGCGGGAGAAGAGGCTATTCTGTTTAACTGAGGCTTCCTTCTTCTCTTTTGTGGGACAGCACCGCCTCCTATTCACACCTCTGCCAAGGATTTTCTGTGAGACCGTGGCCAGCTCAGTGGGCAGAGCTGTTTGCAGAGCCTGCTTCTGCCCACGCTCCGCCAAGGCAGCGCCGGCGGGCTTGGCACCGGCACCGGCACCGGCATAGGCACAGGCACCGGCACCGGTACCGGTACGGGTACAGGCACAGGCACCGGCACAGGCACCGGCACGGGCACGGGCACGGGCACAGGCACCGGCACGGGCACAGGCACCGGCACAGGCACCGGCAGCGGCCCCGGGCGGCTCTCCCCGCGCTGCTTCGGAACCAGCTTCCAGCTCTGCCGGCGCCCGAGCGTGCTTGTGATGCCGCACAGTAATTTGAGCAGGAGAAGCCCTATCCCTGCTGAAGCGCAGAGTTTTCACATGAAAAAAGGTCCTAATTACATTTTGCTGGGCAATCACCAACACTGACAGCACTGCAATGGCAGCTGAACCAAGCACAAATCCCTATATTATATTTCCCCTGCCATCAGAGCGGAGCCACGTTTCCATTTCTGCGTGGGTGGGTGACTGCCTGTGATCCCACGGAGAGAAGGAGGCTTTCTCGAGGAGTGTGCTGGAACAACTGCTGAGCTCCCTTGTGAAATCCCATCTGTTGTCTTCAGCAACTATTACTTGCTGGCTGAACAAGATAATGTTTCTCCGGCAGTGGCTGTAATTTTCCAAGCACTTTGCTGTGTGCAAAGTCAGGACTTGACTCAAAAAGGACACGCAGGGGTATAATTTTGCTCTCTCCCTTCTGTGTTCACAGTGTGTCATGAATTAAGCTGCTGGCAGCAGGTGGGGCAGAGCCCTTGTGTGTTTCTGGGTTTGTTTGACACCTCTGAAGATGAAGAGCAGCGTGCCAATTTTAGAGCTCGGGTCTGAAAGCGGGGAAGCCAATTTTTGGGTATAATTCTTTTTCCATTATTACTCCACATTTTTTTTCCCAACCTGCCATTTATCATTTAAATCATATTTAAATGAGTGTTATGGTGGAAACCGATGAGCAGAAGCTAAAGCTGGCAGCATTCCCGTGTGTTAGGCGAAGGTTTTGGCCCGGAGGGTGGGTGGGCGCTGCACAGGCTGTCCAGGGAGGGCAGAGCACCCAGCCGGGCAGTGAGGGGGGTCTGGGCGGTGCTCTGGGGCACGGGCTTGGGGCAGTGAGGGGGGTCTG
>JAWWEE010000001.1:92986913-93008868 GCA_035221455.1 Xenops minutus
GGCGGCGAGAGCGGGGCGGCCGATGGAGGGGCGGGAGCACGGGCGGGACTGGGCGTACAGGTGAGCGCCGGCGGTGGGGTCGGGACCCGGCTGTGGGGTCGGGACCCCGGGCTGTGGGGTCGGGACTCGGGCTATGGGGTCGGGACCCGGCTGTGGGGTCGGGACCCGGGCGGTGGGCTGGACACCCCGGGCTGTGGGGTCGGGACCCCGGGCTGTGGGGTCGGAGCCGGGCTGTGGGGTCGGAGCCGGGCTGTGGAGTCGGGACCCCGGGCTGTGGGGTCGGGACTCGGGCTATGGGGTCGGGACCCGGCGGTGGGATCGGGACCCCGGGCTGTGGGGTCGGGACCCCGGGCTGTGGGGTCGGGACCAGGCTGATGTCTTTTACACCGGCGGGTTTCGTGTCAGGTTTGAGGAGCAGACGAATACTAAGGTGGCTCTTCTAAACAGCCAGCTAGGTAATAACAATTTGAGGTCTGAATATTTAATTGTTCCTCTTCTGATTCATGCCTTACTACCTGTGACGCTCCTGTGAGCCAGTTTTCCCAAGGCTGTGCCAGTGCTACTGCATGGCCAAATTCCTTCTCCATGAATGAAACGGCAGTATTTTGGGAAATTAAGCCCCGAAGTCTGACTTGAAACGTTTTCTAAGTGGACAGACCCCTCTGCCTGTTTTAACTTCTGCAGAGCCTGTGAGTGTCCCGCACTCAGGTGATAGTCGGCAGGTGTAAAGCACGCTGGGAAGTTGCCATAAATCTAATTTAGCAAGGTGACTTGGTATGTTGATCTTAGAATCAGTCGTGCAGTTCTGAAACTCTGTCAGCATCATGCTGCGGGATGCAACATGTGTTGTAACACTGCAAAATTGTAAAAGCAAATAAAATAAGCTGTTTTGATATTACATATGAAGAAGGTGGATTCACGCAAGGATTTGTCTCTTTTCCCAAGCTGTATACTTCCATGAAGATGATTTCAGAAATCACCCATTTTAAAAATAATTTTTGTAACCTGTTACACTTGTACTTTTTGTTGTCATTTTTCTGCGCAGAACGGTGTGGAAAGACAGTTCAGGCCATATTGGAGCAGTTGTGTTATACCTTCGTACTTTTCAACTGTTTGTATTTTGGAGAAAAACACCTCCCAGACTGTTTGTGGTCAAAATTTGGGTCAGCTTTGTTTTGCACACAACAGATCCTTTGCTCCAAAAACTCTTTACTTCTAAAAGCAGTGAAATCTGCAAAACTGGCTGAACAGTGCATTGTTTAAATTAATTTACTTAAACAGCTCTGATATGCTAAATTAAGTGTAACAGTTTCTGTAAAGTGGGGCTTTGCTGGAAGGAAGGAGTTTTGAGCTGCTTTTAGAAATAGCAACTGGAAGTTATTTAAAACATACTTGCTTTTTTTTTTTTTAGCTGTAGATATGTGGAAACATTTGTACAAGAGTTCTTTTTTGTTTTGTAGGGTTGATCCATATGGGTTTGAAAGGCCAGAAGACTTTGATTATGCGTCCTATGAAGCATTCTTTTCCAGGTATCTAGTGGTACTCACTAGAAGAGCAATAAAATGGTCCAAGCTCCTAAAGGGGAATAACAGTATACAGAAGAGTTTAAAAGGTGAGCTGTGTGTCTGCTAATAGGTAAAAGCCTGTTATGCTGGAACCAATATAAATGGTATTCACTGGTTTTGTGGTTTTGAATGTTAAATACCGTTTCTGTCTTCAGATGAAAACTGGTAGTGTAAATATTGATAATGCATAAGCAGGTATGGTATTGTTAGGATTTGATTTAAAGCTTACAACAAAGTAATCCTTCTTTGGCATACGCTATAGTATCTTACTACATCTGTAACCCAGATAATATGGCCACTGGCACTTCGAGATGCTGTTTTGCAGCTGTTTGTATTGTACTCTGCTGTCTCTTTAAAAAGACATGAAATTATGTAGAAGATGCTGGTTTGAACCCCAGGAATCACGTTTTTAGGGCTTTCAGTTGCTGACTCTTTGACAGTTCTCTAGATTGCTGAGATTTTCCATCTCTCTGTATTTTCCTTTTGTAAAATTACATTTAATGCGCAGCTGGAAAGGTGCATAGTAAGAACCTATGATAAATGCCTTACAAAGTGAAGAAAGTAAAATGAACGCAGAAGCTAATGCAATCTTGGATACAATGCTGATAAAGTGTTAATGTCTGCTTCAACAAGCAAGAAAAAAGCATTAGTAGAGGTTTTCTTGAAAAACAGACAGGTGGAAATAAATGGAAATAGTCAGAATGTGCCAGGGAATCCCATGGAAGTAAAGGGGAGGTGTTTTCTCTCTTTTTCTAGGTTATGTTTTCATTTAAACATCCAAATTTTGCTTTTAATGGTGCTATTCAGCTTGCTTTTTTTCGGTGTGTTTTGGAGTCGGGCAGAGTTCTCTGTAAGTATGTTAAAGGAAAAGTGAGTAAAAGCAAAACAAAAGATGCTCAGGCATTGACTGCAACATAGCTAAATATTTAGAGCTGTGCTCCAGGTGCAGACTTTGACTGGTCATTCTGGTGGTTTTGTTTTTTGGGATTATTTTTTTTCTGACACCAGGAAGGGGATGATAACTAGTGGGACTTTTTAAGTATAACAGTGTATTTTGTGTACAGATGTCCATTCTAAGGCCAAGAAGTCCCAGAAAATGTAGGTTTGAGCTATAGCTGTTAGATCATATGCTGCTAACCAGAAAGTATCTACTTCTACTGTCTTATTTTTCTTACAAATATAAAGAAGCTTCTGTTTAGGGTGTCAGGTTTGAATATAGCGATAACTTCGTGGTATTTTGAATTGGTGAGGATTTTGAGATTCTGCAGAACTCAGTCTTCCAATTGTTATGGAAAAATAATCTCAGGTTTTCATTCATCTCCCTCTCATTAAAAATGTGTGGATGGTAACAGTGGCAGCTGTTTACAATTTCTGTAAGTTCATTTCATTTCTCTATGTTTTCACAGTTCTGGCATTGTAGACACAGAATGTTACTGTGATACAAACAGAGTAAATGCCTCTGGTCTTATTTTGGAGCCAAAACTTTGGCCAAAACTCCATCAGGTTTCAGAACTGATGGTCATGCTGCCACACCAGCCACATAATGACAGTGACCTTTAACATGGCTCTAGTTGTCTCTAACAGGCTGCTCTTTGTGTAAAATGGGATTCTCTAAATCCACTGAGTGGACACAGGCAATGGCTCTAGACTTTCACAAGCCTTTGTGGGCTGGCGCATCATCTTTGACATTGCGAACCTTTGCTAAAAACATGTGGATTTGTAGGCTATTCGTTCTCATGAACATAAGTAATATGTAATTCTACGGAAAATGACAGGAATAAGCAATGGTGAGGAAATGTAGTCCGAGTGTAGATTCAAAGTTGTTACAGAAAACTTCCTGCATTATCCTCAGCTGATACCTCCGAGGAGGAGAGTGACCTGTGCAGTTACTGATTTTTATATACTTTCCTTCTTATACTGGTGTGTTAAGATTGAAGTGCATTGCACATGCACGTGGAATTGTTTAAGCAGTTGTTTAGTTGTGTGTTTTATCCTACAGGATGACCCTGCAGTGATTTCCATGCAGGCAGTCAGAGAACAGAAGGTCTGCTTGGTTATGCACTGAATTTCCCTCCTTCAGAACCTGACTTCATTGCTCTGAAGCTTTGCTCAGGAGCTGCTGGCTCTGCCATAGGCTAGAACTGAGAATAATATTTGATTTGCCACTTCCCTTCCTCAATGCAAAAGCTCTATTTGTGAACCCATGCTCTGAGTTCTGCTGGGGCTGTTTCCAAGTGTCTTGCTGTGAGCAGACATGAGAGAAGCATTGTACATGTGGTATCTCAGTAGTCCCACACCCATTTGTACACAGAAAAGCTCATAATTTCTGTCCGGGTGCACAGGAAGAAGTGATGACTTGTGCTAATTTTCCACTTTGGAAATGTGGCACGTTCACTTGCTACTGTGTTTGCCTCATATCCAGCATGGTATGTACATGTATAATTCTGTTCTACTATAATGAAAGATAATTAGACTACGTTTTAACAATGGTAATTAGACAGTGTATCCTGTTGTTCTGTACAACCTCTGGCAGGGCGGATCATGGGAATTTTGGCTGACAGTTCCTTTTGCTCATTCTCCAGTCTCTTCCTTTTTGTTATTTTTCTGGTATTTTGTTTCTCCCTCTATCCTTGTTATCTTCACCTTGTTTCCACTGCACATGAGAATTTTTAGTCATTTTTTGTCACTTGCCACCTCTCTCCCTCTTCCACTACTGAGATCCTCCTATTTTTTTCTCTTTTCCACTGAGCTCTATCTTTATGGGACCAAAATAGAGCTTTCTGCTCTGGCTTGCTTACAAGTGGGCGGCAAACTGTCTGACATAATTGCTCAAAGTAGCCTAATTCCGACCAAAATCATGCTACATGAAAGAATTTGACTGTAAGTAGATTAGTCAAAATGATCCAGTAGCAGAAGACGCTTTCAGGTCTTTGATAAAATACAGTGGAAGGTGAAAGTATATGTACCAAGCAGTGGTTATAACAGGAGCACTTTTGTTCCAGACCAGGGGTTGGAGGAAGGAGCATTTTAGAAAGTCAGGTTTCATGTTTTACTGGAATTTGAAAATTTACAGCACAGGCTTGCTTTGTTTGTTCAGTGATGTACTCATAAAATAAAACTTCCAGTTCCTTGTTGTATGCTGCTTTCTGCTCTTTTATAAAATTTTTCTTCCAGGGCCCAAGTTTGTTTCCCTAGCATGCAACAGCACTTGTTAGTAACTGAAAAAGTAGTAAGTGCTGATGCTTCTCAAAATCATACTTTTCTAATGTTTTTAATATGAGGTAACTTTTATTTTTAAATGTTTTGTTTTGCTGCAGAAACTTAGTCTATGTTGTAGAGTGAAACAATGTTAATGGGGGAAAAAGGTAAGTACAACTTTTGCATGGAAGCAGAAGCCTCCATAATTCTCATATTCTACCATTAAATAACGACAGGCAGATTTAAGTGACTTATTTTAAAATCTTGTTACTTAAGTAGCGCACAGTATTAGAACACTTTTTTTTCTGCATATTTTTCTCTTGAAGGTACTTTTGGTATTTATCAGCACTTTTAGACTGCTACTGTATCATGTACCTGTTTTCTCTTGTGATAAGAAAAACGCATTCATAAAGTGTGATTCTAAATGTGTGAAACTGTCACTAAGTGTCAGAGATAATTGAATTATTAAGAGAGAGGAGTTTTTTGCTTAAAAATTGAGGTTTCATATTTTGTTAATGAACAGAGACAAGAATTTTACATAAAGATATTTCTTTACTACGTTTATTTTAAAACTTAGCCTATGTTGTGTATGCTGTGGTTGTCCAGGAAGTGGGGGAGCTGGCTCAGTAGTCACTTGGGATGATATAAGCTTCTGGCTATTGCCATAAGAACGATGACACTGAGGAATAATGAGTGTGTGCTGTGCTGCAGGGCTGCTTTCCCCTTGTGCCACTGTCAAAGGCTTGTCTCTGCTTTTCTTGAATTTAATGTGTGTTGTTGGATGTGGATGTTGGCTATGCTTCCAGATTTACAGTTGTTCCAGAAAAAAACCCCACATTGGAATTACGTGTTAAAATATGATAATATCCAGTATTTTAGCCAGTAAGTTTGCTTCTAGAGACATTTGCGTGCTCATCCAAATGTCTGTTCTTGTTAACCTAAATGGGACTGCTTCTTCATACTCATTCCTGTATTTGCTGTGTCTGCCTATAGGATTTATGCATTAGAGTTCAAAATCGTGTAAAAAAGATGAAGTGGGGATTGCTAAGCCACCATGGAAACAAGTAAATTACTTCCAGTCTGTCCAAAAGAAGGTTGTCGTTAAAGTTACTTTACAGCTAGAACAGTTGAGACTGTAACCTGTTGTACAAATACTCTTTGAAAAGGTAAACAAAAACTGTACCCTGAGGACCAGGTGTTTATTACACATGTGTTTCTTTGAGGGAAAGTTACAGATTTTAGGTGGGTAAAAGGCCCATTATATGTGCATGGATATATCTGTTGTCACTGGGAAAGCAGCTTTGGTTCCTAAAGGATAGGCAGCTGGAATTAGATAGAATGTATTTAGAAGGTGTCTGTCTGAGTTGTAAACCCTTGTTTCAGTCTGCTGTTTTTAAGGCCTTTAATTTAGGCAGCATTTATTTTGACTTACAGATCTTCATGATTGGGTGAAACCTGGCTAGGTCATGGTATTTTGCATGTGTAATAAAAGTCCCCATTCTCATTTGAGTCCCATGGAAATTAGGGAGGGGAAGTTGATGCTCTAACTCATACAGTCTCATTCATTTAGTAAGAAATATCCGGTTCCTTTGTCATTTTATTCTCCCTGAAAAAAAGGCAGATGAATCTCAAACATTCAGCTGGTTTTTTTGGGTCAGAAGAGGCAATGCTGATTTAGGATTATGTACCAACGAGTAGCACTGACTCCTTATTAATATTTTTCATACCATTCCCAGGGAAGTCACTTTGGCTATCATTAGCCTGATGCTTCTTCCTGTAATCTTGCATCCTAATTATTTACACTGAATCATTCGCTTAAAAAAACCCTAAAGCACACCCTTGTGATGAATATGATGCAGGAGATAAGAGCTATTTTAGATTTGAAAAGGCTTCCCCAGTTATTCTAGGAAAAATCAACTGCTGCTCACTCACATCTCCAGTTCTTCCAAGGGGTCCTTTAGACAGCAGTCACATATTTAATATTTCTCAGTTTCAGCCATGATTTCAGTGGTTACATGCTAAGCTGAAACCCTGGGGTGACATTAACCTAGTCATTGGTGCTAGAGCATAACAAAACATCACGTCAGAGGCCACTGGTAATGTAGGAAAACAAAAGTCGGTTCGTGTCTGAATGAAAAAGAACAAAGATCAAGGGAAAACTTTGCCATTCATATCTCCATCCAGAAAGGCAAAAGAAGAGGAAAGGGTTCAAAATTCTAGGGGGAGGAGAGAGGAGGAAGGAAAGCCTGGGCCTAGAAATCTGGGGAGGAAGGGGGAGTCTGAGTGACAAGAACTTAGATATGAATCTAAAATATACTATGCAGCTGAGAAGTAAATGTTTGTTCTAAATGGTAACATGGAAAACATAATAATCTCTAGTCAAGAGTTTTCCTATGAGTTCTTAACTTTAGGTTGCTCATTTCCAAAAAAACAATACAGCTTTATTTATTTAAAAAAGGAATAAACAAAACCAAACTTCTTGTTTTGCAGTGAAGAGATATATCAGGAAAGGCATCCCCAATGAACACCGTGCATTGGTCTGGATGATTGTGAGTGGGGCCCAAACCAACATGGAACAGAACCCTGGATATTACCACCGACTGCTTGAAGGAGAGAAGAATGACAAGCTGCTTGAAGCAATCAAAACAGGTTATTGCCTTGATAATGCAGTTTATCTGTATTTATCTGTCCTATGTCCTTAAACGTTAGAGATCAAGTTATGTCATGGAAAACTTAATGTTTCTGTAGTAGTGGTTTAAGTGCTGAATTAACATGTAAATTAGATTAGCCATAAGCTCTTTAACAGTACAGATCTCTCCAGATTCATCATGTGGTTAAAAGCATTCCTTAATGCTTTTAAGGAAGATTAGAAATTGTTTGGGAAGGAACAAACTAGAAAACATTATTATGTCATCTCCTAAGTGATTAAAGAGTTATAACTTTGTGCCATGAGACCTGCCTTTGAGACTGTTTCTTCATATTTCTGTCCCAGTAGGACACTGGAGGAACAGCCAGATGCTTGAAGTTGTGGTACAGTCTGTATGAGGCAGGTGGAGCATGGTAGGATTTCAGCTTAAGGAAAATGACTGCTGAGAAAAAGCTGTTAATAGATTTATATGAATTATAAATGGTGCAAAGAGAGTGAATGGGGAGCAATTGTTACTTGTTTCTTGTAACTTAAGAACTAAGGGTACTGAATGAAATATGCCATGCTGCAGGTTTAGAAGAGCTTATCACTGAACTGTGGCATTTGTTACTGTGCAGCAGAGGTTAGAAGTATGAACTGGCTTAAAAAGAAATTTGACAAACTGACAGGAGGAGGAATCTAACTGGTACGTGACATACGAAACACTAAATACAAACGCCTGGGAGAAGTGTAGGAGTTGAAGTACCCCTCCTGTACTAATCTAGTTTCATATGCACTTTCTGTGAACTTTGATCAGTGGCCAATACTGATGAAGGTGTATAAGGGCAACTGGAGCTTAGACTATCCCACTGGGAGTAAAAAGAGGCAGTAGGTGAGGACAGGGAAGTAGAAGTTTGATCTAACTGATGTTTATCCTGACACTAGTCAACCCGCTACAGCAGAGCTTTTGTAGAGAATCTGATATTGGCTGAATTGCCCAATTAATAAATCAAGAGGTTGGGCTGTGCTCCAGACAAGCACAATGCTGAGGTTGTTTGGTCAGAATGGCAGGTACAGTTGTCTTTTTCCTCTTGCAAAACTCAGGTACTTAAAGTTTGGGCTCTATGGATTTTTATTCAAGTTGGATAACCGTCTTTTGGTTTATGCAGAGTTTCCTTTCCGCCTCTCCCTGAAACAGCAGCGCTCTGGGCTTTTGGGACTCCACGCCTTAGTAAGGCATTTTGGAGCATAAACTTCCATGTTCATATGAACATGAAGACTAGCCATCCTTATATCCTGCTCAGGCCTAGAAACAGTAAATCTCTAACTATGAATACAGAGAGAGCTATTAAGATGACTTCCTAAAGCCGGCCTTCGTAAGGGTCTAGAGGAGGATTGGACTGTTCATTAGGAGTACAATTGCTGCAAAAGAATTGAAAACAATTTCTTTTCCAGTACTGGACAAAGACATGAAGGGTGATATCATGCTAGTAGGTGGTTTTCACACAGGTTAAAATGAAATAAAATTATTTTTGTGGGGGAGGAAAAATATTGGAAGAAGATAAAAATCTGTTTGTGAACTATGGAGGAAAAAAGCTTTGGAGATCTATGGCATTGATTAGAAAACTGCAGAAGAGAAAATTAGAAGTGAGGGAAAAGATAAAGAAAAATGAATTGGAAGATTTTATTGGAGGAAGGGAAATTAAAGGGAGGCCCTTGGACTCCAGAGTGGTAGATTTCCCTTCAGAAAGGAAGAAACATGAATATAGGAGGGATGGAAGGAGCAAAGTACTTAAGGTGAATGAAAACTGTGTTTAATGAACTCAGTGCTCCTGATGACTGTGAAAATTTTATAGTGCACTTTAACTGAGAACTGTTTCAGTTTGAATTATTGTCTGACATTGATTCTGTTTATGCTTGTGTTGCTTTCCCATTACTGTAGTTGTTTTTAACAGTGAACTAAGGTAAAATGTGGAATCTTACTGCTGTTCACTCTTCATGTTTGCAGTTTCCAAAGTTTTCATGTAACTGTTCTGTATTGAGGCCCACGGTCTAGCTGTAAAGCTACAGCCCAGCCCAGTGTTGTGGTTTAAAAACAAGAGAACAGCAACTACACTTTTTTTTACCCAGGGGAGGGGCAGGAGGACAAGGTCAAGTAAGGCTTTATTTCAAATTCAGTGCAAAATGCGTAAGAGCTGGTGTGTCCTGATTTTTTTGCATGCCTAGAAGCTCCAAACAGTTTTCATGTACATTTAGAACTTCCTTTCATATGGGAAAGGCTCTGGTGGGATGTAATCAGGTTAAAAAGGGCAAGGTAGACTGTGTAAAGAAATAGTCTAATCTTTAAAGAAAAGTCTGATTAGTAATAACAACACAGAAGTCTTTCAGCTAATTAAATCTATAATCTGTTCTTTCACCATTTTTGCCCTTTAACTTCCTGATTCTTAGCTGGTGAGCTTTATTGCTAATTTTGTTTTATATGGTATTTGGTGTTTGAACATGCTTTTTTTTAAAAAAAAAAAAAGAGAAATATAGGAGAGAGCAGGCTTCTTATTCGAGGCATAAAATCAAGAGCTTAAAGAATGCAGGTCTGTAAATTTTGATGGAAGTTTTCATGTCTTTGTGCGCACATTTAGAAGGGCATGCATTCCTACTATACTTTGTTGTTCATGTCCTATTATAGTAAGGTTTAGTAGGACAAATGATGTTGGCAGGTTAAAAAGTGGCAGTCCTTCTAATGGAAAGCTACATACTGGTTACTAAAAGGCTGGGGTGTAAGTTGCCATATCTTCTTTGCAGTAAGCTCCTGTTAGGCCAGGCCATTGAATTTCAAAGTAGGTGTGTCTGTGCTGCTAATATCTGCATTTCCACTCACGTGTTTCATGGGGAGGAGTTGTAGGGGCCGTGAAACTCGGAGCCTGATATTTACCAGTGAGTCCCCTGAGCCTGTGCTGCACTGTGTGACTGCAGGCATAAAGATCTGACTGTGTGATGATAGTTGCTGGATATTAGTTGAATTTATGATGGGTTCAGAAGAGTAATTCAAACAATGGTCATTGCCATTTCACTGAAGACAGGGAATATTTTACTATCGAAGTACTAAGCTTCTCTGAATGTTGTTAAACTATTAGTGAAGGTTGGGAATTTTCACATGAGTTTAGGACAAGTGCAAGGGGAACAGCAGTGTCAGGTCTTCCGGCGCTCTGTAAGAGGAGCCATTTCAGGTCATATCCAAATGGCTGCCTCATCTGGTCCTTGGTCTACCAGAACAGCTAAAGGGAGAACTGGAGGAGTAAAGTGTGTGGTGATACTTCCTCAGAATATTTTTCCCTGTTTCAGGTTATTTCATGTCTGGGACATCTGTGGCCTTCTTTGTGGTCTTCTTCCTGATTCTGTGCTCCCGTACCTAGTTTGTTTATAAGCAGCAAATATGCACATAATGACAAGATAGTTATAACTTTTGGATTTATCTAGCATTATGAAGTTCTAATGTTCATTTCCCTACTTGAAAAGAAATTTGGGTTTGGTTTTGTTTTGGTGTCCCCCTCTCCCTCCCCCAACAGGACTAGTTTGAGGCTGTGTTCCTTTGGACACCAATGTCTATTAAGAATGAAGCAGGTTAGTGGATAACAGGTCAGAGGGTAGGCTGTGCAGAGGTGGTGTTTGGATGTCTGCTCTGGAACAAATGTAGTAAAGTGGTGTAACTGCTGAAGCCAAATAAACAGCTTTTGCCTGCTCCTTCCATTTGCCTCAAGTCATCTCTGACTGTCATCTTGTAATCTAGTAAAATGTGGTGGTTTGTGTGCACCTGAGAAATGGATGAAGTTCCCTCACCCTGCAGCCAGAGGAGCCTCAGAACTGGAGGAAGAGGCAGAGCATGCAAATGGAGCAGAAAGGGGCAGATGGAGAGAAAGTGGGACCCTCTGCTCTTGGTGTTCTCAAAGTAGTCTGGCACAAGGAGTCCTGTGAGACCATGCCCCATATCTTCTATTAAGGATAAAGCCTTCTAGCTCTTTTATCTGGTTTTTCTCTCTGTACCCTCCCCCTAAACTAAAATACTGTTACTAAATATAAAAGAATTTTTTAAATCCTTCATAAAATTAGGGAAGACTTCTCCCACTCCTTGCGTGGAAAAACATGCTCTGCTATCAGAAAGCAAGTTGGAGTTGATCCTCTCAATTGCAGAGCTTCCTCAGGTTGTTAAATGACAAATGAGTTCAGTTTGAGTAGCCTCTGCTCTGTATGTGACAGACTTTTCATACTCCCCCCTCACCCTTGTTCTGTATAGCTGAGGAGAAGAGCCATGGCTAAAATGTTAAAATTAATCTTTTCTGTAACACCCAGCATATACTTTAATAAACAATTAATTTTTATTATGCAAATACTATGTTGCTATTCCTACCAACAAGAAACAAAACAGATTTATTTATCCTGTAACTGCCTATTGTTCAGGTCCTCTTAAAAATTGTCTTTTTTCTTGTGTTTTTCTTTTTAGTCACATGAGAGGTGCAGTGAAATATTTTCCTGTAAATTATTTGTTCGCTTTAAGAGGAAGAAATAGAAACTAGTGTGACAACATGCTAACACTTCCATTACACTAATTCTGACTTTGGGAAGCTTTCTTCCTTTGGTTGCTTCCAGCTGAACTTTGTGTCAACACTGTAACAGGCTTCTTCCTTTATGCCAGAAAAGGCTGATAAGAAATGATAATTCTTAGGACATGAAGATCTGTACAGAGGTGCTGTTATTGCCTTTTCTTCTTTTTCTTTTTTTTTATCCAGTTTGGTTTTGCTGTTGTTAAATATAACCCAAACAATTATTCACATTTGATTAATAACTCTTGGGTTTTGAAAATCCCCAAAGTTACCTTTAGAAGTTTAAGTTGGGGAGAAAAATCCTGTTCAAAAATCAGAGCACAAGTCTGGACTAGTGACCTTGGGTTCTCTATTTATAGAGTGAAGCAGATCAAAAATTAACTCTGCCTGTTTCTTTACAACAACTAAGGGCTGTTTTGGAATGACTAGCTCAAACTTGTATGTCTAATTTTTAGGCCTTTGTAAGGAGAGATGAGTCCTACTATTCATATTTGCTCTGAAAGAAATTAATGGTTGGCAATGCCAGTAATTGCATAGTCCTTACTTGGTTAAGGACTGAGACTGAAGCATGTAGGAATGTGCTCTGATGCTTGGATATCAAAAATAGCTCTCCTTCTCGATGATCTTGCACCAATGAAGACACAAACTCTTCTCATGGTCACATCGTGGAGAAACTTAACTTTTAAAAAGTGATTTTTAAGTGAAAGTCATCAGCTGCAGGAACAGGGCTGGATTTTTAACAGTTTGGGACTGTTTGGTAGAAGTTTGTCTCATTTGTTGTGAGACTATACTTTCCCAGAGGCACAGCTCATTTCATGGTTATGTATCACTTGATACGTTTGGTATGTTTTGTTCCTGTCAGTCTAAATACCTGGTTTGCTTTCATTCAAGCCTTTGCAGTCAAACATTGAGACAGTCCAGTCTGCGGGAGAAAGGCCTACTTAAAGTTGGTTTCTGTGCACTAATAGAATTATTCTTTCCAGTAACATATTATCCTTGAATGCAAGTGCCCTTTTAGCCAAAATGGAGGTAAAGCTGTTTCTTAAAATGAATCCATTAAAACAACAGTTCAGTGAACCATAGTGAAGCTTCAGTTGTACTTCAGAAGAGCTGTAAAAGTTTCTTTGGAAAGTGAAAGAGGGAATGGCTTTTAATTTTGGTCTTTCTTTTGTCTAGACATGAACAGAACATTTCCAGATAATGTAAAATTCCGCAAAACTGCTGATCCTTGTTTGCAGCATGCACTCTACAACGTATTGGTAGCATATGGGCATCACAATAAAGCCGTAGGATATTGTCAGGTATGTAATCACTGTTCTTTAAACAATGCTGCCTTTCACCATGGTAATTGTTCTTGTCTGTTTGAGTATGTGTTTTTTAGAAGCACATCCACAAACTCTGTTTTCAAAATGGCCCTGGGGAGGGGGGATGGGATATGAATCACTTCAGGCAGATTCACATGTCCTTGTGAGTTACTCTGTGGCTGTTTTCATAGCTAGCGTGGTCACATTTGGCTCCATTTGTTAGCTGCAAAAGAAATATTTTATCATACATGGTTATACCAAGATTAATTGCTTCGGAGAGGAAGAGAAAACGAGCTTGCCTTTCCCTCTTCCTCTCTCCTGCCATCTTTCCCAAAACAGCCCTTGCTATGTACAAAGCATCATGAGTTCTCAATTTCCTTTGTTTTCACTGTCACATTTTTCAAAACACAGAAAGACCAGCATTAATGTGTCATCATGTAGTTGGGGGCTGGTAGCATTTATTTGGTGCCAATCTCCTAGTATAGATAAGGCAAGTAGGAAAAAAATTTCTTTGAAGTTCAACCTGATACTGCTTTGATGGCAGCTCAGAAAAGCTTCTGTTGTCACTGTCAAGGACGTTAAAGTTTCCTATGGGACACAAAGAAGATAAAAGCTGATTCATGACAGTCTGACAATCAAGAAAAAACCAGCCATCTTTAAGGATTGTAAAGAAGAAGGAACTATTATTAGCAAAACATGTTTTCAGTTCACTTAAATCCTCTTCTTTTTACTCCCCTTCCTCAGCAAGGATATGCATGCTGATATATACATCATGTTAGTTGAGAAATTTAGTACAGTACATACCACTGCTCCAAAGTTAAAAGAATATTTATAGTACTTATTAAAATCTGGAGAGAAGAAGACTTAGAGGACTTAAACCTACACTGAAGTAACTAAAAAACCCACAACTTTCTATCCTGAGCTGTTTACTCTCATTTTTTGAAGTTGAGTGATTTTAATTATTTTCACTAATATGTACTTATTAAAATATGATTTTAATATTTTGATAATAACAGAAGGGGTAAAATTATGAATGCTCACTTTTGCAAGTGTCAGAGTTGGTTATGCACAATGTAACACATGCACAATGTCACACATACACAACTTCTAAACCATGGTAGCTTCTACTCAAAATACATGTCCCATTGTTCCTAAAATGTTTTGGTACATTAACTGTTTAATAGGCTAATGAAAGAAGATTAAAAAAACCCTATGTGGTTTTTTTTTTGCACATATGGTCTGCTCACAGAATCAGTGTTATTATATTTATATATATGTGTGTGTGTGTGTGCGCGCAGTACTGGAGGTAGTATGTAAGCAAATGGTTTGTGTACAGCCTTTGGATGAGTTAAGCAGCAACAATTTGTAAAAGGTGCTGGAACTGCAACTTTGAAGAGTATTTGGGTCAGGCATTCTCCTCCTGTAGCCTCACAGTCTCACACCTGCAGGTGTGTTGTGTTTGTACTGCTTATCTAATACAGCCGTGTTTGGGTTCTGATCAAAGCAGTTTTCAGTTGCACTGGGTCAGGGGTTTGGATATTAAAAACCAACCAAACCAAACAAATCTGTAAAATTGAAAGTAAAGTATAGACTACTAAACTTTTAATTTTCCTCTCCTTGATCTTTGTTAATAATTCTTGTTAGCTGTTGTCATGCAGGTTTAACAGGCTACTCAACCAGTGGCCTTCATTACTACATTTTACTTAATATGCATGCTTTGTAGAACTGGACTAATTTAGCCCTTAATCAAAAGAAATAAACTAGAAACTGTTAAGAAAAGTGGATGCATGTTAAAACCATTTTTTTCTTTTTTAGGGCATGAACTTCATTGCTGGGTACCTGATTCTTATTACAAAGAATGAAGAGGAGTCCTTTTGGTTGCTAGATGCTCTTATTGGAAGAATACTGCCTGGTATGCTAAAAACATGAGTTGTTGTGTTCATATATTGGAGCTTGTCTTTTGTCTTTGCTTTTTTTTCTGGTTTCAGAGGGTTTAGATGTTAAAATGGACTTGCCTGGGCTGAAGGTTTTCAAGGGTCCTAGATATACAAAGGCACAGGCAAAGCGCAGGAAAGCACACAGGCAAAATTTGCCTATGTTTTATAGTCAGATTTTAGTTTTGATGCAGTGATTTATGTGTATGTTAATTTTCAGTCTTACTTCTTACTACCTACTTATACCTGTTAGGTAGGTGTCTTCCTCTATCAGTATAACACTGGGGAACAGGGCTTGAAAAGGGGTCTGGGATTTTGCACTTCTGGTTGCAGGAATGTGACATGGATGAAGCAGTGATTGCAGAGCAGAGTGAAGATGGGAGATGTGCACAGTTTGAGAACTGAGCCTGAAGTAAGAATTTCCTGTGGCTTGGCAGAAGGCAATGTGAGCTTCCTTCAGAGGTTTTTGACAAGATGGTGGTAGTTCCTGATGTGTCCCCCCACTTCTGAGCGGAAATTTCTTGGGCACTTTACACACCACGATTTTGCAACAAAGCAAACAAATGTCAAAATCCCTGTCTGTGTTTGTATGGGAAGTTCTTGTTAAAGCTCTGTTAAAATTCACGGTGATCTAGCCAGGCTGGTCAGTAGAGTCCAAAGGGAAATTCAGCACACCCTAAGCCATAGGCAATATCTGCATCTGGTCTGCTCAGTAGCTCTCTGGGTTCCCTTGCCTGGTCTCTGGGCTTGCAGGAGTTGTTTACACAATCAGTTTTGTCCCATGTATAAGCTGAACCTCACTGCACATATGAAGTAGTTCAAAAACCAGAGGCAGACATCAGGCACAGCTATGTTTTATACTTGTACGAAATAAATTTGGGAATGTTCTTTCTTGGGATTTAAATATAGAGGAAGAATGGTTTCATTATTCCCATTAGCAAAGCCCAGGACTGACTACAGCTACACCTGTAATGTAGGTGGAAAGACTAATTGGAAGACTAATTCCATATTGGCCCAGATTTGCTTTTGCATGGATTTTTATCTCAAATGGTTGGAGGTGGAATTCAATATTGTACTGTCAAATAAGTGCTAGTCAAGTACATCATGGTTGATACTTTCTTTGCTTCTTTCTTGTTTAATATTAAACAAAAAAACCCCAATTTTTGTTGTTTTATTAACAGAAAATAAAGACTTTCAGAAATAAGGAGGAAGATCTGAGAGAGTATTTTCATGCTTTTGAATGACTGTAAGAAATTATCTTTTACACTGAATCCACAGTGTAGGAACTTGGGTTTTCCTTGTGGATGAGCAGAGTGGGTGGACTTTGTTTCCAGACTGAAAGAGTAGAGACAAGCAGGGAGAGCTATGAGTTGTTGAATCAATCTGCAAATATTTGACATTTTACAGCCTTGAAGTTTACTTTCAAGCTATAAAAATAGTCTAAAGAAATCAACGTTCTATTGCTTTTGTTCAGCCTTGAGAGCTATAAGCTGTGCAAACAGGTAGGAGACAGGGCTGTTGTCTGCCACATGACCTGTCACTGGCTGACATGGGTGGATGTCTTTCCTTTGACATCACTGTATGAGGGATAAGGTCCACAGTAAAAGGCAAGTTTCACTGTGATGTGTGGCAACTTTTGCTGTTAATCTTCTCAGTAGTCTTACATGTTTTCATTTGACGCAAGGGAGGTAGAGTCAGAATTTAATGTTCATTGTTTTTCGTAGGGAACTTAATTCAGTTTGTCATAAAACATTCATTCTTCTTGTATATCCTTCTTCTATACTTTGCTGATACTTAAGTAACAAAAGGTGCTTATTTTTCCTTTTTAATTGTTGAATTTATCTTAGGCAAGTAGCATCGGTGATGAGAAGGGACTCATAACATTTTGAAAAATATTTTTATCCCTTTTATTCCCACCACTCTCCTATATTGTTCTTGATTTGTATATTTATAAAATTTGAAGCATGACATAATTGGCATCATTTCAGTGAAATATCGCATGTGCATATGTGACAGAGAGAATCAGACAAACAGACAGACTGTATTAATAAAGAAACTTACTGGGGTAAGTAATTAGTACCCTTCTGTTAATAGTGTAAGGTGCAGCACATTTCAGTTTAAAGCTGCACAATTATTTGTTAGGAAAGCAGAGAAGCACTGTATATTTTCCAGATCTTCAGAGGGAAAATTAGCATTAATTTTGATTGGATGCTAACAGTTTGATTAACTAATGCTTTTCCATTAGTTTCATTGCAAATGGTCTTTCCTTGATCTGTTTGCGTTATAATTTACATGTTTTCCCCCTACCATTCCAACAAATGTGCCTCCAGGTTGTGTCCTCATTTTTGAGTGTGTCCTGTTGCTGCTGATCATTATTTAGGACAGTTTAGAAATCCATTCTCTGCCCTCTGCAGTGTCCCTATGAATGCTCCCTCCCCTGCCCACACATCTCATTACACTGAACAGCCACTCCAGTATCCTGATGCTGACGGTGGTTTCTTGGTGAGCAGATGAACTGAGCCAGCCACAGATCAATGTCATTGATTGGAAAATGCACATTGTGACAGATGGGAGCATTCTGGGGAAGTGACAGAGAATGGGAGCCCATCAGTAGAGGTTTTCTGGCTGAATTGTTCTTTTACATCCAAATGGAGTTAGTGCAGCTGGAAGAGAGAGCCAGCAAAAATTAGGATTTGGTTTGCTGGTGTGTGGAGCTGTGTGCATGCCATTCATCTGGCTGAACATAGCACTGCTGGGTATGGCTGGGTGAGGCCAGAAAGTTCCTGCTTCTGCTGAAGACAAGCCCATGGACTACTGCCTGCTGTGTCTGTCAGCTGCTTAGTCAGGGATCTGGAGGAATTAGGAGCGTATCATTTAAACACAGCAGGGGGAAGAGAATTATTTGTTTAACAGAAGTTTTGGGTGTTACTAAGTTTTTTTTATTCCCAGGCTTATTCAAACAGATGGCTGGAGCAGACAGTATTGCTTGCAAGAAGCAGTATGGATTCAATTCAAACTCAGAGTGGATGTGCCTGCAGTTTGTACTCAGCATAACTCTAATGTTTCTATTCAGTTTATTGCTCTGATTCTTCTTGAGAAATTTTTTATGTTCTGTTGAGGAAATATTGGGGAGGTTGCTTTAGAAAGTACCGTGTAGATCGGACTTTTTAACTGTGGTACTTCAGGATGTAATTTAAGGAGTATATTTGTCATGACTTACATATTTGTGATTAAATGGTGAGTTTAAGAGAAGAAAAACTTGATAATTTGTTCTTGCTTTAGCATGTCAGTTATCTCTACCCTCTTCTATCCCCCCTACAGTGGTTCTCAGTCTGGAAGCAGCAGTGTTTTATCAAGCTATAATTAGTCTGGACTATTATACTGGAGTTACTGAAAATTGTAGATTACTAATTGTAGATTACTTCTCCAGTGGTTAAGAGAGGTCTCATGATTTCTGCACTAGCCTGTTAATGGCCAATTTTTTGTCCTTTTGGTCTTTTGTCAATGCTGACTTTTGGAGGCAAAAAAGTCCCCTTCTGTTTTGTGCTTGCTTTTCATGTATTCCAAAGGTACAGTCAATTAATTTTACATTTTTTCTGACTAAGCTAGAGCAGTCAAAATTTTCTCTTACATGAAACTCTTCTCTGTTCCCATTTTAGCTTAATAACTATTTTGCATGCTTGTTCCAGTTTTGATCAGAATTTATTTTTCAATCTTTTTTTTCCAAACTTGATCACAATGGCACCTTCTGATTTTTTTATCCAGTGGAAAATCAGCTAGTGCCCTTGTGCAGTGGCTCTTTTTACAGCAGATGGAAAAAACTGTAGGATCTCCCTTGCCTTTTTTTCCTTGTAGCACTTTGGTTATTTGTGATCTCTGTAATAATGCATGTGCTATTGCTCTTCTCTCATAGTCCACAGATGTTTTTTTACACAGCATATAAGAATTCATAACACCTTTTCGCTGACCTTTATTTCCCCATTCTTGTTATTTTAAATATGTGTCTCTTACTCCAGTCTTTTCACTATGTTACTCTGTAGTGCCTTGTGTATTGACATGGGACAGTATCTCTTAGTTTGGGCTTGTTAACAAATTCCAGCTTTTTCATTTTCTCCAATGTTCTAAATAAAAATCTTACATGAGGTTTAGCATTCTTCAAGGATCAGTCTTACAACCTTCTTCAGCTGGCTGCTTTTTAACCATTTGTTTTAAAATTTATTTACCCACGTGTACTGTCTGGTTGTCTATCAGTAATTAAAAATAAGAACAGAGTTTTGAATGATGAAATAGTCACCAAAGTAATAGACTGCACTGAACTAACTTGCTTTATCTGCAAGGACACAAGATGCAAAACAAGTTGACACTTTGCTGGGTAACTTAGTGACTGCTGGTTAAGGCAAATGTCTGCCTGCTGAGATAATGGATATCTAACGCATTTCTGTTGAGCTCTCTATGGTTTGCAGTTGTATCAGCCAGAGACTCACAGGTAGTGTTGCACAAGAGGGTTAGGCATAGCAAGAGTCTGAATATTTGAACTCAGTGATACCAGAGTTACATATCAAACTCATGTAATATCCTCTTGAGTGATTGATGTTACAACATTCTTTAAAGTCCCGTAATACAGACTTCCAGGTTTGAAGGGAAGGACAACTGGAGAAATGCAGAATGCTGTACTAATCTGTGAAGTGTTTTTATTTAAACTGTTTGCTTTTAATTGCAATTAAGAATGTATTGACTTTGTTATATTTCCTTTATTTGAATACCTTAATTGCATATTACCAGGGAGTGCAGAACTGGCTTGGCAGCTGTGTCTTTTAAGACCTGGATCCTGAAAGGGGAATGGAACTGTTTCACATGAAGCATTTTATTTAGCTGAGCGAGTAAAATCACTACTCGGCCGGAACTGAGCTGAATTTGCAGCCTGCAGTGGGGACTGTTGTGGTGAAAAGCATGTCCTTTCACAGAGAAGACTTGAGCATCACATGCATGTGCTTCTGGTGTGGAAAACTCCTTGCAAGGCTGTATGTGACATACATGACACCGTGTTTGCAAAGTAGATTTTGGTAACCAAGCTTTTTTTATAGCACCATCAGCCCAGAAAACTTCAGGAGATTGATCAGTTCTGGGTTGTTTGCTTATCTTCCTCCTCTGTCAGCACTCAGCTACAGGCCCATGGGTCAGCAGAATTCTTGCTCATCCCTAGAGCTCCTCTGTGACTGCATGTGAAACCGTAGTGGTGCCCTCTCTGGAGTACAACATCTACTCCAGCTACTGCTAGGAGACAGGAACATTTGGCTGGTTGGCTGAACAAAGACGAGTTTGAAATACGGGACTCCATCATGTTTTCCTCTTAACCACCAGCCATGATGAGAGCATTAATCTTTAAGCATTAGAGATCAATTGAATTTACCTAGGTATTAAGCATGCAGTGTCCTGTTAAGCTGAAGGTGGAGCAAAGGAGTCATGTGCCTGTATTTAGAAACCGTGATGAACCTGAAATGCTCGTTACTTACAAACCTGAACTGCGAGGGCATTTGTGAGACTTGACCAAGCAGGACATTAGTAATTAATGGGAGGTTTTTAATTTAAAATTATACATGTATTTATACTCTTGAAATATTTTATTTACTTTATGTATCATATCCCCTTTCCTCCCCCCCAGTCACAGACTTCATCAGTAAAAGAAAAATCTCATTATTTAGTAGGTGTGCTTTAGGTGGCTGGGTAGAAATCTTATAGTTTTCTCCGAAACAGAAGTTTGCTGTATATAACAAGAATATACATGCTGTCAGCCTTACTTTTGTGAGGAAACTTGCTAAGTTTCAGTCATGCAGCATAAGCACCCATAGTGTTTAAAAATGCTGAAGAATATTGTGTACCTTGATATGGCTGTATTTACACAGGAAGCAGGAACTATTCTACCAAAAAGAGTCAAGTATGCCTCTTTTCTTCTGGCCAGCAAGCCTTCTACTGATAGAATTTGATTATGTTGAACTATCTTCAGTAGGCCTTTGGCTGTCTGTGCAGGTAGTGGTATTTGGCTGCTTTTCTCCCCAGCAAATCAGTTTCATCCCTTTCAAAAGCCATCATCAAAATAACTTGTCAAATGAAATCTTACAGGACTGAACAAAGGTAGAATCCCCTGGCTGCATACAAAGGAGGAAAGCAGGTAGAGTGGTATAAACACAGAAGTGTGGGTTGGGGAGGTCTCCATTTATTTGAATGTGTAAAAACCAATTAGTGGCCAAGCCTCGGCATGCAGCACAAGGCTTACTTAGTGCATGTTCTATGTTTTATCAGAATAGCCATGTTGAAGGGATGTTCTATTCTGATTTTTAGTCTTAGGTAATGGCTCTAGTTGGGAAAGGACTAATGTGCACATGTGGTATTGAAACAATAATTATGACAGAGCCATTTCCATATTAGAGGGGTTGTGCTGTTTTACCTGTGGAATTAACGCACTAAAGGTGCAAAGCCAAAGTGAGTAGCTTATTTCATTGCTCATAACTTTTTTTGTTTGTTTGTTACTTTCTGCTGGTCAGTCAGGGCTCTGCATGTTCAATTACAATTTTAATAATGGAACCTTCCTATATATGGCTTTGACAGTAAGAAGCATAATATAATGGCTGACAAATGTGTAATGGGGTTATATGTGCTTGTCATGGGTTTAAGATTGGTTTCTGTTGAAAGCCTCTGGAAGTTTCCCTCCATCCTACAGAGCAGAGCCAATGAG